>OZ020496.1:46709918-47929731 GCA_963971365.1 Lasioglossum villosulum | reverse complement strand
ACGATTGCTTCCATGGAGCAAGTGAAGCACTAGCTTAACTATTCTCCTTCGTAATAGCTCTATAAAAGACGCAAAAATGCGCTCACGAACGTTTCCACACACCGACACGCGCTGTATTTAAATTGTTCATTCGAGAAATAGGAAATCCATTTCATCCACTGACGCCGTTTTCGCAAAGAATGATGGTGGTTGATTTGCGCTGACCGTGATCGCTGATTAAAGGAAACGGAAATAGAAATTGCGCCATTGAAAGCGTCTGACTTCTACAAAGATTGTACAAAGCGATTCGAGTTATCTTGAGAAAGTAATTGTGTTTTCATGCCCGGGCGGCTCGATCGAACCAGAAGATGCTTCTCTCGGTTGGTTATAATTCTTAGAGGACGTATAGCTATAAGCATATTCCAGTCCTTTGATTTAACGAGGTGTGGTGTCGGTTATACTATAAACGGTACATCGGAGCGCCTATAAACTAAACCGGCGAGTCGGTAAATTAGGAACTGAGACCTCTCGCAGGAAGCCCCTAAAAATACAATTAACGAGTCGTTTAGCGGATATACCTGGCGCAGCTCGCTGTTCCCGATGATGGGTCAGCAACCGTGCAAAATCATACCAACTGATTTTCCATTCTTATTCTCGATCGTTTCGCGCGCTGTATTCTGAGAAGCTTCGCATAACACCCGAAAAATTCTGCACGGCTAAATTATATTCGCTAAGTTCTAAATTTTCAGCGTCAAATTCAAATTCAACTTTCAATCATTATATTTAAATTCAAATTCAACTTTCAATCATTATATTTAAATTCAAATTCAACTTTCAATCATTATATTTAAATTCAAATTCAACACTCAATCATTGTATTTAAAATCAAATTCATCATTATATTTAAATTCAAATTCAACTTTCAATCATTATATTTAAATTGAAATTCAACTTGCAATCATTATATGCATGTGCTCATGATTATGAAACTGGTCTCAGTGATCATTTTTACGATACTTCCAATATTATGTTGAATTCATTTAGCGTTAATTATGGGCACAAATTACACTCCGTTTTTTCAATTTCACAGTACTTTGTTAACATATGTCTTCGAAGCGTTTATTTTCAATTTATTTAATAAAAAGCAAATTCCTCTGATTCTGGCAAGCCTTTGAAACCAGATGTTCCATATTACCAATATTTACCCTGCCCTTGGATATTTTACTAAAAATCCGAATTTTGTTTCATTCGATCAAATCCTATGTGCATACGTTCACGAATGCTGTATCAGGTTATGTTCTGTTGAATAAATTATCGGAATATTTTACGAAGTTCTTTTTCAATAATTGAAACAACAACATACGTTCGACGAATCAAAAATAATTCGATTGTACCAATCCTTCATTATGATCCCATATGGAATACAATTTTTCCTTAAAATCTCTAAAATTTAAGAAGAGACGGAACAAATTATTGAAAACGATGAAGCATTCACTTTAAAAAATCGGAGTACACGGGTAGGAGATTAATATTATTTTGCACGAAATGGCGCGGTCGGAGAGGCCGAAAATTGCAGTCGGGATGAAAGAAAATTCGGAGATTTTTTCTGCGGGACATCGTCGTCGCCGGGCGATGAATTACGGCTCGCGTAGTTTAATATTATGCCCGTAGTGCAGGCAGCGAATATAATCTACGATAAATCACCAAGAGAATCCGTTGCTTAATGAGTTTTTAGTGGCGGGTTTCACCGTCCGTGATTCATTTTGTTTTTTAATCAATTCATTAACGCTGCGCTCGGATAACCTTTCCACTCGGCTCGCTACCGCTCTCGAAACCGTTCCAATATTCGGCCGACTTACATTTTCATCAGCTCCGTCATCGTCCGACGCAAATCATCTCGACGCATTCAATTAATTTCGATGCGTCTAATAACGAACGCCCGGCGAATGTCTTTCGCCGAATGGAATGCAATAACGACGGTAAATTAGAACAGCCAATCGTTTCTCGTAACCAGTAACTCTACTTTCTCCTTCTCTCTCTCTCTCTCTCTCTCTCTCTCGTTCTCGGTGTGCAGCTGCAGAGAATTGATTATTTATTCGCTTATCGGTGGGCGCGTGCAAGAAACGACCAACGGAAAAATAACATCAATTAAACTGAACAAAATGATTCGGGAATTAAACGACGACAATCGGACCCTGTAATGTTTCTTTTAATTTATTTCAATATTGGACATTTCCCTCGTGTCGCTTAATGGATTCGATTTCAACGCTGCTTTGCCGAACCAGTGTTTTCGACATACTGATTGGCTGTTTTTACGAATCAATAATGGAGAACTAATTACCCGCTGTTTAAAGTTTCAATGCGGTTGGGATGGAAGTTGTTACGAAATCGAAACCTTTCTTGTTTTTTGGGCGAGCCGTGCGAACGAAGGAAACGTGAACTCCGATTGAAAAGAACTTTGTGCGCGAATCGTAATGAACCCGCACAAGAAATTGAATTATGCGTTCGATTCTTCGGTCGGTGCTTGTTTATTCAACTTCTAATCTTAAGCGTACGATGAAATCTGTGTCAAAATCAAAGAACTTTCGATAGAAATGAGATAGAGCGATGAAATTTTTTTAAAATGAAAGCTGAAACTGCAGAATATGAAATAATTATGGAGATTGTGGTGCGAACGCTTTTTACCCGATGTCGATAAAATTGAATATTTATTGTGTAAAGACTTTTGCAATGACCTGGTCGCGTACTTGTTAGCACCACGAAGAGGGGAATTAGAGGGCGATGAAGAAGTCAGTCGGTCGCCGAGGAAATTTCTAACGAGGGGAATGGGAACGACCACGACCAGTTTCGCGGCGTGTTATACATAAATAGAAATACGAGGAAGTACGAGACGAGAGGCACGAGGGTGGTGATGAGGAGAAAGGG
The DNA here is from genome assembly GCA_963971365.1 of Lasioglossum villosulum. Taxonomy (NCBI): domain Eukaryota; kingdom Metazoa; phylum Arthropoda; class Insecta; order Hymenoptera; family Halictidae; genus Lasioglossum; species Lasioglossum villosulum. The sequence continues at coordinate 47,926,827 of OZ020496.1, read as the reverse complement.
AAGCTGAGGAAGGTGTCGGTGCTGAAGCCCTGCGGGATACGACCCCCGTGGTGAACACACGACTCCCGAAACAGCCTCCGTTTGGGAATCGCGCCTGCTCGTCCAACGAAGTCAACCTGTCGACCGTTTCTTCTGCAGTCGGTGGCTGAAATTGATGAAGAATGCCCCTTGGAACGAGATTATAGATTACGATCGTTATTGGCCACTGATATATTATCGTATACTATACATTTATTATACATCACTTCCGGCCGAGCCGGGGACGAACATTCGCTCGAACAAGTTGACACTTTTGTTTTAAACAACACATTTTCGCGAAAAATAACACGGTAATTGCTTTTTCCAATTAACGCTCGATCGAATTTCTGGTTAAGCGAATTTTCCACCGGCGGAGAGCGCGCCGTGTACTGTACGTTTGATTTGTTAGTAAATCTTGAAATATACAGCGTACAAAGTGTTCGTACACCTTTTAAAATAGAATAACCTTTTTATAATTGTACCGAACGACCTGATTTTTATTATCATCAATTAGAAGCATTGGTTTACCAAATGATCTGCAGAAAAGATTTTCCAACTAGCTGGTTATTGTTGCTCGCTCGCTTCGCGAGCTTCGCAGGTAGGGGTATTGTAGCTCGCTTTGCGATTTCGCGAGAGGGTTAGTGGTACGGATGTTATTTTGTGTGTGACTCTCCACGAGCCACACAAAGAACTTCCCGATTCGTTAGTTGCAGTATATTATTATCATTATTTAGTGTACGTTTTAAGAAGATTATACGTCCTCAGGGAAGTTCAATAGTTTTCTACTTATCAAAATGTTTTCTGTATGGCGTCGCATTAAACCAACATCGTATGTTCGTTGCTCGCATGCTCCATTAACCATTTTTTTATATTAACTTTCAATTTCATCTCAGTTAATAATTCGTATTGAACTGCTTGTTTTTTTAATGGATTGTGATATAAATGTTTTTGTACTTTCATCGATATTCTTTGAAAATGTATTCTCGGCAGTAGCGATGAATAACTCACTCTTGCATTGGGATAATTTTCGATTATTCTAAGCGGTAACATTAGCATTAGTTGCATAATTAAAAAAGGAAAATAAAAAAAAATTTTTTTTAAAGAAATTTGTTTAAATTATAAAAAAAAATATATGTAATTATTATGTTTGTTTCTTCGGTGGAAAATTTCCGTCCTCTCGTATAAATTGCATTTTTGAATGAACTCCTTTCGACAAAAAAACTAAAAAAACTAAAAAATCTAAAAAAGTACTTGACCAATATGGACCAAAATCTAATCAGCTCTAAGTTACAGCGGGGCACATCGATTGCATCATTCATCATTCTGATCGCATCGTTACTTTTTCAGAAAACGTTAACGAAAAATTTGATACCATAGAAACGGACATACGCACACACACACACACACCATTTTGATAAAAATAGTCTAAAATGACGCCAAAGACCATGAAACGTGAAGATCTGCTAAAAAATCGATTCTCGATTTTCGGGGTAATTACAGTAACTTCCCTATGAATCGGGAAGTTAAAAATAGTCTAAAATGACTCCAATGACCATGAAACGTGAAGATCTGCTAAAAAATCGATTTTCGATTTTCGGGGTAAAAAAACATTAATAGCTGTATGCCCCACTAGCAATGCGTACCACTAACCCTCTCGCAAGAGCAGTTCTACCCGCGAGCTCGCGAAGCGAGCGAGCAACAATAACCAGCTAGTTTTTATTTTGCTATTCGTACGTTTTAAGAAGATTATATGTTTTCAGGGAAAGTGATTATAACACTGTATTGGGCATATAGAGTATGCCCAACCACATGACGTATGTAGTCTTTTGAATTTTTCAAAAAAAAAAAAAAAAAATTTTTTTTCAAAAAAACTAAAAAACTACTTGACCAAACTTGACCAAAATCTTATCAGCTCTAAGTTGCAGCGGGGCACTTCCAATGCATCATTCATTATTCTGATCGAGTTATTACTTTTTCTGAAAACGTTAACGAAAAATTTGATACCATAGAAACGGACATACGCACACACACACACACACACACACACACACACACACATACCGACATTTTGATAAAAATAGTCTAAAATGAATCCAATGACCATGAAACGTGAAGATCTGTTAAAAATTCGATTTTCGATTTTCGGGGTAATTACCATAACTTCCCTATGAATCGGGAAGTTAAAAATTACAATTTACGTAGGATACTTGCAAAATTGAGAAAGGTATTTCTTTTCATTTTTTTATTAGGGCCACTTGCCATTTTGTTTGTTAAACCAATCGACCTCTTTTATTATCCTACGCACAAAAGTGCTATCCCAAGATCATCGAAATGTCAAGACGATTTTCATAATTATGGGCACACGTTACGGTGATCCAAGATTTTCTCACCAAAATTGCTGTCAAACAAGCATTTTCTAAATGGAACCCCTGTAAACAATTTATTGGAACACCGGAATAACAACGGATCGGTTTTTTAGCTGACACAGCTCCGGTTGTCGATATTCGTCTGATCTGTTTACGCGGATTGTGTTTACTGATTCAGATTGTTGCAGATCCTGTTTTCAACTTGTTCGATTGATAACTCTAACTTTTGGAGTGGCCATTGTAGTGTCCCTAGGCTGACAGCTGGCTAATGTGCAGACAACAGTTCAAACATTTCAGATTTTCTGGCGGAAAAGCGTTGAAATCAAACTGTTCTCCGAGTAAGAATAAGTCCAATTCTAAAACCAGAATTTCCTTGAAATTTTAAACAATTCTATTGAAAATACCTGTACTCAATTGAGAGTCTTCAAAATGGTTTAATAACTGGTTCAATGATGTAATAACTTTATTGATAATGGTTTAAAATTGCGAAACGCTGACTTCGTAAAAATTTTGAAATATCTATAATTCTGTACAATTTACAAACTATAAATGCGACGGACTCGCTGTAACGTTTGACAGCGAAGATAATAGATATTTTAGCTTGATTTAAGGTATAATGTAACGTTATTATGAAGACATAATGGGGAACCGTAGCACGCAGGTGTGTCTTCGAAGTTCAAACTTTATAGAATTGAATGCACGGTAAACATTCAATCCAGCAAGGGTTGAGAAACCTTTTATTATGGTCGAGAGAGAGAGAGAGAGAGAGAGAGAGAGAGAGAGAGAGAAAGAGAGAGAGACAATGGTATTGATATTCATTTAGAGGCGCGTTTCTCTTGGAAAATAGCTCGCGGCTCGATGGAAGCAACGTTTACCGGTCCGCATTGTTCGCAATGAAATTCTTCGTTCACCGTCGCGGACTCGGTTGGAAACCGAACTATTAAGATCGCAGATAACGCGAATTGATTGCAATAAATCAGACGGATCGGTAATTATTGTCTATTTTGAATAATCGCAATTACCAGTGTGACTGATTTATGTTTACATTAACACGTGTGAACTGATTAAACCGCGCCGACCGTGTACATTCTATAAGTACCGTACACCTGGATTCCGATTATTGTTTGGCGAGCGGCACACCATATCGAGACCGAGTGTCCATGGTAAATCATCGAACGGTCGATTGGATATCTAGCCTCAATTAAAACTCGATCAATAAGTTAATCATTTTTCAAACGTCCGAGAACGTCAAAGTTTGAACATTTGATTCATTGTGTCAAATATTTGGCAAACGTGCTAGCTAATTAAAACAGGCCCCATGGAAATCACCGACACGGTTTTCACCGACACAACATTTCATCGACTCCAGATAACGACTTTGATCGACAACGATTTTGACCCACAACAAAATTTGCCAACTGAGGTGGTCGTCTCAAGTCGTTGTCGGTGAAATCTGTTGTCGGTGAAATCTAGTGTCTGTCAAATTCGTTGTCGATCAAAATCGTTATCGGTTAAAGGTGTTGTCGGTCAAAGTTATTGTCGGTCAAATCTGGAGTTGGTGAAATGTTGTCGCTGAAAACCGTATCGGTGATTTCCATGGGACCCAATTAAAACACTTGTCTCTTCACTCTGCCTTCCCCTTCCACGACGATATTCCCCCACGCTTGCACCACGGCACAACGTCACGTGACTAATCCGATTCTAGCAGAGAGGGGGTAACCTTTCCTTTCGATTCGAGTCAATTCAAAATGGGAGATGGGAGTCAATGGCAAAATGGAAAAGTTCTACCTGAATTCCACCAATCTGCAGAGAATTCGAAATGTATGTTCTTTCTTAATATGTTTGATGGGTTGAAAATAATATAAATCTTTCAAAATTCTTCTAATGTTGTTGCTGTTTTAAATTACAACCATTAGAACCTTACTCATCATTGTCATGAACGCATGTAATCCGCTGGATACCGACAAATAATGAGAGAATGATTTTACAAGGGACGAATTCCTGTCAGGACGTATGTTAATTTACATTTTTTACTGCTTTCAGTCTTTGCTTCCTATCAGCCTGTATGTCGCGTTATTCCTAGCTAGTAGCGTGCGATGAAAGCGAGCAATCAGCGAGCGTGTGCAAGCCGAAAGACGGATCTATTAAGGGCTCGAGCTGTTGGGCCACGGTACGGGGTTAGACCTGTAATTAACCGGTAGCTCTTTTACTCGCGAGAGAGCGTACCTACTCCTGCCGGTTTAACGGTTTACTTTTATTGGTCGCTTATTGGTTATTTTTGGGCCGGCTTGGCCCGAGGCGGTCGCCGCCTCCGGCCAGCATGCTATGTAACCGGAAGTCGGAAGTGGAAGGCGATCGGCCACGGAGAATGAAAACCATCCTTCCACTGACACTTCACGCCACGAGCGCAGGTCGTTGTTCATCAAATTTCAATTCTGAAATGTGCATCGTGGTACACTTCATTTTTCTGCATTCAAAATAATATTTTTTAATTGATTCTTCCACAGTTCCAAATACCATATTCATAATACGAAGTACATACACACAATTTTATTATCAGTACGAATTATTAAATGCTATTTTTACTGCAGACGTGTTTATAGCTGTTTTGTGAACATGACATTTTTTATTCAAACGTCTATAATTAAATAGAAATTTTCTGACGATTTCGGCGATCAATTATTAAAACAAGCAAGTTTGCAATTTAGAAAATTCTTCTAGAAAAGAAGAAATGAAATAAATAAAATTGTATTAAGAATAAATAAAATAAAATTCTAGAAAATTTTCAGGGAAAAGTTCCGCCTGACGAAACGGAATATTTGTCTATAATTAAACATTGAGAAGACTTGAATCAATTTTTCAGATTTCAGTTTGACACTTCGACCGCATATTTTCTGGATACATTCGTGATTTTATGCAATAAAATTCGATCTTTTACAAACGGGTAACACGAGACTGCCTCCTCCCTCCCTGACTGAACCGTGCGAATGCGATCGGCTTTTATACCGTGTTTACGTTTCATTAAACTACGCAAATCCGCTGTAAATGCGTCGCGAGGTAGCCGGTGTGTTTCATTGTTCGCGTGCATTGTTGCTCATTACGGGAGACCTCGGTCTCAGCGCGCCACCATTTTGCGGGGGCGTAACAATTTCCGACGTGAATATTTTGTCGATTCGTTAAGCGATCGATAAAGTTCGTTTCATTTCTCGAGAGCTTGGTTACGCGTAAATGTTGAAACGGAGAACAAATTAAAAGAATTTCAGACTTACGAAAATCACGAAAAATTGAAACGAATAACGAGAAAAAGTTGAACAATATTAACGAACAATAATATCTCTGTTGCTTGCAGCAGAATCATTCAAAATCGATCTGGACACTATCAACTGAAGGCCTCTTTTTAAGATTAAACTTGCTGATGACACGAATTGTCCATGCAGTTGTTTGATACAGAATCGTAATCATATATTGTGGCAGTGCCCGATCTATGATAATAGTAGAGAAGCTTTTGTTGATCTTGAATTTAAAATTGAAATTTTTGTCACGAGTCTGATTGGACGCGACGCGAGTGCCGACGAAGACCGAAGTGATTTTGAGCGTGGAATTTTCTAGGACGCTAACGTCGTTCGTAATTCTGCTGATCGGTTTTCGTGCATATGCGATCCGGCGTGCTATTATTTTCTTGGCCCCGGTATGAGCCGATAAGCGATCAATACCGGTGCAACGAAGCTTTCGCTAATAAAATGCATTATCTATGCTGAACGGAATCACCTAACGCAAATTGGATCACCGCTTCGCTCCAGTGTTAGCCTACCTACTCGAGGCGGTGTACTTTCCGAAGAGGGTCAGCAGTAACAAAAGTGTAGCTTACAGTATCATGATTTTAGCTTCGCACGTGTCCAACGGGGCTTGTTTTGTTTGCTAAGCGAAGTGTACTAGAGCACCCGTTGTTTATTAGACGGCGCCATTAAGCGCACTTTCGAGTTCGAGTGGCCGCTACCACCACGTGTGCCCGTCGATTTTTCAACGAGAAGTATCGCCCGCTGTCAGCGAGCCCGGCCTTTTGATTAATTAATCGGCCGTAACAATGAATAAGCCGCGCCCTCGTTAGAATCCGTAACCGCCTCATTGTTTCGTTCCTCGATTCCGAACTATTTTACTTGGGAACCTCATCTTCATCTTTGAAATCGACCGACCCCCTTGCAAGCTGGTCAACCATTTTTTTTAAACAATTTTCTGTATTTATTGGGTTGGAAAGAAAGTTCGTACCGTTTTCAAATTAAGAATCGAAGATTAAATTAAGGCATTTATTCATATGTTTATTCAGTCACACGAAAAGTTACCTCGAAAATGGCAAAAACGAATAGAGCAGATGGGAAAATTGAATATTGAATAAATCTGTAAATGAATATCTGAATTTTAGCTGTCAATTGTAATTTATAAACGCTACGAACTTTCGTTACAACCCAATTCTTTACAATAATTACATTGTTATATAATAATTATGTTGTAACGAATTAGTTACAATACTACGAATTACAATAATACGAATCAAACCTGTCGATGAAAAGATACATATGTCGACCATTTGATCGTGTCCGATGAAAACAGTGTCGGCGAAATCAGTTGTCGACGAACCCATGGTAACCCGATTTTTCGCTCGATTGAAAACATAAATATGTTCTAGGTAGGAGGATTTCAATACGAGTGAAAGTAATGAATAATGAACCGAATGTATGTCTGTACTGTAAAGAGAAACATATTTGATGGAAATGAATAGGTAAAATGTATAATGAGGTTATGAATAAATTCATTGTTTCGGTGGAGAATCGTATCGACTATAAAAAGTATGGTTTCTCGGTTAGAATGATCGAACAGCTCCGATATTCTCCTCGAGGGAAAGACAGCCCTTAACGCATCGGAGAACTTTAGTATGATCGAAGTTCGCGCGGTTGAGCGGTTTTGCAACTATTATCTGCTACGAGGGTTGCTGCTCCGCGGTTTAAGATTATACGTAATTAACGCTATAACGACCGCCTTGGTCAAATTGGATTATTTTTTTCCAGCAACGTTTCAATCAAGCCCGTCAACGTCCCCTTGAGCTATATCGAGAGGTTCGACCCTGCAATTACTTTGCTAATTAAATCACGATCGCTTCCATCGCAGATGTTCCTTCGACCAACGACACGCGATGAAGAATTGCTTCGAATAGTTTAAAAAGATACCGATTTAGAATCGGAACAACAAATTCGTCTCTCCGCACGGCCGTTCTGTTCGCGTTCCTTAACACATATTTAATCCCACCCCATTTTACCGTATCTTTCATTTTTAAATATCCTAGTTGAGTCGTTATATCAATGTGTATTATCTTTTTCTCGTAATCTATCCTTTTCTTGGCCTCGTAACTCGAGGTTCAAAGAATCTTCATTTTCTTCCTTTATCATGGCAAAAAAGGCATTTTTTAAAACATTTTATTTGGGCCGTTAATAAAAATTTAAATTTTCTATCCGATTTTTCTTGCAATCAAATTTTCTTTAAAATTTCTAAAAAAATGAGGAACTCCCTGACTTACCCCACAGATTTGTTCATCTCGTTTGAACACACAAACACACACACTCTCTATCTCTGTGGTGCCCCATCGAATAACGGTACGCGCACCAGGGTGTTGTTCCTCCGAAGAAACCTAAAACTGATGGTTAATTATATTCGTCCCGCAAACTGAACTTGGACTGGAGAGCACGAAGGGTCCTTTTTTAGTTTGCGCCACGCGCCGGCACGTGGCTCGCGCCGATCCTCGCCGATCCTCGCCGCACCCTTGAAGAGGAAACGAGCAACCGGCGCGGCTCGCTCGATTTTGCGCTGGGGTTCGGGTTAGTGTTACCGATATCGTGAATGCCTCTCGTCCAACTGAAAAGACGCACGCAGAGTGTTTCGGGAACACCGGTAGTCCATTATCATCCCGCGAGTGCGAGAGATCTGGAACAATGACACCGAGCCGCGCGCGCGTCCGGTGATTTCATCCCCGCGCGAACCCGTCGAAAAAAAGGACGCTTTGAAATAACGTTCGCACGGACAAATTGGATTCAGAGCGGCAGCACGCGTTCCACGCATTGTCGACGATTGAGAGAATTGAACGATTAGAATCCGTGCAAGAATCTCGAGATTTTTAGCCGCGAAACTATGCGCCCCTTCACACTAAACTCGCTCCTGACTTTTTTCTTGGTTTATTTTCAAGTAAGCGAAATAAATAGACGCGGCTTTGTCATTTTTCTAAGCGACCGTTTTCTGAAAGAATATACACTGGGTGTACAAAGTGTTCGTACATCTTAAAATAGAACAACTTTTTTATAATTGTACTAAACGACCTGATTTTTTTATCATCAATTAGATGCATTGGTATGCTAAATGATCTGCAATAAAGATTTTCCAAAAATTTTTCGAAAATAGTATTTTAAATAGTAAATAATAAATAATTCGATTGTTAAAATCGAAATATTTTATCTTGTGGTTCCGATTGTTAGAATATAAATATTTTATCTTGTGGTTTCGATTGTTAAAATAGGAATGTTTCATTTTGTGGTTCCGATTGTTAAAATAGAAATATTTTATTTTCGAAATTGTACATCTGACTTGAAGTACTATTTTCTTGAAGCAAAATGAAGTCTAAAATATTAAATATTATTTGAAATATGTGTTTCGCCAAATAATGCCCACCTCTGCACACTGATTGCCACTTTATAATACGTGCGTATGTAGAAGCATTGACGCGTAGCGACCCTTGCGAGTCGCCGGCAAGGAAATACCAAGGTCCTGTAATGACTCTCACCTTCAACTTGCAAAGAGCAAGCGAAAGAGACGGTTGCAAGGTGACGCAAACCAGTTGCCGCGGCGCGACCGAGGACTAAGTGTCTTCATAATTATCAAAAGGTGCATCAAGGTCGCTAATCGAACGACGATACTCGTCGAACCCACCTTGGTAACCATTTACCACCCCATAATTAAAGAGAGTTGCACATTCATTTCGTTTTAATTCGACCTGCTTAAACACTTCGAATTGTCAGCCGATACGATCTGCCTGACAAGCATAGTGACTTTTATGGCGACCTCTCAAATGTTCTGCCGCTATCCTTACAGGCAGTCAGCGAACGTTTATGCAAATTCACGTTCTCATACATGATGTTCAAAGTGATATCCAGCAGAATATTTCTTGTAGTAACAAGGATCGCGCTTAAACGGCTTTGAACATTCTAATCAAAGTTCGACAGACTTTTTCTTTGGCGATTATAAAATTTACAGGACCGTTTCTACATTCTCTAATTAGATTAACACAATACAAAGCAATACACATTAGTGTTACACGAAAGAGTAACTATGTAAAAATTGATTACCTCTCTCAACAGCTTCAATGTACTGTAAATACCGGTGATACTGAATTCATTTGTTGCTTCTTTTATTTTGTGTTCACCAACTCATTTTTGTTATACATTTTTCAATTCTAAAGTAATCAAAGAATTTCAAAGAATTTCCAGGCACCGGAAGTCTAATCGCCTCGGAGGTGCACAGTCGTGTTTTCGATTCGTTAATTGGCAGTGTCGAAATTTGATCGTTATGGCGCAGGAAATACGAATCCAGGTTCTGTTCTCTAACTACCGGCATTCAACGCCGAGAATCATTCGTTCGATTGCGTACGCGCTCTTCAAACCAAGAGAAATCGATCATCGAAAAGTAGCTAATTGTCCCCTGAGCGTAAGTTAACGACCACCTCCTCTTGATTCGAGAAATTACGAGGCTGTACACGCGAGTCCGTGGCCGCTTTCAATGTGATACAATGATGCTCGCCATTAACCGCCTCTTTCCGGGCAGAAATTATACATCCATCGGCGATGCTCTCAATTCCTATGGCATTACCAATCGTGTCATTATACACATCGGCCCGTCCCGTCCGGTTTCCCGGGGCGACGAAATTCGGCATTCGCCATGACGAAAATTATTCCCGTTTTTACCGGTAAAAAACCGCAGTTTCCAGATGCCCAATGTCGCCAGACCGGGAAACTTACGGGGAATACAGTTACGCTCTCTCTCTCTCTCTCTCTCTCTCTCTCTGCCATTATCTGCGATTAGTCACGTGACGTTATGACGCAAGCACGGCAGAGAGGGGATGCGCGTCACGTATCCGGGCGGAATTTGCAACTTGACTCTAAATATACTCACGATTTTTTTTAATTGTAGAAAATCTCATATGAAATTTATTTTAACAAAATTACAATACATCATATATCACAATGTATGTATGTTTTTTAGTAAATTTATTTAATGTCTTATGGTATGGAATTTCTGATTACTTTTCTTTTTTGTTTATAACTTAATGAGAGTTTTCTTGAAACTTTTTGTTGGGGGGGGGGGGACGAAATTTTGTCCGCCACTGGAATTACGCGTCGTAAACGTAAAATGTAGGACTTTTGAGGCAGATCGCATGCTAGATTGATGTTTCATTTAGCGATTTTGACTATTAAGAAATTCAGTCTTTGCATTATGTAGATATCAGAAGTGAAAACCCGGACCCTTGCAATCCTCGCGTAACTATACGTGGTTTAGAGGTGTGTGGTCACACAACGAATAGGTAGACTGTACCCTTAAGAAAGAAAATAAACGTCTACATCACTCCAGTTTGTTGCAATTCAGATAGGAAATTGTTGTTAGGCATGATCTTCATCCGCTGTCCATTTACAAGTTTAACTATGATGATGATGATGCTGATTCGTTCGTGGCATTGGAACACCGAAACCGGCTAAGTAGAGGACTCGCGGAACCATGCGAAACGTTTGTCCCGCAGCGAAATGCAGTCCGGTAAACGGCGCGTGGGATTTGGGACAGCTGCGCGTGTGCTCCGGACAATTAATATGAATTATGGTAAACACCAGCGGACCGACTGAAAGGGATCATCCGTGGGAGTCGCGTATTTGAAGGCAGCCCGAGCATAGAGCCCCGAACACGGCCTCAGGCGCGAATATTTCATTGCACATTTTTGCCCAACACCGCACCGCACTGTCTCGCGGCTCGCAGGTGGTTCGCCCGAAACCGGAGAAATCGATTCGACTTTCTTCTCCTGTGATTCAGTAGCCAGCATTTTATCGATAAGCAAAAAATTGAGGATTAGGGATGTAACTTTACATCTTCGGATCAGTGTAGATCTGTAAAAAAAGTTGACGCAAAATTGTCCTGGACCTTCAATTTCAAGGTCAAATTTTTTAATTTTTGCATTATCCCCATGATGCGTATAATACAATGCAATAATACAAAAATAATACAAAAATTAATAAAATATAATATAATATGATATGATATAATATAATATAAGATAGTAATATAAAAATATGCCCTTGAAATTCAAGGTCAAGGACAATTTTGCGGCAACTTTTGTTCACAGATCTTCACATATCCGAAGATGTAGAATACGCTTATGGCATCCAAGACCAAACATTTTTTTACACCCTGTACCTTTCAATAGATTGAGGATGATGCACGGTTTAATTGAACCGGTCATTAAATATTCATTCAACGCCAGTTTACTATCGTTGAATTTTATCGAGGTTAAGAAAATGTTGTAACGATCGGAAAATGTGGTAATTGACAGGTATGGTGTCTCAGAAGTATAATAAATGCGATTCAAATGGAAAAGTGATCATCATTAGTAACTTCAAAAGGAATCCTGTTTCATAGCGATAATGTTAAATTACACAGATAGAAGATGTATCTTTAAGAAATATTAATAGTTGCGATCGAGAATGTGTTTACCGTGGTCGTTCAGCTACGGATTAAGTGCCATTCATTTCAATCGTTTCGACATTTTTGTGTCGATAAAACTTCGACGATGTGCAATACTTGGAATCTAAAAATGATCGAAGATGAAACGATTAATCGATTAGCGTGTATATATCAGGCCATGGTGTATGATCAACATTCAATTTTTTCGTTTCAGTAAATTTCCCATGGGAAATTTTTGTCGATAGTCTCGACGACACACTTTCAGGCAGATTTGCAATTATTATCAGCGAAAGCACTCGAAGTTGTAATGAATTTGAAAGGAACTAGGTCTGGCAATTTGTCAACACAGCAGAAAATCCGTGACTTGTAATTACGGCTATTACAGAATAAGCGTACGCACACCGAGATATTTACATTTGCCCTGGGGCATAAATGTTCCCTCGTGCATTTGTGCATGTAACCTGCCCGCAGGTGCCTTCCGCGCCCTGTAAATGTCAACTGGATCATGCCGCATATACGCAGCATCTAGACACCCGAGAATGAATAATTAAATTTTTCAAACTAAATTGAATAGTTTTCCTCTTATTTCATGGACTTATTCTCAAGCTAGTCGCGGCACCGTCAAACTTCTCCTCCACGCTTTTACGATGAAATTGCACCACGCGGTCTATTACCCATTGCAATTTTCGTTCTAATTGCATAATTGTAACTTCGATTCGGGTTACGCGTAATTGCGGAAATCGCGTGGTCGATTTTCATTCGTGCGTATGTATTGCCGAATATACGGGCAAAAATATCGTATTATATAAAAGTAAATAAAAACGCAAATCGATTTCGTTTCAAATAAAATATTCCGAATGGCGGTACGGTCTGTTGATGAACGAATCAGCCATAAAAATGTCAATTAGAGTTTCAGTAGATTGTTGCTGAAAATCGGAAGTAGCGGAGGCTGTATTTTACGTTTACAATTTTGAGCTGTTATCTTACGCAATACCACAAAACTGTCCTTGACAACTCCCCACCCATACCCCCCTCCCTCTCGCCTACGAACGAGCTTTGCATCTTTCAAGTCTATATTCATTATTCGTTCTATTATTTCAACAATAAATTGTTATTAATGAATTAATAATGTTCCCCAGAGTTATCATATTTTGTATCCCGAAACACGTTCGGACACGTTCAAGGTCAAGTCTTCCTGGAATAAACATGCACGTGTACCCCAGAGGTATCGTATTATTTACCTCGAAAAACCTTCTCCTCCTCCTCCCTCCCCTCGACTTCGAACGGGGCTTACGCAATACCAGGAAACTGGCTTTGAACGCAATACCACGAAACTGTCCTTGACAAGAGGGATCGCTGTATTACCAACTCCCCCACCTCTCCCCGCTCCCTCTCACCTACGGACAAAGCCGTGTCGGGGGCTGCTAGTATTTATACAGGGTGTCCCAAAATTCCTCCGACACCGGAAAATGGGAGGTTCCTTGGGTCATTTGAAGCGACATTTTCCTTTACAAAAATGGCGTCCGCGGCTTTGTTTAGGAGTTATTAACGAAAAACACGGACCAATCAGAGCGCGACCTTGACGCGAGTTAGCACAGTCGGCCCGACGCGCCAACTGTCAATTGGCCGAACGTGACATCACGTGTCTAGATCGCGCTCTGATTGGTCCGTGTTTTTCGTTAATAACTCCTAAACAAAGCCGCGGACGCCATTTTTGTAAAGGAAAATGTCGCTTCAAATGACCCAAGGAACCTCCCATTTTCGGGTGTCGGAGGAATTTTAGGACACCCTGTATAAATAGTAGTAACTTGCAATTAGGAGTGTAATAAAATTTCAATATTATGATTTTTTAATAATTTTAAATTTAAATATTTATTATTTAAATTAAAAATTAATATATATATAATGTAGATATAACAATTATTATTAAAATAATTACAGTAAATTTATAAAATTAATATAATTTATTTGCGAATGGAGAATTAGGTTCTTGGAAAGAATATGTATTTCATGTAGCAATATTGTGTATTTGAATAAAAAATGTTATGAAATTTAAATTTGAAAGATTTATATGAACAGTAGTAACTTGCAATAAGGAGTGTAAGATTTACCGATGTCGACCGAAGACTTGTCCAGCTAGATCGGCGATCCAGGAGAAAGGGGCAATTCGCGAAAACCGGCGAGGGCTGCGTGATTGTTCGTCCACGCGATTGCTCTAGAAATCGGTCGATCGGTTTGGTTGCATGCGGCACGAAGGTTCCCGGTGCGGCGATCTTCGCGGATCACCGCCGATACGACGCAGGTGCCACCGTGGTCGATGTGAAAGTTCGATCGCTTCGAGGAAGTCATCGTGACGATCGCCGATCAGATATCGGACAATGTTGGCTGGCTCCGATTATCGGCGGCGTTATCGATTTACCGCGAGCCCGCGTCGCGTCGGAACGTTACGATTTCCTGGCCAACAAAGGGGAGAACTGGGGCCGTTTACTCGGACAACCGTCCTTAGATTCGCCGCGGAGATACCGCGTTCCGCGCTCGTTATTATTATTTGGCAATAACTTTCGAACAGCCGCGGGACGCGGGCCCCGGCACGGCGAGGATGCAGCCTCGAGTAAATATAATAATCGAGGCGAGCCGGATAAATATATTGATCGCTGTTATCGAGGAAGTACGAGGCCCAGGCCCGGACTGACATTTTGTCGTAACGAGTTACGCGTCCCTTTATGAAAGAAGATTAAGGGGATTTTCAATCTCAACCGGGCTAATAGTCGTCCGGACCGCGGAACGGTTAATCTGCCACACGCTAATCGTGATTACACATTGTAGATCGAAATCTATGATTTATTTTCAACGGCACACGCTGTCGTCGCGGTTGTTCGAGCTTCTGTTTCGAACGAACCGGCGAGCAGAAGTCATTTTTTATCGAAATCGCAGGTTTCCTGTTACCGAACTGTCATGTCATATCGTTCCTAGAAATAAGTGATATTATAAACAATTTTTATTCGTTTAAATACTCGAAGTATCTACTAAACGAAATTGCAAGGAAAAATCTATGTACCTAACATTCGAAAAATTGATTTCTTTCCCCGTTCGAACCACTGTGCGGCGTCTGTACGCAATGCAAGCGTGCCAATATTTTGGCAGAGTTTTCGGTGCAACAAAACGCATCAGAATCGCGGATAAACATTTGTAATGGAACTGTCGGATGATCGGGCAAGTTTTCGAGCGTGGAAACGGATCGACCGTTTCCGGTGACAACTGATAGACGAGAATTAATATCCGTAACGCGATGGAAGCTCTCGGTAAACGACGAATTCAATATTTCGAGAGACAAATCGTTTGACGTAGGAGGAGGTGGACGTTCAACTGTCGATTCGCGGGGCTCCGTTCCGGCTTGTCGAAGCGCAGCTGACAAAATAATTAGTTTCCAAGGCTCGACCTGGCGAATGGTAAAGGATCCGCTCTGCTCGAAATCGGGTGTATCGGAATAGCTCAAAAATTGCGTTCTATCCACCTGTCGATGGACGCGTTATGAACGCTCGCGCAACTGAAATTTCCCTCTAGGCTGAAAACCCGCGCCTCGTACGCCGGGGGAATTAGACACTTGAATTTTTATCGTTCGGCCGAGTGTCTCGCGAATTTATGTATCTCGCCGTAAATAATCCAGAAAACGGTGGACGCTCGTTATTCAACCTGGGTAAACGTGAAAGTCGAATGAATTACGATCGATCGATCCCGCTACTTTTTAATACAGACGACGACGGTCGCGTGGACGACGGAAATTGCTACTTTGTTAATTAAATTTCTGATAAACGACCCTGCTACAATGTTCGAGTTTCTTTTTTGCGGTTTCTACAGGTTTCGAAGACTGATATTGAAAATGTCCCGCGAGTCGATCATTATCGCAGTCCACTTATATCAACAACCAAATTTGCATTTAGAAAAACCTTTTTCTGAACCTTCAGACACTGCAAAACGATTCGATTTCTTCCTGTTTTTGTTGTAACTAGAACTTTATGCAAAAATAAGGAGCCAAATGAACACGCACTGTTTCTTTTAATAGTTTTAATTACTTGGAAATAATGTAAAAGATGTCTTGTTAATTAATTAATTCGTCTGTAGTTAATACAGTTCTATAATTATTTGTTCATTGGTTGTTAATATAAATGCGTAAAATCCGCGGTCCAGTTATGACTCGAAACCTGTGAATGTACAATTTGAAAAAGCCTCGGTTACGGGTTGGTTATTGTTAAATCGGAGCCTGGAGAGGAAGGAGAGCAACGGTTCCTCGGAATTGCTTGTCAACGCGTAAGTGTTTCGAAACGTGAAAAATGAAAAAAGAAAAGTCCGACGCCGTACGATAATAAAAAATGCCGTATACAATGCGGATTCGAGGGCAGTTCCAGACCAGATACCGGGCTGATAGCTCCGGGCTGATAGATGTCGGCTAATTACGTGCCCGAGAAGTCCTGCTTACGTTCGGCCAGGAAGAGAACCCTTTGCTTGCATTCTTTCTTCGGCGTCGACGTCGCAGGCGACCACCCATTGACAGTAATGTCCAGGTATTATTAAAGAAGTATAGTTTCCGGTCCACGCTAAAATCCACATTTGCAGACAGTCGTGGCAGATGTACGCACGGACATATTTTTAGAATTTTTATAAACGTTTTTTATTAAGTGCCTGTGTTGGACGGTTGTCTTGAATATTTTAGCAACAGCCATATAATATAAACTGTTACATTATGTAGCGAATAAAAAGAATTTGTAGGTCCTTTGTCAACGAATTTGATAACTGTTTCACCGTTCTCAGTAATTCGAACGGGATAAGATGATTTGTTGCCGGGTAGTCGGCGTGATTTTTGCCTGTACAAATTCAGTGTGAGAACGTGTACATTTATTATCGTACTTCATTGCAGTAAGACAATTACGAAGATTACGATGTGTAACGAGGCAACTCAAATATTAGAGTTATCAGACTGCTCAAACAATTCTCCTCTCGTTCGTCACATCCTTCCACTGCTTCGTTTCTCCCGCTTTTCCGTGAAGCGCCCCGGTTACTCTGCGCGGGCCAACGCTTTCGCAATTCTTCCGTCGTGTACCAACAGACTTAATTCCAATCGAAGCTCATGCAATTCATTTCTTTTCGCTCGAGACGGGGGACACCGAACCCGTCTGCTGTCGCGTGCACTTTTAAATTGTACACAATACTATTATCAAAAACACGTTTCAATATCAATACTTTCTAACTAGCAGCAATATCTTAAAAATTTAGAGAATTAAAATAAGGATATATGTGCCCATCTTTGTGAAAGTGGTCTGAGTGAAAATTAAAGAAAAAAATCAGTTGTAATTTCTTTTAAATCAATGTAATTTTTACTGTATTTGAAATAATGAACCGCTGATAGTGCTTGTTATTTCTACATTACATGGAATTCATTTAGTATTTTGATAATTTATAATTAAAACATAGTTAACATGGTCTGTATTCATCGGGAGACATCGCGAGGGTCGGTGGAACGAGAAGAAATCGTAGCGAGAGAGGAGGAAAGAGATTAGCAGAATCCTCGAGTTTCGTTCGAGGCCATTATCATTTATTCCCTTCCGGCGTAGCGAGTCTTTACAAATTCCTGTACGTCCTTGGCTCTCGAGGATCACGAAACGTACAGGTACACAAGAGAGCAGCACGCACACGGTGCCGCGATGATCGCGATGCTCGAAAATCTCTCGAAGGTGGAGGCGTGCGTCGTTTCTTCCTTCTTTCGTCCGTCCATCCGTCCGTCCGTCGCGTCGGTCCGTCCATCCGTTCGTTGGTTCGTTCGTTCGGTGGTACTGGCCCTGTAATTGGGCCCAAACTCTTAGCTCCGCTCGACCGGCCAAAGATTATACACCCGCATGTCCCGAGGGCCAACGCCAAACGTTCTTGTGTGATATATTATGCTGCAGATACCTGTATCTGATTCACAAGGTGAAGCTGGCGTAAACGGAGTAACTTTTTCGGTCATGCCGAAAGTATATCTCTGGACACAGACCCGCGAAAAGTTCCGATCTACGATAGATCGGTACTACATTTTCAATCCTGTCGGATTTATTTCAATCCCGTCGGTTCTGAGGATGTAGCTCTTCGATCGAGCTTTAAAGACAGAAATTAAAATAGCGATAAAAATTAACAAAATATTAAAATAGCAAAAAATATAATAACAAATATAAAAATATAATAAAAAATATATAAAAATATAATAAATCAACAAAATATAATATATCAATATTAATAAAATATAATCGAAGTCTAACGTCGAAAATATTTCAGAAAATGTTTTTTCTTAGGCAGTGAATCTTTATGCGAAATAAAAATGTTCTACCTGAATTGCAACAAACTGGAGTAACATAGAAAATTTTCTTTGTCAACATGATTAATTAATGTTCTTACTATTTTAATTTACACCTACTCACTTTGCCATAAACGCACAAAATCCGCTTTCAATTTCCCATTTTCTTAGTTGATTTTCTAAAACTTCAAGTAACTAGAAGACTCATTGCGGAGAGACTGAACTAATGATGTGATATTTCTCTGATGTAAATGCTTCCTCGTATTTCATAAATTCGTAGGTGCCATAAACGCAGATAGATCAGCAGTCTAATTATACCGTTTCTAGAGGACCGTGCGCTCGGAGAACGATGTTTTACTTTCTAGAAAAGAAGCGTACCAAAGACCGTGCGCAAGAAACGGCAAAAACTTCTCGGTCCAACATCGAACGTGTTATTACTGTGACGGGGAAACCATTACAAAAGGAGCAAGCTGCTATTCGACCGCAGTTTTTAGCAAATTAGTCAATATAAAACTTTGAATATGTATAAAAGTCTGGAATCGAAAGGATAATGATGTTCACTAAATGTTTCCTTATTTCGATCGTAGATTCTTGCTAACAAACTTTTAATGATTTCAGTGCACTGGTTCGATCAATTTCGTCTGTAAATGAACAATCAATACTATGTTTGTACTGTGTGAATTTAATACAAGAAAAACAACTGTTTTGCTTAGTAAAAGAAAAAATTTTATTATAACTGTAACGTAACCACATGTTGATGTTAGGTCAGTATACGTGGTAATGAGGCAACGTGAAGACATTTGGAACAAACATAACGTATCATCGATCGATCTATTAGCCAATCGATATTTGGCGGTAAATTCAAAACAGAACTTGACATTATACCCTTCCTTTACCTGTTCGAATACCACAAAAAATATGGTATTTCTCAATTAACATTCAAGTTTATTTCAACCACTTTACATACAGCTGAATGCATGTGAAAGTTAATGCATATTACGAAGCTACATAAGGAATTATTTAAAAGAATAATTGATAATGATGTTTCCTTCGCCGGGAAACCGAATTCTCCGGTATACGTTCGTTACTTTCGCAATTCCGCTCACGGAATTTCGTTCCCGATAACAATGAAGACACGCGAGGGAAGAGCGGTAACAATTACAACGATCGTATCAGTCGCACGGGGCCGTACCTCTGCGAAGCTTTTGCACTCTGCGCGAATTCGAAAGGGCCTCGTGACACCGTCACCTGCGTGCCACCCAATTACGCCGGCTCCCTTTGTTATGCCCCGCAGAAGCTGCAAAATTCTTTGTGCGTGCTGCCGGCCCGCAGAATTGCACCACTCGAAGGCATGAACCCGTGACAGAATAACAATTCCCGCGAGAAAAGGTCGGCTGACCCAGTGCCCCGCAATGGGATGTAAATCATCCGATTAAATTCACCGGTGCGAGAGCCATTTTGCTGATTTCCTCGATCGATAGTGACGCGTCACGCTTCCGACGAACTCTGTCGACTGACCCGTGTCGAGGACTTACATCGATAATAATCCTGATCTAACAAATGCATGACGGCTTATTCGAATATCTCTTGTAAGCTATTACGGCCACCCGGTATATTTTTGATATCGAATACCAACTGTTTGTTACCAACGGAAAACACACGTCAACAGCCGTCACCAACGACGAACAAATGTAAATGAACAAAATTTTTGAGAAAAATTAAATAATTGCAAATTTGCTTTGTTTGTATTATTGATCGAAACTGTGCGCCGATAATATATACTACTTTAAGGTTGTAACATGGGAATTGAGTGGACAGCTATTACGACTCGGATGAATTTCTCTAAAACTGCAATTCTTTCAAAGACGTTTCCGTCGTCTGGTCCGATTGTAAAAAAGGTATACCGTGTTTAAGTGCATGAAATGCTTTCGCGAGCCACTATATGTACAGTATTCATCGGCGAACATAGGCGAAATACAAAACAGGAGAACCAGCAAATGAATTTTATCCCTCGAGGCTGCCGTTCGCCGATCCGCTCGGCCGATAGCCGTTTCCGTGACACTCTAGGCGGAAAAAATAATGAGCTCTCGCAGTGACGCAATTATGCGTATTAGTCGGTTAACAATGTCCTCCTCCGCGTCGTGCTATCCGACACAGATCTGCCAGTATTTTAACAACGTTGTCAGCACGCCAAGAAAGGGAATAAAAAGAGAGGATGAACGTTCCGAAGCAAGGCAAAAGTAGCTGTGCTCCCACGTGCGTCTCGTCGAAAGGTGCGCGTGCAACTTGCACACTTACCCTTTGTCGTTTATTGGTTATATTTTACTCGGCCCTTCGTACGCCGAACGGTCGCGCTCTTATCCGCGGCGCCGACTGATTGGCGAACACGTTCCGCACGGCTGTATTTTATAGCGGGAACGATTGCGATAGGATATATCTGTTAGCCGGCGCAAGCTGCGGTTTGTTCGAACTTGAACGATGCGAGCATAAGTCGAACCTCCGCACCGTGGCTTGGTAAATATTCTTTCTTGACGAGGCACTTGGCAAATCCGGAAATTTTATCGGGATATCTTGCCCATCTGCTGTTCACACCTTGTCCTCTGCGTTCGCCAATGTTTTCGTCATCTTGTAGGATCGTTGGATGTCGATAAAATATATAACAAACTACGGTAAATCTATCCGTTAAGACAGAGACAGATATTTAGTCCCAGATGGTAATTATGTAAGGAACGTTAAACACGACAGGTGGACACAAAACGAGTTTGAATTCCAACTTTACGAATCTCGAAGGATTGTGACCTTCAAAACAAAATTGAAATTTAATCTCAGATGGTAATTGTGTAAGAAACGTTAAACACGACAGGTGGAAACAAATTGTGTTTGAACTCCAACTTTACGAATCTCGCAGGATTGTGTACCTTGAAAAAAAAATTGAAATTTAGTCTCGGATAGTAATTATGTAAAGAACAACAACAGAAAAATTTCCGATGTCGTTACAAAGGGAAAGCATGAATCGCCAACTCTATGGTAGTCCTTGAATAAAATGTTCGAATGTTTCCAAAACCGTTTCGTTAACGGCTTCGATCCATAAAACGAATTCACGACTTATTCTCATTTGCAAGACCGCAACTAAATCAGGAATTACAGTCTTATCGGGGCGACATTAGACTGTTCCGTAAACTACAGAACCTCGGCGGAACTAGCTTGGTGGGCGATTCCGAATGCCAAGGAATCCGCAAGGGGGGCGGGGTAACTCGAGGCGAAATCGATTCGATAGAGGCCGTCATAGCCGGGGATTACGCGGATCGTGAATACATCAGGCTGCTGGAAGGTATTAAAAACCGGCAGTTGGACCTTTGATTATGGAACGTTAGCAGGCCGGGACGCGACGTGTCCCTGCGTGTACCGGGAACGGCAACATCAGAGGAGCCAGGTCACCAGCACCACCAGCACACGCGCACATCAGGCTTCGAAAAAATCGCGCGAAGAAGCTTTAGCCTCGCGCACTCGTTGATGTGGCCACGCCCGTGGCGGATTCCTCATACGTAACTCGTGCAGTGGCTCGACCTACCAGACCTCTTTCTCCTTCTCCTACGCCTTCGCCGTCTAAGATTACGGGCACGGTGCTTTTATTGCAATTGAATCCCCCAACCCCCGGCTGCTTTGCCGGCTCCGTCTACCTTTATCTCGCTTCCAGCTCTCCGAGTGTTCGCTCGTTTTTTCCTCTCCTCCCCCTCGCTCGATCTCCCACATCCTTTTCGCGTGCTCCACTCGTTGCTACATCATCCTCGCCTTTATCCGCACCTCTCCGATTCCTCTGTTTCCTCTCTTCTCTTCTTCTTCTTCTTCTTCTTCTTCTTGTCGGTAATCTTCTTACTCCGCGTCTACTACTACTACAACTACTGTTTTCCTTTTTACTCTGTTTTATAGACCTCCCGTTACCCTCTCCATCCAGTTCTCCACTTCTACGCCTCGGAACGTTCAACGTCGCTCCTTCTGCCCTCCGACTGCTCGTCTTGTCCTCCCTCTTCCTTCTCTCTCTCTCCCTCCGCTGCCCCTCTTTCGCATTGCCCTTGTCTCCGACGCCTCGTATGAAATATTTTCCTGCAGCGACCCTTTTTGCTCCCTTTGCCCCCGCAACCGCCGCCGCGCCGGTTGACTATGCGCCTTTATATTACAAGTTTCGCTGTTAACCATCGGCCCCCGACAACCCCTCCCGCGCTCCTCTTTTCCCTCTTGTTCATTCTCGTTCCGTCGTGCCCGCCTTTCTACCCAGCCTTTTTCCCTGTTTTATCGCTCGGTGCCTCGCCGTGTACGAGCCTTGCAGCTCATTAAAGCGATGCCTTCTTGATCCCCTAATTACAAGATGGCGGACCCGGCTACATGGCGTCTGAAGAACCGCGTACGGCGTCCCTACCTCCCTTCGTACAACCACCAAGTACTCGCCCTTCCGCAAAATCCAACGGAGATCGCAACTGTTTTTGCTAACCGCGTGTCTCAACGGGGAAATACGAGAGACGAAATTCTCGTGAACTGCGGTGTTTAATCCCTGGACACTTTTTTAAAGGAAATCTCATACCAGATTTATTAGAATGTAATGGAATATTACATCGTAATGCAAAGTATAGGGAAAAGCAAAAACATTAGGAAATAACAAAAAGCATTACTGAAAAGAAAAAACACTTAGGCACGTGGATTACGAATATTCAGAAACGCTAGCATACAGGGTGTTTCGAATAAAACAGGACACCTAACTATCTCCTCTATCTCTGAAAATACAAAAAATGTTTCTAACGTTATCTAAATGGTTTCGAGAGGCGAATCAGATGGAAGAATTGTTTTTCATAAATTGTAATTTTTTAATCATTTTTTGAAGATCATTCGTGTTTTTTTACATATGTACATACATTTTTTGTGGTTGTATGTTATATGAATGAATGCAAACATTATTGTGCATTCATTCGTGTTTAATAGCACGACCTTGAAATGACCGTGAACTCTAGAAATTTGCTAATTAATACAGAACTTACGAGTAAATTTTCCACTTTTATATCGAATCGAGTCTACTTTGTTTAGCGCGATTTTTATTCACGCGCCGATTGGATACGAAAATTTAAAACCATTCGATAAATGTTGGGAAAATATTTCCGATAGTTTCCTATTGAGTCTAGTGTAAAACCGTTCTGATTTTTCATGTTTTCCTGTCGTCTTTGAAAAATAATGTTTTGTTTTCGCATATTAATCGAGGAACTCGCTGAAATAATTCGGCTAGCATTTGTTTCTTCCGCGTGTAGGTTTCCCCTCGTCGAGTTTATCTGTCAGTCGGATTTTGACCTGTTGTGGTTGTTGAAACATTATTTGGCTGGTAAACATTTACAATGTTACAGCCTCGGAAGGGATAGAAATATGGGGGAAATAATTGTATGGAAACATCTGCTTCGGACAGGAAATCCGTGATTTACTTGAAAATTGTAACGAAATGATCAGCTATATTAACAATGTATGATACGTAGCTGTAAATGAATAATATATTCATTTTAAACGAATACAATTTTTATCGGAGTTGAGGGTAGGCCCTCTTACAAGTTAGTAATACTACCCAACTGATACTTCCTGATTTGAAAAATAATAAAATTCTATAGTCTTATCGTCCTTTAAAAAAATGAAGCATTTTTGCTTAAATTTTAAATTAATTTCTTAATATTGAAACAGTTTATATATATTCTTTATTTATTTTTCAGCCGAAACAAAAAAACACGTATTTAATATTTTTCGATGTCTAGTAAGTACGATAAATTTCATTCAAATCAGAGAGTATCAGTTGGGTAGTGTTACTTGTTAGATTCAATTAAACGTTCACTGTAGTGGGTTTAAAGGGTCTTGCTAAGTGCAGTGTCGTTAGGAACGTGTTACGAATAAGGAAGCCGAGCGTTATTGCGCATAAATTCGTTGGTTATTTGCGATAAAGCGTTCGTAACACGTCGTATCGTAATCGAACAAGAAAGCACGGGAAGTAATGATCTGAGCAATACAGTTTAAATGTTACCATTCTGTTCCTGACGTTTGAACTTTTGTGAACTGTCGAGTGAAAGTATGCGCAGTCGTTCTAGTATTCGAAGAACTCAGGCGGTCTCTCGTCTCAGCGAAACTGGAATAAACTTGAAGGATCCGCTAATTTCTCACGATTTCATTAGAAATCAGGAAACTCGATGATCGCTGAAAATATCTTTCTACAATCTCGTTCTCAAGTTAGATTTGTCTCTTTCAGCTTCAAATTTCTTCTATCTATGCAAGAGAAATAACAAAATAATTTTCATTCGCTCCTCTCACTTCTCGAAAATGAGAAACGGGATTTACTGGATGCCCAGTGGGATAATTTGTTTGTACAACATTTACATATTACATGCTTGTAACATGAAACAATTGAAATATACAACTGGAATAAAACTTGAAGGATCCACTAATTTCCCACGGTTTCGTTAGAAATCAGGAAACTCGATTCTCGCTGAAAATCCTTTTCCACAATCTCGTTCTCAATTTAGCCCAATGTGATAATTTGTTTGTGCAGCATTTACATATTACATGCTTGTAATATGCAACAATTGAAATTTCTGTTGACCTACTATGCGTTGATTGTAGGTAAATCTTCTACGCTGCAAGTCCAGCATGTTTACTAACATCGGCGGTGGATAATATTTCGATGAAGTTGAAAATACAGTATGCAGCTTTTATACAGGAACAACCGAATACGCATCCGAATGAATAGTGATGAGACGAGAGTGTTCTAATAGGAACGTATATGCGTGTATGCATATGTATGAACGCATATCCGGTAGATTTTCTGCAAAATCAGAGGAGGAAAACTCACTGTGCAAACTCGCGCTCGTCACTCGGGAGTAATAATAATAGAAAAATAATATCTTTCCCAAGTTCGCTGGAATGTCACGATAGATCAGCTTTATTAATTACACGCGGAATCAAACAATCTTCCGCAGTACGCCACGTGACGAAGTTAATTTTCGTTCTTTACGATGATTAAAATTCTGCATGTTCGGTTGAATACAATTTTCCAGCCTTTGAATGCCTGCGATGATTAAAACCAGCATGATTATATCCAAAATGCGTCTCTACAATCGTAAATTACAGATACATCGAAAAAATTCTCTAAAAACAATCTGTTAATCAGTAGACATATTACATAGACAACAGCGTATTGATTTCAGCTTAATCAGATAATTATAATATATCTATTTTCCATAAAGATCCGCAGTGTAGTTATGAAGGACTGATACTCTAAACTCTGGCAAGAGGATATTAGACATAGAATCCGGATCTCAATTCGTGTAATGATTAGTGTCTGTGCATCGCTGGTTCACGGGTGCACGGGGCACTTTCGTTTGAGTGAGTCGAGGTCTTCGATAGAAGAACATAAACGCATCATTTTTATCATAGATACTCTGATAACAAAAAATCGTCTGCATCGAAGTTTCAGTCTGGTTGGACACGTACCTACAATCAAAGACTGAATTTTTCGGAATTGGTTTTCTGATTCGCTTCTTCGAGTCCGAATAAGTCGAGGACTCGCTGTACTCGTCAATGGAAAACATTACAACGTGAACCCAGCGTTAACTCCTGAATGATTCAAATACGACGACGACAGTGTACTAATAACGTCGCTTCCACGTGTTCGGCCCCTGTCGTTGACAGATTGAAAGTTTCCACGCGACAGGTCGATTAGAAACCGGGGGACAAAACGTGTTATGGCGAGGAGAACGATCGTCGGCGAAGCTCGATAGCGCTTGAAGGAAGCCGACACGCGAGCACGGTGTACACGGGGTTGCAACGAGATTGTCGTTGCGGGCCGATTGTCGGCAGAAAGTTTCGTAGGTAGGGACGAGGGAGGAGCAAGGAAGAAAGAAAGAGAGAGAAACAGGAGGATGAGGAGAAAGATGGTCTGCGGAGGTGAATCAAGGCTGCCAGTGGTAGGGAAAAGGATGAAGAAGAGGGCATCTGCAGCTCCGGGGCTAACTATGTAAATGAGAACGGAGAACGGATCGTCTCGGTTCAATAGACCTTCGACCCTTGGGTCCGGATAATTTGTTTATGAGCAACGCACGCGGCTATCCTGCCGTATCCGCCGCGGGGTAAGAAGCTGCACGGTCCATCTCGCTGCAGATTCTATACGGGGCCTCCTTCATCCAGGCGGTCGCGCGACCAGGACGGGAGAGATCTGCTATACGATTTACATACGATTACCGGGCAAAGTGAAGGCACGCACACCCACGCCACGCAAACGAAAAGAAGGGAGCCGGGAGGATCGTACCGGCAGTCCAAAGGGAGGGTAGAGAGAGACTTCGGGCCTCGGGGTGGGAGAAGACGCTGCGCTGGAACGAGGACAGACGCGCCGCCGAAGAGGGGTGGGGATGAAGGGAGCGAACACGGGAGAACGAACGAACGAACCAGAGAGGACCGATAAAGACGATCTCTCTGGTCGAGAAGAAGGAGGACGAAGAAGACCGACAGAGAAGAGGAAGACAACGTTGAAGAAGCACGAAGAACAGGGCCCGCGCACGGGGCCCAGGATCGCGGAGGAGAGCTGTTCTGGATTTGAGTCCCGGGGCTGTCGGGATGTCGATGAGCGGCAGTCGGCGTGGGCCGCTCAGTAGGACGCCAGCAACCTGAAGAAGCCCGCACCCTACGGGCGAACTCACTCGGAAACAATGCCTACATCCTGCGGGACACTGCGCGCCTCCCTCCGACGTCTACTTTTACTTCCGTTGCGGACGCCGCAAGCCGCCTCGAGGACAGGGTCGAAGGTGACCACCGTTCTAACGATTTCGTTTCGCCGCTTCTTATTTTCTTAAGGGGACCACGTTCAATCGGACACACCCCGCTCCGGCGACGATCAGTTCGATGGGATTGAGGGTGTAGATCCGAATTTGACCTTGACAAGAAAGGAGCGCTGGACGCGTACACGTACACGAGGATTGCAAGGGTTCCGTATTTTTCGATTTTTGACTCTGTAATGCGCATTTCAATGTTCTAGGTAGTCACAATCGCTAGATAAAAGATTCATCTATGAGAGACGTATCCTAAGAATGGAATCATTTTACGTATTCGAGGCTCAATTTACATTATTCGACAACATGTAGCGGAGCCGTGAGAAGCAACGGGACAAGCGACAGTGCTGCCGCCTATCGCGTATTGCGTCTCGAATATTTAAAATTAAGCTTTCTTAGGATACGTCTCTCATAGATTAATCTTTTATTTAGCGATTGTGACCACCTAGAACACTGAAATGTGCACTATAAAGTCAAGAATCGAAAAATACGGAACCCTTGGAATCCTCGTGTACGTATACGCGTCTAGCGCTGTGTCTCTCTCACACTAGAGAAGGTAGAGACCGGATCGACATCCTTAAGGGGGTGGGGTACCTTTGCTAGGGCATTTATCAGTGTACTCCATCCTTGTGCAGAAAAAATAGTTATTTGTGTGGTAACACTGATGAACATACATTTGTATCAGTCTAACTTGTTCTTCTTCTTTTTATTAATAGATTTATTGCTGTTAATGGATCCGAATGGCTTCAAGCCCTTTATATCTGAGTGAGGGCTCATTCTAAAGAGGAAGATTGAGTACACCGTGCTCTTCTCATGTTTAAGTTAGATTATGTTTATATGTAACAATATGAGAATATTTCGCAGATTCTAATGTATTCTTCGTTCATAAAAAGACATGTTTTGGCTCAAAGTCTTGTAACATTCTAGTCATTTTCTAGGGATGTCACGTGGGTCCCTATGTCCATAAATCGTGCTTACCCATTTTTGTTATAAACGCATCAAATCCCCTGTCTATTGACAACTGTTTTCCAGCGTCAACGGTTGGACGTGGTCTGTAGAAGCGGTTCAAGTAGTTGGATCACAGAGAAACTAGATGTCAAGCAAAGTCGGACTCGGTGCAGGACTGCAGCGAACGGTGCGCTCGGATAGGCTCGATCGCGTTCTTAGAGCCAGTTGCATCGAGCTCTTCGTGTTCCCGTAGCCCTCCGTTTTATCATCGCCAAGGTTCTACTTCTGTAATTATGTTGCTACTGATTTATCGCCAGGAAGAAACCTCCCTCTACCCCCGTCGGGCACAACACTCGGTGAAATAGCTTAATAACGCGACGATAAATATTCCGACCAAATCGAATGTTTTAATCGATTGCAGGAACTCGACCGGGATGATAAGAGTCCGGCAACGAATCACGCGCTCCCGCAGGGCTGCCGATGCTCATTACAACCGCTACTACGATTGTGCGTGCCGACTGAATCCTGTTTCGCCTGTATCTCGTAGTCAAGACGCGTAACGAAAGCCCGCCGATAACCGATTGCGCTATTCATTACTTCCCCAGGAATATTTCAATCGACCGCGGAAGATAAGGGGCCAGCGTTGCCCACGGAGCCACGAACACCTGGCTGTCGGCGAATATGGAACAATAGAATTGGGACTTGTATTATTATTATTATTTATTATACAGTGGGTCAAAAAAGTATTGCCACACTATTAAAAAGCGAGAACTTCTTAAATATCGTACTATACGATTTGAACTTTTTTTTATAAGCTAGTTTGCGGCAGGATGTGAATAAAAAAGTTTGTCAAAAATTGCAATTGATCGGAATTATGGAAAAAATACTAAAAGTTGCATTTTATAACTTTTTTATGTGGGCCTATATTGAAAATTTAAAAAATACGTTTCATAGACTTGTGTCAAATGTTGTGTCAAAATAATTTACTATTACAATTTAATTCATATTCCTCTAAATTTTATTCATAAATTTGAAATACTATTAATTGTTGATCGTACAATTGACCAATCAATATCAAACTTTCGTAAATGCATATTATTGACACGGATCTAAGTAATCGACACTGTCGTGAAACGTCGATGACGAGACAAAACCATATAAGAATTTCTTCCTGTCTTCCACATTTTTGATAATTGATCGGTAAGAAAGAAGAAGACTACGAAAAGTTGCTTCGATGTGGACGCATGGTTGCTTTCATTTGGAAATGACTAGACTGCGGACCTTCATGGAAAATAAAACTGTGCTGCATCGATTGTGAAAAGCAGGAATAACATAAAACTGGATTTAAAAACAACATTACAACACAGACGAAGTCTGAAATTCTCAGGTGGTCGGTGGATCCTCGGTGTTCACGAAAGAAAAAATTCGCGTCCGAACATCCTGGACGCGACCGGCGAATAATCGCAGGACATTTGTTTATTCCAGCGGGGATCGGGTGTGTTAAAGTGAATTCCCTGTATCTCGGCGATCTCGCGAGCATTTCGAGGGATCGCTGGGGGTTCGAGTACGGCCGGGGCCGTTAACGAGCGGCAGGAAGGGAATGAAAGTGCAGGCTGGCGTCGATCGAAAGACAGGATGCACTCGATCCCCCGGAGCCTACGCAACAAATCCTCGGTCCGGACGACGGGCTGAACCGGGCGCGCCGCGCTGGAAAGAATACCTAGGCGATACTCATTACGCGAACGGACGAGCCTTACCGGCTGTTTCGCGCTCCGATCGCGTTTCGTTTTGTCGGCGGTGGTCGTACCTCTATGCGGCGTAATCACAGTGCCCCGTAGCAGTGCGCGTCGAGCCTGAAGAGCAATCCACAAGGGCAGGGCTTGGCGGAGGAGAGAAGACGAACAAGACGAAGGAGAAGAAGAGGAGAAGAAGAAGAAGAAGAAGAGAGAGACAGAGGGGCGAGAGAAGAAGAGAAGGAAGAAGAGCCAGAGCATAGCCAGCAGAGAGTCATCTTGGGGTTGCTACGGCGTGCACACAGAGCGGGGGATTATTTTTTTTCTTGGGACCCTCTCGGTGAAACGGAAGGGGAGCACATGCGCTCGCTGGTACGCTTCGTGGGCAAGGGGGCAGGGAGGGGGAGGAGGAGGAGGAGATTCGTGGGGGAGGAAGAGCGGGCCCTAAGGAGGAGGAGGAGGGATACGGGGACCGAGGTTCGAGGCGCTGGCTGGCAGGTTGAGTCGTCGAGGCGGCTCGACGCCGCCGGAGGGGGACTTGGGTGCACAAATGAAGGAGGTGGGGGCACGGAAAGGCACGGGGGAGACCAGAGGAAGAGGCAACGTGGTCCCTGGACCCCTCTCGTGGCCCGCCCCCGCCGCCCGCCGCGTGATTGCTTCCCCGAGGCAGGCATCGCGTGTCAGGCCCCTCTTACACACCACCCTGCCGGCCCCCCTTTTCTTCTCCTCCTTCTTCTCCTCGCGGCCTGGCGCTCGATCGGGCCCCTTCATGCTCCCTCTACTCTTTTTCAACCGTTTGCGCTCCCCCTGCCCCGACCCCGGCCACCACGCGCTTTCTTCGACTGTGATGCACACCACCACCGCCCGCGCAGTCAACTTCTCGATCACTGCTGCACTCGCTCAGCCGACTCCTCCGCGGGCCTAACCGGTATCCTTTTCTTGATGCACCGCGTTCCTCAGGACTCTGCATCAGCGATGCGCTTCCGCCCGCGTTTTCGGCAACGCTCTTCTATGCCACCGAAATCCCTGGTCCGCCATCAACTTTTATGGTTTTCTGTTAAAGAGAGACGTTGTAGTTGGTCGGTTTTATCATTGGAAATTCGAACGTAATGAATTCGACTAGTCCCTGGTCTGTCTATTGTAGTTTTGTATTCGTCAAATATGTTTTATGCATAAATAACCCGTTGGTTTATGATTTGTTCGGCAGTAAACGCGTTCAGAACGCTCTTAATAGAAATACGAACATGAACAACTTCTTAAACAAAACAATGGGACGCTTTGTAACGTAACGAGTTAAACTATTCCCATTCTGCGAGACTTTTCGAGAACGATCATTCAATTTCTTTTACGTTTGGAATAGATTTGAAGGGCACGTATCGAAAAAACCGTTCATTTACAAATGGAGTGGTTTCGGGGAATGTATTTGCGCGGCAGGCAGCACCATTTTGTGAGCCATTGCTCGGCAATAAGCGGCTGGTAAGTGGTGGGCAAACGTGATACAAATGCACGTACAGCGATTGGTTCTCAGTATCGACGAGGTTGGCTCAGATTACTAAGCAATAAGCGCGATCATTTTTCCGGATCGGAGTAAATCTCGCAATGGCGAGGCAACGCCAGGCGAGGCGTTCGCGCAAAAAGCATTACAGCTTCGGCCGAGGAAAATGGTCGCTCATGATCATTGGCATCCGCCAATTGAATCGCGGCGAAAGATCTCATCCCGCTGCGATGGAACCTCGAACACGACGTTGGGAGTATCCTTCGAATTCCCACAGCAAATCAGCGTTACCGATGAACGGAAAAAGTTGTAGACGTAATGCAAAGGTTTCTTAAGATTTCTCGGCAACGTTTCGCACGAACGCCAACGAATTCCGCTAACCATTTAACTCTGTTCTGTACGTCAACAGTGGATGACGCGAAAACTTCCAACGCGAAATTCTGTCAAGAAAGTCTATGAATTATCTTGTTTCCCGGTTCCGATTAGAATTGGCGGACTCTTGCTGACGGTTATCTGAGCCGTGTATGATCGATTCGCATAATTTCCCGCGCGGAAGATAGCAATCTTAATAATAGAGTCACCGTATCGCAACGAATCTTATTTATTCCGTGAAAAACGTCGCGCGTTCGTACCCGAGAATTTTTTCGCTTATATAATTCAACCGACCGCCATTTCACGGTAAAATTACTTCATCGCAATACCGGCAACGCTCCAGAACTCGCATCCTCCACGATCATTCGTCATTTTGTCTTGAATCACTGCGATCAATATTTACCACAATTATGGCTGCAACAACTGCGAACTGATCTATCCATAATTTTTATTATATAAATATAAATATGAAGTGAATTAAAAATTTTATGTATATATACATAATTACTAATTTAATCATTATATTTATATAATAGAACTTTAAATCGGTAATGAAACTTTACTTGGAGGAACGTAGTTATATAGTTTTTGTAGCAGTCGATCTCTCATAGAATAACGATCAGGAAGAAAGAAATTCGTCGGGTAACAATGTTCCCGTTCCTCGAAGTTTATAATGACCGGGTGTATAATTGGGCTAGACTAAACCCACCTGTTCCCAAGAGTTAGTTAAATCGTGCTGTATCGTTTGAGTTTCGAACTATTACGAAACGCCACCAGATATCGTCCGAGGAAATGATTTCCCAGTCCACTCCCGAGTGTGATTTCCCAATTTCATTTCCTAGGTAATTTTCCTTTGACGGCTCACCCTTATCTTAAGGGTGTCAAGACTCGCTACGAAGCTATTTCGAAACCGTTCGCCCGATCGTTACGAACTCGAGGATCCAATATTTACAATTTCATTAAATCTCGTCGGTGGGCTACATCGTTCTTCCATTTGTCAACTTGAATTCTAATGGTTCCAGTTTGTGAATTAAATTTTACTTGTTTTCCACAAGCGAGAAAACGAAAATATTTGTTCTATCTTCTTTTTTGCAGGAAATCTCATATGATATCTATTACAACATAATGTGTATTGTATTGTAATACAAAGTATAGTGAAAAGTAAAAACTTCTTTCTACCTTCTGCGGACGAAAAATTTATAGTAATTTTGTGATGGTATCGGCACACAGGCTCGACCAGTGATATATACGCCAGCAATTTTGCAAATTATTTCGAAAACTCAACGTTTCGATCCTGATGCGAATCATTTTCAAGAGTAAATTTTGCATTTGCTATAACCTAACCTACTCTAACCTAACCTAACCTAAATAATTACCGCTGATCGAACCTGTGCACCGATACCATCGCACAATTATTCTCAAAATTACGATCGAAAAAAATTGAATTTAGAGAAATATTTATACCCAGATAGCAACCGGACGTCCGTAGTTGTACTGCATTTCGCGCCAGGTTTTTCTTCGATGATTGTTAAAAATGACACGAGAGTTTGAGGGAGTATGTCAAAAAACTATGTCATTATGAAACAGTGTCGCAAAAAAGGTAGAAAGTTTCCCAATTGTGAAGGATGCGCGATCGCAACGACCCCAGAATTAGAGGTTACGAAGTTACGAGTGTCATTTGCGGGCAGGCCTCATAAACGACGCTTTATTCGATAATAATTGCGGTGTAAGGACCATAAACACTCATTTTCTCAGGCGTACGCTGAATACCTGGTACTTTTGTATCCTTGCCTCGTTTTCTCATTTTTGTATCTTTTTCGTCTAGCGTGTTTCGTTCTTTTTGTTCACTTCTCGTAGCTCATGGCGCTTCTAATAACAGATAACACTGTGCCCATTCTTTCAAACGAGACTCCGAGCGTCTATGAAATTAGTATGGCTTTGATACATTATTTTGAATATTTAAAACAGTGGGCAAGAAAGAGATAAATCTAGATCTTCCTTATAGAAATCACGCAACGTTATTATCCATAATTACCGATTAGCAGGTGGTCTAACGCCTTTAGCATTTTATGTATTCACACACTGATTGTTATCTGTTTTCCACAAATAAGCCTAACTTTGTCGGAAAATTTCTTTCCTCCGTTACGTTTCCGCCACTCGTATCTACGTTGTCCATCTGGTTCTAGTGGAACGTATTCCAATGGTTTGTTTGCAAATTGTATTTGTAGAAATTGTTCTTTACACGCTGAGTACACGTTCGCGAACTACGGAAGCCGCTTAATGAGTACCCAAAGGCACGAATGCGATTAAACCTCTTTTTAACATTCTACTTTATCGAATCTTATTCCACTGCGTAATGTCACAGTTCAGAAAGTATAGCTGTGCTCGCAGCATGTGCTATTTGCATTCATGATTGCTGATTTCCTGGAGGAACTTTATCAACATCGCAGCTAGATGTCCTTAAAAAGATAAGAGACTTCTTGGAGAATTGTTATCAGATTCTGTGTTGCGAGAATGTCGATTGTGCGAAAGTCATTTAGCAAAGATAACATCATCATTCTTTGTTAAACCAGTTTACGATCCATATTAAAGAAAATTCATCATAGATGGCGAAATAAACACAGCAGACAGCGATTTTATTGCGTCAATGTTGAAACAGTTTGGATTTGAAACTGTAAGAATTCTAAAGGACTGGTCGAACGCAAGGAAGTCAATTGCCAAGATAAGTAATCACAAATTACTTTACACATAATTTAATTCTAAACTTGATCAGGAACAATGTAATGAAGAATTTCAACGTATTTACCACTTCGACGCATACATGCAATAACTTGTTGAATTTGCAAAGTAAAAAAACAATTTGATCGAACCATTGCGCCGATAACATCATCATTCTTTGTTACACAATAATAACCTGTAAGGACAGTATGAAATGGTTGCCCTGATCGGCCGGGCGACCGCGTAACAGAGCCGTGCATACAATGGAAAAGATCCTACTCGAAGTGTATAATTCCCAGCGCGGCGCGGCGCTGGGAACATATAAAATTTCGTGAAATTCTTGGCCGATTTAGACGCGTAAAGTCCGGGGCCGCGGCCGGGGATCGGTCTGCAATTTCCAGGGCAAAAACGTTTCGTTCCACCCCCTCCAAGTATACATCTCTTCGTGGCTGTTTTCGCGTCGATCTTTTTTCTAGTCTCTCTGTCTTTTCTCCGTCTGTATCTATTCCGTCTCGTTCTTCCCCGTCCGTGGCCTCCGCCTCCGCTTCCCTTTCTGTCCTTTCGCCAGTTCTCGTTCGTTTGTTCGATACGAGAAAGCCCGGGACGCCACCGCCGAAACCGCAAATCTATAATTTCGTGGCTCGCGATGCGTATAATCATCGAATACCAGAAACTGTGCTATTCATTATTTCATTCGGCGCATTTGCTACCAGCGCGGCGTTTCTGCGATCCCGCGCGCGCAATAAAAGTTCCCGGTGATTATGCTAATCCAGCAAATGATACAGTCCTTACCCCCTTCGGACGGGGGCTGAATTCGGCGAGGAGCGCACGGGACCCCTGTATACATATACAAACGCAGGACCTTGGTCCAGGGCCCACGACCAACCCCCTCCTTTTTTTCGCTGGCATTCGCGCGGTCGCCGTGCGTAATTTCGTAATTCTAATCCGATTGCTTTAGATCCACCGTGATATCATCGCGATGCTCTCTCTCCCGCGTTCCCAGGGTTATACCTGCTCCGAGCCCCGGCGATTATGTCCTTTTCGTTAATGCTCGATTCCCAGACGGTTCCCGCCTGATCTCACCAACGCACGGCCTCTCGTCAGCCTGTTAACGTTCAGGTTAGCACAGGCTGTACAAAAGTACGTCACAACTAACATATCTCTTTAAAAAATAAAAAAAATCAAATTTTCTTTTTTTGCATGCCATTGCTTTCAGTTGTTATCACCAGACTGGGGACCTTTATGCACGTACAGCATAATTCAGTAGTTAAAATTCGAAATTGTTGAAGAATTTTCAAAATTGAAGACTCCTCTGTTAAAATCATTAAGGGTGAGAAATAATATTCCAGTTGGTTTCCGTTCATTGCAATCGATGCAGATAATTTTTATTTCGTATAGAGATCGGCAGTCTAGGTAATGGTAAAATGGTAAAAATGCAGTGCACGAAAGAAAAATTTGTGTACTCTTTATAGAAAGAATGCACCACCGACTTAACATTTTTTTCAATATTTTTTAGGCGGAGCAGATTGCATTTCAAATAGAGTTGTAAAAAGTCAGTCAACTCAATTATTGTTTCCTGATGAAAAACAAGAAATTGTACGAGCATGGGATCTTTAAGTTTCCTGAAAAATCCCAAAAGATCGTGGAAAAAAATTCCTTTTATTCGATGTCTACAGGGTGGTTTAAAATAATATGAATGCGTAGGGGACGTTTGTACGTTGAGAAAATTCAGTTCTGGGTCAGAACGGACCCTTGTCCGCCATTCGGGGGACGCAGGACTAGTTTTTTCGGAGAGATCGAGACTAATGACCGAGGCCAATTAAAATCGCCCTTTCTCCGCAATTATCTCGCTTCCCCGTGGCTGTCTGATCGATCAGGTCTCGCGTGTAACAATCCCAAGGTCGATTACGGGAATGTGTTGAAACAGACGGGGAATTCTTTGTCGGTGCACGTACAAGGAAGTGCCTCCTTCATCGTCCGGACACAGGTAAGCCACCCACGCGTCCGGCCGGCTGAGTTACGGCCGAATGTGCGCGCACCTGATCCACGATAATCGCCTCTAATCTTCCACTTTGCCCTTTTGTTAGGTATTACCTCTTCTTCGTCGTCGTCTTCTTCTTCTTCTTCTCATCTTTGGTTTTGAGTGGTGTATAAATCATTCAAAAGGCCGGGTCGCTCGAGTAAAAGCGCGGAATGTTTTGTGCAGAAAAGAGAGACGTCTGAAACGAGGGCGGGTCAGGTTGTTTATCGACACGGAATTGCAACTTAAGGGAATTTGCCGCTGTTACCAATTTGTAGACGACGGATTTTATGCGATCATTATAGACGCGTGATCGAGAAATTTGAAACGTTAGAAACATCGAGAGAATCTTTTCTTTAACTTCTTATCGTGTCTATTAGATGAAGATTCGCAAAAATCTTTCTAGAATACTGTCGGTTAGTTTCTACGTATACATTTTATTTATAGGCTGTAAATTATTGGCTACTTCGTCACGTCGATATCTCATAAGGGAAGTACGTTTTTCACGTGGCTAATAAAAAGATGCAGACCCAAAGAACTATACTTATACCATTCCTGTACCGATACAATCTAAGGTATATGTAATTTTCCTTTATATGAATTTTAATTACGTAAATATCGTAATCACGTGTATAGTCGTATTAACTTATGCAGTGAGCAGTCACCTTTTCATTACGCGTTTGCCGTCGTCACAAAGTTAATGATAGCTGTCAGTAAAACGCCGTATAAAATCGGGAGGCGACGAAGGAGAAAGTGAACATTGCTTGACGACATTTCCAGAACGCTGTTAACACATATTTTCTAATTTTTCGTATTTATGACAAGAACATTAGAAGAAAATTTTTATTTTGCATAACGATTCGCTGTGGACTTGTAAATCAATTGACAAATGCATATTTAAAAAATTTGTTGTATCGTATCACGTGTTACACGGAAGACTAATACAGTGTGCCATCGATTATGAAACTGCCTGTATATCCAATCAAATTAGAAACGTATATGTAGAGACTTTCGCAATGGCCGAAAATAGTTTCGCTTGCAGATCCCTCTCTGATCTTGCTGGAAAAGCGTGGACCAGGTTTGTAGAGGGTACGAGACGTTAACAGAATCTCGGGGATCGCGAGAGTACGCTCGCATCATCGTTTCGCCGTGTTATCCTGAACGGGTTGGTGTACGTTCTCCAACCTTGGGGTTCTACGTGGAAACACGTGTAAGCCGTAGTTCCGCCCACGCACGCGCATTCTGTTCATTCGTTCCTCCGCGTCGCGTCGGCTCGTCCATCCGTCCATCTATGTATCTGCTTCTCGTCCTTTGCCGCTACTCTCGGGCAAGAAAGCCCAGAACGCGCATTCCTTATGCATATCCCTGGGGCCTGCTGTTGCTGTTCCATATGCTTGTGGGTTGCGCTTGTGATGGTGCAGGATCCGGCAATTTGTACGGATCCGCGCATACACGTAGCAGCAGTTAAACTGGCGGCGGTATATTCAAATCAGCTTGGTTTTGCTTCGTTTCGAGAAAATCAGAAGGAATTTTAACGTAGCAAATTCCAAACCACGCCGGCCGAGATAAGCATCTTGATTTTTAGATACGGTTCCCCGGCGTAATGATGATGATGATGCCCGATGATCGTGATGACCACCAACTTTTCGGCGGGATCCGCGTCGCTCGCTAATGAATATCTTTAGCGGAACTCGCTTAAGTATAGTTCCGCCTCGCACGAACCACATCTTTCTAAGCGTCCTCGCCTCGAAACTATCGTTCGATGATTTGATTCGGCGAAATTTTTCCGTGATACCCGAATTGGATCGTTTCACTCGATCTGCGGAACTACAGGGTGTCTCGAAACTTCTTCAACATCGGAAATGGGAGGTTTCCGAGATCATTTGGAGCAACATTTTCCTTTGATAAAATTTGCTAGCGCGACTCGGTCTAGGTCGTGCTCTGATTGGTCTCTGTGTTTCGTTAATACGTACCTCCATAACGAAGCCACGAATTCCATTCTTGCGAAGGAAAATGTTGCTTCAAATCATCTCAGCAACCTCCCATTCGCGGATGTT
This sequence comes from Lasioglossum villosulum, assembly GCA_963971365.1. Taxonomy (NCBI): domain Eukaryota; kingdom Metazoa; phylum Arthropoda; class Insecta; order Hymenoptera; family Halictidae; genus Lasioglossum; species Lasioglossum villosulum. The sequence goes on along the minus strand of OZ020496.1, from coordinate 47,888,173 downwards.
GAAAGAATTTTGAGACACCTTGTATTCTTCGTTCATCTAAACTGTATAAACTGAAATGTTTAGCAAACGCTACTTATTCCGGCAGTTTTTCGTTTCATATTGAGTAGTTCTGCAGATTACCTCATTAATGAAGTAAAATTTGTTTCCGTATAAAACGTGTATTTGATCGGAGAACTAGATTCTAAATCTTTTGCAATCGAAAAGTGCCACGAACGTTGAGTATGCATCCCTTAGGGTACGTGCACAGTGGATCCATTTTCGTTCGATTCGGCCGACGTCCGACGTTGTGTCTCTTTTCCGCACGCTTGAAAAAAGAGACAGATGCGTCGGACGTCGGTCGAATCGGACGAAAACGGATCCACTGTGCGCGTACCCTTACGCGTAGCCACGGGAGATGAAATCGAGCTTCTGGTTCCGAGGAAAATACGGAAAAGCAATCCCTCGGTTTAAAGTAAAATCGTGGGATACGTATTACAAGCCGTCGCGTCTTTTATGTAAATCGAATTTCAGTAGGAATGTCTGCGGCATGTACCGGTGCAGCGGCGATCCATTGAATCTAGTAGATAGTCGATTTTCTGTGTCGGATTCCCTCGGGCTGAGAGCTTGTCTGTCTGCCTGTCTGTCTAGTTGCGTTCATGTCACACGGAACCGAACGGATACCACCGCTTAATAATAATTGTTTGTTACGATCGGCCCGCCATGCCATGCGCGCCCGATTTCGGCCTTTCATCCAGCAACTTTTGCGAACCCCCGTGCCGTTCGACGATTTCACGTCCGCCATCATCTGTCCACGCCGCTTTTTTATATTTTTCACCGTTCCGTCAGCGAGCCAGGCGCAATTGATCATTCGCAATCGAACGGCCTCCCAACCTTTGTCCCCCTTCGATCATGTCGCCTTTTCCCGACAGTTTAATCCAGCGCAACGCTAGGCTTTTGTCAAAAGTGTCCGGACAACAAGATTTTTACGCGCGGCCATGTTCCGAGTTTTCCACACGTTTTTGACACGTTGCCTTGCGCACCGAAGATTTTGTTTATTGATCCAGCCAAAACACTTGTGCACGCAACTCAAACCCGCGCGCAACCCTCGAATTACCTTTTCATTGTTGTTGGTTTTTGCGGTGGTCAATTTTCATTGTTGAGCGGGATCGTGCGTTTTATAATTGCACCCGTAATTATAAAAAGTGGTCAGAGTGAGAATTAAGTAGAAATTCAAATAGAACTCTTAGCAACCCAATTTTAATCGAAATTCAATTATCAAACATTTTAATTAAATCTGACTTCAACTTCCGATCATTATATTTAAATAATAGAAATAAGTTGTAGAAATTGCGAGAGAAATATTTAAATACTTCTGAGTAAACACTTCATAATCTTCCAAATAAATATAATTCCTACATTTCGTACATTTCAATCATTACAAAAAAATGTGGCGCTCCAATCACGTATTTCGTTAATCGCGCCAAGTTGTTATCGTTATTCTGCAAATAAAATTGTCCAAGATAAAGTCGTCAAGACCGGAACGCGTGGCGGACGTTTAAGTTACGAGTGGCAGCCCTCGTACGTCTCTTTCTGCGGGAGCGGCCGCGAAGAAAAACGATGAGCTTGTTTAAACAAGTAATTTATAGTAAGTTCGCAGCGACACCTTCGGACGGTAATCCTTAACTAGACAATCGGCAGCCTCTATTCATCGCACCTGGTCCGATACGCGCAAACGAACGCACCGGCACGGCGAGTCATAAGTTTCCCTTGAGTAACTGTCCCGCGTTAACAGCACACTATATTATAATAACAAATTGGATTCCTATATCATAGCGTGTGGTCAACCGGCCGTCGCGATTATTTCCGAGGTTGTTCTGCGCGGGATTCATTACGATTTTATCGTACGCAAGATATACGACCGCTCGATATGCTTAACAATTTACTAGCGCTACGCGAATATGCTCGGAAACCATGCGAAAGGTAATTATCACTCGAGCCAGATGGACGAGTTTCACGGTACGATCTCCTTTTTTCGCGTGTTTTAAAATTTTATTTTTCGTTTTCACCCTCTCTTTCTCTCTCTCTCTCCTTTCCTTTCCAGGGTGGCTTTCCATCCACGAACCGTCGAACGTACACTCCCGCTCATAAGTCTTAGGACAGTGATCATATTCGCACTCAATCCTGTAAAAATGATCGTTGAAGAACAAATTTTTCTTTATTGAAAGGTTTAGGAAAGATGCTGCACTCATAAATATTCTTTTACTTCTTGGTAAGATGTTTGATATGCGAGTGAACGAAAGAAAATAGATAAGATTTTTGATATACATTTTTTTTTCATCGAAAAATTCGCCACAATTCCACTATTTTTGACATCCGCGTGATCAACTTTTTCCATACCTCCTATTGTTAACTTATTCCATTCTCGTTCCGAAATTTTCTATAAATGTGTTTACGAAGTAGGGCAAAATGTTGATCCAGTTAATCTCAATATTTTTCTACGGGGTTCAAATCTGGTGATTCGAGTGGCGATTTCACAATTTTTAATGAATTTTAGATTGAAATTGATCCAAATAGCTTTTACATATTTTTGACATGTATTTTGATATTTTCAATATCACAGGTATCAATTCCTATGTAATATGCAAATCCAAAATTCACTCCAATATACCCCGAAGTGTATTTTTGAAGCAACTGGCTGTCGATTTAGTCAAACCTCGTTATTATCGCTATAGTTACAATTTCGTTTCGTTATTAACGAAAAACACAAACCAATCAGAGCGCGGCTACAGCGGATTGATTCTGGTTCGGCCAATAGCGACACCACGTTAAGCGGGACCTGTCGCCGAGTCGGACTCGGTTCGCCTATAACCGGGCTCTGATTCGTCCGTGTTTTTCGATAATAACTCCTAAACAAAGCCGCGAACGCCATTTTTGTAAAGGAAAATGTCGCTTCAAATGACCCAACGAACCTCCCATTTTCGGGAGTTATACTTATACTGGGACACCCTGTATTACGTAGTTAATACAGTGAAAAGTTCGTGGTCTATACGAAATACTAGAGTTCCACTAAAAACCAGAGGTATCGTAAGACTTATGAGCGTGAGTGTATATCTCGTTTTCCACCCACGCGACCGGTCCTCGTTACGGGACACTTATATCTCTCGCGAAAGATTTCTATCTGTTTTTCGTCGTCATTATGCGCATCCGGCGATCGCGACAATGCCCGTTATGAATATCAAGTGTTCATTGAACGGAACCCCAGGATCGCGTGTCGTTGAATTGTATATTTGCCCCCGATCGACTCGTTGACTTGATAATTTCATACGGTGCACAGCGCCCGGTGATTTAATGATCTCTAACGGCTCGCTAACCCGTGACTGTACGAGATTGCTGATGATATTCCTTGCCCCCCTCGCCCCTCTAATTACAAAGCGACGCGCGGAGAACAGGCGCACCCGTCAAGTCGCAAAACTGTCAATTAACCGGCCCCGGTACCTTGACATCTTTTACGGAAGATGCATCGCTGTCGGCCGAAACGAATCCGACACGAAAAAAACTCGTTCCTCGCTTAACATCAGTTCTAGTGTCTATTCGGACACTTTGAAATTTTCTAATACCGGACTACGACGAGTTGCGCACTTTTAGAAGCTAGAACAGTTCACCACGTAACGGGAAAAGAATTTACAATCTTTTTACGGGAGATTGAACATTTAATAGGTTTTGTAGATCTGTGTCAATTATTCTGAAAATTTTATGAACATCGGTCAACCCTGCAACCGTTTCAAGATGCTGAAAATCCCAGTTTTTGATAACAATATTAACCCTTTGCACTCGGAACTATTTCAACACGGAAACCAAGCATTTCTTCTGACCTAGAATATTTTTATTCCGTGTATACGATTTGTTTCACTTTGTGCATACGACTTCTTCCGAACTCGAGGGAGATGCTTCCAAGTGTCACTAATTTTGAATAATTTTAATGGGTGAAATCGATTTGCGAAAGGTCGAATTTCACGGTCAAAGGATGAATTTCCCCTTAACATCCCCGTAGCATTGATATTTTCTCGATCTCGGCGATCGTTTCGTGGTCGAGACAGTTTATCGTAGCCGTGTCTTTGCGAGAACAATAATTAAACGATTGGAGAGTCTAGGAATCGCGAGGATTCAATACAGCCAATAAATTAATTAGAAAGCGGGGTACCGATATTGATAGATATCTGGCGGATTCAAAGGGACAAGGTGTCCCGCCCACGCGGCGTTCGGATCGATCTCGGATCGATTAAAGATCCGTAGGTAGATCCGGCGGGGTTCAATGAAGAACGAGGGTCCGAAACAAGGAACCGGCCAGGCTGCGTCGATCTGGTGCGGGTGATAATTACCGTTCGCGTGTCTCCAAGCAGCAAAGTGTTCCGTGGCGCCACCAAATTATTAGGCTTATCTTCGGCACGCTGATATAATTATATAGTCGGAAGAAACGCGGGGCCCCGGTGTTGTTCGTCCCTCGTAGGGCCTCTCCCGCTGCCCTATGCTATGTTGTTGCGTCAATGTTTTAGGACTTTATAGGCCGCGGTTGATGCGGCCTACACACGGGGTTACCTAATGAAAAGGTTAGTTGACCCCGGCCAGAACGCCCTGGCGCCTCCTTCTCTAGCTCTAGAGCCATCTTTCCTCGGCCCTAAGCCTTCGGTTATCCCCGCGCTGCGAACTATACCCGCTAAACGAGACCTTTCCGAAAGCAAAGGATGCGATCTGGTTCATGAGAATCCTTCCGTCCAGTCTCGGTGTTTCCGCGAAATCCTCCCCGTTTCGCTGAAGGAAACAACCGCGACGCCCCGACACCTCCCACGTAGACAACACCGAATTTAGGGCGAAACGAGCATTTCACAAAACGGCCACCCTTTTATTTTTCTTTCTTTTTCATTCGTAGCGGTGGGGAAATGCATCTACGCACACCCCTACGATGAAATTTGGGGGTAGTGTGGGACTCGGCTCCTCCTAATTGATATTTGTTGGAAACGGGACTAAATCCCTACTCATACCCACTATAACCCCACCGCCCAAGGGTTACGTTTACGACACGTAATTCTCATTATTCGACAGCATCTGTGTATCACTTGACAGCTACGATAATCGGCAGCACTCCTAAAAAGTAGGAATTTTTAGCCAAATAGCACCCTAGTTTGATCTTTCATCTAGTGATTTTCACTACTAAGAAATCCAGTCATTGCATTATTCTCCTGGACCCTTACAATTCTCGTGTACGTATACGTGATATAGCGGTGTGTGCACTCACATATATCACGCGCGAGTGTCGTTCAAAATATTTTTGAATGTATCTGAAACTTTACATTGGCGAGTCCCTTAACATAGGTGAATGGAGCCACAGTCGCCACACTTCTATGTTTCCACTGGAAATCCATCCATGTTCTTATCAAGAAGCAAAACGGCCACCCTGGCTCTTTCATCGTCGATTTTAAAATGCAATTGTTGTTCGATCAAGAACAACTGTTTCTGCGAACAACATTTCTTTGGTTTTGTTTAATGTTAAGTTTGAATCACTTTGTTCAGTAACTGATATTCCAAAGATGTTTTAAATAACACCCGCTTATTTTTGTACTCAATTCCAAATGATTTTGTTCAGTAACTAATTTTCCAAAGACATTGTATAACTTCCAATTGTAATTCCAGTTTATGCAACGCAACACAGGAATTTCCCCATTCATCACCCACGTAATTGAACAGTTGCACTCACATGAATTTTCAATGGTTTTTCCACTTACGTTGCAGTCACAATGTCGTATAATCTCTATTTATAGTACTGCACCTACATTCACCTCCGATTGCTCGTAGCTGATTTTCTTTCCATCACGATTTTCTGCCAAGGATCCTTTTCATTCGCATAACCTACATAAAGGTACTCCATAACTAACTTAATGATACGTCGTTTTTAAAAAAAGGAATTGGTAACCATCGATCGTAACTTCTACCATACTTCTCACAATCCGTTGACCGAGAGGCTAAAACAATCGTCGAACCTTGAAAATGTACTTTTGAAAGTGAAAGTGCGAACGATTGATAAATATTCCAATTATATCCTGTATAGTTTCACAGAAGCTGTATAAACGCGACGATTAGGAAAAATATTAAATACGTCTTTTTTTGTTTCGGCTAAATACGTTTTTAAGGGTAGAAAGCATCCCTCAACCTCTGGAGATGAGGTTCACGAGGCTCATTTGAATCCATCATTAGTTCAAAGATTGAAAACTATCTATTATTATTATTTATTTGATGCTTCAAACCAGACATCGTTTACATAGCATGTACAGTACATGAACATATAGGCTTAATTTTCCTCCTTAACTTCAAAGTAGTTTGTAAAGTTCCAACTTGGCTAATTCAGTGAAATTAAATGAAATTAAATGAAACGTTAATTGCACATCGCTTAGTAAATTTAAATCTGACCTTTATTATTGTAACAGTAAATTGTAATATTGTAATACTAAATTGTAACGTGGACCCATCTAAAAAGAGTCTAAAGAGGTTCGATAAAAAAATTAATGGACGCTGAGAAGTCGAGGTAAAAATGGGAAGAAACGGCGCGGCGCATACGAGATCCCGAGAGTCGAGGGTATCCATTCCGAATCCGCGATTCGTCATAAAGGCGGATTCCGGCGAGTTCCCCAGAAAGGCCTTGCATAGACACCTAAGCGATTACACAAAGTTCCTAATGGAAATTACAGTGGTCTCTAAGTGGCGTGAGGATAGTATACTTACCGTGGCCCGTGAGCTCCGTTAGCGCTTTTTAGCGTAGTTTGACTTGTTGTTCCAACTGTGAGACTGTGTGGGAAGAAGAGTTTCGGTAATCAATGGTTCTGGCAGGTAGGCGCCCTTTTAGTGGCTCTTGAAGAGCATAACCACAGTTTTCGGTTCTGTTCGGCTAGGCAAACCCGCTTCTTCTTCTTCTTCTTCTCTCTTCTTCGCTCAGTGCCGTATACATACATACATATACACATTCACTCCCTCGCTTTTTCGGTACTCGCGATTCCCTCGGATTCTGCTCTATACTTCCACTGTGGGAGAAAACGAAACTGGAGAACAAACGGAACGAAACGGAGAGAGGCGGCGGTGGACCAGGGTTTAGAACACCGCGAAATTCACGCGAAGGTGAAAGTTTGAGTATTATATCCGCCGGGCATTAAGGTAACGTTCGCGAAAAAAGAGCCATTTAAAAGTTTCCCGTCTCTTTAATGCGTAGATATATCACCGATAGAGCGCCGGATAAGATTCCGCACGGCATGAATTTAGAATGAAAAATTAAACTTAATTCAACGGAATGATCTCGAGCCTGCTTCCGGAAATTGCCTACGGATTTATTTAGCCGCGAATCTAGTTACTGGTAGATCAATAACCGCTTTCAAATTTTAATAGTCTTTTTACGTTGGAAACAACGGTGACAATATTCTTAGATGTTTTACATTTTCCACTGTTTTACGTTTCACCCAGTTAAAGAGAAAGACGATATAAATTCGATCGAACCATTGCGCGATTAACATCAATCTTCTTTGTTAAACCAATTCACGATCGATGTTAAAGAGAATTTAGGTTATTATTGTGTTTCAGTTTTTCAAGTCGTTCATTCGATTTGCGTTGGCACTGCATCTTTATTTTACCAATAATGTAATTATTCGTTGGATTCAAATTGTTTTTTCCATTTCTGTCCTTGCATGACCTTGAATTTTATGACCTTATCACTTCGGCACACATTTGCAAAGATCAAACCATTGAAGTTAACATCAATATTCTTTGTTAAAAAGATATTAAATACTTTAATTAACAAGTTCTTTATTTTTGATAAGAAACAATTCATTTGCGGAATTATGAAAGGATAAGGAATTTACTGAAAACCTACCTGGCTTTACAAATTGTCTTCCAAATAGATGTCAGTCAGTAGAGAATGAGCTGGCCAGTTTCGAAAAACAGACAATCCAACAGTATTTTGCCAAGCATTGTGCAGACGTTTTTGTCGATTTCCTCGATAAATTCGTTTGTCCCGGCTGTGCAGTGTTCAATCTGAAGACGCTGGTCCATTGTGCCGGAAGGGGAGCTCCACGGTAGATCGGCCGGCGTGTCGAATTTACCATCGGATCACCGAATCAAACCAATTCGTTGTCCGATGTTTGCTCGGATCGGTGCGGGTCGCAAGGTTGCGGATTCCGGTGGTCGGTGCTACACCTAGAATTAGATGGTCTCGAGTGGATTTTGAAGACTGCCCTTGTAGACGTGATCGATACCGACAAGGCCGGAGCCAAAGCAAACAGACGGTACAAAGCACCGGCCCGATATTAGACCCGTACGCGATCAACGGGTACGCACACGAAGGCTAGCTAGAACTAGCTACCCGCCAGACGGAATCAGTGTACACACGGCACCTTCGTGTGTTTAAACAGAGCAGCACAATTCGGCTACGCGGCGATCCGCGATCGAACAAATTCGTCCCTGACGCTTCCCCGTGATCCCGTCTCCATGAGAATCCTTCTAAAGAAACTGCAGGGAACGTGAATATGGTCTTCGGACTCTAGGCTCGAATACTCGACTGCCGCAACTGGAAATACAGGTTTTAGAGAAATGAGTGAGACAAATCAGATTCGATCAATTTCTTTACTTCTTTATTTCTTGAGGGGGTAGAGTACCTCTATTCTAGGGCATTCATCAGTGTACTCAACCCTTGTTTGCAGAAAAGAAGTTATTTGTGTGGTTACACTGATAAACATACATTTGTATCAGTCTAACGCTTCAGTTTTGCTATGTTTTTTCTTTTTTATTAATATCTTTATTGCTATTAGTGGATTCGAGTAGATTCAAGCCCTTTATATTTTTGTTGTTACGATTCTACGCTGACAGTTCTTCTGACTAGGCCCCATCTCGTCTAAGTAGTTAAACTAAAATTGGCTCCAGACTTGCTCTAGACCAGAGATCCCAAACATTTTTGTCGTAGGTATAATTTCATTATTTTTCCGAAAAGTGGTATACTAGAAGCTATAATGTATGCTATATACACCAAAATTTGTGATAATTTGCAAAAAGTGTTTAAATAACAATTGATCGAACCAGTGCGGTGAAATAATTAAAAGTTTGTTAGCCATAATCTACGATCGACACAAGGAAACATTTCATGAAAAATTCTCTGTTTAACATCCCTATTTGTTACAATTAACTTTGTCTCTTCTGTTCGCGTGTTATTAAATGAGTTGTTGTGATTTTGGGCGACTTTTATGGGCGTCGTCGGCATTCGGCGCGTTAACTGTGGTCGCGTTACGTGCTCGAAGCATTTAAAGTCCTCGAATTGGCCGATCTGGTGCAGCGCAGCCAAAGCAAGGAAGTTTAAAGAGATACGTAGTGTGGGAATCTCACGTACGCCGGGCTGGAATGCGCGGAATGGAGGGCACGAGTGAGCTAACCACCCATTAAGGGCAGCCCTAATCTCTAATTATTTAATAAAAATATGTTTACGACGTGGCGCACCGTACGCCCCCTTCGATGCTCTTCTTGTACCTTTTACTCCTCGCCACGAACGAAACGGGAAGAAGAAGGTTTTGGGGGGTCGGAGGTCGATCCGACTCGCCGATGTAGGTACACAGGCAGCCGCAAAAACAAAGGAACAAATTCGCGTACCAGTGCGCGCTGAATTCCTGATTTATCACCGGTCAAATTATAACCGTCCGCCTTTCGAATAATTCCGCACCGGATAACCTTCACTTCTTGATCGATATCCGATCAATTCGCGATTTATGCTTCTCGAGCACGCGATGCGTTTGCCCGAATTCCGTCTTCCTGCGATATTCTGTAGTTTCCACTCTCGTTTCAAATTAAGACAATTTATTCCATTAAACTTTTCTCTACTTCAACGATAACAACATCGTACTTACAAAACAGATTTACCTTTCTTAAAACTTAGATTGTGTACACGCAGGGAATCGTAAATTCTGCAAGTGTAGTGGGTTTGGAAAATGAGGAGCTCACGACCGTCACAGACGTTTGCTACAAAAATAATTTGATGCGCAATGTTTGTTAACGCACGCCATTTAAAGATTAACAGATTTGCTAATATGAAAATTGCATCGAACGACGATCTGCGAATGGCAAACGATCGCGTTTCAGAGTGGCCGTTCGAGGTCGACCAGCAACGAAGGAGCGGTGGTCGACAAAGTTCGAATTCCTTCGGAATTTTCTGGTTGGAGGACAAACACGAAATCACAGTTCCGTTCGGTGGTCGTCGCAGCTTGTTATTATTTGACGGTGTGGTGACTGGAGGGCGCGTTTTCGCAGTTTGCCTATCGGGAAGGACCTAGCCCCCGTCCAAACAGAAGCAGCCTAACTAAATGCGGACGGAAGTAATGCTTCTGCCCACAGCGAGCCGGTAGGCGCAACCGGTCCGGTGTTTGCTAAACAAACGTGGCGATAATTGTCCTCGCGCTGGTTGTAAAATTAACGGAAATGCAATCGAACGTGGCCGGACAGGCCTTGCGTAAACCAAGAAAGAACCTGATCAAAGTTTCGGGGCTTCCAAAGGTAGAAAACGATTTTTTAAATTTTCAATATAGGCCCACATAATAAAAGTTGTGAAATGTAACTTTTAGTATTATTTCTCCAATTCCGATCAATTGCAATTTTTGACAAAATTTTGTTTCACATCCTGCAGCAAACTAATTACTCTAGTTTCTAAAAAATATTCAAATCGTATACTACGATATTTAAAGAGTTACTGTCTTTTTAAGAGTGAGCGAATAATTTGTTGACTCACTGTATCTTCATCACCGTATCGTGTACACGTGTACGAAACATTACACGAACTCAAACACGTGTATTTTCAATATGCGTTCAAAGTCGTGAACTGGAGGAGCTAGCCGCCACAGTTGCAACTTGAGCTTCGTTGAAAATGTCTACCCTGTTGTCATCTGTTCCACGACAGCTGATTGAACACGGAACCAGATGACAGAAGGATTTCAAGTCGGCCAGGGAATATTTAACGGCGGGCATGGACTGCTTATTAAAAACTAAAGAATGTTAAAGGGCGTGCGAAATGAAGAACCGCGGAAGACGACGTGTTTGAAACAGGTCCGCGGACAAGACCGTGTTCTTTGCTCTAAAAATAGGCTCCGTTCTAAGATTGTAGGTCACGAGCCGCATCAAAGAAAACATCTTCTTCTCCCTGCTCTCTGGACGACGCGTATTACGGACGCTTGTAAAATGGTGGGATCGTGTACACTTCCTAAACGATTCTCTCCTTTGCTTTTTGAACCTCGACAAACTGTTCCGCGCACACAAGGTGTCCGTGAAACCTTCAACCGTCCGAGGAATTCGACGCTGTCCTGCCTCATTGAAACCGTGCTAGGATGCTTTTGATTTCGGTAAGTGGACGGTGAGCCACAAGTTCGCCGCGTTGAATGGTTCTTTCACGATGCTGAAGAAACTAGGCGTCCCGAAATCTGTTGGCTCAGAGTGAGGCCGCGTTGCGTGCGCTCGGCATTCGGTGATAAGCGGGTTTTGAAAGGAGTCCCGGTGAAAATGGGACCTGGGAACATTAAAATTCATCTCGGTAAAGAGTCGTCCGTTTCCAGCTTTAGGACTCGACGAGCCTGGAAATGCGAAATTTTAGTGGGATGTTAATCTTCGAATCGTAGATGATGGGTATCCTCAACGCCTTGGAAGACCCCAAAAGTTCATTGCTAAATTGAACTCGATCCTCATATTCGTTCTAATAATTTAGAATTATCATGGAGGTCCTCGCAATAAATGTTGATCTCCGAATTGTAGATGATGGGTATCCTCGACACCTTGCAACATCCTAAAAATTCATTGTTAAATTCAACTCGATCCTCATCCTGGTCCTAAACGAAAATTCAGGAGTAGTCTTTCAAAATTGAAAGCTTACCGTATATGTATATGTATGACTAGAGTGAGACCCTGTTTTTGTCCCATCTCCACAGCGTGTTTACAAACAAAAAGTAAACAAAACGCCGCGCCGCGCCGAGGTAAGCTGACGTTGCCACGGAGCGTCCAAGAGTACGGAAACTTCAATAGAGTATTAGGAATATTTTTTTGCGAATATCTCGAAAATAAAATCGAGCGGCGGTAACATGTGTAGGAAAAAGTTGTTCAGAACGATGACCTTGACAACATATTTCAAGATCATCAAAGTGGTCGAGGAAGCGCCTAATGTAAATAATTACCCTATAGGTAAATAATTGTGGCCAGCTAAATCAATGGAGAGGACTACCGCGCGTCGATTCGCGGAATCGATAATGGCCGTCCGATGAATGGTCAATGTCATCTAGGAGGCGAGGTAGAGTATGGCAAATAGAAGGTGACGGTCACAGGAAGGATGTGCACCGAATCGATGGTGGAATGCTCAAGGCCAATCCCAGCACCGAGGCCAGTTGTATATCCCAGGTGTTCGCTGGTAATTAATCGAAGGTTTAGGTTCTGGCCCCTCGGAGCTCGTACCCGCGAGCGGCAGAATTAAGAGCGAGGACAGCGGCGGCGTTCACTATGAGCGCCGACACAGGTACCAGGCTACTCATTCAATTATGTTGCTGACACCGGCCACATCAATCTTACCAGGCCGGCGCTAACACGCGGGATTTCGATGGATGCACCGGGCCGCAGCGGAAGTGGACGTGTACTGGCCTTTCGGCACGTGGCCGTTAATATGCATACGTGACTAGGGACGTGCAATTTGCTCTGGTAAATATGTTTGCTTGGCCAGCGTCTTGATCGAGGACATCGACGTGTACGCAAACCACGGTACCACGCTTCGGGGAACCATGCTTGTTCCTTGATATCCCTTCTCGCTTCAATCGTCGCTCCAACATTCTTCGAAAATGGACGCCCGATCGAATTCATCGGGCTGGTTGATTACCGGCTGCAGTTTCGATGCAGTATGGCGAAAATCAGCAAGTGCAATTTTAAGATTGACATTTGATATTGACATCCATGAATCATGCAGGGTGTTTGTTTTATCTTGAACATTTAGATTATTTCCGCGACTATTAAAATTAAGAAAAAATAGCTACATAGGATGTACAGTATTTTCTCGATATAAGGGTGTCGATCCGGTCTCTACCTTCTCTAGTGTGAGAGACACACAGAGTTAGACACGTATACGTACACGAGGATTGCAAGGGTTCCGTATTTTTCGATTCTTGACTCTATGATGCACATTTCAGTGTTCTAGGTAGTCGCAATCGCTAGATACAAGATTAATCTATCGGAGACGTATCCTAAGAATGGCTTAATTTTACGTATTGGAGGCGCAATTTACATTATTCGACGACATGTAGCGGAGCCGTGAGAAGCAACGGGACAAGCGACAGTGCATCATTAAGTGGGGTCAGAGTCAGTGTCTTGACAATATGTTCAAAAATGTATTGGGATATTTAATCGGAATATCATCAAAAACAAAAAAGGATCGTGTACATCCTATTTAGTTATTTTTTCTTACTTTTAATAGTCGCGGAAATAATTTAGGTGTTCAAGATAAAATAAACATCCTGTATAGGAAGATGAATTCAATATTGATATCCATTGTTTCCTTGACAAGAAGACACTGTGAAATTGAGCTTCGCGCAACGATTTTTCTCCCGCATTTATCGTTTCGATAAAATACTAAACAGTTCTATCAAACGCAGTATCTAATTTCGTTAATAGGTTGACTTACGAGCCGCATTATTATCGCTTTGAAATTTATAGCCCCGACAGACGTGGCGGGGGTTAATGTCGATTCTCCGGTAACCAGAATATACTTTACCCCATTGTTTATGCGGCAAATTCATTCGCAGTGGCAGCAGCGAAATATCGAGGGCTCGGCTCGGTTGATTAACGTCAATGCACGCACATCTTCCTGGAAAACGAAATCCACCAATAAATATAATTAAATTTCCGATCGTGATTCATATTAATTCTACATTCCAATTTCCCCGTTCGTTCTAAAACAAATTTCTGCCGGAACGATATCGAAATAATTTGATGATTCGACTTCAGAATATGTCGCCGTTTTGTAAATAATCAAGATTTTTCATTTATTTTTGCTCGGCCGCTCGAACGGCTCGGTCAATATAATTGAATTCATGCCGATGAACAAACAATTTCATATTTTGGTTCCGATCGATCGAAAACCCGGAAAACGTGCTCTCTAAAGAATGTATATAACTCGGGTAATTTTGATTATTTTTACATTGAAAAAAATCACAGGTATTCTGCAAATGCCAGTAAATATGTGTGCAAAGTTTCAGTGCGACAGATTCAACAGTTTCCTGAAAACAAATTCCGTAAAATTACCCCTTCGCTGTAGGTGTAGCGTTAATTTCGGTCTTATTGAAAAGGCTGGAGGTACCGAGTCCTGGTTTCTCGGGCCACCCTGTATATCACGCTCATCAGCGAGGCACTTCAGCTCTGCCTCAGCCCAGCCCTCGACCGGAGAGAGGACACTCGACGGTAACACGCAGGATCTACCCTAAAATCAGCGGTTATCCGGGAACTCGCGTGTACAGGATCGAGAGGAAAGCACGGCGCGCGGGGGAGGTGCCGCCGCGGATCTAATTTAAAATTATAATTCGCCGTTTATCTCGGCAACCTATTTCCCCGAACTCACGGTACGCTCACGATCTGTGGAGGGCTCTCGTCCTCGCTGCTCGGGACACGGTCGAAAAGAAAGGAAAAAAGAACGTTCTAGTAAAACGTAGACGCGTCTCGGGCCGACGAATCGACAACTTGAGAGGAGGAGCGGAAAAACTCGGTAAAAGTGTGCTAACAATCTAAGAGGTTAACCCTTTCGTTAACATCGATGCCGATATGAGACGGAATCCAGTAAGTCGATTAATATTTTATCAACACTTTTGATTGGTATTGCAACAACTGCAGTGTTGTTTGGGCTGTTCAACAGATTCATATTTGCCGCCATTTATCGATTGGCCAATACATAATCAATGTCCAATATGAAACGGAATCGAGAAAATGATGAATTTATTTTATCGATCTTAAATCGTTTTCAGACAATTGGAATAATGTTATCGGCGCACAGGTTCGATCAAATTCTACAACAAACGTTGATTCGGACGTGAATCTATTTTTGGTCTTAAGACCACGTTTGCGCTATTAAATGTTTTTAATAGTAGATGAAAATGGCAGTTGGTGTTTGGTCCTAGGCCCGCTAGAATCGAGTAAAGTTGAATTTCTTTTCTCTAGCGTTTGTCCCTTCGCAAATAGTTCCACGACGGATCGGATGAAATTTCTGGATGCAGCCCCCTGTAGTAAACTAGGCAGAGAAAATACGAAGTCGTCGGTGGTGGGCAACGCGACGCGACGCGACGCGACGCGGTGTGGCGGGGCTCGTCTGCACGCGAGAATTTCAATAACCCGCGGGACACAAAGCGGGATGTGTGTAGTCACATCTGGCCTGCTCTCATGCGGCGGCGGCAGTTACAGGTTTACGTTGGTCCGTCGTCGGTGCGGGGACGGAAAATCACGATTGCCGGGAAGCGGCTGCTTCTCTCAGTCGCCGATGTACAACGGCAAGAGAAGGATAGCTGAGGAGAGCGATAGCGGAGGGGTTGAAGCCGATGGAGACGAAGAGGGTGGATGGGAAACGTAGTCGCGGATGTACAAGCGGGAGCAAGACCGCCGGTCGTTGGAGAAAGAGGACCAGCACGAGGACGAAGAGGAAACGGCGTGGAGAGGACGGCTTCCATCGCAGAGGAAGAGAGACAGGTTTTGCGAGCGAGGGGAGGGAAAGAGAGCGGATAATGATCCAGCTGGCACTACCAGCAACCACCCCCATCGAGAGTGTGTCTGACGGGGAACAGAGACAGAGAACAGGCACAGGGAAAGGTTTCCATTCGGGACGAGCAGGGAGAGCGGACGGGCGCGGGGAAACGCGTACGCGTAGGTGGATGCAGCGGTACAGAGAAAGGGGTGAAAGAGCGGTGTACCGCATGCATATTGAAGCTTCATTTCATGATCACCGCAGACCGAACCTCTCCGCTTAGACGCGAAATCGTACGGCGAGCTGGGAATCACGGAGAACCCGAACTTCCTCACCGAATGCAATGTCCATTAAGGGGGTCGGATACCCATGTGACATCCCTAGAAAATAACTAGAATATTGCTAGAATTTGGGCCAAAAACCAGGGGTTTACAGGAACACACCTCGCGTCCTCATACGATTATATTTTGAGCTGAGTGAGGGCTCATTCTAAAGAGGAAGGTTAAATGAAGCGCGCGTGGGTCCAACTTTAGTTACATTCTATTTGTATCTAGTAATGTAAGTGTCCAAAGCAGGGAAAACAATACATTCTAATGTATTTTTCGATCACAAAAAGATTTTTGCCAGAGCGGATTTGCCGATTCTACGTGTCTGGACATTGCACCCATGTTCTCATCTACACGTTCATTGCTGCATTCATCAAATTCGCCGAAAATCAGAACAACTTGTATGCAACTCTTGTGCATCATTCAGGACATTGGAATATTTCTTTTGAGAATTACATTTGACACAGTCGCTATTCTAGTGTGTCGAATATTGAATACATGTATGTATAAACTGTTGATGTTGAATTAGTTTATACACTGCAGCAAAAGGAATTTGAATCGAATGCAAAGCTCCGTGTCATCTATTTAATTTTTCAATAAATACGCCCGATATTTCGCGAGCGGTTAAGTCAGAATTTTATCGATGAATCTGCCGTTGCGCGGGTCGTAATTAATGAAGATATAAATTTAAATGAGCCCCGGCCTCGGGAATTCGTGAATTCACGTTTCAAAGCGACCGAAACCTAATAGGTCGTACAAAATCGCATTATTGTTTCCTGACATACGATAGGAAATTTAATGGGAATCGGACAGAGGGTACTACACGGGAACGTGATATATTCACGTGGCATTTCATGGTCACCGTAGATCGCGGCTCCCATTTGCACAAGAGTAGGTTCCCCTGGCGAAACGGGAACATTCGATCGCGCCGCATTCGCTCGGTGTGTACTTACGCACGTGTACAACTACCGATACCCGTGCAAATTTGCATAAACGCATTGCTCGGCCGATGCGCATACACTTTCAGGAAAAGTGTATCGTGCATTAAACCGTCGTAAAGTGTTGTCGTCTGTTATTCGGGCATCGATGATTATCATTAATGCATATCCGTGCTACGTCGGTAGAAAATATTAAGCCATCTCACATGAAATACGTGATTTAAGTTTAAAAAAAACGTTTCATTGTTTCTCGTTTTTCAAGAAACTCCCTCTTTCTGCCTTTAACCGTCTCTTTATTTTGTTGCTTTTATTCTGTCTCTTTATTCTGGATTGCTACGAGCATGATTTAAAGCAGAGAAATGCGAGTTATTGTTATTATTATTTATTATAGACGGACCGGAGCCCTTCTACAGCGTTTACAATAAAAAAAGGAGAAAGACTATTCTAATAACAAAGAAGGAACATGCACAAAAAGAAAAAAAAGGAAATATATAATAATCAATCAATGAAAAAATCAATAAGATTATAAATAGTGATTCTGCAATAATGCGATTCATTGGATTAATTAATCCACAAGCAGATTTGCTTCAAGTGTTTGAAAACTCACTTATTCTCAATTCACGTTCCGGTACATAAAAATTGATTTGCGCATGCAAAGAGGAACAATCAATATGATTGTTAATTAAATTAATAGTAAAGCTGTGTTATTAATTCTGGTTGGAAATTCGCGGTCCGTAGTTTATTTCACGTGTCGAAGCATTTGAAATTTTATCCAGATCTTACATTTACTTGTACGGCTGGCTTGCAATCCTCGAGGAAGGTACATAAATATTTACTTGAAACAATAATATAATGCCGTAGAATTCTCAACTGATGTTAGCACAAGAAACGTATGTAATTCCAGTTGCAGAAATGTGCATGCTTGCTTTAGAATCACTCGAATCGTTTATGTTAGTTTTACCTACCATAAAAAGAACAGTTCTTTCGCGTTGTTACACGAAGCTCGATTTCACAGTGTTTTCGATTGATTCTATGTTAACGAAAGAATGAAAAATATATTCTTCAGTCTGCACGAGGGATTCAGACGGGTTTAATTTCAATCAAGTGCGCGTAATCGCATGCAAAGTTTCGTTCCGCATAGCTACAGAACATTGTGGACGGTATGCATTAGAGAGGGAGGGTTGTTTAATTGTCATTTACCGTTTATCGTTGGATCGATACGCGACGCTTACAACAGTACCGCGGTAATGTAGCTTTTGATTAATGGTCTGATATCAGTCAATATACAATATACAATATACAATATACAATATACAATATACAATATACAATATACAATATACAATATACAATATACAATATACAATATACAATATACAATATACAATATACAATATACAATACTTTGATATCCACCTCCCGTGCAACATCACTAGAGCAAGTTGAAAGAAATTCAGAAAATATATGTGATATGATCCATGCCTGGATCCTTACCCATTCTGTTAGGCTCTGAGGAGTATATCGCCGGTGTTGCCCAGTATATCAAAGATACTAATATGTATCAAATATTGTAAAAAAATGTACCGTGTTGCAAATGACCTTAGATATTGAAGCAACATTAAACAAGTAAATGTAGTAGTGGTATAAAATATTTCGTACCAGCGAAACGTTCCTCGCTCCTGAAAATGTCGAGCAGGAAAATTCGAAAGAGTGGCGACACAGGGGTGTGTCGGCACGCGACTATTTAACCGAAAAATATCAATTTCATCGATTGCCGGTCGCGCCTCCTCGCATGTCAACTGCTTCAATTATGCAAATCCTAATGAACTCGTCCGAAGGCTCATTATCGGTTGCGTGACACCATTAATTCCGTGGCGTCGTTTGTCGCTTGAAATTTTCGAGGCTCGAACGAGATACACTCTAGGCCTGTCACTTTAATGACGTTGCAATAATGCAATCAGGCAGATGCACCGCGTGCACACAGAGCCACGGGCACCGTTGCACGCGTCCCGCAATTACAGGTCCCCGGATTAATCCTCCACGCTGAATGCCGCGGTCAGAGGTTCCTCACGATAAAAGAACGCAGATACCCTGTACGGCCATAATTCATCCGGCTCGCGTGTTGCATAATAATTCGATTGTTCGAGGATAATCGTTTCCCCCTTTACCGACGATTCGTCAGCTGAGGCACCGTGCTTTGTTCAACAACCGGAATTTTGCCAGCCTCGATGCTGGAGTAAATAAACAACGAACCCTCGTTCGCTTCTCCGATATTGTTCCGCCAAGGGTCCAACGATTGAAACCTGTTTCAAACAATCGATAGAATCTCGGTGCGCCGGAATTCTTTTAATTACTCCGTAGCAGCCGATGTTCAGCATAAAATAATCATATTTACACTTGTTCTTAATTGTAACAGTTTATAATTATCTGACTGTCGCCGAAACATTTGAGAACGAACACCTTGAAGAAAATGGTAACGGTACCTCGCTTCATAAAGAGCCCTACGCAATCGATAAAATAACGTACCAACATTCTTCCAATATACTCACGGTTTCGTTTCTGATCAAGTTCACCGTCTAGATTTTACAGAGTCTACATTTCAGACTGATAAAACGACACGTAAGAACCATAGTTTCTACCAAAAAAAAGTATCGTCGATCACAAGAAAATTTCAATTTAAATAAAATAAATGAAATAGCGACTATCGAGTAGCGTTTAGCATCGCTCGGACTAAAAACCTGGTTCGGTCTCGACGAAATAATTTCCTCAAGGTCCTCGCCGCCCCTAGCAAACAAACACGAACGTGGAACACTATACTTTCCGATGCCGAGTCAAATTACCGCGATCGTCTGGAGCGTGCAATTAAAACGCGAACGTTTCGTTTCGCGTGAGAAGCATATCCCGTCTGCGATTTCTGGGAGACCGGAAAGGGGTTAGCTTCCTGGACGGTTCCCTGTGAAGGTTTCACCCCCGAGTGCAGGGGGTTGGGCCGTCCGAAAACAATCTTGTTCACCGGTTAGTCCCCGATAAACGGCTCCGTCGCCCGGTATCAGATTAAGATTCACTTTAGGCGGTTCCAGTTCATCCTTAGAGGTTGCACCTTCCGCCTCGGCGGATAATTCAATTCCTTCCGCGCTGGCAACTCTCCTTCGCCCCGCGATCCATCGAGCCGAACACGGCCATCCACCGAGCCGGTAAGCTCTAGCTAGATTATACTAGCGAGCATATAGAGAGCTACGCGATTCCTTTCCCTAAGGTGCATCGATTTCCTCGAACCCAACCGAGAAAGAGGAACGGAGAGAGATAGAAGGGGTTGGAGAGAGGGTGAAAGAGAGGGTCTAGCGCCACGGCAGCCGCCCATATTCGCATATACCTCAGACAAAGAGACCTAGATAGACGGAAGCCTACCCCGTACGAATAGCAAGGAAGGAATGGAACGCCGGCGGCCATTTTGTAAGCTCTTCCCGGAGGAATCAATGTGACGTCGCCTGAGGGGCGCTTGCGCTGCAGGCAACCCTCCGTTCCGTCCCTCCAATCCTTCCTCCTCCGATCAATTCCAACTTCGGTGCCTCTCTCTTTCATCCCTCTCCTCTTTCTCTATCTCTCTCTCTTTCCCCTCCCACGTCCCGACTGCACAGTCTCTCCCTTTCTCCCTGTCTACCCTTCTCGCTTTTTCTCCTTCTTCCCCCGGAATCCTGTCGCCTCTGTCCCGCGACAAGGGATATACGATTCGCCGTCTTTTTCCAGCTACCACCCCACCAAACCTACCCTCCGTACCGGCCATGTACATTTCGCGCGTGACCACCCCCTCGTCTATTACAGCTCGCGCGAAAAAGTATTAAACGATGCAATCGGAGATTTATGGCGCGAACCGACCCACAGTGGGCTGGAAACCCGTTTTTTCGTGGCCGAAAGTCAATTTTTTCAAGATTGAAATTCTGAAAAATTCTTTTTTGGAACAGAGTAAGAACCCTTCGAAGCTTTCAAATCCAAATTATTATTCGTTCACCGATTATTCAGTACTGACATATAACGGTTTCAAGACAAACTTCGGAAAATTCAGATGAAATAAAACGTTCAAAATAGTCATCATGGAGTATCAAAATAAAAGTTTAAATGTTAGATTCATATGTGTCAGCAGGTATATTTTAGGTGTGAAATACGTATAAAAACCTTTAACACGGTTTTTGAAGACATTTCCTACGATCTGTAAAAAAAATGTTTCCAACAAAAGTTGATCAGTATTTATATATCTATAAATTTCAATATACAAAAGTTAAGAAAAAAAATTTTTCTTTCTGAAGTTGGGAATCACGTCAATTTTTTAAACTTTACTATGTATTTCTGACTTTATAATATTATTGTTGGGGTCGAAACGAATTCAACGACCTAGCATACTATAACCTTTAAGTTTAAAATAACCCTAAAATACTTTTGGCCACGAAGAACGGGTTTTCAGCCCACTGTGCGACCGAAGAAAATTCGCCAGAGAACTGTTTCGATGCTTGACAAGCAAGAAACGGCCTGCTGTCGGATATAGATCGACGAATGAACCATGAAAATTCAACTTTTCCGATGATGGGAAACCGGGTTGACGTTTCAAGGTACACAATGGAAATACTAGTTTGTTTTAGAAACTTGTACAACATTCGATTGTTATTCAAATATGCAACCCTGTCCGTTTAGAATCTGTTCTGGACAGTCGTTTTCAAGGGTGCCAGGAGAGTTTGTGTTCCGTTTTTGAAATTTCTGAGACAGTACATGCTGGTTTGTAGACACGGTTCATTTATTTGTTTGCGTACTGTAATACGAGCATTGCGGAATGCTTCCCTTTGCACGAAACTCGCGCGTCGTTATATGGATTCACTGTATAGCTGGTTCTAGTTACATTTACATCGTAACGTTGTGAAGGGAAACGAGGATCGAGTATTTCTCAAAGCTGATTTTCAACCTTCCATCGAGTGCACTGTGTTACGAGTTTGTGTGCAGAAGCTGTTTCGATATTTTGACTGAGGGCTTTGACTTGCTTCTGTGCGAATGATTCGTTTTCGGAAATGGCCAGCGGGAAGAAATCGTTGTGTTCATCCGTGCTAACGATGTGCACGTCGATTTGAAAGTGAAGACAGTGCCTTGGCATTATTTTATCGACACTGTGCCCATGTTGTTCAAGAAGAATCAATTTTTATTGAAAATTATAAAATTTTCAAAAAAAAATGTGAAAATGCTTTTACTTGTTGGCAGTGACGCGTTACGACTAATTGAGGCCCCTCGGCAAAGTAGAATGTGGTCAAAATGGTTGGAAAAGTCTAAGGTAGAGGAGAAATGAATACTTAAGTCTTTAAATTCTGTTATTGAAGAGAGGATACAGTCATCAAGACGGTAAGGATATACATTAATTGTTCTGTCCGGTTCATCCCATTGTAATTGTGCTAGTCTCGACTATAATAATCGAATTGAGGAGCAATCATTTCCACAGGCGAAATAAAATCGAGAACACAGAGCGACACCATTTCTAGCATCGCTCGCCGCAATGTCTGATCATTATTGACCATTTCCACTTGCAGCGACGTTCGAAGGTAACGAAACCTTGCTGGACAGTCGAATGGAGCGAAATATCAAGTATGCCTACATACTGCATACCTACTATCGTATAATACGTAGTTTTCCAAAATGCAGCTTCATCGCGTTCAACAAAATCTCGTAGGATTTTGGGAGAGAGATAGGGAACGATCTTGCGATTAGCACCTAATCGACTTCCGAGTACAAACTCTACGGTTTCTCGAAATCTTAGTACGATTTTGATTCATGTTGGACCTACAAATGTATGATTACATATACACGATATACATATTATACATTATATAATATTATATTATATTATGTATTATATACATTATACATATATGTGTTACATTTTTATTTACACTATATCCTAGACCCTACAAATGTAATTACCAGACTTATTATATACGCAAAATAAAAATGTTTTGCATTTACTGGGGGAAGCAGGAACAACAGGAAACTGATTTCACTCCTCAACGACTTTGTTCCGACATATTTGCAAAAACTGCCGATACTAGACACTAAATTGGCTTTAGTGGCCGTGTAAATGTCAATGTTAGTGCTCCTGCCAATATCAGGATCAAGGATTCAATGTGAAATATGTGTGGATGTGTGGCTACCGTTGACAGATGTATTTGCTAAAAAAAAGGTAATTTTATTCAACTCGTCCCCCCCCCAAGATTAAATCCTGGGTGCGCCACTGAGGAGAGAAAGATCCTCGAGTGGGGCAACTCTCGAAAATTCGCCACGGACCTTAGCGGACACGCTCATCAGGGTTGGAGAGGGATCGGCCGACATTCATCGCCCCCCTCGGCGTAATCCGCTTCGTATATCCTCTAGCCGCAGATAATGCGTGCTCGCGGTTGATCGGGCGGAGTGTATCGCGAAGGAAAGAGTCCGGATGATGCGATCGAGAGACAGAAAAGAAGAACGACGATGGCGAGAGACGGAGGACGAAGTAAGAACGAAGTAAGAACGAAGTCGAACGAAGACGGAAACAAGAGAGGAACAGGAAGACTCGGGACGATGGATCAAGAGAGAGAGATTCTGTTCTTTTCTCGAGGGCGAGAGGGAAAGGTAAAACAGGACTCGATAGGGTGAAGGTGCGCGGGTTGAAAGGGGAGGGGGTTAGACGTCGGTGCATAATCGATGATCACAGTCATAATAAATGAAGTATGTCTTGGTAGGAGGTGGGTAGGGTGTAGGTACCTGACGACGGCCCCGGGCGGCCGCAGGAAGATCATCTTCTCCGGCCGTAATCCGAGGTGTGCGTCGCGTATCGCGTATCCGATCGGAATCTCCAGCACTCCCTTGGACCGGACCGAAAGTAGCTAATCATAATAACGTGCCGGTACCCTAGTACCCAGGTGCGTGCACGCCCTGCTACGATTACCCAGCATTATAAATTTCAGTTGCCCTCGACGCGTATAAACTCTCGCTCTCCGCGCCGCTTTCCTCCGGACGACCACGGATCTTCGGCGACGAAGCCAACCATACACGCACACCTCCTTCCATATTTCACTGCTTTCTCGCTGATCGGACGAGCTCGATGCGCCGCGATCTGCTCGCAGCTGCCGCACAGACTGGTGTTCGGCCGATCTAGCTGGCCAAAATGTTTCAAGTCGTCCGACTGAGTCACAAGTTCATTGGTTACGGTTCGTTAGCGTCGTCAACCTTGAACTTGAAATTTACCAAACTCGCAAAGCTGCAAAAAAGCGATCGTCCAATATTTAAGCTTTTGGAGTCGACGCAATTTTAATTCGAGAATCGAGACATTTCTTTCCTAACTCGGATCATTTTTATTCAAATATTTTTCAATGTATGCTGTAATCACAAATAACTAGCGAACGACTAAAATTTGTCTACGCCTCTCTGTTAAAGTAAAACTCGTCTACGCAATGGCGGACAGACAGGTGTCGTGCTGAGCTCGCTTAGCTCATAGAAGACTGCTCTCGGAGTGCTCGGATCGATAGCCTGGATCTCGGGAGTGTGCATCTATGTACGTTCATTAGGGCACGTTTACGTTAGAGCTGCGATAGAAGCTGTAAGAGCGTCGATCGCAGCGATAAACGATGCTCGAAAGTATTTTTTCTTCGGCGTGTGCTATGGTAACAGCACAGTATTACAACGTGAACACAAATGATTCGGAAGAAGAATGTTTTCTTCAATTTTCAGGGGTATATTGCGTGAATTCTATTTAGTCAAGTGAAGCGCATTCCAATTACTGTTTCCTAATGCGCGAGAACACCGACAAAATAGCACAGTATGTTTATTACTGTTGTTAGTTGAAATTTCATACACTCTTTTGTTATAATGCACGAGCATGATGTTTCTCGCTTTCCCGTGTCTCACCGGCGTCTAAGGATAACACGCACTCGATTTATCGGAACACGATAACTATCACGGAGTAGAGTTTGAAACGCCTCTGGCAATACATTGCGGATTTCTCTTCGTGCACGTGTATTTCGAACGAAAACTTGGATATAAATTCATTTCTTGAATATTTTTCCACTTTCATCCTGCCTCGAAAATAAATTATATCACATCGGGTTAACCGAGAGGTTCGTCGTACTTTCGAAACCAGCGAACACAATAAACAATCTGCCAAGAGATTCAGAGACGACGATTGCGAAACATTCGTGGAAATCGAATCGAGAGACATTGAAAAAATGTACGGATTAATGTAACAGAAATGAATTGATTGCTGAATTATTCAGGAAGAAGAAAGAAGTAGATATTTTTGTAAGATGTCGCGATAAATTGCAAAATTGCTCTTAAATAATAGATTGATCGAACCAGTGCGCCGATAACATCGATACACTTGGTTCAACAAATATACGATCGATAAAAACGAAGATTTATTCGTACTAGAGCTATTACGAACGAATGTGGCATTGTACGAGGAGAAAGTGAAGGATCAGGTATTTTGGAGCGCGTTAATGAATTGCAAGAGAATTCTGATCACCGCGATAGGCGCGTCCGAACTGCGCAAGAAATTCGATACTCACAATGGACATTGATATCGACAATTTTCGGTTAATCAACCGGCGCGTGTTTACCGGAACTAGTTGTGCACACAGCGCAACTATCAGTGGCGAGGTGGGTATTTACCGAAATCGTATTCGACGAGTTTACATCGAAACCAGTTTCGGTGCTTACAGAGAATACGCGGAGCGACCAGCGACATTTCGATCAAATTACGACCGGGTACGCATCTTATTAACATATTTGTAACGATTAATTGATAATACATCGACAGGTGTTATGAACAAATATTTAAAAATCAATATTAAACGCGGTGTATCGCGGCGGCACTGGTGAATCGCAGCTTTACCACGTATTTAACGCGCAATCTGAAACACAGATCAGAATATCCCGGCGAGACATACGGAAACAGCGGGATTTTTATCAGAATCGGTTCTGCCGAATTACCGAATTAAATTATCGCTAGAATTTTAAGAAGGGAGAATCAATTAAAATATTATTTTCAGTGGTAGTAGGCTTCGTAGATCTGCAATAAATCGGAATCGTAACAAATTCTGTCAAAAGTTATATTCTAGCAGTTTTTTTAAATTGTCCGAAGCCATAAAATACTATATTATGCATCGATTCGAGAAAGCAGTAGTTAAAATAAAAATTAATAGTCCGTTTTTCTTGAAAACAACGTGTCAATA
This sequence comes from Lasioglossum villosulum, assembly GCA_963971365.1. NCBI lineage: Eukaryota > Metazoa > Arthropoda > Insecta > Hymenoptera > Halictidae > Lasioglossum > Lasioglossum villosulum. Next base: position 47,861,934 of record OZ020496.1, on the reverse strand, counting down.
ATTTTTACTGTTTTATATTTCATATTAATGATCGTAAACGCAAAACTGTTGCGATGATGCGATCAAACGGATACGTTTCTCGTGGTATGACAAGATTAATAAACGGAAATTAACTTCTCGTCGGTAGAACGTTCTGTACACGATAATGCACTTTTCGAGGAACTAAAAGTCTTATGAAAGAATCCACGAAGATGTTTTTTATTAGGTATACAGCTAGATGGTACGCAGTTTATTACATTTTTCCTGTACACCGTGTTTGAAGACCTCATAAAACTGCTTCCGAGTGAGAGAATAAAATGCAACAGAGCAGCGAGCACGAGAGAAACAAGAAGAAGACATTCTTCCCGCAGGTGGGGTAGAAAGTTTCCCGGAGACTATAGTACTATCAACAACCTGATCCTTTGAGGTTTCGACCCTAATTGCTCGACTGTCAAACATCGCAAAACTCTTCTAATTCGTGTACATATACCCACAGTGGCGTTTATTCTTTGAAATTAATTGATTCGTTATTGTAGCGAATTACACATTTATATGTATAATTCTTCTTCATTTTATTACACTGTTCAAATCGTAGTTAAAACAGTTTCTCGGTGAAAACGTTCGTTTGCGCGTTTTATGTTGTTCTTGGACTTCTTGGAACTCTCTTTGACTAAAACAATTGCGTGGTTCTCGTAGATTCATTATTTTTTGCGTCTTTTATGTCGTATCCAAATCGCAATTTTGCAGTCCTCTTGAAAATCCTCTTAATATCTACCCTAATTCCATTTTTAACGAACTGCTGCGCGAAGGATTAAAGAATCAGTCGTTCGTTGCGCGCGAGCCAAGACTATTCGCAAGCGGAACGTTAGACTGCGTCCGTGCCCAGAAGGTATATTTGCACAGCAAAGGGTTGAAATCTTGCCGAGCACGATGTGGCGCGAGTCAGTAGGAAAGTGTTCGAAATTGGAGAAAGCACGGAGTCCAACAGAGTCCCTTACCGCGTTGACCACCGCGCCGTTTAATCTCCGGTTTGGGTTAGGTGTCCTCTTCAGTGTCTCTAGATGTCCTTTTCGACTCGTCCTTGCTCTTCTACGGCCTCCTACGAGGTCGTAGAAGCGCGACGTTGACTTTCATCGTGATTTACGACTGCCGCGCGCGAACCAAACAGCCCGCAGCCGCTCCGAGGAGAAACGACAGGGACAGTCCATGAAAGAAGTCCATAACACGGTGCGTGTAAACACCGTGGCGGATAAGTACCAATAGTTAGCATGCTCGTTAAAGATCGACGCTCGCGAACCCTCCTCGATTGCGTTCTCGATCCTTGAACCGTCCTCTTGAGTTTCCGTCTCGTTCGATAACGAGATGCCACGTTCAACCCTTCTCTCGTCGATGATGATGCACTTTTCATCCATCGTGCCATCACCCTGGGTTCAACCCTCGTTGTTCGAATCGTTCAAATTTTTCCGAGACGTTCTACCTAGACTAACAACAATCAATTCAACAAGAAGTATCTGTGGCATTTTGGTTTAAGCGAGTGTATATACATATTTAATATATGCATATGCGAATTGTTCGATCACAGTATCCTTTATTTACCAGATATGTGCCTATAACGATGAAAGTGTTCTAAGTTATAATTAAAGGAAATGGATATTAACGCTAAATGAATTCCATATAACGTTGAAATAACAAGCACTATCTAACAGTTACTGTAAAAATTACATTTGTCAAAAATAAATAGATACTCTTCCAGTGGACACTGCAATATAAATTAATTCTGATGTAATTATGAAAGTGGTCTATGTGAAAATTCACATTATTTTAAACTAAATGAATTCGATATAATTTTTTATAAGTTTTTAAAATGTAATTTTTAAAACGTACATCACGCAAAAGCTTCGAATAAATTGAATTCTGAAGAATTTCGAATTTATTAATTTATCTTTTGAGTTAGCGGAACGCAAGGTACCCGACGAAGTCCAAGATAGTTTTTAAATCGATTCTACGCGAGGTTTTTCCGAAAAGGGGTGGAACGAATCGTGCAAACATGGCGTAATATTTCGATCAACCTGTGAGAAGTTGCAAGATATAAACTGTTGTGATCACGCAGTAGTTTTCGATCTGGTTTTTTGACCGTTCGCTTTTTAAACGAAGAACGCGCGCGGAGACATTATCACCGGTGGACTGTTGTAATTACAGCGTCGGAAGTGTAATGTCTTGATAACTCATGCCGACGCCAGAAACTGGTTTAGAAGTTGTATAGATCGCCGTGCCGTATGTTTAACTACTTTACGACGGCAAAACTAATAGCAGATCACGGTGTACGTATTTGCAGCGTCGCGTCGAGTCGCGTCGAGGCGCGCAGAGATCGAGGAACCCTCGTTTCATTTGCTCCGTTGCCGTTTGCGATTTCTATACAAGATGAACGAGACGGGCAAATTATAAGCCGCGGAATATATTTCACCAAAACAACACGTACGTAATTTGCTTACGCTCGCGATATGGTCGCCACGTATGTATGAATAATTCGATTACTTCTGGAAATTCTGCATGATTCACTTTTCTCGCAGCCACGCAAAAAGTTATCGCGTTCAATCGATCAATCCGATTATTAGTCCGTGAATGTTTACGCAATTCCCACCGATCGCCGCGGAATTTTCAATGATTCACGCCCAATCAATATTTAATCTTTCGGTGGTATCAAACATTTTTATTTCGTCTCGTAGCACCTGCAGAACTTATCAAATACATTTCTATGCGTGTACAGAAATTTATATACGAGTTGCAGATGCTCATAACGTTCTCTAAATTCACGACTAATCTAAACAATTCTTTATTTTATGCACTAGCTGACAATAACAGACGTCCTGTCGAAATTTCAATAAATTTGATAAAAATTCGACGTCGTGCTCGAAAAATCAAGAATGAAAAATTCTAAAATAGTATTCCAAATGTTCAATTAGTGCATTTAAAACAATTCCAAACAAAAAATTTTGATTATTGCTACGCCATGCGAATTTTTTGATTTTTGTCCCAAACTCCTATCAAAGTACCGCACTGTGTGTCGTGTGGGAAATGGTTTTCCCTGCGAGGAACGTTTCCGAGAGGATAAAAGGAAGGGAGCGGGGTCAGGTGAAACAGGAAATGGCACTCGTTAACAGGGAGCAGCGTAATAATGGCGGTAATAAGAATGTTGGTTGGTCGGAAGGCCACGAGGGAAACATTCGGAGACGAATTGAGGTGATTTCGGCGAGCAGAGGGCAGAGCAGACGGACGATCCGCGTCGCGTTATATGTATAGCCTGCGCGCCGTTCTCTCCCTCGGAGAGGGAAGTTCTTGGCGAAACCCCTCGGCGAAAAGGGTTTCTAGCTCCTGGTGATTGGTGTAAGTTAGCCCTCTGGGCAGAGAAAACGGTCTGGCAGGCGCATGCGCCAGCCACGGGGATCCCCCTTTGCTTTAGGGTTAGCCGCGGTCCTCCCTGCGGCCAACAGCCCAGGATGACACGCCCCGGGCTACCAGATCAATAAGATCCCTTATACCTACCAACCAACCTACCTACCTCTTTGGTTACGCCCTGAGATATACGCCGGTTTAAATTTGCAATACGTAGGTACCGAGAGAGAGAGAGAGAGAAAGAGAGAGGGATAGAGAGAGAGAGAGAGAGTGGGATAGAGATAGAGAACCGTGTATAGAGCGCAGCATCCTTTTGTACCTTCGAGAACTCCAGGGGAAACCATCTTCTCGAGTGTGTCTCAATGGGCTGTGATGAAACTTTGCCCGGCCGGCGAAGTGTTAGAAAATATTGTGCAAATGGAGACTCGCCGTATGCCGTGTCGTCTTGTCATGATTTCGCGAAATAATAGGCTGCCGCGCGGTGCGGACTGGTCGAATTTCTACCCTTGATTGAAAGAAATCGAGCATTCGTCGTTGTAAGTATTTGCACGTTTCACGTGGAAAATATTTTATCACGTTTTTATTAACTCGCTTTCTTGTTTGTCTGTTCGGTACAAATCTTGCAATTGATCTTAAACTTCTCGATGAGCTGGAGACTTACAATTCGAAACATAGTTCAGAAGTGGATGACAATGCAGTATTCAACAAATATTTTTTTTTAAATTCTATTACGCAACAACGTCGATATTGTATTATTTAGAATGCACCACAATGCAGATTAAACGCAGAAAGAAAATTCCGCTTGGTCCCTCGCTTGTTGCAATTGGTGCAGTTTTGCATAAAGACCCGCTGTCTAGTTATTGATAAGGTGGAACGTAGTGGTAACACTTGTCATTGGCAGGATTTCGCGAAATAATAGGTTGTTGCGCACCGGAGTAAAACATGCTCGCAATCCAACGTCAACAAAAGAGAAATAAGAAAAATCGATAGTACAGTGGCGTGACTGATGTTTGTACGATAGCTCCGCGTGAAATGACCATTCGTGACGAAAATGGTGTGCAAACTATCAGAAATATAATTACCGTTGTTTTGCCGGGGGAAAAAGAAGGGGATAGTGGAAATGGAAAGGGAAAAGTGGGGGTGGACAAAAGAAAGAAAAGAGAAATAAAGGTGTACGCGTGGAACAGAGAGACCACCGTAAAAAGATGAGCGTAGAGTTTCGGGCACAGTGATGACCGCATCTCGTTAAAAGGCCTCCCTTCCAATTTCGCCAGCTCGATCTGAAATTTTCTTGCACGCTCGCGTGCACGCCTTGGGCTGTCACGATTCGGAACCTAACTGCCGCGTTCGTACAACCGATTCAGGAATTCCTCGTAAGGTAATTTCATCTTTGGAATTCCTGTTTTGACCGTACGCATACGTTCCGTACACCGAAAGCTATTCATTTTGCAAGAAAGCATCTTAATTTCGGCTAGCAACCGCTCGTAGCCTAGCAGCGGCTCGAGAAAATTCCTCGGGGCGATCGAATGGCCGATCACTATGCAAGCCTCGCAATTTTTAGCATGAAAAGTATCAACGTCAGTGCGGTGTACACTAGCTTCTTCCCGATTAAGTTTCACCGAAGAGCCAGTCTTCACAGCTCCGTAGAATTTCGTACTCCACTTTCTACATTACTGGTTACACGTGGAACTTCACATCACTCCCACGTAAATAAATATTTATTCCATGAAATAACAACTTTAATGCAAAATACAGTGACTTCCATTAATATTCGAACGCTTTAAAAAAAGAAACGATAAGTGTTTTAACATTGAACTATACGACCTGATTTTTTTGGGTGAAATGGAGCTAATAGTTTGCTACAGGATGTGAAAAAAATAATTTTTCAAAAATTGCAATTTATTGGAATCGGATAAAAAATACTAAAAGTTGCATTTTACAACTTTTTATGTTGTCGAATATTTAAAAAATACGTTTTGTAGATCTTAGACTTACTGCAGTTATTAAAATTCTGCAATTTTTACCATCTTTAAACAGTTTTCTACAAAGTTTATCCATTTTGGTCATTTTAAGAGTGTCCGAATATTAGTGGGAGTCACAGTACATATTTGATAGTGTGTTCGATATCACTCTTTGTGCTTGAAACACTAAATTCATAGTTTCGAGATTATAATTATGCGAGTAATAAAGAGTTTCTCATTCACGTTGTTTCTTCGTTCGTATTCTTCTTTGGATTAGAACAGATTGCACAGAAATGTCGAATTCAGAAAGTTTCCAGATATTTATTGAAATATCGACAGACTGCATCTTGAAAGCGTCTTTGAAGTATCAGACTTTGCAGATATAGTAGAATATTCAGACAGGAACAAAAAGTATGTAAAGTGGGTGTACAAAATGTTCGTGCATCTTTTAAAATAGAATAACTTTTTTATAATTGTACCAAACGACCTGATACTGATACCTACACCCAATGTAGACGAAACGATACGTTTTGCGAGAGTCGAGTCCGCGAGGTAGGCAGGGTGGATATTCATGAATTGAAATAGAAGTAAATCTCATCAACTGTTGATACAAGAGGCGTGTAGTTTGTAGTAGCAATAAAGAGCGAGGGGATAGTAACGTTCTACGAAACGGTCGAAGGAATTTCATTCATTGGTTCATTGCTCAGGTAGCCGATCAGAAATCTACCCTCTGGACTGCCCCCAGGTTAAATTGGGTCGTCGACCAGAACGATGGAACCGGAGGCATTGAATGCGTCCGCGTGGTCAGCAAAGATCGGAACCGTGTAGTCGTACAATCAACCGTTACCCGTGAAAATAACATGATTATGATTGGCGCGACCTGTTCGATAAAAGGGGCCGCCATTTATGGGAGCTGACAAAACCGAAGAAAATTTAATGCGTTCTACGCCACCGTTGTAACACGTTTCTGGCACAGTTCTTCGTTCATCGTTCGATTTACAAAACAGTAAAACTTTTAAAAGAAATCTTTTCATCGTTTCGATTTTGAAATGAATCGTACTTTTTATTTGTACTATCGATTATTGATAGACTGCGGAACATTATCCAATTTCATATTTCATCTACACAATTTTCCTATGATCCGCAGTCTAATTATGAATCTGATAGCATTAGAAACACCGATTAGAAAATTCGTGATGCATTAGGCTGCGGAACATAATGCAATTTTATATTTCATCTACTCAATTTTGCTTATGATCCGCATTCTAATTATTAATCTGATAGCATTGAAAATGCCGATTAGAAAATCTTGATGTTGCTCCTCAGTTAATGTAAAGCATTACGAGTAATCAGTACACCGCGGAGCTTTATGCACTTATGACTTCTAAAAGTATTTTAAATATGCTAGAATATTAAAATTCTACAGAATCGAATACGATTTTTATTTATAAAGACTAGTATCACTGAAAATAAGATTGCGTTTGTCCCCACGAAAATTAAAGATTGCCTAGTAGTCCGATATTCGGTTTTAATAAAACAGTTTGACAACGTTACCGGCTAGAATTTATGACGACATGGATTTCTCTGAACTCCCAGAGTGCAGGATTTATTACTTGAAACACATCCTGACAAAAATAGCAGGAGCATACCCCGAGGAAACGGTAGACACCGCGTTACTAGATTTTTCCATGTTATTTTGTAATGAAACTTTGCTCAATAAAACTTCCAAGTTTTAATGAAGCAGACATCCTCGGAGTTGATCTTCTCTGGGAACCATGGAGGATTGTGAAAGATAAACTGTTTATCTGCTAGTACTTGTCTGTATACTCGAAGATGCTAGCAGCTCGAGGGAACTGAAACACTCGAAAAATCGTGCATCAATTTACAAAGGTTGCTATACTTCGTCAGAGTACATTCAATCGCAACGGCTATCACAGAATACAACCATACTCCACTCTACGAACCTAGAAACACTTTGAACCGTACGTCGCGCACAATTCGGAAACATGCTTCGTTGTAAACAAAATCGCGGCACTGTAAATACTCTAAAAGCTGTTCTCCGATCAGCAAAACGTGTCCGATCCTCGAAATCCCATCGTGGAAAACAGGCTTCCGCGGAGACCGTTTTTCAACGTTCGAGAAACAAAATACATCGGAGCCATCAGCGACGAGAAGCAAAAAGGGAGCATGAAGACAACACTTGGAGGAGATAGGAACGCCGGTAGAGCATCCATCAATCGAACCGCATCTAGAATTGCGACTCTGGAAGTTCGGCCGGGTCTTTTGAAGCCGATATCGTTCGGCGTGATCGGGGCCTGGCGGAGGGAGGGGCTGGAGAGGAGTAAGGGATAAAGAGCGATCCTTTATTCAGAAAATAAAATCCTGGCGATATTATCCGGGGCCTTATCCACGGCGTAAGCGTGCAGGCTGGCTCGGGTGTGGGACGACCAATCGTTTGCGAGAGGGGCGTCTCACGAATACGCGCGGATCTCTGCTCGGAGAGCGGGGATTGGGTTGGCGTGGGCCTGGATCGACCAATAAGATCGCGCCGGGCCGTGATGCTGGGCCTGAAGGCCCGTCCCAGTTCCCACCCCGACGAGTTTCGCCGACGAGCGGCGTCTATCTGGTAGCTAAGGCCCCGCGGGCGCAGTAACCCTCGAGTCTTCCTGCGTGTACGACGGTTTAAGGCGAACACTCATACACAAAGCTCGAGATATCGGAAAACAATATCCTCCGTACCGGTAACTCGATAGATCTCGGCTTCTTGCACCTTCCTTTCTCCTCTCTGTTATTCACTCTCTCTCTTTTTTCTCTGGTCTCCTTCTCCCTCTTCTTCGTCTTCGCTGGACCCATCGCTCAGGCCCACCCTGTCGCCTCTCTGTTCCGCCGGATCAGACATTGTCCTCTTTCGCCGGAAACTGGCCCTGCAGAGACTGGTAGCCGGCACAGCAATCACGCGAAATTTACAACCCCCGCAGTACGTGCACGCGTGTCGAGGCCAGTGTTCGGGCCCAGTGACGTTTACCGGTGAGGCCCCGAGTCGCGTGCACCTCCAGAACGGATACAGCGTCGCAGCGTCTGGTGACAGTGAACACAGAGGTCCTCGAGCCTCCTCGGTGAACCTGTAGGTGGGCCTTATCGGGGACCCGTCGATCGAACCTTTCGGATTTTTCGGCGAGTGGTGCGCGAACATAGTGGCGAGTGAATTTCTAGACGATCGTTATTATCCGCGATGACCGCGTCCGTGTAAATCGGGTCGCTCGCAGAACAGTCGCACAGATTGTCCTCTTTGGGACTCATCGGGAGAAGTGTCTGTTCGTCCCTAATCGGTTTGTTCCTCCAAAGACCGGATGCCGAACTTAGACTACTACAACACCGCGAGGATGCATCAAATGGTAAACTCTTTTCAAGATATCGTTGGGAACGAGGATGCTAACACCGCTGGTACAGGGTGTATCAAAATTACATGTCACGACCACCATAGCGTGATGCTACACCTCATGATCGATGAAGATCTGTTAAAAAAACTTACCGCAAAATTGTCCTTCAAATTATTTTTTTGGATTGCATTGTGGTCTACTCGTCGAGAGGATAAAAAGTGTCAAAGGTAGGCACATCCTTTTTGATTTGACCTTCGAAACCTTGGAAAAGTCCGTAGAGGACAATTTTGCGGGAAGATTTTTCAACAGATCTTCATCGATCATCTGGTGTTGAATCATGCTGTGGTGGTCGTGACATATAATTTTTATACACCCTGTACAGGCTGATACGAACGTGTTGAATAGGATCGCTTCGGTTAGAGTATCGATGAATTTTTATGTTCAGTTGAAAATATATCTTCGGAAGGGAATTTTAAACTTTATTTTAGAGTTAAATCAATCAAAATTGCCTACATTTTTGTATCAGCTCTGTGCCAACTCCCGAAGTCCCAACAATACTTCTTGCACAACTCGAAACATTGGTTACTTGAGATTTTAGGATTCTTTCGCGTGATGCAAAGCTGACAACGAAATGTTAGAGTCTGATTGGATATCGTATAGGCTTGAAAACTGAAATCATGTGTCCATAATTACGAAAGTGGTCTTAGTGGAATTGAATAATTGAAATTCAATGTAATTCTCGCGATTTTACATCGAATTCTGTTTATTTTGTTAGGAAAATCTCGGAAGAGATTTATTACAACGTTAGGCTATTACATATGTTATAAACGAAATATAAATTGCGAGTAATCTTAGCGAACAAACCAGAAGGATATGTTGCCTATTCCTATTTTGTTTCGATTTATAGGAACTTTTAAAGGAGCTTTATTTATGAATATGTGTTAATTCGTTTCATTCCGAATGGAATCTGACGCTCGCTGACGAAAAATATTTTTTAGAAACGAGCATCGGTTGTAATTGTAGGTATTATATTTAAATGTTTAGTTGTTATTACAAGCCGACGACAGTTTCTGTTCGGAATGAAATGAAAACACATATTTATGAATAAATTTCCTTAAAAGTTTCTATAAATCTTGAATTCATTCAGTGTTATCCTTTTATGACGTACAGACCACTTTTCGGATGATATAAGTGCTTCTTCGCTCGAAAGAGTTACAAATATAAAAATAACAAGAAATAACAATATCTAACTCTCGTCATCAATCAATTTGAAATGATTGAAATATGAAATGGAAGACCAGAGTCAATTCTCCAAGTGTCTAACTTAGAAATGATACTTGAATCTCGACAGTGTCCTGTATAGGAAGTTAGAAGCAGAACACGTTAAAATTACAGAAATTTTAACAGCGTTGTCGAGCGTTCGGGTTTGCAGCTGTTAGCAATTGCAGTTTGTTATCGTTTCTGCCCGACATTTTTGTTCACGACGTCGAAATGTAAGAACGATTAGAATGACGGGGAAGAAACTCCCTTTTCATCAACCGAATAGCACTTTCTCAATCCGTTGAGAATCTGACTGACGGCAAATGCTGAATACTCGCGGATCCTCCGAGGACACACCTTAAAGCGTGACTAAACTTTCCAGTCGTTGCAAATAAAATCGTTTATCAAATAAACGTATCTTTTGCACGCCTCTGCTGGGCATGCATCTGTTCCTGCTTCGTGAGATTCTCTAACTCTGCTCGAACGCAACAAAAATATTACTAGGCAGTGGATCTTTATGCAAAATAAATTGTTTATACATCGTTTACATGGAAACGAAGCTGAAGATTTATTTCGTGTGCGAATATGTAATCGTAATCGATTGAAAAATAGGGTCTCCGTATTTTTAGAATGTTTCTATCTGTGACTAGTTATTGCACAGAATTTCAGCGTTCTAAAGTCCACTATTAACATTCGTCAAATAAATCTGTGTCTGTTTAATGTACATAGTTTGTCTGTCCTATCCCGAATCGTTCAGACAAGTGTCTCTAGTGCACACTATTGCGATTATGCAATGCAGTTAACATTATGCACGGGGAACTTTCTAAAGGTAATTAAAGATGAGACGTTCATTAATAATCGGAGATTTTAGATCCGAGTGCATAGGAGACGTTGCTTGAATAGTTTGATATATTTGTAAATGTTACAATATGTTGATTGATATTTTTGTATAAACATGTAATGATATAAATGTAGATATCTTTCGATAAAAATAACTCGGTAGACAATTCATTTTTCCATTTCGTCCAATATAAGTTTATATTCTACGTATCAAACGTTCATTTTTTGTTTCTCATTTTTAATATTATATGTACGTACAATAAGCGTTATTTTTTTTTGTTATTTATTTCCTGCTGCCTCTGTCGACTCGCACGAGCTGAAGAAAAGAACGAATTATTTCCAGTTTCTGCATAACATTTACCAAGGAAGTGCGTAGGACTTTTAACTGTACGTTCCCGAAGAAATGTCTAATTTTTCATCGAAACAGTCACGAAAATATTTGTGACAAAGCCATACTTCCTCAGATTATGTACAAAAGGATGAAAATTGAGAAAGGTACTCGCACCACCAGGTTTAAAACCAGATTTCGAAGGCGATGAGAGTCGTAGTTCCTAATGTCAAACCTCCGTAGTATATATTTCTTATGACTGTATGGCTGTGTTTATATTCTGTCGATTTAATAAAACCAATTAAAATTTTGTTTGCAAAGTATTATGTTTTAAGTACATTCGTGATATGATCCCAAAAATTAATGGAATACAATTTTTTCAATTTAATTTAATTACGAAAAGTCCAGCGTCAGTCACCGGTGACTGACAGTTAATATTTTTATTTATCAAAAATCGTGACATGGTATGAAACTCATAAGTTACAACTTCATACGTTTCGAAGAGTTTGAAATTTCGAGCTCTTGGAAGACTTCGAGACTTCGAAGTGCCCTTCGTTCCTTCGAAGTGTTCGAAGCTTCGGAAAAGTTAGAGCTTTAATATAATCTGAGAAAACCTGAACTCGTCCATGTAATCCCCGAATAAGGAACTCGTCCGTTTGAAAGTCGAAATTGACGGATGATCGAGAAGCCGTCGCGTCGGGTCGCGCCGTAGCGTTCGATAGCTAGGAGGAAATCGGATGGGCCAGTTATACGGTGGAACACGCATCGTCCATTCATTTCCTGCTATCTCGTATCTGAAACGTACACCTGGCCGCAGGTAATAAACCGCTACAATGGCGTTACGACTCACAATTCGTCATGCGCCCCGGGGACGCGTTTAAGTGAAATAGATACGTCATTCTTATGGAATATAAGTTCATAAAATTGAGCGGTAAATCATCGAGAATTTCTTCGCAACGCCGCGCATATTTGCGCTCGTGCGCGCGCGACTGACCGACCGATGCTCTTCGGCAACCGCAAACCTCTCTGTAATGACAGGCTTTAACAGCGACTCGTAAAATCTTGCCACAATGGAATCATTCTTGGGGATCGGTGCCTCTATTGCGAGGCCCGAGTCGTCCGACTGAGTCACAAGTTCATTGGCTACGGTTCGTTAGCGTCGTCAACCTTGAACTTGAAATTTACGAAACTCGTTCCAATAGAAACCATCCAGTGCTTTTGAAGCGAAACTTCTTTTGGCAGGGTGTAAGCCTGATTCCGTCTTGATTTACTTCTAAACATCAGCAGATTGGCAGAAGTTTCACTTCAAATTTATTATGTTTTATTAAATTATGCTTATATCAATTTAAAGAAACAATTTATACGTTATAAACAATGGGGTTGGTTCGAGGAACTACCTGGCTCTCTTAATAACATGTTATTTTTTACCTTGAAAGTGGTTCTAGGAAATTGACTTTTGGATAGGTAGATCGGTAAAATACCAGTCTGTGTGCCGGTCAAATTGTTCGTATAGTTTGGTAAATCTTTGGATTTATTGGATTTGTCACGGAATTCGCGACACGAAAATGCCTAACGGAAGTGGTGGCGATGGTTAGCCGAGCTAGTCTATACGTATAATAAAAATGAAATGCTGTTCGTTGGTCACGACATCGCGTGAGAACGGCTGGATCGATTTGGCTAATTTTTCTTTTAAATGTTCGTTGTTCATCATTCGATATTCATTAGGATTATTTGCTTTTCTTTTTTACATCTTCCTAATGCTTCTGAACACGGCTAATATAATTAAGACCAATATTATCGTTCCAAATAACAAATGAAAAGGATGTCCTTCTGATCGATGCTATTCTTCAATAATTCGATTTTATCAATAATTTGCTTGAGAAGAAATATTGTCGATTTTAACTTCCATAGACTTCCACAGAATTTTAAGTAAGTGGAATCAAATAAAATCTTGTTTTCAGTGGTGATAGTTTTTGTAATCTGAAACAAATGAAAATGGTACTGAATTCTATCGAATTTAATATTCCAGCATTTTTTGAAGCTTTTCAGGAGCTATAAACGCGTAAAAATTCCCAGTCTAATGTTGACGTAATACGCGTAATTAGTTTTTTCAATTTTGCGCTCCTCAATCGGCCATTTTCCTCATTGCGCGTCGGCAGAAAATGCTTTCTACACGTGAGTAATCGAGACTGCTTTGGGTGGCTGATGGAGGGAACGATAATTATGCTAATGTCAACAATCCTCGCAAACGAGGGAAAATAATTACAATGGCGGCCGGTAATGATAACTGGGTATGATAGATAGCGTTAATTGCTTGTCCGTAGCCGCGCAAGGAACGGAACGCGACGCGTCGACGCGTTTCGTCGCCGTGAAAAGAAATCAGCTGGCGGGTCTGATCGTGGAAGGTAACAACTTTAAACAGAGACCGAACGGTTATTAGTAGGCTGTTAATCGTCGCGGGTTGCGCCGGCATTCGGGGAGGCGGACGCGGCCGCTCTAACAATTCTGTTGTTGCTGTTAACGCCTTCGATGCTTTACGATCGCCAATTACTTTGGTCCGCGCACGGAAAGCTGCACGCGCTCGAGCACAGGTTCCGAACCTGTGTTGGAGGAACTGAAAATCGAGCCGAGTAATTGGCGTTTCTCGAGAACAAGCGCGCTCAAGCTCCTCGGATTGTTTCGATTTCAACGGCCCCTATTTATGTGGAACCTCTTCCTCATCGCGTGTGCGCTAGAGATCATCCTCTTCAACGCGTCTTCACACATTCCCCTGCCAACATACACATACACGAGTTTTTACGGTGCACTGTGGGCCAAACCGGTGAAATCTGTGTCAAAATCAGAAAACTTCCGATAAAAATTAGGTAGAACGATGAATTTTTTTTTTAATTCAAGCTGAAACTTTGTAGAATATGAGACTATTATGGAGATTGTGGTATGTACGTTTGTAACCTTGAAAAAATTCGTTAAACTTGCGCAATTTTTAGAAAATTTTGGTCTTTCATTTTTTCACGCTGATTTCAAATCCGGTCTCGAAATTTGTCTATGACCTCGGGATTTTGCAGAAAGACGATTGTGGTGAACAAAACTAATGTAATAATTTTTTATATAATATGTATATATTATTATTAATATATTTTATATATTATGTATATTGTATTCTCATGTATAAAACACATTATAAATAATCATAATTCGAGTTTGAAGGATCGATCGATAATAATATTTATTCATGCCTGTCTGTAATCCTTGCGACGAAGTTAATATAATTTTTTTTTGTTTATTAGGAAAATCTCGGAAGAGATTTATTCCAACGTTAGGCTATTATATGTGAACATAAACGAAATATAAATTGCGAGTAATCTGAACAAACAAAACCGAAGGAAGTGTTGCTTTTTCCTTTTTTGTAAGTTAATATAATGTTGCAAAGCAATGGACGAGTGGCAACGATGGTAAAAGTTTTAGTAGAGAGTTGGTTCAGCTCCGCGAAGAAAATCAGCAAATTGAATGGGCCCACTCGATGGAAAAGCGATACCGGTTGCGGATAGTATTAAGATAAATAGTTTCGAGTGATCGATTCGTAACTGGTCGGGATAAATGAGTCTGGTTAGGGTGGAGGCGCGCGTCAGCGAAACTGAGTTTGTCCGAGCAAAAAAATGCATGCTAAGTTGGTGGGAAATGAATGACCGATCGTTATTCATGCGTTTCGAGCGTTAGATGTTTTTATGCGTGATGTGTCTCGCATATTTCAATCTAAACGTCGACTATTATTATTCACTTTGGGTCTGCGATATACTGATTAACAGACTGTGGATTTTATGCATTTGTGGCAATAATGATTAAGTGCAAATTGAAACAGAAGAAAGGTTGAAATAACTGTTGAGTGAATCTTGTAGATTTTTTCCGCAGATTTCGAATCCGCCCTTAATTTTTCTCCTACAAGTTTTTGAGAAACATGACATTAAAAAAACACGTTCTTTCAACTTTAAACAAATATTGCGATGTTATAAAGATATTTAATTGTTCTTTACAGGTAAAGATTTTGTAGACTTCCCGAATCTAGTAATATGTATTATTAATTTTCGTATTGTACTCTTTTCCATTATGTTGAAATAAATCTCATATGAGATTTTATAAAAAAAAACAAATATCACTTGGCGATCGTGTTGCTTTTATTGAAGGCTGGTTAGCCTCTTATTTGAGAGCGAGACTAACTCACAGACCCTGCCGCGCCGTCAGAGAGTCTACGATTAAAACCGAGTTGATAGAAAACAATGAAAAAAGGACCTAGAAAACGAAACAGGACGTAGATGGAGGGGGGCCGAGAAGGTGGGGGGACACGGTGGGCGAACGAGGGGAGTGAGTGAGGCCTGTTTCTTTCACCTGTGCCACCGCGAGCAATAAATAACCGCCAGCTTAGCTGATTTTACTGCCGTGTGTTTGGGTGATCCCAATAACGCCGGCCGAAGAAGGGACCAATAATGCGAAGAAAACCAATCTTCGCGCTAACTAGCCATTCAAACGGCAGAACTGCCAGACAAGTACTTCGAGGGACCCTGGTTAACCTCTGAAACGAAACGGTTTCAATCCTATTTCGGTATTAAAGAATTCGCGGCAACGTCATAACCGCGTGGGCGGAAACGCCTGTTCGACCGTACACTGACACATTTACTCGTTTTTTGCTCGTCCCTGTTCAGTTTCGACCAACTTTTGGAACATCTCCTAATCGACAGCCTCCTGTACGCTATTACTTGATCTTGCGGATGCCCATTATGCAGTTTTACAAGAAAAAGCTTCACAAGAGTAGGTGCAATCTAAATATTGCATAAAGAACCAAGTTTAATTTTTTCGCAAGGTTCTCGACCAATTTTGTGGAGAATTTTCTAATCAAGAATTGAGTAGATCGTTGCTTGATCTTGTGGAGACTCTTTATGCAGTTTTACAAGAAGAAGCTTCACAAGAATACATAGTTGCAATCTAAATATCGCATAAAGAACCAAGTTGAATTTTTTCGCAAGATTTTCGACCAATTTTTTGGAGAATTTTCTAATCACGAATTAAGTAGATGGTTGCTTGATCTTGTGGAGACTCTTTATGCAGTTTTACAAGAAGAAGCTTCACAAGAGTAGGTGCAATCTAAATATTGCATAAAGAACCAAGTTTAATTTTTTCGCAAGGTTCTCGACCAATTTTGTGGAGAATTTTCTAATCAAGAATTGAGTAGATCGTTGCTTGATCTTGTGGAGACTCTTTATGCAGTTTTACAAGAAGAAGCTTCGCAAGAATAGTTGTAATCTAAATCTTGCATAAAGGACCAAACTTGAATTTCTTCGCAAGGTTCTCGATCAATTTTGTGGAGAAAATTCTAATCACGAATTGAGTAGATCGTTGCTTGATCTTGTGGAGACTCTTTATGCAGTTTTACAAGAAGAAGCTTCACAAGAGTAGGTGCAATCTAAATATTGCATAAAGAAGCAAGTTTAATTTCTTTCGCTATCGTTTACCCGTTAATTTGCAAAGTTCTCTGTGATACCATTAAGGAGCGAGTTGTTCTCTCCAATTTGAGTATCCTGGTGCACGAATAGGTTCGCAAGGGACTCGCAATATTTCTTCAGTTAGTAACATTCGAGCAGCTCATTTAAACTGTTAACAAATGAGTGGCTGGGGTACACGGTACGCTACACTCGTAACCGAAGTATTTTTCGAGATGGTCCTTAAGCGTTCTACACCGAGCTAAGTAATAATAAAGCGTACCGTTACGAGCAGTAAAATGAAATTTACGTCGAAATTGAAGAAAAGTCCGTTAAAGGGGCGAAGTTTTATGAAAACCACCGGCTAGGAAGCGGCGTCCATCCAACTAACGAAGCTCTGGCTCGCCACTATTACGACACGGATACTTGTCATACCAACTTAATGGCCGCTTATCCTTGCAAACGTGTTTCCGATCATGCGTTGTCATCTGCGTGGGCAGACAAGCATCGTCTCGGACCCAGCGTCTCTTGCGCAATAATAATTGCTCGGAGATGGTAGCCATTAAAACGAACGATTTATCACCAGGCGTATCATAATTCAAACGAACGCTATAAATGTATTAGCCTTAATTAAATTACGCTCACCACGGTTATTAATAACGCGCCGAAATCCCGGAGAAATACTGTTTCTCCAGCTTCCGGTTCGTCTTCTTTCTCAAAACAGAGAGAATCGTCTCAAGATCTTCCTCCAGAGTCCTTAAATCCTTTGCAACCCAAGTTTTAAAGAGTCCTTAATCCTTTGAACCTTTCCAAGACCGGTATCCTGTTCATAAAATTGTAAATTATTTACCTGTTTACTACGCCATCTAAAATTTTGATGCGCGAATGCAGTTCTTTGATACAAATGTTCGCGAAGTATCGATGCTCTTCAGATTTTCCACTTAATAAAATCGTTGGAAAATAATTTGAATTAGGGCTGTAACTTTTCCGAAGCTTCGAAGTCTTCCAAGTGCTCGAAGTTTCAGTCTTCTTTTTGATAAATTGAAATCAAAATACAGATCAAAATGATTTTTGTTAAAGTGAAAGAACGGAGGTTCGAAATTAGCAACTTCGATTCTCACCGCCTTCGAAATTTCAGAAATCCAAGTTTCGAACCTTCGAAGGAAAGTTACAGCTCTAATTTGTACGACTGTAGAGGAACGCTGTTCTTTTGAATGTAGCTACGTGTTAGCAGGCTGCCGAACTTGCTACGGTTCGATGAAGTTTTGACTTCGGTTCTTTAAGCGACGACGTTCGAATTTATGGTGACTGTTCTCACTCGAAGATATGTTTTATGTTCCTGCACGCATTAGCTGGTCGAAGATCTTCCTCTAATTCCTTCTGCCATAAAACGCTCCTATCTCGAGGTGCCGTGAATAGCGCACCAAGTTTTCAGCGCTTCGAAACTACTCCATTGTCTTAAAGATTTTTTACTCGTACACGTTGATTCATTTTGAAGTCCGAATTCATCGGTTGGACTACTATAGAAAAATAAATCCATGCTAATTGTATTTGTCCTGTCGCCTTCAATTCTTGCGCCAGTAAAAATTGCCATACCTTAATCGAAACATTTCTGACATTATTTAGTTCGACTGAATCATAGAAACTGTAGAAACAAAATTTGTCTTATCGCCTTCCATTCTTTCGCCCGTAAAAGTTGCCATAACTTAATCAAAACAGGTCTACCATTACTCAGCTCGTCTGAATCATAGAAATTGTAGAAATGAGATTATAGATTAAGAAGAATAACATGGGTCAAAAGAAATGTTCGGGTGTTGGGATTAAAGCTGCTCCGAGTGCGATGGTTTAAATCACAAGTGAGCCGATGAAAGTAGAAAGACAATCGAGACAGAGTCACAGAGAGATGCTATCTACGCGAATTATGTCAGACACATATGTAGAGTCTTGAGGCACGCCGTTCCTTATCGCTTAATGAGTAATTATAGCCTGTTTGTAGAGGTAAATGACAGAATGCGCAATTTTGTCAAAACTACCGGCACGCATCGGTGCAGCTGTGATCGATCGGACGATTAGTCGGGTAAGACAAGTGCATAACACGCTCGCATCGATATAATTAAGCGGTGTGCGTGGGAATTATCTGATTGTGGGAACCAGGCACCGTAAAATTAACTTTTTTCGCTTGGTAAAACTTTGCACGAGCTTTTCGAAGGTGATTACGTGCCCAAGCAAATATCAGCTCCTCTTTCCTCCAT
Source organism: Lasioglossum villosulum (assembly GCA_963971365.1). Lineage (NCBI taxonomy): Eukaryota > Metazoa > Arthropoda > Insecta > Hymenoptera > Halictidae > Lasioglossum > Lasioglossum villosulum. The sequence continues at coordinate 47,843,070 of OZ020496.1, read as the reverse complement.
GCAACGAATGCAACCTTAATACATTATACAATGCAAATAATCGTTCTTAGTCGATGACTCAGGAAACCAGATTTATGCTGATGACAGGCTTCTAGCTCGTAAATATTTCGTCAGATCTATTTTTAAGCCCCGGGACTTCTTATTAGACAAATTTCCCGAACAACGGAAGTTCTCAAGATCAATTTATCATTTTAAAGCTCATCCAAGAATTCGAAGATTACGAAGGATTATAATTTCATTTGATATTATTTTATCGAATGTATTCAATGTACTCGATCTATTCGATCATGTCGTCTTCGGCTATTTCAGAATTAATTGTACTGCATCAGCTTCGGTACTAACGAGAACAATAGATTAAATCAAAAACTGAATTTCCAATAAGAAAACTGACTAATTCTACTGGTATCTTGTATTCTATTTGTTCGTGTTTGAGCATGAAGAGCAGCCGAATCGGTAAAAGCAGAGTTATTCAGGATGTCCCGTGATGTAGCAGAACTGGGTTCTGGCTTGGCGAGGCTCTGAGCTCTCGGTATCTATATAATAACCGGTTAAATTCCGGTAGTGGCGATCCTTACGAACGGTAGCCTCTAATCTCCCTAATTCCAGGTTCCTTTGGCCAAATGTGGGCCAACATTGGAATTATTCGGTAATTGTAACGGATCGGAATGTTGTGCGTTGCTCTTTAAGAGTTTGAGACGCCGCGGCCGGTCCGGACCAATTTCGCATCTTCATGCGTTCGTTTTGTTCGTCGATTCGCGCCACCGCCATTATCGCAGGCCAGCGTAGGTTCGATTTCATCGGAGTGATTAGCCGGTCTTATTCTAGCCCTGAATGAACAACTCTTTGCCCGGCATGGTCAGAATTCTTTATGAACGGAGTCTGCAGCTAAGAGACCGTTCGATTCTCATCTTCCGAAAGCGTTTCGTGAAATATTAGGTTGCAGGGAAAGTTCTGTCGTATTTTAACAAAGTCTAACAAAAAAATGTTACGCCTTTCCTTTTAGATGAAATGAAATTTGCTTGATAAATGTAGGCATACAAAAAATATAATTTTCTCTTCTCTTTTACAAGCAGAATTACCTGCTTATTTAATATATGACAGAATTTCCACTCTAGCTAAATACAATGTAGCTAACTGATTGTCCTAACTTCTGGAAAAGATCCAATTCGAAGGGTGCAATATTAACTATTTATGATTCTACGATACTTTCTCACCTATTTTTGCTTTACACTTTAAACTAATAAACTTTGCTTTATGTGTTGCTTGACATTTTAGAGAAATACGTCTCACAACACGGATAAAGAAGGACGAATCATATTACAGTAAAAATAGCAAATGGATAAATTTTCACCCTGAGGAACGTACGAGGGTTAAAAATATGATGGACTTTTTAAGAGTGTCGAAAATTAATGCAAGTCGTTGTATGTGTTCGGTATTTTACGCGCAGTTCAATTGTAGAAGCATTCGACGCTAGCTATTACTGCTACCATTTCGAATTAGTTGTTTCGAGTGCCAGCTGAAATGTTACGGGTCCTTCCGATCGAGACGTTCCAATGGGTTTCTTTAAATTATGGGTCGTGGTTAGGGTATCTCGATTTTTTGGCCCCTAGATTTGATGATGGGCGGCTGAACAGACTGCCGAAGGATTACGAGGAACGGTAGCGTCGGTGGTTTAGATAGTTTCATTGTTCCAGCAAATATAATTCGATGCAATTGTGTTTTCATCGCTGCTGCACGAGATCGACCACGAAAAATAAATACATCTCCGGTACATCAAGTGCTGTCTTCTGACTTGTATAATATACTTCCTGTGTGGCCCAAATACTAAAGGCCTGTCAATTATTTTTGATTCTACTAAGCGGTGTGCAATTAAAACTTAATTTAATTTAATTTCACTGAATTAATGTAACCAAGTTGGAACTTTACAAACCAATTTTAAGTTAAGAGGCGAATTAAGCCAATATGTAATATAATAATGTGTTCATGTACTGTATACGCTATATAAATCATATATGGTTTGAAGCATTAAATAAATAATAATAATCTCCGGTACATAATTTCAACTGTTTGGAGATGAATGCTTCGTTGCACATCAGGTCTGCTCTCGAAGAGGAAATCATTTAACGGTATATAAATTAATGATTTATAAACGAGGCTGAATCCAGCAGCTCCTTTACTTTCGCCCATCATTTGCCAGTTAAAAATGAAGTCGTAAAATAGGGAAACGGGGAAATTAGGATATCTAAATGGCAACCGGCATGGCAGTCGGAATGCATCAAGGGAATCGTGCGGCAATTAAAAGAAATTGCAACGCGCGTTGCGGCTGCACCGCACCACTTTTTGCCTCGTAACGCGTCAAGGAGAAATCATGGAAACACGGCTTTCGAAGGAAAAAGTGGATTCGCGTTTTCCGCTAGATCAATCGTTTACAGTCTTGCCGACTGAATCTGTTCCGCGCGTTCCCGTTCCCGATTAAATTGTAGAGTTCACGTGCTCTTTCGCGCGAGTCTGCGTTTTTCATTGCTCGGAATTGCCGGCCGCGGTCGCCTGAAACGTTTCCTGGTTTAATCATAGCGATTAAGACGGCTGGACGGATGAACCGTACGCGATACTAATCGAGGAAGTCGCTTCGACGTCGATACTTTTAATCTTCTGCGATTAGGCGTGTGCAAGCGAGCCTGATGGGTCTATCAACGTATCTGCGAAAGATTGAGCTGTTTCAACGATTCAACGAGAAGTAAATCTACAAAACATGTATTTTTAAAATTTTTTAAACATCTCTTTTACAAATCATTTAGTAAACCAATGCTTCTGATTGATGATACGAAAATCAAGTCGTTCGGTACAATCATAAAAAAGTGATTCTATTTTAAAGGGTGTACGAACACTTTGTACGCCCACTGTAGCTTGTAAAAACGGCATTGAAGACGAAAAAGTTAGCAACGTGTGCGTCCATTGCGCCTGAAATAATTCGCATTTTCGTATCAGGTCGCAAGGTGCGCGTGTAAAGTGTACATGCGAATAAAAATGCACGATCTTCGAGGCACGACTAAAATGAGTCGTTTTCCCGGGTTTTTCTTTGCCAATTATATTGGCATTTCACCCAGCAGGTTCAGCTCATTACAAATTCGAAGTTGCGCGACGTGAGACAGAAAACCTGCCGCGACGCAGAGCTGCATAGGATGCACGTAGAGAGACATCAGTGCAGTTAATAGCACTAAATTGTGACCATAAAGTATCCGTGCACGCAAGAAAGCAGGACTATACGTGATTGCGGTGTTCCTGCGGTTTTAATATACACGTGTTCGAGGAAGAGGCTGATATCGGACGATGAATATTTTTCAGACTGTTGAATTCCTAATTGGATCTTGATCGTGTGAACTTTTTGCCAGTCGCATAGTGACAGACTCCTGAACGGAGAGGAGACAAAAATCGTCGGCTGCACTTTCGAGAACTTTAACGACAGGTTACGTCGCATGTAGCGTTTGTAAAGGTGTACTAATTAATAATCGGCTCATTTTTCTAGAATCAATTTCTCGGAGTTATATTGAACATTCTAACGTCTTGCGCAAATGTTGAATTTATTAATCCATGTACAAACAGAATATTCATTTCGCCTTTTACGACTTTCTTAGCAGCAATGAGTGCGTCTAACGTGAAGACTAGTCTTGATTTCGATCGTGTTTACGCTTGGAATCATTCATGTTGATTATATACATTATTAATATGTATTTAATGCTTCAAACCAAATATGGTTTATATAGCGTATACAGTACGTAAACATATTACTGTATTACATATTGGCTTAATTCGCCTCTTAATTTAAAATTGGTTTGTGAAGTTCCAACTTGGTTACAATAGTGAAATTCAGTGACATTCAGTGAAATTAAATTAAATTAAATTAATTTAAGTTTTAATTGCACATCGCTTAGTAAAATCGAAAATAATTGACAGGCCTTTAGTATCTGGACCACACAGGAAGTATTTTATACAAGTGGGAAGACAGTACTTGTGAGGAAAATGAGCTGATAGAAGTGTTCACGTTCATCTTCATATTCTGGACATTGTCAAATGACGTGATCTAGATCTTTGGATTATTGTATACAGTATTGCAGTCGTTCATTTTTAACGCCACGCATAGTAAACGGCATCGTATTTCAGTGGGGATTAAAAGTGGTGGCAAAAGAGATTTTTTTCAAAATGAAAATACAGTGTGTTTTGCTGATATCGTTCTGGCCGAACGATGCGTTCGGTCCAACGCGTTCCGGAAGTGTAAATAAATTAACCTGGTCTGCCGCGAGTAAACATTACACGAACAGCCACAATTTCAACGCAATCAAACAGTTTGCACAACTGAATTTACATGCGGATACGCAATAATCGACGTTAATAACGGAGCGTGGTAATCTTCATCGCGTAATTCGCAAAGGAGAGAACACAATAGATCAAAAACGATGGAAAAACGTTGGGAAATATTTATACGGTTCGAACCCGGCGTAGCGCGGCGCAGCACCGGCGATGAAAGAACGAGTTATTAGCTTTTTTATTATTCCGATAACTTGATGCTCGAATTCGTTGCTATTGAACCGTCCATTTAGCACTGTGTACAGGGAAACGTAATGTAATATGTAGCAAAAACATTCGATATTAATGAAAAACGTAATATCACGTTTAATACAATGTATGAAGGAATTCAAACACTTTGCGCTGTGTTAAACACAGGATATTGTAATTGAATCTCGTTGTATGCATGTTCCGTGTTCTTCGACAAATGATTGGTCGCTTTGTAATCATTAGACAGCGGATTTAATGCGTTTATTACAAAAATACGTGAGTGGAACTTAAACCAGTAGAAACATTAGAAGAATTTGAAAATACTGTAACATTATACATTGTCAAATCAAGAAAGAAAATAAATTTCTATTACACTGCTGCTTCATGAAATTATTGAAATTACGTTAAATTGATACAGAAATAAAACTTTCAGTATTTTCTCTGCAATCCCGATAAATTGCAATGTTTTTCAAAAACGTTTTATCATCGTCTTTTCAAGAGTATTGTGCTCACGTCAAATTTGACTGCGTTCGTTTGCCGATAATCGTAGCGTACTCTGACAAATTTAATAGAATAATTTCGTAAAGCAAGAAGCGATTTCTCGTTTGCAGGAGATTTGCAAATGGCCGAGGAAATTGCAAGCGAAATGGTTGGTCGAGTACCACGAAGCCGCAACGGCCATTCGATCGGTGGTTAATCGTGGACGAGTAAAGTTCCAGGGAGAACGGCGCAAGAAGCGACGACGGGGACAAAAGACGATCGATAGCGAAACGGTCTAGATCCCATCGGTGAGGCAATCGGTTGAAAAATCACGAGAACGATCTCGTTGCGGAACGGGGACCGTGAAACCGGTGCGGCGGATACCTCTGTCGCGGCGGTGTCCGCTGAAACTGCGGTGTTCGGTCGCGTTTCCATGAAAGGCATCGCAGTTTTGCGGTTTACCGATGGCGGAGCGAAACGATCACTCGGCTAGGAAATGGCTCGGTAAATAAGTAACGCGGCTCCCCTCGTTAACTCGATTTAATGGCGTGTCGTTAGCAGTCGTATACCCGGCGACGCTCTGCCTAGTGACCATGGCAAACAGAAAAATAAATAAACGAAAGAAAACGAGAGAGCGAGAGAGAGAGAGAGAAAGAGAAAGGGATGAGTACACCGGGGAATTCGGGATACTGAGAATCGTTATGGCTCCGTTCTCTGGATGAACAAGGACAGGACCGAGACAAAACGTGTTATTGTGCCTTACCGGTTCCACCGTATCCGGTTCAAGTTCCGTGGACCATGGCGATACCTTTAGACCATGGAGTTCCAACTTGTTCCCCTCCGAGAACCGCAACGTCCCCACCATTAGTCGAGCTCTTCCCACTTCTACGCACAGCCGTAGAGTTGGTAGGAAGCCAGGAGCGGTGCGGGGACAACGACGAAGTTCTACGGAAACGATGAAACAAAGAGTGGGGGAAGTGCTTAGCGGGGAAGGAGTCTCGTGTGGCTCGCGAGCCACATGTTGGAACACTCTGCCTTTAGACGATGATGAAATTGATAATCCTAGCCGCAAAATCCGAATTGTTTAACGACTGGTCACTCAGTGATGAACATTGCCGGATTTAACATAATATATGGTGAAATAAATACGAATGGTGGACGCAAAATCCTAATCCTACATTTTTTGAGGAAGTTATAACATTCCATTCTATATTTACTTTCTTCTTTGTATGAATATAAAATTGATAATAATACCTAATACAAGACTTAAATGTTTAATAATTGATTAGATACCAACATATTTAATAACGTGAACAATATTTTGAATAATGGCACAGCAATTTTTAGTGGCGAGTCTAAGTCATGTTCTAAACAGCTCATACATCTGCACAGAATGAAAATTTACCCATTTACTGATTTCAAGTATTGTAAACTGAAGAATACGTCAGATAAATTGAACATGTACATTACAGAAATATCGTTTGTCGAACTGCTTCCACTAAGCTACTTTCTACCCGTACGTTCCTGTCAGTTCTTGTCAGAAAACGTAGAGAAAACGTCATACTGAAAACAAAAGACACAGTGAACACAACGTATAGATACATGACGAAGGCTGTTATAATATTGAGAAGGTTGGCAGTTGATCGTATTGGGGAAGAATCGCAGACGAACGAAACAGATATTTTCGTTGCAGTGTAAATTGCATTGCGCTGTGGCGTACGGTATGTGAACGCACACGATTCAACACTGAAACAATTGGGTAACTATTTCTCAGGCTAAGGGTCAGAAACGCGCCGACAGACAACAGCAGTAATCGGGACTACTATTAGCATTTGCGTTCCCCTATCGACGAGTTAGCATTGCGCAAAGAATTCTGAACATGCACGGCTAACGCGTGATATTACATCACGTGATTCACTTGAAATTATAGTAAGACCGGTCATAAGTATCCTCCTTCGCAGACATGCAATTAGACTTTCACTTGGCGAATAGAAACCGACCAGCTATCATAGTAATTAACGATATTGTAGAGATCATTTGGGTGAGCGTTTCTGAATCGGTATGGGAGCAAGAATTACAATCGTTTTAACGTGCAGAATGTTCGATGATAATAATCCGTCTCAGATTTGCTTTTTTATCGATCTGCGATTTCATCGAACCATTGCGCCGTTAACATCATTATTCTTCGATAATTCTTCTCGTTAGCGTAGAAGACGAAATGGTAGGAAGCTTGGGGGAAAAAACGCTGCAGGAACATCAACATTGTTAAACGCCACTTGGACTCGGTAGTCCAAACGAAAAGAGAATTTTCAATGGTTCGCAGACGTTTAAAGTCGAAAGTCACTTCACAAAGAAACCCGAGGATAAAAGGACCGATGTGAAACAGGAACGCGAGACCAGAGACGACTGCGACGAAGGAAAGTTTGATGCCAATCGACCGTGAATTTTAAACCGAAATGCAAACGACCCCTTTGAAAAACTTTCGAACTATAATGTCATCTCCTTCTGCCGGCGAAATTCGTTTTGGACGTTTGGTCAGATGCTCGGCAGACTACCGTTCGAGATAAGCCCCACATACTCCTCGTGAAGGCTTCTAGAATCATGCTACATTAATTTACACTGTATATAATTAAGGCTGTAATTGGTTTACATCATTTTCTTTTCCGTGTTTCACAGCTATTCGTTTCATACAAAATTTCTAAATCGTCGATCCCGAGCTTAAAAATTAGTTACCGGACGGATCTTCTGAAATGGACGAATCAGAAAATTCGTTTAAGCCGGGACAGCTTCCAGCGACGCAATTGAATAAATAGATTAAAGCGAGGGTATGACGCGGCGTCATTAGGGGATGTCTGAAGCGAACGAAAGTATACTTGGCGGCCGAAGCTTATTCGCCGACCGGTTGGCCTATAGGTGTTGCTGGACAAGCTATGGAATTAGCATCGCAGAACGAACGCGGACGGCAGCGTTGGTTGACCAGCAACGACGACAGTGGTGTTCGCAAATCGCCGTGAACGCGTGTTCACGCGTGTTCGTTCCCGTGGAGGAGGGTTCGACGTTCACCAGGCTGGACATGGAACCCGATGCTCGATCCCGTCGCGTCGCGTCGGTGTATCAGCGGCACATGGCGTAGAAACGCACTATGAATATTCAACCGGGTAGCCGACATGGCTGCGTTCGAATCCATTATTCATTCGTGCGGCAGCACCCGAGCGATCGCTAGTTGCGTTTTCCGGCGAGCAGGATCGTCGACTCCAGCTAGACAGAGAATGGGATACGGTAGAACCAGAACCAGAGAGAGAGAGAGAGAGAGTGAGAGAGATGGATCACAGGAAGAGTTAGTACAGATCAGTGGAAATCTGTAGGAAGAGGGCAAAGACTGAAAATGAAAACTGAAATCGATTGTTCTGGTTTCGTCTCTGTAAAATGTGCATTAAAACGATTTGTTACAAATCTGTTACTTGAAAACCAACTTCTAGCCACGACGCGTACATAATCTGAAATTATCATGTACCCAGAATTACTAGAATACCGAAAGTTACCAGAAATGACAACGCAGTAAACAAATAATGGTACTATTTACAAATAGTATTGCGCAAGTGTGGTTTGAAAGTATGTAACGTCCTATAAAAAAATCAATATCCTTATAAAATATGCTTGAGCTAGCAATTATGTGATTTAATGCATTGATTAATCCATATGAGGATTTGGATTTCATTGTATATCTTTTGTCCTTTAATAATTCCCATATGAATTAATATTTACGATCACAAAAATAAAAAAATATTGTACACTATATTAATATCTATACTATATATATATTCAAATACTGCGTATAAAAAATACAGTGTAATTCAATTACGTACTTCGCTGATAGGCCCACCGTGCGCAGGGAGTAAAGCTTGTGTTCTCTTAATTTCAGACAGATCTTAGAAAATAAAAGACGCCGGTAAGAACCGGTTCATATCCAGACAAAAACGCGTGCTTGGAGAATAGTCGAACGTAAAGAGAGTAACGAATGACGAAGAGGAGACAAAACAAGGAACAAGAGAGAGAGAGAGAAAGAGAGAGAGAGATATCGTCGTGGTCCACAGTTTTATTCAAACGCTTCCCCGATGCTTCGCCATACGTAAGATCCTCCTCGCGGTGTTCGCGTGCTTTTTTTGCGTCGTCGCGTTCCTCTTCAGGATCCTCTGCTTCTGGACCCCTCCCCTATTCCCGTAGTCCCTGTTCCTCGTGGTTTTATTCGCTGGCGGGAAGAATGCGCTCCGTTCGGCCCAGTAATCAGCCCGAAACGGTCCGAAGAAGGGGCATCGCTTACGCAACAGAGAAACCCGTGGTCGAATTTTTCGAATACCTGAATAAGCGAAGTCCACACCGGTCTCGCGTCGAGGCATTTTTCAAAATTGGTCCACTTCTCTGGTCCCGACCGGCCACGTATCAACAATACATATAAGGCTTCGCACGCCATTGTACATTTGACAAATCTGGATGAGATTTCGAGATAATTGTCGATCGTTTGTTCATTCACATGCAGAGATTGATATTTCCTGCAGTGGATTGATAGTGCATATTTTTTGAAACTTTCATGCTGCGATGCAGCGTGCTTGTGGATATTATACATTATATATTAATCTTATTAATAATTATCTTATGTTAATTATAACGGATATTATACATTATTATACGTTTTTCATGGATATTATACATTGTGTTTTGACGTCGCGAGAACGAACGATTCATGGGATTGCTATTTTGACTGCAACCGTGTATATCATGCAGCAAAATGGCGGTGGTCCCGTATCAACGTCGCTGGCGCGTTGTGGAATTTGCGAAGGCAAACAGTGTTGTAACTGTGCGACGTGGCTTCGGATGGAAGTTCCATTGCGAGGCACCGAGTGACAAGCCTATTGCGAACTGGAAGGGTCCCAGTCACTTTTCGCATTATACGTGGAATAGGTACAACGAAATTTAATTATAGGAAACATAGGATCGGTTATTAATGAATTAACTTCAGAATATGGTGTAATAAACAGAAGAATTTTGTATTCTGTTGAAGTAAATCTCTTATAGTCCAGTCGGCAGGTCGGAAAAGAGGCGTCTAACTGGAAAGTATTCCAAACTCAATGAAATTTTGACAAAACCAAAGCAAGGTAATATCAAGGTAATAAAAATCGTGTTTTTTACCCCCTTCCCAAGTTAGCACAGGATCCTCGAGGTCGAAAACTCGGATACGACACCCCAGAGTACCCCTAAACGACGTGTCAAAATTTCATTGAGTTCGGAATATTTTCCAGGTAGAAGTACCTGGCGACTGGACTATTATGAAATTTTCTGCAATCGAAAGAACGATTGTTGCGTCGTTCCGAAATGTATGAATTAAATAGCGAGGCGAGGGATTCGTGATAATCAGCACGTATACGGTGCTGGGAAGAAAAGGAGAGCAAGAGGGGTACCAAAGCGAAGCGGTTGTGCTAATTACGCTTTCTAACAAATGACTAGCATATGGGTAACCGGGGACGACGCGTGTTTTACACGAGATTACACGCATTAAACACGAACGCGAAAGAAAGAGGAGGACCGAGGGTAGAAGAAGGGAATAAAAGGGAAGCGGAGGAGGTAGCTCCGCGTAGGAACACCCGCGGTGATCTACTTACATCTGCATTAATGCGCCGCAGGTAACTGCGAAGGGCAACTGCGTTGAAGCAGGTGTTCGATCCTTTGGCTGCGAGTCGCGCCGCAGGATTTCGTGACAGAATTTTTCCTGAAATGTTGCGTTTCGTGTTCCCGCGATCCGAGCCGAACCGAGTGCATCGTAATTAACGTCCGAGAAAAAGTTCGCTTGGCCTCTGTTATGCAAATCGTGTTATACGATGCTGCACCGCAAAACACATGTTTGTAGGAGAAATAGGCAGGCCGCGTCAAATATAAAACACTCGGTCGCATCTATATTAAACCGCACACACAAACGTTCTGGACGTCCAATTATGGAAAATTATGCGCTTGTAAATACCCTCGAACGCTTTCGACGTGCAAATACTGCGTGCGACGAAACGGGACGTTCGAAATGAATTGATTAAATGCCTGTTCACGAAAAAGACTCGGCTAGAAACGTGTCTTTATATTATACAGTTCGTATTAAATATTTAGATCGAACTGCGTTCGATATCTGTTCTACGGATAAAGATTTGAATAGCGAAACTTCAAATTTAATACTGATATTTATTATTATCAGATAGCGGATCGTTATGAATTCATGAAGGAATTCGTTGGGCGAGATGCGATAAAACAGATTTTAAGTATTTGATTTTAAAGTGAAAATATCAATAGGGGATGAAAATTTCTCATAAAAATAATGTTTGCGGAATAATTCGACGTTTTTCATTTATTGCTCGGTTCAATCGATCGCTAAGTAAGTGTTTCGCTTTGTTCTAGGTAAGTTGTGACCGGAGAACCGCGGTGAACGTTTGGATAGTAATTTCGGTGGTAAGGCTCAGAATGACGTTCAGATGCATGCCGGCCTTTCAGACACTCGGAGGCAGTGACTGCAGTGCGTCTTGGGTAAGTGCGTCGTTTCTTATGCAACTGGATCGTTGCAATCGTAAATCCACTGTACGTGACACGAATCCGTACTGCGTGATCTCTCTCCCTGAAACACAACTCCGACAATCTTTAAATTAATCAACGGACTGAGGACGTTTACTCCAATTATTAAGTTTTGAAGAAGAATACTCCAGCATTTCATGAAAACTTTTATAAGCTATAAGTGTTTGAAGCTCCGCAGTCTATTAATCCAGAGCACTATAAACGTTTGAACTTAATATATAATGAAACGAGAGGGTAAAGTATGTAATAATAAATACGAAAAACACACGGGGTAACTTAAAGATTATAAAACTTGTAAAACTAACTTCTAGATTGTAAAACAGTGAAGAATAATCAATAAATGTAGTCGTTTATGAAATTCGAAGAATAAGCGTATCATTGAATGCACAAGGATATTTGCGCAATCGCCCCATAAAATGTGTTCGCGTAATGATACCTTTCCGCGAGCATGGTCTTTATACCAACGAGGCAAAGGAGTTGTCGAGTTAATCGCCCCCTGACAGCTGAATAAGTGGGAACCGTTAAGAATGCAGAAATTTGCTAATTACTGATAATTACGGCCGCGTTATCTCGCGAACCATCAGACCAAAAGAATTGATCGGACATAGCCACGTTCGTATCCAGTCGTTTACATATCTCGCGAGTACATCGTTCGACACGGCACGTTAAATCCATCTGGTTTACTAACATGTTATCCGGCCGTAGTTTCCAGAAATTAGGGTGAACAAGAGCCTAAAGAACCTCGGCGGAATTAAGATATCACGCGGGCCTCGGCATTTTCAAAATGATCGCTCAAATTCGATTCATTTGATCGGCAACCAAATATTTGTAGAACGATCTGTAATTATTTACGAATTTCACTAGAAAATCTTTCTGTATTAGCAGATACAACAGTCAGAGACAAACCGAAATTATTGACAAGTTTATGAACGTTTCTCCGACAATTTAATCAGTATTCAGTTACTTTATTTGTTCGACTACTCCACTTCATAAATCTGGTTGCATTTAACATTCTTCAAAAGTTAAGCAAACTTCCTCTCTGATTTTGATCAGATTGAAATACGTTGCGAAGGTCATGATTATAAACAACTTTTTTCCTATACACGTAATGCATGGTCTGTTTTAGTTTGCTAAATACTCGCAAAAATATTCTTGAAGTTTCAGTTGGGTCTTGTAATCGAATTTATTTATGTCGCAACCTAAAATGCATCTTGTTCGACCGAGCAGGTCTCCGCGAACGATTAACTGCTCATAAATGCAGTCACACTTGCGTATCAGTGATCTTCGATGAAGATATCGCACGCTTAAAGCTTCCGGTCATTAAATACAGATTACCGGCACACGTATGAATATTGCGACACGCCGCATTGAAATTGCTCGGATAAACTCTAATGATCGTGGTAACATCGGCGCTTCGGAAACATATTTTTGCCATTGCATCTTCAAGTCCGGAGGATTAACAATTAAATTTCACCGTACGATTCTTACGCAGTACTTGGAAATACGTGAAAATTCGTAACAATGAAAGACGAATGAAAACCGAAGAATTTCACGAAGGAGAAACGAAGAAATTTACAATTCAGAATGAAGAGGTCTCGGTGAAATGAAATTGAGTTTGCAAATGTAATGTTGTTTAGTTAAAAAAAAAACACAAAAGAGAGTTGGAAGAGCAGATAAGAACAGCGGATTTTACAATGGCACGCGAGAATTAAACAAACCCCCGTTGAAATTAAAAACCACCGCGGCTCTCCGAGCGGAAACAAACCGTGATTCTTCTCCATTATTTGCCAACATGCGGGATTACTAATTCAACGAATTTAACCTGCGTAGGAAGCGGTAGCTCTCGCCACGAGAGGTTCAATTAAAGATGGATAGTTCCTTTTGTCTGTATAGTTGTTTACTTTTTACGTGGAAACGTAACAATGTCGGAACGTTGCAAGGCGTCGATAAAATTAAGCAGCACACAGGTCGGCGCATAAACCAACCCACCCATTTCAATTGCTGTTACATTTCCCCTCTGTATTATTTTCGTGAATTTTTCAGCCGCTCAAAAATACTTTCGAGAACGAAAAAACCACGAATTGGAAAGGAAGGTTTGTAGAACGTAAAGAAAGGAGCTACGGCGAAGCTTTTTACAATTTCTTTCCGGCGGAACAGGGCTGTTGCGAATGTTACTTTTCTGCGAGACCAATTTTACATTTTGGTAATAAATACGAAGGTAACGGTATACTGGATTAGTTGCAATTAAAGTGGTACGCATCTTGCGATTCTCTTTTGCTTCTACAAGCTCCTCAGCATTTAGAGCAGGCCTGGACCGATTTTTTGTTATTACCTATTTTATGAGATAGGAAAACGTATGGTTTTCGGCGCACAGGTTCGATCAATTGTTAAAAACAAGCAATTTTACAATTCAAAATATTCTCGATTCAGCATTATCTACCAGCATGGGTTAACGACGTTTTTTTTTAATTTACATTTTTCTTTCTTCTTTCTTTCATACACAGCAACTTTTCTCTTGAAAATGGATCGGATCTGGATCGAAACAAGAATTTTTTAAATTGCAGAATTGCTTGTTTTTGACAATTAGTCGAACCTGTGCGCCGCAAACATCATATATTTTCTACAAAATTGTTGTACGATCGACAAAATTTAATATTTATGGAATAGAAATTGTACTTACTGATTTTTTCTAATGTAGAGAAACAATCGTCTAGGAAATTTGACAAAATAGCTTCTCCTTTGAAATGTTTGATTCTGAATTTTGCAAAAGAAACGCAAGAGATGAAAGAGGAATTTCCGCGAATAATCCGGTGGCTCTGATCGGAATAAAGTGTCGAGTGGTTATCGCAGGTCAGTGAAAGCAACGTTCGCGGAATTGCACGGAAAACGAGGTTGCGAGGAAGCCCTTTACCGCGAAATAATACAATGGGAATCCGTCTTAAGGCGTCTGCGCGACAAAGATCTCTGCGGCACCGACTAAGAATTCAAACCTGCCTTCTTATTCCCGTTCCGTTGTTATTACTTTGTTTCCTTTCTCCCCTCTTTCCAAGACGAGTAAATAACTCCCCGTCGTTTATTCATCCCACCCCCGAGTTTATAATGGAGATTATCTTATTTGCGGTGAGTCTTGCCTTAGACCGCGAGACGAAGTCCGAGTTCTTGATAGAAAAACCACGACGGAGCCGAGGAAAACCGCGGCGAAACGATATCCGACGGTGTGAATAAAAATAAGAAAGAGGGTTTGCGACGAGGGTTAGCGAAACCTTGAATAATACAATTTTTAAGCCTGCTGCTGTCTATCCTCGGTGCACTTTCAATTTGCTCTCGCGATGCTGTGACACACAGGGATCTTTTCATTGATTTGAGATTTCGTTCTCTGGTATCCGAGATGTCTCAAAAATATGGTTCTGACCCCGACCTTTGAGGGCTGTTTTTACCCCTTCAAAGCGGACAGTTGCCCATAAAAAAACGTGTCAAATATTTTTCAAACAACTACAGTGACTCTTACTAATATTCGGACACTCTTAAAAAGACGACGATATTTTTAATATTGTACTATACGATTTGAATTCTTTTGGGAAGTTAGAGCAATTAGTTTGCCACAGGATGTGAACAAAATGTTGTCAAAAATTGCAATTGATCGGTATTGTAGAAAAAATACTAAAAGTTGTATTTTACAATTTTTTATGTGGGCGTATATTGACATTTTAAAAAATACATTTTGTAGATCCGTGTCGGTTAAACATGTTCTGAAAATTTCGTCAAACTCGTGCTTTGATTTTGACACAGATTTCGTCGGTTTGATCCATACTGTGCTGTTAGGTGTACGGACGTACCTGATACGATTGTCAGGAACCGCTAGGATGCTTTGATTACATAGGTTTCGTGGATGATCCCAATATGTAATTGGGTACCCACTAGGTTGGAAAATCCCTATGTCGGCGATTGGAGTGTCGTCTATGAATCTAATGGGTGATTGGGCATTGCTAGGATTGTTAGCGAGCCTCGTAACAAGTATAATCTAATCGATACAATCCGAGCGGTAAGATTGTATCGTGTGGGGACGTTCAATAACTCGATTAGGATTGATGGAACAATAATTGTGGGTTTAATGAATTTACACGAAATTAGTAAAGATCACAAATACATTCTAAATTGAGTTATATTTGTATACTAGGTTTCCCCCGCCACGCGTTGCAGTGGCACAGTCTTTTTTAAAAGCACGAACGTATTGAACGTGATTGTGATAATGTATTTCGTTCAATTCCATTCGCGGTTAAATTCCATTCCTAGAATTATCTAGGACGTTTTCTGCCAGAGACGATCTTGAAGAGATTCCTGTGAGAAAGTCAACGGAATCTGTTTTCTAACCGTCACGGATGAATCAGCCTGTAGATTTTTGCGAGGAGTTTTCTCGAATCGGAGGATGCGCCGGGGGTCCGTCCGTGTTCCTAGTTGTCGGATTCCGTCGACGAATCGCACGTAGCCCGCTGCACCTTGCAATTACGCGGAAAGGCGGTGCATCGACGCTCGCGGAGCGTAACAGGGCCGGCACGGCACGTTCTTCCCCACTTTTCCCCCTTGTAGCCAGCCCCCGTGCTGTTTCATTATTAATTATCAGGTCGCCACTATGTTATTAGTGCACTAGGAGAAAACGCCCGCCTTCCCGTTCGGTGAACGGCGCGGTGCGCCGCGCGGATCGGCGCCGAGCGGAGCCGAGCGAAGCGGAGTCGAGCGGAGGGACTCAATCCTCGAGCCCAGCCGACGATGATAAATAACGACGTGGCGGGTACACGCGCACGTACAATCTGCTGCATAGCCGTTTGAGCGACACGCAGGTGTAATTACTATTATCAATTAGCGAACGGGAGGGCAGATTTATGAATTAGGAATGCAGGGTTCCGCGAGCGATAATCCTCGCTTCTAGAACCACCGCGCCGTACCCGGACACCGCGTTTCTCTTTCCCTCGATATGTTTCCCGATAAATTTTGATCGATCGGCTGTTATTTAAGACATTTTTCCGTCGGACTTTTTTACGCTGCGACGCCGTCAAATGCACTGCAATTTGTCTCACCATGGTGTTCGTGGGTGTACGATCGTATTTGTTCTGCAATTTTTCAAAACGTAATGTCAGACTGTTGCTAATGCGAGGGAAAGTAGTCTGGCGAATCGTGGGAAGCCAGTTTTCGGTGGATGCAGACATTCTCTTGTCTTCTAGTTTTCACTTCGACTGTAATTAGTTTTCCCATCCGACGCGTTGATTTATGAAACGTTTACTTTACGCGCGGCACAGATCAATTTTATTACAGACGATTATTAATCGTTTGTTAGCACGGTGTTTGCTTCGCGCTATTAACCGGCTGTTTATGCCGTTAAGCAATTAGAATTAACACTTCTTGTGTATTAATATTGATAGGTGCTAGTGTTTGTTTTCTAGGCTGTTTAAAAGATTTCTTCTGATTCAGTCACGCCGGAATGAAATGGGGCCTTCCACGAGCATGATTTCGCAGTAGATTCAGCCATTCGGCGTCAGACACGGAAACCGGGCGCAGTCGCGTCTTTCTCGTCGTTTCGAAACTGATTTACTCTAATATTTTATTCTATCTTTTATAAATTTATCTTTCTTATTCGTAGAATTTGACAACAATTCTTTACCGTCTAGAATAAGTTTTATCTCGATCGTGAAAATCTTTGAGGAAACATGTTTAAACGGTTAGCTAATAACTAGACTGCTAGACTGAATTGAATATTACCCCTTCCCGTAACGATTTTCACAGAGGTCTTAAATTGACAATAATGATTCAAATCCGAATCTAACGTTTGAATTTACTACAAATAACCAACATATGTTGTGCGTCATCCCAAAGTGACGATCGGTGGTGGAAATGACGATCAAGAGTCGAAGCGACAATCGAAACGCGAGACGCGAGTTCGGTTCGACACAAGAGTCGCTATAAGCAGGACATACGTGGTACAGTTTTCTATTTGTAGCGATTGCAATCCCGCGGTATTGGTCTGAGATTTATTATATTTATTTCGAGCAACGAAATGACTTTCCAAAGGAACTGGTAAAGAATAAAATCATGAAGGTACATATTTTCTCAAAATCGAGCATTGTTTTGCTGATGGGTCCAATACTCTTGGGCCACTGTGCGTCGATCATCGAGCCGCTTAAAAGTCCGCGCGAAGGGAAGCAGCATCGACGTTTCGCTTGGAATTATTGCCTGGTAATTAATGCGACGTAATTAGAACAGGGGGAACGTAGGAATGGCGGTGAATCGCGGCGCGGTGCAATGACGAGGTCGCGTACAAGTCAGCCAACCAACCAGCCAGGTAGAGCGAGTGAAACCAGCCAACCAAGCGAACGAACCAAGGCAACCAAGCCAACCAACCAAGCGAACCACACCAAGCCAGCCGACCGGCCGTGTGTCGTTAGCGTGTCTCTCGTTTTTCTCGCGTAACGAACTCATTTATTTCCACGCGGTAATGTACGACAATGCGGAGGTCGATCTACGACTCGCGCGGCCGCGAAACAAAGCGCGCGCTGCTTGGCAAACGAGCTGCACGCTGCTCCGCGCCAGGACCCCGAGGGGCGGTGAGTATTTCATCAGAATTTACGTTGCATTTCACGCTGCTAATACCGGCGTAGTATAATTATAATTAGCGGGCTACGCCCGTCACACCGCCCCCTTCGGAACTTTGCCGCGGATATACCTGGCCCGCGTATCCTTCGTCTTGATATCCGGCGAGCGACTCCGATGGCGGCGCCGTGCCCTCTTCCTCCTCTCTCTCTGTCTCTCTCTCTCTCTCTCTCTCTCTTTCTCTCTCTCTGCGTTATATTCCTCCGTGTTGATCTGCGTTGCCCGACTGGAAACTTTCTTCTTTCGAACGGATGATGAACGACGAGCAAACCTGTGGATTTAACCCTCCGCTCGACGAGTACCGGATCATTCCAACCCGCCTGCTGGAACCGACCACAGAAGGCAGATGTTTTCGTTATCGCCGAGACCCGAGGCCCGTCGGTGCCGGGTCGTTCGGGACCCGCCTCGATGCATCGACCACAAGGACCGGTTTACTTCTTGCCTACGGTTTTCCTTTGTGTTGCACCGTAAAGTTGCATTGCTTTTTCGATGACATTTTCGGTGTCAGCATTTTCGTTGTTGCGATTGGATGTTGTTGCATTCGTTCGGTATGCGCCAAGTGTTTATAAGAAAAGATCAGAAGTGGTGTTAACTCGGAAATAGTCTCCTTGAGCGCAATACGGAAAGTGGGTTCCCGAGGAGAACAAATTCGAGTGAAAAAGAAAGTAGAGGGGCAGTCCATTTGCTGCCGCAGGTGTGGGTGTTTCATTACAATATTTCCATGTCCAACCATAAAAGAACTAATCCCTCGAGTTCCATCGAAGCTTGCGCCGTCGCGACCGACAACGACAAACATCGACGACAAGGATCCAGATGCTAAGTTCAGGAGGTAATTTGCCGGCGGACCGGCAACGTTTCTAATCGTCTGTGGCTCAGTCAGCCTAACGAAATGCTTAAAGGGCACGCAACAAAGGGATTATCCCCGAACATCCTCGACGGCAAGTACGAGATACAGGACACACCGGGTGTTCAGAACCCGTGAACCTGACAGCCGCAGTGCTCCCTGCCCCATCTCGAAGCGGAACTCCGCAACGAAGATTCTATCGAGCCCCATCCGCGAGGGCCTATCAAAATATTCCAATCTGGAGATAGCTGGTACAGAAATGCCGACGATCTGAACGCCGATCACGCCCCGGTCTCTGGTCAAAGGATCTTGGAATGGATCTCGATCCACGAAGAAGGCAGACGGTAAAGAGGAGGAGGAGGAGGATGAAGAGGAGAGAAGAATGAAGTGGGAGGGGAGGAAACACACGGCGTACATGCAAAACAACCACCGTTTCTCTCTCCTTGTCGGCCACTTGCCGCGCCGCATCATGGAGTTCTCTATGGGCAGTGTTTTTGCACGGCATGACACCGGCCAATCCCGCAAAATTACGTGAAGAGGCTGAGGGAAACCGGGGAAAAAAGAGGAACGGACGATGGAGAGGGAAGCGTAGAAGATACGAGTGCGAGGAAGAGGGAACGAGGTCGTAGAGAGGGTGGCTGCGGCGACGGTTGTGGTCCGTGGTCGTGGTTGTGGTTATGGGCAGGGAAAAGAGAAAGGGAGAATGAAAAAAAGAGAAGAAAGAGGGAATGGTGCGCGTGCCTCGGGGCGAAGTCTTGGGCCTCGCGTGCCCAGGCATGGCCTCGTCGTCTCACTCTTCGGACTTCGCGGTCAGAGGTCATCATCGAGCACGAGCCACCTTCGGGTTCTCAACCTCCCCTCGGTGTTGCCGACGCCGATATAAAACTGCCTCATTAAAGGTGCTCGCAAATTCCGTGCGTGCCTCGAATCGAGACGAGCCGCCCGGATTTTACGACGGTCTGCCGAACAAGAGACCGTCTTTCAACCCCTTTTCCTTTCGACCATCTTTTTTTCTTTCTTTTACCCTCTCAGCCCGTTTTGTCGCAGCGCCGCCGACTGTCATGTCTAAACTGCGGATCTTTATGCAAAAGAAAAATGTTCTACCTGATTCGCGAAAAACTGGAGTGAAATAGAAATTTGTTTGCTCTCTTAATATGTTTGATAGGTTCAAAATAATATACACGGTGTCCCAAAATAAGTGTAACTCCCGGAAATGGAAGGTTCCTTGGGTCATTTGAAGCGACATTTTCTTTTACAAAAATGGCGTCCGCGGCTTTGTTTAGGAGTTATTATCCAAAAACACGGACCAATCAGAGCGCGGCTGTAGCGAGCGGAGATCGACTCGGCGACAGGTCCCGCTTAACGAGGTGTCGCTATTGGCCAAACCAGAATCAATCCGCTGTAGCCGCGCTCTGATTGGTCCGTGTTTTTCTTTAATAACTCCTGAACAAAGCCGCGGACGCCATTTTTGTAAAGGAAAATGTCGCTTCAAATGATCCAAGGAACCTCCCATTTCCGAGAGTTACACTTATTTTGGGACACCCTGTACAACAGTATTTATAATAATGTTGTCACCGTTTAAATTACAGTTGCTCGTGTTTGTTCATAAATGCATAGAATCAATTGTTCTTTCATCATACGTTAAGGTCTCTGAACCTCTAGATTTGGGGTTGCAGCTACAGCGATTAGAGCGTAATTAGAAGAAGATCGCAGCTTCGTTCTTCAGGAGGGAATTCGCTAATAAATTGTAACACTTGCGAAACGGTATTAAATATCCCGGCTCCAGGGATGTCTGCCTAACAGGTCGATCCTCATCAAATCCATGACGTCACAAGAACCGCATCCACTTATCTCCGTGACCTCTCTAAACCTCATCCGACACCCTTTCTCTCTTAAACACGTCGACAAACCAGCACGCGAGATCGGTAATTACGTGAGCACGTAACGAATGTTCAGAAGTTGGTCGCGCATTAGAACCCTTCGCTTGGAAGACGCACGATCGCCATTAACAAAAATCCCATGGCGACCCGTTCACGGGAACCGTCCACTGATTCATTTCGCTTAATAACTGTAAATTACAGGCTATCGGACGAGGTTCGTGTCCGAGGACGGATTCTATGAATTTTAGCAGAGAACGCGTGGCACCTCGTGTAACCTTGCCTGTCTAGCTCTCGCGAATAAGGACAGAAACGAACAATCCATTTTCTGTTTGTTTCAATCAATAGTGGCGCACGTACGGATGCCCCTTAACCCCGGGCCGTATTTTAACGAGTTACACTCGCGATGAAGGTTTTGACAAAATCATTGAGGCGCCACTAAAAGTTGTTGTAACATTGTTCTAAATATTGTTTGCATTATTAAATATAGAAAATGTATGATGTTTTCGACACACAGGTTCGGCAAATTGTTAAAAACAAGCAATTTTGCAATCCAAAAAATTCTCCACGTTTCGATCCAGATCCGGACCATTTTCAAGAGAAAAATTGCGTGTGCTGTGTGTGAAAGAAAAAGAAAGAAAAATGTATCAAAATGATAAATTCAAAAATACAACGTCGTTACCCCATGCTGGTAGATAACGTACCGAATCGAGAATTTTTTTAATTGCAAAATTGTAACCGATGGCCGGGATTAAGACAAAGGGAATCAATTAACATTATTTAAATGTACGTCTTTTTTCGGCGACGTTCGTTTTACTAATTTACATTTGTTGACCGTTGGTAACAAACAGTTGGTATTCGATATCAAGAATATACCGGACGGCCACAAGGCCTCATACTAAGTCGTTAGCGTTTACTTACTAGTGTAACGTCTTACTACGACAGTAATGGTATTTTTGAGTTATTTAAATTGAAATATCTCCTGAACTACTAACTTTTCGACATACATAGGTTAGTACTTTTTTATAACGAATGTCCAGTTGCATCGATTGATGTATTCAAAAATACTTCATTCCATTTAAAAAATGATGTTGACCTTCATATGTTCTTTACGCATCCACCTAAATACAAAAAAGCTACTAACATCAGATTAATGCCCCCTCGAAACCATGCAAGTTCCATCTGATGCATCTCTTCCTAACACCAATAGCAGCCGCGTTATTCAGGTGTTCTGTTTTTGCGAACTCACCCTGCAGTTGATGAATATAACATAATTGATAAATTGGTATTATCAATTTCACGTCCGTAGAATGAAGAAATTCTAGGTCGGAAGAAATGTTCGATTTTCAAGTTAAACCAGTTCTGAATGCAAAGGGTTAAAGAATGTGATCTGTCCCTTCGAAGTTGTTGTTAAAAAGAAACGGAAATTCTTTGGAGAGTCAGAGGGCGTCTCGAGGCTCGTCACCGTTGAACAGAATTTTTCTAAACCAATATGT
The DNA here is from genome assembly GCA_963971365.1 of Lasioglossum villosulum. Lineage (NCBI taxonomy): Eukaryota > Metazoa > Arthropoda > Insecta > Hymenoptera > Halictidae > Lasioglossum > Lasioglossum villosulum. The sequence goes on along the minus strand of OZ020496.1, from coordinate 47,820,571 downwards.
CGGCTTGTAATCACGGTAAGTGGCCTCTCCACGTTTAATGCCGTAAACATCGGTCGGGCTTCAAGCTGTTTGCGATCGAGCAACGATCGCGCATTAAAGTGGAAGCTCGCTCGCACGATATCGATAGGACGCGGCCGGTTTTTCCGTGGAACTTAACGGGAACGGTCTTAAATCATACACTTAAACCGATCATTACAGAATGTCCTGAATCAGTTAGGTTTTAACAGACAGAGAGAGAGAGAGCGAGAGAGAGAGAGAGAGAGAGAGAAGGGAGCCGGTTATTTATTACCATCATCTAGGCGGATACGCACCCCTCTCTCTCCCCTCCCCAGATGACCAACCCCCTTTCGATCGAGCAATTAGAAGACTAAACGTATGACGATGGCCGGGACCGGTTTCCATGGGGATATGAATTTTCGTTTAGAACCTAATCGTTTTCCCGGCGTGGACGTCGAGCATAAACGGGGTGCGAAGAGGATCCTAGAGAGCAAAGATTATTTTAGGGTGCATAGAAGAATGCATAGAATGATACATCTTGTTCCATGGCTTAGTGAAATTCAATTTTAATGCAGCGATTCTTAATTAAATCAAAAATCATTTCCACGCCTTTAAAATCTAGACCGCATTATTTAAACATTTAAGACACTCGTTTAGGGATGAATACCCCACAGTATTTTGCCCACATTGTTGTATAATATTTATCTAAAATTTGGATAAACGCTCACATTAAAAATATACATAAAATTATTAAACGATTGTAAAGCGATTTATAGTTAGAGACTTAATTGTTCGACGATTTGCTCTATCTAGCAAAAAGAATAATTAAATGGAACTAGTAAATTTTCTTTTCGGATTGTTTTTATTTGGAGAAGTATCCAGTTTGAATATTGGAACCTCGCCGAAATCGTAATTCGTACCGATGCTCCCGGGATAATTCAGGAATTGTAGGTAACGGCAGAGATCTATAAAGTACAGGAGCTCCGTGGATACAATCGTAGAAGTCGGTAATGGAGTCGGTAAGCAAGATATCTGTAGATAGTTAAGGCAGCAATTTTATTCTAGACTTCCTCGGCAGATGGTTCTAGCGTGTATAGTTGTGACCTGTATTTGAAAATTCAAACAATACAATACAAACAACATCTTCCATCCATTTTATAAAATAACTTAAAAAGGACACGTTCCTCAGATTATTGTTCTTAGAAATTATTTTGTTATATAAGGACATTATAAAAGAAACAAGATCTTTGAATCACTGCAATACATAAATCAATTTTTATTCAATAAAACGACTACCTTAATCTTCTATATAAAGAAAAATCAAATGTGTTAGTTGGTAAGCGCACTAATTGAGAACAGCTGGACCGATTTGACTAATTTTTTTCAAAAATCTTCGTAATAATCCGAATAAGGTCTTAGAGAAAGAAAAATTGAAAAAATGAAAGTGCTTTTGCCTATGGGATTTTCGTATGAACTCGAGACAATAACTCACGATTCGAACGATGCATATGCGTAATTTTTTTTTGGTTTTGTTCATTATGGTCTTGGGAAAGTTTTCGTCGAAAAATTCAGACAAACTTCAAAAATCATAATCGTTAGTAGATACAATGATCACTCAGAAATACGTTTTTTTTGTCATTTTTATTTTGTTTATACATTTCCGATAGCTTTTCACAAATTCACAAAACGATCACAAACAAATTTATTGACATTTGGACAGGACAACGTCGGGTCAACTAGCGTAGCCGACAGTTTACGCTTGAAACAATAAATTCAAAGTATTCAGATTGTGCATAAATAATGCGATTAATTCAAAATTAAAAGATATTATAATTTCTTAGTACAAGCGAAACAGCTGTTGGTCAGTTCGATCGAAACGTCGACCGGTACCAATTAACAGGAGTACAATAAATTACAGATTAATCTCTGTTTTTCTTCGGAGCAACAGATTTCTTTTCCAAGAAGCACCGTCGCTTACAAAAGATGCAATTACACGGGTCGTGGTTGGACGTTCCGAATTGTCCGTCGAATTGCATCGAATCGAGTGTCGCGAATATGCAAGCTCACCGTAGAACGGCCAATTGTCGGCGGCAATCTTGTGACGGATAGCTTTTGAGATTCGCGCGAAGATACCGGCCGTTCCTTTTCTTTCGCGGAACGAAGAAACGGCCGAAGACATTTTCTTACCGTTATCCCCGATACCATCGCTTTATTGATAGATCCCGCGAGGGGCGAAGAATTTTTAATTAGCCCGGAGCGCACCGATTAAATCTTGTCGAGTAATTATGAGCCGGCACGGCGTCATCAAGCGCGAAACGCCGCGCCACGCCGGGAGATCCTTGCGCGGCTTTTAATTGAGATCGGCGATCGGCGACACCAAATCTTCTAGGTTCGCCGTCTCTTTATTTTTAGCAGCTTTCACTTTGACACCACAATAGAAAACTTTCGATCGTGCTGTTCCTGATCCATGAACGCTACACCGCCAAGTCGAAAATGAGTAAGCGAATAATTCTTTGCACTCGAAGCTGTTTTAATTGAATACCAAACGTTTCGTCCGATCTAGAATATTTCATCGTTATTTTTAATCGATCGACGCAGAAAATTGTTATTTTGCACAAAGATTCGCAGTCGATTCATTATCGCCAGTGGCGCCATCATTACGCAATACAATAATAAAATATTGCATTTCCAAGCAATCTAAAACTTTTATTAGGTGATATAAATACACATCCGCTTCTTTTATTATCGTATCTTTTTTTCAGATACTCAGTGGACGTTAAAAATTAATTATCTTCGTGTTTATGTATTATTGATTTTTAAAGAATATTAGGAAACGCAGGAAAATCAATACACAATGTAAAATTACTAATTTACTGAAGTTCGTGAGAAGCACAAGCGTGATTAATGAAACAGGACGCGAGTGAAACGTTTAAATAATATTCCAGGGGTGTATTAAACGAATGACTGATTGATCCAAACGAAAGTACCGAGATTAGCGAACCATTTAAGGTTTTAAAGAGATAAGAAATCCTCTCGCCAAGACCGAGGCAACGAGATAAGATCTCGAAACAGGGTTCGCTTTTAATTAATCGGAATCCCATCGATTACTTTCACTTAGGGTTTCCCCTAGCAATTATTTTTTATATAAGCGGAACAACGACTCCGGACTGTTTCGCATTGTGCTCGCAGTTTGAATACTTGATTGAGCGATGGAAGATATAATTTCGCTGAGAAAGACGTTGCTCCTATTACCTCGATTTTTTCTGCCTTCGCCTTTGTTACCGAAAGTAGGTTAACTCCTATTATTTCGTAGAAATCACTGCATGACGTTTTACTTTCAGGAAATGATGAATCGAAGATTTTGGAACGTAGATTTTTCAAATACACGTTTATCGACGGCGTTCTATTAATCATTATTAAATATTTTTTCAATTGATCGAAGCTGCTCGCTGTATTATAGTGTACGAGGGTCTTCTAAGGAATGGTAACTGGGTTATAATGAATATAACAACTCGATTTCACAAACATCCGTTGTCAAAATGATTGAATCATTTGTCAAAATGTGTTACACAAAACTTACAGACTTTCTCATTCCGCGTCTTCTATGTCGTAACACTATTTCTCCTGAATCAAACGGTTTTCGAGAAAATTGAGAAAAATTCATGGTAAATTGGTTTTCCTTGAATATCTTCTAAACTATTTATAGCATCGAAAAAATGAGTTACACTTAACTTGTAGATCTTCTCATTCCGCATTTTTTATGTCATATCACTTTTCCTCCGGAAACAAATGGTTTTCGAGAAAATTGAGAAAATGTGATGGTAAATCCGTGAGCGACAAGCAGAACGCATCGGAACGAGTCGAGAAAAGCAACGGCAGGATAAATGAATCCTGTCGCCTCGCCACGATCCCGATCTCTTTTCGCGTTGTCACTACTGTCGTCGAGCGACGATCTAAAAAGGAGTAGGTATAGCTGATCAAATATCTCACGTTCCGTGTCAGCCAGTTAGAAAGTCAGCTAGACCGATCCTCAAAAAATCTTTCTCATGCATTAATCATTGTCTACTTGCGCGATTCTTTAACAACGTTATTCGACATCAATGAGTGCACGGCTCCGGCGTATAACAAATAACTCTCAAGAATAACGATTCGGACAACCCAAGTTCGTGATCTACAACCGAACGCCTATCGTTCTATCTTCGGCTCGTTCTACTCGATCTGAAATTCATATCACCTGCAATTCCGTAACAGACGCATGATATATGTATATGTGTACATAATCATTTCTTACAGTTTATCGTTCACTTTCCACGCGCACGCTTTTCTTCCGTTCTAAACTGAAAATATCAATTTTGAGGTTCACGAATAAAATAGGATTATTATAATACTTTAAATACCCGAAACATTTCCAAAAAGGAGTAATTTATTCGATACAATCGTACCAGAAAAAAATGACAATTCATCATTAGATAGCGGATCTTTATGCAGAAAATAATAATTTTCTACCTGAAATAGAAACATATTTAATTCACCATTTTTGAATTCTGTTTTTACCGTTTAAAATTACACCTGTTGATTTTTGTCGTGAATGCATAAAATCCGCTGTTTATTTATCGCAACGATTAATTTTGATTAATTTGCGACTAGGATCAATTCCTTAATTCAAAAGTTAAGGTACGTAGATGTAGAATATTTTTTCGAAGTGAAGCGTTTTCTTAGAACTAATTAAGGTGTACGAATGGTCGAGCAGTCGAATGTACAATTTGCATGAGTACAGAGCGTTTAGATTGGAATCTCCGTTTGATATTTCTCGTCGAAGGAAAAAAGGAATAATCGCGGATGAGAAAAATGGCGGCGTCCGGTTGAAATTAAAAGCCTTGGAGGATCGAGATTCGCGCGGGGCACGAAACAGCGTAATTTGCTCACGTGTCCCGTGTCATTGACAACCAACCCTGATCATCGTCGTCAGGTAATGCACGGTAAATTCTGAACGATTATCTACGTGCCTGACCGACCTTAAAATTGACTAATGTACGAGAAACGTCGGCCGTGCCAGTCAGCTCGAGGCTGCGCTGCAGGGACTGCACAACTACACAGTCGGTTCTCTATTATTGACCACCATTTTCGAATAACCGTTGCCATTAGTATCGATAATTATTAGATATCGCTATCCGTACGATCTAACACGGTTTTTTGAAACGAGATCATTTTAGAATAATTGAAAACATATTCCCCACTGGTTTCACTCGACTCGTATAAAATTCCTGAAAACTAAAAATTGTAAACACATTTCCTGCATCATATTTTGAACAATATTTTGTACAACGTGTTCCTACACTTTTTAAGTTGGAATAACCTTTTTATTGGATTATGAAATGACGTGCAAAAAAGATTTTCCAAAAAATTATTATTTACAGTTATTTAAATTATTATTACGTTATCGAGCTATGGAGATAAAGGAGAGAATTTTTGTTGAGCGAGAGACGACGGTCGATAATCCACAAAGGCAAAGACGGATGAGCCGAAGAAACGTTTGCATCGCGTGTACGCACGTTCCGTCAACGATCGTCTCGCACGATCGTGCCAATTACCGATTTACTCATTTTTTGCAAGGTCCGGCAGCACGAGCAACTCGATTGGACGATGGAGTACGCGGCCGCAAAGTGAAATAATAGGGGTTGAAATGAGTGAAATGAGGGGACGGGCGGTACGAACGCGTGCGTGTCATAGGAACAATTCCACGCTAAACTTCGGATGGAATTTGATACCTTCGCGTGTACCTTTTCAATTGTCCTAGGTACGTGTCCAGAGAACACGCGTGCACAACCTTATGTTCATCCAACTGCTGCTACATTGCTTAAATGCGTATCTGCAATTATTATATTGGTTCGCAAACACGAACAATCTCTATGCTTGCAACTATTGTAATAGTAGTAGTATCACTTTATCGCTCCCCTCAGTAGGGATGGCATCAAGTATCTCATGAAAAAAATTGTTAATAAAAATCCAAGACCACATTTTCTTGCAATCAACTCCTTCAAGACTCTTCTAGTTAGCTTTTCACTATGACTATCTGCAATAAATCTACAGACTACATTTATCAATGATTTTCGATTATTCCAAACATCTTTCGATACGTTCATTGAAATTTTCAGCGCAATACAACCAACAGACTTGAATCCACGAAAAAAATCGTTAATAAAAATCCAAGATTACATTTTCTTGAAGATGAACTGCTTCAAGAACTCTTCCGCGTGAAATCGGTCGCAGGTGTACGGTCTTTTCCAGCAATTTTTCGTTTTTGTTGCACGGGTATTTGCAGTGTAGCAGCTTCACAAGTTTGAACCATGATCGGAGACGATTCTGCTGGTTCCCACGTCACCTGCGTGCCGAAAATTTCCAGCCGCCCACGACCCGGTCCTCGTCGAGCAGCGGATCGCAACTTTCACGTGTTCTGGGCGTTGTCGTTCGCTCGGCGTGCCTCGTCACGGCTCTCCGTTCTTTTCCTCGTGGATTTTTTCGATCGCGTCGATCTCGTCGGGCGCAGACTGGGAAAAAGTCGTGACTTTAATGCTCGAACCCGTTTGCCCTAGATCGCGCGTTTACGCGCCGACACACGCGGCGAGGAGATGTCCGAGAGCGTGTGCTCGCTCGGCTCGGCTCGGCTTGCTCGCTCGTGCTTTCACGCAAACACACGCGTGCACACACGTACGCACCCGGAGACCGAAGGTACGCGTTATGAACGGAGGAACAAGGTGCGTTGGTCACTAGGGCGTTGACCTGGCTGGACCAAACGAGCGCGAGCCGAGCGGAATCTCGCCTCGAAGAGGACGAGAGGCGAAACAGCCCGTTTTTTCGAATTGTTCTTCTGCTCCCCTCCCTCTCCCGCATGTCGCTGACGTGTCTTGGCATTCTGCGATCCTTATCTGGCCTCGTAATTGTGCCCTCTATTATTCTGATAAACGTCCACTGTCGCCGCGAAACTCCTGATTTAAGATGCTTTCGATTTATGCTGCTACGACGAAAACTAATTTTTTCTTTCGGTCCTTGCACCTGCAGAATCTCCCCAACGTCGTTCACTATAGATATACACTCATTCGGACACATTTTTTTATTGAGAACTCGAGTGGAACTCTCCATTAGGGGTTTTGAAGCTATAAGAGAGGATAGCGTTTATACTGTTTGATCTACATTTCATTAATGTGTCGATGTAATCAGACTTGAAGCTTCTTACATTCTTGAATTAACATTTTCTCGAGTAATCATCCCACAATTTCTCAATCTCTTGTTTCCATCGTTCGTTCAAATTGCATGCAATATGTATAGATTTAATTTTAAGGAAGCTTGTATTTCTTAATTACCTGTTAGTTGAAGATTGCTTAAACGTTTAAAAATTGATTGGATACCAACGCGTTTAATAATGTTACCAATATTGTGAACATAGTGTACATTGTTGGTGGACTATTTTAGACAGGAAAGTGAAGATGGACAACGGAACGAAGAAACGAAGGGAGAGAATTACAGAAGGATAAGGGAAAAAAGACTGGCCTCCGCGCTCGTTCTCTTATCCCCCGAGGATGTCGTTGCTCCTCGTTTAATTCCGTGCCATTCTTTCGCCGTTCCCGATCGAGTTTCCTCGAAGTAAAACGGTTCTTATCGATTAATTAAAATGAAAAGGCTGAAAACGCGGCGCAACGGTAACCTGAAATCAAATCCGGATTCGGTACACCTGCCATTGACCCGACTTCTTCTCTGGATTCTCTTCTTGCCGATTCGTTGCCATTAATCCCCGAACTTACGGGATCGTATCGTTTCACTTAATGATCGCCACGTAACAATACAACCTTGCGGAATTACATTATCGAAGAAAGCGTGGCTTGACACATTTTCTCGATGGGTTAAAGAGTTTAGAAGATATTCGAGAAAAAGAAACTTACTTTAACATTCTCTCAATTTTCTCGAAAACCGTTTGTTTCAGGAGGAAAAGTGATATGACACAAAAGACGGGGAATGCGAAGATCTATAAATTAGGAGTAATACATTTTCTCGATGGGATAAACAGTTTAGAAGATATTCGAGAAACTCGACCAGCGTTCTCTCTTCTTTTCTTCTTTTCCAGTGTACGGTTATTCACGCGGAATTACGTTCTGCGCGATCAATGGCGTCGATGCGCGAACAGTGTAGCTCGTACAACGTTTATACTAATCCAGAAAATTCAGGAAACACTGAATCACAAGCGGGAAATTCGATCCTTGCACCATTAAGGGAATATAGGAATTTTTGCATTGGTAAAATATTATTCAATTCTTGCATTTTCAATAGAATTTTACTGTTGCGTATGCAAACGATCTAGGAAATTCGCGATCTATGAGAGGTTTTAGAAAGATTGTGTTTTTCTGTCTGGTTTCAATCTTGAGGAAATGAAAAAAATTCAGAAAACGAAAAAAATCATTTGAAGAAGCGTTTGATGTTCGAGTTGAAAAGAACCTTTTGCAATCCTGTTGAAAACCTAAAGATCTCGTAAACAAGACTGGACAAACTTTCTTCTTCGCCACTGTTCTCATAAACTGCGAAAGGAAAATAAAAAAATGTCGTACGATCTCGCATAAAAGTAGTTGAAATTTTTGCGTTATTAGTAACCATGCCAGGCTGTAATTACGAATACGGTCGGCAATTTGTATCTGAAGTTAAGCGACGTTTAAACTGCTCTACAAGCAAGTGTTAACTGCCACTTCTCCCGTAAAGTTCGAACCTACTTATCATGCGCTTCGTCTCATCTTTAGCGGGGCACGCTCCAGTTCGCGCGTCCATCGAAAGTGAAGAAACTCGAAGTACGTAATACGAGCGATTTGTATTACGGAGCGGCTGTATGTATATTGTCGTGGAGCTCGCGGCCCAGAAAACGCGAATGCGTCGAAAGCCGGGCGAAACTGACGTTTTTACTTTTTACACGGAGCGCAGCGTCGGGTACGCGAAAACACGAGAACCGTAATTTACGCGGCCATAAAACCCGATAATGCCGGCTCTGATATCTCTGTCCAGCCATGCTTTTTGCCGGCGAACCGTTTAAACGCCGCGCCGCGCCATCATTAGCCGGAAACTGTTACCGTACCGTGGAGGTTAATGAAACGCGCCGGATGGAAAAGTGCGTGAAGAAAACGCGCACGTATTAAGTTATAAAACGAATTTCGTTCCGTTCTTTATTTTTCAACCCTTATCCGACCCTCGTTTCACGAACTCAATCTAACGTAATGCTAAACGACTATGTTACGTCCTCGGATAGGCGTTTTAAGATGAAAAAATAAATTTCAAGATTTTGACGAGTGATATAACGCAGTTTTGAACCTACGTGGTTTGAAAAATTTGTTCGTACAGCAAATAAGGAGTGATTTGAAGTGGCCACGTAACGAAGCTCACCCTGTATAAGCCTCGCAAAACGAACGCCTTTTCCCTTTGTTCGGCGCGCAATAAGAGAAACCATCTTCGCGGCGATCGACGAGGAAGAAACGAAGAATGGAGCGATGCGGTGGGTGGCGCGGTAGGAGGAGTGCATTGGAGAGTCGAAGACGAGTGCATTCGATTCTACTCGGCCATTAGGGCACACACAATGCACGAGGATCCTCCCAAGGGCCCATTCCGCGGAGGTTCACTTGCGGTTTCGCGATCGAGCAGCGGTAGGTGGATCACCGCGCTGCGCCGTGGATCAACAGCCTCGTTGCCACGATATCGTATTCACGGTTACGTATCTACCCCGGTCCACGATTGTTATAAATTATTCGACCCGCCAGGGCCGCCGCGTGGGGACGAGTCGCCCGTGTGCAAAAGAAATTTAGTGCGTTCTCTTCGAACATGAAAATTATCTCGGGAACGGTGCGTCCGTTCCTGACCTTGTTTTCACTTCATTAGGATTATTTACCATTTCCAATTATAATTAACTTCTAAACATTGGAAGCAATTTCACTTCTGTCGCGCGTGGTTGTCGACGCGTATGATTTTTTAAATTAATGTAAGCGTAATTTAATGAAACAACAAATTTAATCAGTTTTAAGCGATAAAAAGTTTTGGCCAGCTAGATCGGCCAAATACCAGTCTGTGCACCCCTTCGATGAAGTGTGCGCCCGTGTGCGGCGCACAACCTACACAACCGCACGCGGCGGCCCTGCGACCCGCTCTTGAAATTGTAATCTCCCTGTAGCCGTACCGTGGACCCAAAGTGGAGAGTCTCGCAGCCACGAGGCCGAACTTTCCTGATCGATAGATCACGCCGGACGATCCGGGTCCCTTCGATCCGCGGCCTCGTGATCCTCCACGCCGTTATGGCAGCCCCGTGTACCACTCGCAAGGGCTGATTTAAAGACGCACCGGTCCAACGATGTCTTTAATAGAGAACGGGCTTGTTACTTCGCCGAGTTATGGGCTCGCGTTCTTACGCCAGAGACACTAGAGATATCGCCATGGGAATGGGCTATCCTGATACGCGGAATGCCGCAGAATCCTGTAGTTAAATATCGGACCTTGTCGATTCACCACGGAGGAGCAATCCTTTTCATCTTTAGACATCTCGATTTACAATTTTCACGTCATCTCTTTGAGGATTCTAGAGCAAAATTTTAGACTTTCCACTTCTCCGCGCCCTTTTATCATAAAGTGATTCGCATTAATATTCGGATGCTATAAAAAAAATTACGTTTGGAAAATTACAATTGGAATCAGTTTCGTTTTGTAATTTTCCAAATGTAATTTTTTCTTTTGTAGCAAGTACGGCAAAGTACAATAATGTTTAAGTGAATGTAGCAACTGTAGCTACCTTCAGACAACACTCATCAATGTGAACTTTCTCACTATTGTGAAGTTGTTGTTTTGTTTAACTTATTGTTTTAAAAACAAATTTTAAAAATGTTTAATCAATAAACTGATTTCGTCCTTCGCAAAACGGAGACCATCGCAGTCTCGATTACTTCTTTCCATTACCACTGTTAACGATCGAAACTCCTCGAGCTTCGCATCATCTTAATGTGCTAAAATTCCAAATATAAACCGCTCGACAACTTCCAACAACACTTTACGACGCGTTCCGCTGCGAATAAGAAGGCTTGTATCGTAAACTTGCGGTGGTTCGACGTTTCAACCGAACCAGGACGTCACCCGTCACTGTCATCGATCCTCGGAAGCGTTCTTTCCCGATGGACTGCCACGGGTTCAGAAATATATTGCCAGATGCACTTAACAGTCGGTGCTTTTAGATCCACGTACCGAAACAATGCCGATCATCGCGGAATTCAAAGAAAAAGAAATGAAACGGCTGTTATTATCGCCTGCGTGTCCAATTTAGAAGCTATAGACTATTATGAGGACACGAGCGAGAAAAGGAAGAAAGAATGGACATAACGGAACAACACCGCAGGTTGTCGGTGTAGCCATACCAGTTTCATATCCATCCGTCGACAATCCGCAAGCCTATCGATTAGCTGAACGGCGAAGATCGAATCTTTCCAATCGTTAAAGCGACTCGATAAAATCCAATCGCATGAGAATCGGCACGCGGCTACTAAAACTTTAAAGTGTGACGATCGTAAAATCGACGGACGGATTGTAATTACGGACGCAGGATTCACTTAAGCGAAAAGGAGAACCGACGTTTCACGGGGCAAGATTAAAAGTACACTGCCTGACCAATAGTTATACGCTATTATTAATCGCAATTTTTAATTGCTTAATCGCGCCGGGGCTACTCGATAACGTGGCCCGACAATTTGCGCCCTTTATTGCTCGTTTGTTAATCCATTCCTTTTCGAGGATTTTTCGCGAAGCGAAACGTCAAAATGAGACTATTTTGCTTCTATCTTGATCATCAAAGGACTGTTGTTCACACGATTGTACATTTTTTATATTGCTGTAAATTTCACAGGGGAACGTAAAAGGATAAAAATATAACCAGAAATTTCTCTTTCCTTTTTAATAAACCAATTACGCCCACAGTATTACGTACATTACAGTGAAGGAAGAGCTCATTACAGCGGCATAAAAATAACTAAGAATGTCCCTAATACTGCAGTGCGAATTGCAATCGCGAGGAGAAACGAGATTCACTTCAGCCTAACGTTTTAGGTTAGATATCTGTTTGATTCACGTAAGTAGGTATAAGATACGATTCTCAATAAGGAGTATATAGACAAAGTAGGAGAAGATATTTTGGTATATTCTAGTATAATCTAGTATATTCTAAAAAGTAATGAAAAATGAATGAATGGAGATTTCAAGAAATGAAAAGGAAGAGGAATTGAGAAAGACAGAAGAGTTTACATCGTAAATGCTATTGTGCAATGTTGTATGCTTGAAGTGGACGTCAAGTAGAATTTATAGACGGCTAACAATTACGGTGTTTCGAGGAAGGAGACGAAAAAACGGTAACAATGAGCAGCTTTGGAATCGATTCGGCCAATCGGATTCCGCAAGAATCGTGGCCGGCTTCGAAGCGACTCACGGAATTCGAGTCTAATCACGTGGTCGAAGACGTGATTGTAATAACAAATCTCGGTAGTGGCCACGCCTATGTGCCATTATCAATGGCCGAGCTACGGATAAGGAGCGAGGCAGAAATGGTCGGGCCCGGCCTAGCTGGCCGATTGCGCTCGTAACGTTGCATCCAGCGACACGCAATTGGCTCGAGTAATTTCTGATAATCGTTGCGCGTGTTCGTTTCTGCTGTTGCTCGTCTAAATTGTTTCCTGTCGGCTTACCGGTCTCGTTCGCGATCGTTTTCTAAACGCGGCCATTTAGAAGTGCCCCGGTGATAATGTTTTCCACTCGCTCTGTTACGCCAACTCGATCGGCCGTAATAGAACGAAAACGATAAAAAACGAAAGCACAACTCACAATTTTATTTTTCATTTAATTAATAATCGTATTAATCGTTCCTCGCTACTCGAGCAAATCAATTTTTATGTACTGGAACGTGAACGGAGCACAAGAGCGGATTTTCAAACACTTGAAGCGAAATCTACATATAAATCAATTAATTATAGCAATAAAAAAAAATCAATATTTATAATCGTAATGATTTTTTTACTGATTCTCTACTAAATTTTCAAATAATAATAATAATGATTTGCTATAATTAAAAATTTAGTTGGTGTTATCAGTGCACAGGTTCGATCAATTGTTTAACCAAGGAATTTTCTTTGGATTTTGATATGGACCCTTTTCAAGAGAACAGTTGCGTCTGTAAAATAATATAAACTGTAATAAATGTTAAAAAACTATGAGATACTAGCTAACAAAATTATGTGATACTTGCTATGTATAAAAGATGAGAAAAATCTAAATTAAATAATAAACGTGGTTGACTATGTGCTGGTAGGTGATGTACCGAATCCATGTGAATTTGCTATAACGCGGTTGTTCGCTTTCCTATTGTTACATAAGTGAATCACTGTCCTATCGCGGTTAATAATGATTTTTCCGTTCTCTCCTGTGAGATATGAATAATCGAAGATTAATGAGTGATAAACGAGACGCGATTCGAAGCTCGTGATATTTCCCGGGAAGCGCATTAATTGATTCGCAGCATTAATCGCTGTTTATTTATTTTAGTCCGTGATTAATCGAACCGACGCGACGATGATGTAAGTCCGCGGCTAGCTCTATTCCCGTAATTAGATGACCCGTATGAAATAGAATCCGTTGATTAACAATTATCGCGAACGATCGGGCCGGTGTTCCACGATTTTCAACACAATATCAAGCCGTATGCAATTAACCGACTGTCTACGCGCGAAGTCGTTAAATCATCGATACGGATTGATTAATATTTTCTAAGTTCCATCGCGCATGCCGCGAGAGCGTACTTTTAAATTTAGATTCTTGATTAATAGCTCTTGCTGTTTCTTTCGTTCTCACTCGGTCGTTGCCGCGGCTACGGTACACCGTAGAACCTTTTTAATGGGGAAAGTAGGTTACCGAATGTTAATTAGATGGATATTATTTTTGCCGCATTAAACTCTCGTTTCAAATTTTGTTTTTTAACATCATGGAAAAATGTGTGGGATCAACAGGTAAATGGCAATTAATGTACGTTCAAGGAATAATGAATATTTCAAGAAAAGAATAGAACTGCTCTTTAGTAAGTTGGATTTTCTCAGATGGAATTTTATAAGAAAAGGAAATTACGAAACTTTTAGACAAATACAGGATCCTCGATTTTGGAAGCATCAGAAATTATATTAAATCCTCTGGATCGACGAAGGTATGACAGCACGAATGGGGAGCGAAGGAATCGTTCGTAATTATGAGATCACAGCCGAAAACAACTACCGGTCCGTGACCAATAGGAAAGAAAGAGAAGCGGAACGAGCAAAAAGAAAAATGGTTAACGAACTGGTTCAACGCATTCCCGCGACAAGATACAAGGGGAGATACGTCACGCGTGTTACAAGAACGATGTTCGATATATCGTGACGTAAGCGAGAGAATTTCGAGGCGGGAGGAAAGACGCGCTCGAAATTCTATTGAAAGTGGAACGCGTCGCACGTTCTGATTTACTGCCGGCGAATGGACACTGGAATCGAATATCCAATTACGTTAAATCTCACTCGAATTAGAATCAACACCACTGTGTTAATATCACGATAATACGATAATTGAAATTAAATTTCATTCGAATTAAAAACAACTCCACCGTGCACCACTACTGCATTACTTTAATACGATAACTGCAAGATTTTATCCAAGATGAAAGCATAATAAATTAAAAGATAACTACACTGCAGATTTCATTGAAATTAAATTTCATTCGAATTAAAAACAACACCACCGTGCGCCACTAGTGCAACACTGCAATACGATAATTTCAATGCTTCTTTCGAAATAAGAGCATGATAACTACACTGCAGATTTTATTAAAATTAGAGTGTTAGAGAAGAAAGGATACTCGTCTAAGGATCGACATGTTTGCACGCGGAAGATACATTTTTCAGATTAGGGGAGGATTGCTTGATAATGCGAGGCATCTGGTGAATACGTCGACGGGAGCGAGATGCATTGACGTTCCCCGGAGAAATCTTTGAACATATTTTCACGTCTCTTGTAAGGGTGTCTCTGCCGGATGCAGATAGCGGCGGCCGTGTCGTACAATATGTGGCCACGTATGGGTGCCGCACAATATCCCTGATGGTAAAGGCCATACAGCTCGCATGATACGACGCAATACTGGCTCGGATAATATATTGTTGTACAAATGGCAGCGTCCCCTACGCCCCGGTGTACCTGTATCCGCTTATCTCCGCTCGATTTTCTCGCCAGCCGAGCGTCGTTTAACGTCGACGTCGCGCGTCGCGTCGCATGGCTGGTCCTCGTCTTGCAATTTAGGGCCCTGGGACCAAATTAATCCATCGCATTCGTCATCGGTTACATTTCACCCTTTGCCTCTGTCTTCGTTGTATCAAGCATCAAAAACATCTGTTAAATTTAGTAACGAGTAATTTAGTAATGAGACATTTACTTTTCGTTTAATATAAATCGTTCGAAAAAGTACCATTTGCTGTTTAAACGAACATTCTTGTCACGACCAGGACGTACTCGAGAGTTTCAGAGATTTCCAAATATTTTTCGATAGAAGAAATGAATAAACACGGTTTTAAAAAAACTGCACACAATGTGATCGACGAAATGTTTGCTCTCTGTGACACAACGTGGGTACACCTTTTAACAGTCAGGCTGCACAGCTCCGAGATAAATAAACGCAGTTTCTTGAAATACGTACCAGCCGGAAAGAACTAAGAATGACATAACTCGAGACAGAAAAAAACTGAACACCAGAATACAGCAAATCTTCGTTCAGCTGAAAATGCAATTCGATTTTATTCTAACTCTTGCAAAATAGCAAAGATATTTACCATGCACGAATAACCGTAGTTTAATAGCTCCTTGGTACATCATTCACCATTTATTCTTAGACACGGAGTTGTCCTATGTGCAGCATACATGAATATGCAACGCACACTGAAATAAGAACTTAATTATGAAGTAATCAAGCTTTTTGTCGCCGTTAGTATATGATGAATATTAGAATATGTAAAACAATAATGTTTGGTTGCACGCTTCCGTGTACGGGACTGAACCTGGAAGTTTACATAAACGTTCAAAGTCTGTTTCACCGATGTTTCATTTCAAGAATTTCTGATTGATTCTCGACTTGAACCAAGACGAGTAAAACGAGAGAGGAAAATTGTTTGGGCCGAGGGGCAGTTTTTGAATCCGTCGGACGTTCGATTCGGGAAAAGGGAACAGCAAATCTGTTTGAAGGAAGCGAGATCAGAATATTATCCGTCCTGGCTGGACAGGTGCGCGTAAAATGGAGGCAGGAAGGGGAAAAAAGAGGCGATCTGTCTTGGTATGCCGGAGGGGCCAGCCTCCTTTGGAAGCCTCAGATCCGAGGCCCGCTGTTGCCAGTTGCTATTCATCTGACCCGAATATTTTTCCTCGCACGCTGATATCGATTCGTCCGATAACGCAGTACTTAGACACTCCTGTCGCGTCGATCATCTTGAAAATACTTAGAAACTACAAAAGTTTCTTTCGATCATAGCCCGAATGTAAAAAATTGTAAGAATCTGCAATTTAAACGAATCACAAGCCCTAAGATCAAAGATTTTTACGTATTACACAATGTATATAACTTAGATTTACAAAATACACGGTTTAAATTTTCAAGCACAGATAAAAAAATGATTTGACGTTTGGTACAATTATAAAAAAGTTATTCTCTTTGAAAGCTGTAGAAACACTTTGTACACCCACTGTGTATATGAAATTAATTTTCTTTTTAACGTTATCAATAATATCGTTGTGGAGTGGAGATAACGGCAACGCATCCTCGGTTTACCGTTAAGAAACTTTTAATCAAAATAGTTCTCGGAACTATAGATTCACAGATGTAGTTCGAATATCGTGATGATCGATATATTAACCGCCCACTAGACCAGCCGAAGTTTCGTTCGGAATATCAACGAATTCGATGAGAATGCGTGAACAATGGCAAATAAAAAATGCAGCACAGAGAGATATCAAAACACGTCGGTAACGAGCTCTGCAAAAGATATTTAAAAAATTCTATTCCTTTTCCCTTGGTCGTTATTCCAGATTTTATTCCTACAATTTAAAAACAAATTATATTAACGTGTCAACTTGATTAACGAGTTAACTTGTTTTTAAACCGTGTAAGAGTACTTTGTTGTGCCAGTGTAAGCAGAGTGGTGAACGTTCACTCGCACCGTCTGAAAAAGAGAACAATAGCAGTTTGAGAAAAAGGACATCGGCGACAGATCGAATCGACTTAATAGCGTCGAGCACCATATAATCCTGGATCGATTACAGATCAATTATTCTCTCATAAATCTGCCGTGGAAACGGTTACCGTCGTTTCGTTTGTTGGTTTTTGCGGGGCATATTAATCACGGTAACGGCGTGGAATATGAAGTAATGCAACGAGCGTGTGCTCTAAGCGAGTTTTACTGCGGTTTAAATTATACACCGCCGCGAACCGTTCCAGTAAATTCTTTCTTAATGAGCGACTCATTTCACGTTCGCCGGTGTTCATATTTGGGTTAACGCATGGAGGAATGTTCCCTTGTACGCGATCTTGTCACAGGACAGCATCGGCATTTTTGCCACGCGGTTCGCGCGTTATTCTGAAAAGTATCGAATGTCCATAACGCGAGGCTCTGTCGAATCGCTGGAGTTAACAAAATTTCGCTTGAATGTAAAATTAGAGAAAGTTTGTACGAATTATAATTTTGAATTATTTCCGACTATGCCGTTTCCAATCACCAATGTTATCATCCATCTCGTCGAACATTGAAATTAACGTTTTTACGGTTACCATGGTATCGTCAAAGGTCTAAATGTAATTTTAAGTTATTCATCGAGCTGCTAGTGCCTCGTTAAAACGGCGATGCATAACGTGTTCACGGTTTACGAGCTATTTCTAATGAATTTTTTATACCCAACTAGCCAACCTCTATCTAAAAAAAGAGAAACGACTGGGAACGACGTTGAACGAGTATTCAGAGCAAGCGTAACGAGCTGGTGCTCGAATCTTCAAATCTGTTTGAATGTTTGAGTTTGCTAAATGTTGTAAATGATGTAAAAACTTTTCTAGAAAAAAAGTAGAGGGTTCGAGCTTTAAATTGAGACTAAAACGAATATTCTTGAATGGTTTTTCACGAAGGTAGATCAGCTTAGACGTGGGAAATATTTGATCGAAAACTTAGTGATCCTTTAATGATGAACTTTAGAGGCAATCTAACATTAAAACAATCGTTCAAACATTCAATAGTTTTTGAAAACTGTGTAATATATTTATTTTACAGACGCGATTCAAATTAATCTTGAAAAGGAACCAAACTAGGATCGAAACATCGATTATTCGACAGTCAGCAAAATTGCTGTATAATCAGTATTAAACGATCGAACCGTTAAGTCGAAAATATTTAACATTAGTTATTAATAACATATTCGATCGACAGAAGAAGCATATCTAATATTAAAATATTGAAAATTAAATTTTGACGGGGCAGAGCATTTGCCCGGACTATCGTATATGTGTTAGATATTTGTCGATCGTAGATATTTAATTAAAAATTTGAGTTAATATTATCGGCGCACAGGTTGGATAAAATGTTGAAAATGGTCTATATCTGGATCGAAACGTCGAGAATTTTCTGAATTGCAAAATTGCTTGGTTTAACAATTGACCGAACCTGTGCGCCGATAACTTTAACTAAATTTTTAACTGTCGTATATGCTCGTGTCCTCTTCGAAACAATGGATCGGATCGATTAATCGATCGTGGATCGCGAGAGCACGGCGTAATCCGAGTCGAGGAGGAGCTGGAACTCGTGCGCGGAGCTCTATTTACTGGATGCTAATTGGAAGAGTAGCAAGCAAACGAAGGTAGCCTGGTTAAGAGGACAGAGATGGCAATGTTGCACGAGGAGGAGAGAATGGTAGACCGGTCCAGCGATCTACCAGTTGATCGAATCGTCGGGAACGGTCAGAGACCACGTCGCGATCCAACGTGGCTGTTCAGGCGACGTCGGCTAACGATCCGGGAAGGATAATCGAGGTGTCGATGCCTGTTCAGAGCACGGCTAATGATTTCTGCGGTCGATCATACCGCACGACCACGCCAACCACCATCTAATAAATACCGGTCATACTAATTGGAAAATTCGTTTCGAATAGGATTTGCTGTCGCACTGCTACGATGCAGAAATTCCAGTCGTCCATAGTACATATATTATACTAGCTGTACCCGCGACTTTGTCCACGTGCAATAATAAATACTGGTTGCTTATTAAAGTAATTAAATTGCCAATCACCAACGTGGTCTCAGATTTTTCCTAAACCCTACCGTTGAAAAGCTGCAGCTGTTTAAAAAGTCAGTAAACCAAAAAAGGTAATTATTGGGAAAGTACCACTATGCTCCGATTTTGATGAAATGCAAATATGTTATGCAGCAATTAAGTACACAGTTACTTAGTTACTTAATTACATAGTTATTTAGTTACTTAGTTACTTAGTGAATTTGTGACTTAGTGACATAGTGACTTAGTTACTTAGTTACTTAGTTACTTAGTTACTTATTGACTTAGTTACTTAGTTACTTAGTTACTGAGATACTTAGTTACTCAATTACTTAGTTATTGACTTAGTTTCATAGTTACTTAGTTACTATGAGTTTCTTTCTTAAGGTTCCCCTTTCTTAAACATGCCATTGGTTTTCTTAAGAACTACTTCGAATTGACACTGAGCGGATTAATCGAGAACGAAACAAACTTTTGGGACTGTTAATACGGATCGGTATTTTCAACTCGAGCTCTAACAGATTCTCCGTAATTGGACGGACGGTTTAATAACACGGGCCCGACCCATTGAACAAAGTAATTGTTAAACGCACGCACGGATTTACGATGATGAACCAGTAAATAGCGGAAGTGCTACGCGTTCGGTGATTACACACCGGTCCGGTACGCCCGACGAGTAAACAGTTCATTCATACACGTGTGTATATGCATACTGGGTGTTCGGAAGTAGTACGATAATATAAAATACCTGTTTCTATATGATTTTCGTAATTTCATCGAGATAAAATTGATACAATACCTCGTACTTTCAGTAGTTTATGAAAATATTAAATACGTTTAGTAATTTATTGAAAATCAGAGCCGTGTCCTAAAGAAAACGTTTCGCAAGCATTGCAGCTAGCTTCGTCAAGGGGTCGGAAAAACACACTGATACTGTTCAAGTAAAATTGTTCTGTAACGAAAACTCAAAAATATTGTGACAATGTAACGGGTGTTGTGCGTCTCGTCGATGTGACGATCGGCAACCGAAGCGACGAACAAGACGAGAATCGCGAGTTCAGTTCAACGCTAGAGTCGGTGTACGCAGGATATACCCGGTGTTGTTGTCTATTAGCTGTTTTATAATAAAGTTATTTTTTCAAAGTTACCTATTTCACTAAACTGGTTTATTCCACTGAAAATCATATCCCTTAACAGATACTGGTAAGAACACCAAAGCCTCAACAGACGTAACTGTATGAACGTATTGAATACTTTTATAATGCAACAAATGGAGTCACCAGTATAGTGCAAAGGGTTAAAGAACGAATATCTACAAAACTTTTAGTGAGTGGAAAGCGACGTATCGACATCCTTGAATACACCTTATTTACAACCGTTCGAAGGTATGCAGTGCCTGAAAGAAAGATAGCAGAGAGCGAAGCGGTGGATCACGGATCACGATAGCGTGTGGCAGAATAGTAGGACAGGCTTGGATATCATCATCGTAACGTGCGCGAACCGAGACAAAGAGGCGGCAAACGTTTCGGTCGGGGTCTGCGTTCGAACGGAGACAACGTTGTCGTTGGATCGTTTGGAGTGGGATCGTGAAGTGGACAGTTCTAAAGAGGTGGAGGAAGACGAAGAAGGAGAGGGAGGATCACGGTAGAACGGTTCGGTGAAGATAGAGAAAGAGAGACGGAGGGAGAGGCGAGAGGACAGCTGGTATCGGCGACGGTGTTCTGGTGAGGTGGACGAAGAGCTGCGGTGATGGTGATACCGATGGCATCGGCCGTGGTAGCGCCGGTGGTGATGGTGGTGGCCGATGATGGCCATGGTGGTGGTCAAGTAGAGGATACTGGGATGGTCGTGGTGGTGGTGGTGGTCCAGCGGGCCCCATACCGCGCGGGCCCCAACACTTGCTCTCCTCGCAGGAGAGATTTGCCCCCTCCTGCCGCGGGCGGCGCCACTCGAACAGATCCTTTCCTCTTTTCGCCTCTAGGCCATTCTCGAGAGGCGCGCGCGGCAACGCGGTGTCGCGCGATCGGTCCTCCTCGACCTTCGACCAATACGCGCTTCGATACGTGCCTCGAGCAGATTTTCCACCGGTGACTTTTCCGAAACACGACTGTTTGCTCTTTGGGCAGCATCGGCTGGCCTACACTGGTCGCATCTTCCCCTCTTCCCCACCTACGACCCTCCGGCGACCTTGCCCCGACCTTCCCCTCCGCCCCCACGTGACACCGGTCAACCACGTGACTACGACCAACCGCGGACCTTCGGTTTGTGGAACGTCAACGGCCGTCGCACAGCCCCGAGGGTCCCTCCGCTTCGTCCATCGACATCCTCGCCCGGGGACATCTCCGCCGAACGTCGACCACCTCGTTGCGTAACCCTGGGATTACCGAGAATCGTCCGAGGGCAACACAGCCAGGCGATTTGGAACTAGTGGGAGCCTGCTACTCCCATGAATGAATGGGACGTCTCCATCGTGAACGTCGACCGTTTCGTTGATTAACCCTGGGAATTACCGAGAACGTCTGAAGGCAACGCAGTATCAGACGATTCCGGACGAAACCGAATGTTTTGAACCTACGGCAGAATATTCCCATGGATGAATGGGTCGTATCTACCGAACGTCGACCACCTCGTTGTGTAACTCTAAAAATAACCTAGAAACGGCCGAAGGCAATACAGTATCAGACGATTTCCGACGAAACCAAATGTTTTGGACCTACGGTGGAATGTTCCCATGAATGAATGGATCGTATCTACCGAACGTCGATCACCACGTTGTGTAACTCTGGGAATAACCGACAAACGTCCGAGGACAACGCAAACAGACTGGATGATTCGGACCTACGATGGGAGCCTGAGCTCTCATGAACGAATGGACGTCTGCATTGTGAACGTCGATCGTCTCTTCGCGTAACCCTGGAAAAGAAGACGTCCTAGAGCAACGGAAGGAAAAGTCTGCGATCGGTGAATGTGCAATAGCGTGACGGACCATGAGCAAGAAGTAGTCGATTAGAGAAACGAGACACAGTGTCGGTTTCCGAGTGTCAGGGCTACCGTTTCGCTGCCGGAATCGAGAGACTAACCGATCCAGCGGGTAGAATGCGATCATCGAACGCCGCTGACACGGGGATAAGAGTCGATCGTTTTTTCGGTGATGATTCAACCGGAAGTCAGAATGAGCGAGGCGAGTTACCGTGCGGCAGGATCGCGAGTCGTCAAGCCGACAGGAAGTGTACGCGAGCTGATCGGCGCGGTCTCGTTAACGATAGCTGTCCGAGACTCGATTCCACGGTGAAATCAGGCCGAGTTGAATGTGAGAACGGTAGCCGGCTAAGAGCGTACGTACAAACGAGCTCGCCACGTGACTGCTCTGAACCGGCTCGGTTTTTGCGTCGCCGTTGGACCTCGCCTCCTGCACGCTCAGCGTTTCGTCGATCCGCTAGCCTGTAAGATTCCTCGTGTGTCCGTCCCGAGAGTGTTTCGAACTGTTAGCCGACATTCCCCTCGACGAGAGAGGCCGCGTTACGTCACCGCGACTAAATTCTGCCTCTAATGGCGCGCGCGTCACGCGATTACGGTTATCGATCGCAACGTCGATCGGGCACGGCCCCGAACACGACGCTGCCGATCGTTTCTGCTTGCTAGACGGCCCACGTGCAATTCTTCAGGGTTTAATTGCGTGCTTCCCGTTTGGTTCTCATCGATCCAAGCACACCGGAGACTTCGATGCCCGCGGAGACGAGATCCAGACGTGGTAAAGAACGATCCTAATAGAGGATTCGTGTTGTACTCGCGAAACGATGACGCACTAAGCTCCTCTTCTTCGTCGCCACACTTCCATTACACTTCCAGAAGACAACTTGTCAACAGGAATACACTCGACGAACCTGAAAGCATCGTGTCTCGAGCGATCGCTGCGTGATCAGACTTTTTCTTTCAACTGCACGTGTGCTCGGCGACAGGTGTTCGAGTCGCTCTCTCACCAGAAGATTGGAATTGAAAGGGTTGGGCCCGATTCGGGAAATTGGAGATACGTTCTTGTAGATGACAATGAAGGAGATCAATATCGGGGACAAGTGATTTATCTGTTGTTCCCTGCTCGCGTGGGGACGGTCCAACCTGATAGGTAGACTTTGAGGCTGGACAGAGAAGGTGATTAATCGAGTATAGGGTATTGTAACGTTCATACTAGCGAATCAAGGATCGAAGGAAGATTCTATGAGATTCTATCCGTACTCACTTGATCAGTGGAGGTGTATAGATGATACACAATTTGTTTCGAAGACGAGAAACGTTGATTGTCCGCGAATTCTGGTGATCGTGACCGAGTTAACATTTGCCCCGGTTAAAGTGGCGCATCATGTCCGTGCTCGAAGCTGGTGAAGCCGAGAGGACCGCAATGTCTCCTCTCGACGAAGTCGTGTCCCCGACGAGCGTCGAGTCGGAACTGATGGTCACCGACATGTTGGACGAGCACGAGACCACGCTGAACGAGCACAGGGACGGCAAGCGTAAGAGAGACACGGACGGCGAGGAGCTGACACCCAGGAAACTGCCGTCACTGACGAGGAACAACAACGATGTCGGGTTCGTGCTTGAGGAGAGCGCCGATGACGAGCTACACGAGGATAGGGATGACGTAAGTCCGGCCCCACTTTTTCCAATTCGTGGAAACTCCGGTTGTTGTTTTCTCCTCGTCCCGTTACGATCCGGAACCGCGAAATTTTTTGGACGTCGCCGAGAGGGCACAAACACCAGATTTCAATCTAGAAATTGTAGGAATGTATATACAGTGGGTGTACAAAATGTTCGTACGCCCGTTAAAATAGAATCACTTTTTATAATTGTACCAAACGATTTTTTTATTATCGAATAGAGGCATTGATTTACTAAACGATCTGCAAAAAAGATTTTCCAAAAATTACAATTCACAAGGTTGGAGCGAAAATTAAATTGCATTTTTTAAAATTTTTTTACTGGGGCCCTTAATGAAAATTGCGAGCTGCAAGCGGTTAAAAATGGTGAAAATTATAGTTTTACACGATTTTTTATCAGAGTCTGCTTAATTTTGATGAAATTTTCACCACTCAGAGCAATCAGAGCGCGGCTACAGCGGATTGATTCTGGTTCGGCCAATAGCGACACCAAGTTAAGCGGGACCTGTCGTCGAGTCGGACTCCGTTCGCTATAGCCGGGCTCTGATTGGAGCGTGTTTTTCGATAATAACTCCGAAACAAAGCCACGGATACCATTTTTGTAAAGGAAAATGTCGCTTCAAATGACCCAAGGAACCTCTCATTTCCGGGAGTTACACTTATTTTGGGACACCCTGTATAATACACAAAGATTTTTACTTATGAATAGGTTTCATCAGCTGGGAGTTCATCTACCTCTTGACATTTCTATGTTTTTGTTGGGTCGTAACATCGGAGCTTGCCACCATATTATAACTTTTCTAAACAAATGTAATCGGCGAGTCTAGGTGTTACCCTATTGTGACAATGTTTATGGTTTTTGTGATAACACCTATCGTTATGTATTGTATACTGTTTTTTTTTCTTTTCTCTTCCTTTATGTTTGTACTTTTATATCCAGTGTTGAAATAAATCTTTTCTAAGATTTTCAACAAAAAAAAGAAACCAGGGAAAGCCCATTCGGAGAGCTTCCTGCGCTTTAAAGGTGACGCGTTAATAGCTTCGTTTTATTATGGTCCTGGATCGAAACCAGCACCTGATTTGTTGACGTGTGTCAGTGTTCGGATACGTTGAACGACACAGCGGTACGCGGCGTGTACCAAGTGCGTGGGCGGACACTTCAACCGACAGCTGCTCTTTCACTTGCCACGCGAGAATTTAGTTTCTACGCAATGTAGTTTGAGACCCCGTCCTCCGAAGAGGGTTATGGAGTACGCTTTAAAAGAGGATAAATGTCACTGAAACGCTGCCACGCCGGAGGTTGGCTTCTCAAGTTTCGCCTTCGCCTTCGTGGCATTCGATATTCAACTTTCGCATCATTCGAATTGCTCCGGGAAGCGAATCGGAATAACCTGGCGGAACAAATCACCGTCTAACAGCGTTAACTTATCGTTAGGACACCGTTCAGCTGTTCCGATAACATGCATTTGCCGGTGACCCAGAAGTAATTTCAATTTGCGAATTTGTACGCTTTACCGCGTTCTTAAGGTGGGATCTCTTTTGCGCGTCTGGACGCTGTGTTTTGTTATCCACACATATTACCGTTGGTCGTAGCTCTCTGTTGTGCCTCTGGACGCAAAAAATTTGCGTCTCGATAATGCGATTTGGTATGTTTTTCCTCGTGTTTCTGCTAAGAGCAGTTTTTACCATCTCATTCGACTAATTCCTTTCGATTTACTGTAATCTGTAATGATACGTAAACGTATCTCATACAGCGTCATTTAACATGGAAATTCATTTTCTTTCTGTATATGTCTGATAGTTTGAAAATAATATAATACTTAAAGTTAAAATTTTTCTAATATTTTTGCTCTCTGAAATTGTACGCGTCCTTTTTTATCATCAATGCAGAAAATCCGCTGTCTAATTATGATCCGTAGTATCAACGATTTTATCGAACTCCATGGTTTGAAAGATTTAAAAGTCGACAGAATCTGTGATGATAACGCAAGGGTTAACAGTTGCCGGAGACAAGCCGGTAAATCTTGTCTCTAGAATTCCATTTTCATTCCCGGAGCGCGCGTGTACCTCAAAGACGTAACACTTTCACAGAGACGGTTCACGGGGCCCATAAAATCCTTGGGTTCCCTTGACGCTTCAGCGATCGTTGCTCGAGAGAATTCTCGATCGCTCGTCGCCGTGACGATCAACCGAGAGCAACGAATGCGCGTAGTGAAAATACAACCGTGACACGACTAATCAGCCGGCGAGATCGAGCTCGCTCAGCTGGCTCGCGCATGCGAAACGATGATCGAGAATTTATTATCTTGATCGGATAACCGGCGCGGCATGGACGGCCTAATTGCCGCAAGAAACGTCTCCGCGATCGCGGGACCGAGATCGCCGTGTCACCCGGCGATCCGAAACCTATTTCTAGCGCAAAAACGATCCTAAAAAGAGCTTTTCCAACGTTGACAATTTATTCGGATAATAAACACGACCAACAACTAAGTGGTTTATTTGGTATTGTCGTATTATTTTTATGGTTAACATAGCAATTTTGCAAAATTTACTCCTGAAAATGATCCACATCAGAATTGAAACATTGAGTTTTTTAATTAATTTGCAAATTTGTTAGTGTTTGTATCATTGATCGAATCTGTGCGCAGATACCATCTCACAATTATTCTCAAAATTATGATCGAAAAAAAATTGAATTTATTTTAAACACGATCGTTCGAAATTATTCCATATTTCGTCAACGTTGTTAATTTAATAATAAATAATTGTAATTAATAGTAAATAATTGTTAAACGTTGTCGGTAGACTATGCATTTTTCAGCAAAATTGAATTACTCTAAATTAATTGTCGTTTAATTGTGTAAAAATCTTGCATTTTATCCGTGTTTCTTCCGTTTCATTTATCAAACCTCATGACATGGTATGAAACTCATAAGTTACAATTTCATACAATTTCATAAAAATTCAAAAACGAAAAACGCGATTAGTTTTGCTTCCAATGGAAGCACAATTCAGAGCAACGAGGATCGTCAGGGTGTTCCGGCTGTGGCCCTTGGGGTTTTACGATCGGATCGACGAGAATCTACTCGAAAACAGGGACACTGTCCAGCAAGACGAGACGAGAAGCGTAGGCAGGGTTGTCGTAGGATACTCGCACGAGGTCACGGAACGGGTTTCAAGAAAAATCGACGCGCGATCCTGAGATCCGACGACACGCTATCCTGCATCTCCTGACCACCGTTGATCGTCACGATCCGTCGAACACCATTAGAGATTCCATTAACCGCGTTTCCTCGGACGAAAACTTGTGTCTCGCGGATCTACGCGGATCTACGCGAGTCTTTCACGGTCGGATCGACGATCTTTCCGGAGAAACCGGTGGGATGCGTCGCTCCAGGGAATGCGACTGATAAGACGTGACCGTGTAATTAATATATAATTAGCCGGTTCGTGGGAAAGGGACGAATGCTTCTCGCAAGGGTATTATTATCGCGTTTGCTCGACCATGTTGATATTCCCTTCCTAAGCTTTAAAAATCTGATATCCGCCTTGCGAGGTTCAGAGTCCTTCCACACATGGCGGAAACCGCGAGATTTCTCATTTCGATTGTTATCCGCGTGATCGAAAACTCGTAATCGTTTGTGTTTTTAATTTATTTATTTATGCAGATCGCATCAACATCAGGGTCATTAGCGACCACAAGGATTTTGTCATTTGATTACAATATTACATCTTTATATTTATAAATATTTATAAGTATTCGATTAATTAATTTTGCCAATCGGCGCCTAAAATCTGTTTTAAAATCAGACGAAGTGTTAAGAATGCCATTTGTGGTCGACGAAAGCCCCGAACGTTTAAAAATCGTTGGTTGTTTCTGGTAACAGACAATTTCTTTGCGCAAAGCGTGCAGACTCGATCGCCGGTTAAACGTTCACTTCAACGTCGATTCCAGGAGCTGTGGAACAGCGCCGAGGATTCCATTAGCCGTATTTCCAGTCGAACCGCGCGTAAAAATCATCTACGACCGTTCCTGGCACGATTCTTTGCGCGCGAATGTATCCTCGAATTTACCGTTCGCCATCGGCGCGCGATTTCCTCCTCCTCGGGTTCGAAGTGTGCGTCTCGCTTTCGAAATTTAGTACTTTAGAAAGCGTCGGCGACAATCCGTGCACCGTGGAGGACAGCTTTTATTCCTTCCTCGTTTTCGCTGACGAACCAGCCTTCCATCGTTCTGGAATCACGCCGAGATTCACGTTGACGTCAAAATTACTTTCCTCTTGAACCAATTGACCATGAACAAGCTTGATTTTTGAATTTCTGTTTCAGCATATTAATCGTCTCTCGGTGAGATAATCCTCTGGTTAATCGAATTACATTTATGCACTCATTACCTGCCGAGACAGAAATAATTAAACTTCCAAAAAAATCGTAACAATTTATTTTATTTTAAATACAAACGAAAACTAGAAAGATGTTAATTATAGCAACTCCTCCTGTCTCTCAATCTAATCGTCTCTCGGTGAGACAATCCTCTGGTTAATTGAATTACATTTATGCACTCATTCTCTACCGAGAGAGAAATAATAAAACTTCCAAAAAAATGGTAACAATTTTTTACAATTTATTACAATTTATTTTATTTTAAATACAAACGAAATCTAGAAAGATGTTAATTATAGCAACTCCTCTCGCATCTCGATCTGTATCGATAGATAAAATAAATCTGGACGCAGGGTGGTTGGAAACGGATGCTATAACGCTCTCGGTGGACGGCTCGTTTCACGCAACAACGTCGTCGGCGCGTCCCGTAACAACGTAAATTTTCAAGAAGGTTTCTCGCATCGAGAATCCCTCTGCTTCCGCCAACAAATTCAAATTGATCGACGCTCTGCCGTGCCGTCACCGGCATTAACAACGTTCGTTGTACTTCTAACGATAACGTACCCTTGTTTAAGGGGCAGTAAACTCGAGGTTTGATCATCCGGGAGATCCCTAGCCGACAGTTTTAACACTCGCCGGTAATCGCCGTTATAAAGTTATACGAACAGTTAAAGGTGAGGCTAGCGTGCCTTTCACGTGGCACAGGCAAAGATGGTTGTCTTCGATGGTTGGCTAGCACCGGAACACGTGGTCTTCATTCCTGACTCTCCCATCGTTCGATATTCTCGACTCGAAGAAGGAGGTACGCGTTGTTATTAGTTTTAATTATTCCTCTCCACGGAACTGTTATCCCCTGTCAAGTAACAAGTCTAAATATACTCGGTACATCGTACACCTCCAATGATCTACACACTTCCGTTTACAGTTAGACGTCGCGCCGCTTCTACCGAAAACTCATTTAACCGAGAAATTGCTTTCCAATCACGGCCAGCGAGATCTTGTAATTTGAAATAAATCACGTTCCTTGCATACCTGATAATATTCGGACACTCTTAAAAAGACGATTACTCTTTTAATATTGTCCGAATTGCGGAGGAAATACTAGAAGTTGTATTTTGCAACTTTTTATGTGGGCCTATATGGAAAATTTAGGAAACACATTGAACGATATCTAACTAGGGAACACCGCCAGTTGATACAAGCCGATTTTAATAAAACTTACGTGAGATATAGTTCTTCGAAAAATATTTCACACGTATACTTTTTATCTGCAACCATCCACTTTGAAGGGGTGTAAGCAGTTCTTAAATTTCGGGGTCAGAGTCATATTTTTTGAGATATCTCGGAAACCAGAGGTAAAAAAATTGATTTTTTAAAATCGAGTGTTTTTTAATGGGAAATGTAGTTGCGCAAAAATTGTAACAATAGATTTTTGTTTATACTGTATCTAAAAGGCTTGTATCAACTCGCGATGTTCCCTTGAAAGCAAAAATGTAAGGCCAGACCTTAAAGATAAGCTCTGTACCGTAAAATTGCGTATGAATGAACTAGACTGCGGGTCTTTATGCAATTATAGCTTATAATAATTTTTAAAAAATGCTGGCGATTGTAATTCAACAGAATTAAATACGATTTTTATTTATTTTGGATCTGCACATGCTATTACTAATGAAAATAGAATTTGATTTGGTACCACTTTCTCAAAATTTGTCTACAAAAATTGAAAATTCTATAAACATTCGCAGCCTGGTAATAATATTTCTGGATGAAACGTTTCATGAAATTTGCGAAGTTTCCGAAAGTCTGGCATTTGGTATGCGACAACCTAATATATGCGATCGGTATTTCGTCAGATCGAGGTAGTGTTTCCGCACCGACGCGGCGGATTTTCGCGGGAAAATTCCAGCCGCAAGTCACGGCAGTCGAAAGGCCGGATATAAATCAGCCATGGCATCTTGGATAATGATAGGCATGCGCGATGCTCATACGCGTCGACCGCGACAGCTGATATATTGTTTGGTAGCTCCCGAAGGTAGCGGTTAAAATTCTTCGTGAATGATAATCCAGCTCGGTCGTCGAGCGGCAACGCACGCACGATTTCCGGACTGTGGCGAGGCAACCTCGGTATCGTCACGATAACGCCGTCAATGTAATCATCGATCACAGAAATCGCACGTTTCCATGAACGCTTCGTTAGCGTCGGCACGATAATTTCGAGCGGTTACTTTTTATTGTCGCTAATAACCCGTCCTGCACGGCCAGGAAACCAGAAACCGACGATCTCTTTCGCTGGAAAAAACTGAATTGCACCGGAAGAGTGGACCGTTTCGCTGATTCCCGTCGACCATTACCCAGGATTGCGCTTCGAACTACGTTTAGTATACCTACGTATCCCAGAAATGGTATCGGGAATAGACATTGCAATCCCGTAGGATCCCGCGCCATTTTTTGGTCTCGCGTTTCTTAAATAGGTGATGCGGAATCCCGCAAATTTTGCGAGACCATGCGCATACTCAAAATTTTGCTTGGGGCCCCGGGCATGTGCCCAAGCTGCCAATAGAGTAATACGCCACTGTCGGGAACCTTGCGGCGGTTTCGGTGTTGACTCGAACATCGATTTCGTTAAATGCATTATTATTTTGTTCAACATTTTGTACACAGTTATACGACGCTAATCATTTCGCTAATAAAAAGCATCTTTAAGTTGCTATCATAAAACTTATTCTAAATCGGTAAAAATTGGCTCTCACTTTCCCTTGGGAAAACGGAATGATTCCCGAACGACCTAGTAGAAGACGGAATTAATAGAAAATGTAGCGAGATCTAGTGAACATTTTTATACTTAGCGAATCTGTGACAATTTGCTGGCCGTGTTCTCGTGCACGGTCGCGCTAAGTAGAAACGGCAATTAATAGTCAGACTGTGCGGCCAGGTCTATGAAACACAACTTGAACCCGCTCAAAATTCGCAATTATTTTCTAAGCTTTTTCACATCTTGGTGAAAATCAATGTACAACCTGCACCAAATAGCAGTTAAATTAGTTGATTTACGACTGTTGTGATTAATGATCCTAAACAGCAATCTTTTCGCACGCGAAAAAGGAAAAACACGAATCGACAACGTGGTGCCCTGCCATCGCGCAAAATTGAGTCATTAGATAATCTCACTTGAAGCCGGTTTACGATGCCGTAGAAATATTGCAACAATGAAAT
The DNA here is from genome assembly GCA_963971365.1 of Lasioglossum villosulum. NCBI lineage: Eukaryota > Metazoa > Arthropoda > Insecta > Hymenoptera > Halictidae > Lasioglossum > Lasioglossum villosulum. Next base: position 47,788,962 of record OZ020496.1, on the reverse strand, counting down.
TGATGATAAACTGTCGAAGCGGCGTTAAACTATTCGCGAGGATTGCACGGAAAGTGTTGTCTTGATCGGTCGTTCGACGGCGTGTAAATTACAAGCGATTATGATGATTACAGGTGACGTAGCCACGTTCCCAACGTGGCCACCAATTTACCAGAAATGAGCGGATTTTTATTCTTTATTCTGTAGCAATATCGAACGTGTAGGTGACAAAATGACTTGTTAACGGGCTCGACAACGATTAACGTCTCCGTATTCTGAATTGCAAATTGCGACGAGATCGGAAATTTTTCTTTCTCAAATACGGAAGAAAATGATCGGCTATCCGGCATTCTTTCTTAAAATCTTACGGTCATTCCTGCCATTCCAGCTTGAATTTATCCCTGCGTCATTTTTATACAGGCATATAAAAGAAAATATCAGCAAAGAAATTTCGAATGCCGTAGACATTGTTCGGTAACGTTTAACAGTAAAAACGAGCGTATAATCCACGGCTCGTTTTAAAGGCGAGGCGTCAAACTTCAAATCTACGTTGGTTTCATTAATTTCTATGAGGTTGCATTATTTTGTAGCATCATACTGAGTTCGAATATGGCGCGCTTTTCTGTAGTGTCGTTCTGCGTTGTGTCGCGTTGCGTCCTACAGTCTTTCGTCGTGTCGCCATGTTTCGAGAGAAAAACTTATTATTGTGTACAAGAAAGCATTTTTAGAGAAACGAGTTATTAACGAACATTCGTTTTGTTTCAGTTATATTTGTTGCTCTGTAGAAATGAGTCTGTAAATGCAGTACGTACATTTTTGGTGTGTTTTCACATAGTGTTCAGATATGTGATAAATAAAGATCACATTATTGTTAATCTCTACCAACGACCACGCTGCATTTTCATTCGACGTAACCCCAACAATTTGAAAAATTGTTTAATCTCTGTGCGTTTGAATTCACAAAATTTTCGAAACGAAAAGTATATTCACTTTCTCGTGCGACGAGATAGCGTACAAGATTTCGTTGGGAAAAACGAGAGTAGAACGACGAATATTCGGTTACGTTGTTTCATAAAGGTAGAACAGTTTGAACATGGGAAGTTCTCGAAAGAAAATCAAGCGATACTTAAGGGCGTCGTCTGGTCAGCAGACGACACTCGCGCGTTGACGTGTGTGAGTGCACACATCGCTATATCACATATACGTACACGAAAATTGTAAGGATCCGGGAGTAGACTTCTGAGATCTTAATAATGCAATGACTGGATTTCTTAGTAGTCAAAATCGTTAGATGAAAGATCAGTCTAGGGTGCTAATTGGTTGAAAAGTCGTACTTCAATTAAAAATTCTGTACGTTTAATTCTACAAAAATCCAAGCCACAGTGAGGTTGACATTCAAATATAGTTCTGACATTTTCCGCTACGAGCGTTGATTTCTGTTTCATCTATGACGTCCTCACTGACGGGCGTGCTGTCGAATATTGCAAATCATAGCTCGTGAACGTAGAAGTACGACTTTTCAGCCAATTAGCACCCTAGACTGATCTTTCATCTAGCGATTTTGACTACTAAGAAATCCAGTCATTGCATTATTAAGATCTCAGAAGTCTACTCCCGGATCCTTACAATTTTCGTGTACGTATATGTGATATAGCGATGTGTGCACTCACACACGTCAACGCGCGAGTGTCGTCTGCTGACCAGACGACGCCCTTAATTTTGCAGTTCGGTGTAGAATTCGCGCGGAAATAGGCGGCGCCTTCGATCGCGCATAAAGTAAGTTACGCATAAACGGCGTTCAGATGTTCCAAGCGATTTCACGCGTAGCAATTCCAAAGAGAAGCAGGAGCGCGATCTGAATCAGCGACCCCGACGTCCGGAGCATCGAATGCGCCATTGAAAGCGCGCGATTTAAGAAATCGCGACGGTCGAAGCCGCGAAATACAAATAGCTCTCGAACCTGTTTCTAATCCAACGGAACTCCACCCTTATCTGTCGTTGCCAGCTTCCGCGGGAGTGGAGAAGAGTAGCGGATAAGCAAAAGGTAGCAAAGCCACCGGCTAGCGCGGCTCCATGTAATAATATACAGCCGGCGGAGTAAAACAGCTGTTACACGGATAAATTTGCCGGCCCCGCGGCCGTTTATCGAGTTCCTTCCAGGCAACCATAGTCGTAGCGCGAATCGGCTTTGCTCGCTTATACGTGTTCATAATTATGAAAGTGGTCTAAATCGTATATTTCTTGTTTCGAGATATTTGAAAGAAAAGGATATTAACGCTGAATGTGTTACTCAAAAAACTCAGTTAATTTAGTTTAAAATTATTGCGATACGAAATAATTGATATACTCATTTTAACGATTAACGAAACTTTTATTTAGATGTAAATATAAGGGTTGAAATACTCTACCCAGCGACTCAAATTTGGAATCAATCCGAACACGGCTTCACATCCGAAATGCATACAACAAACGCTATTGAATTAAACTTTTGAAGTAAACTTTAATATAAAAAAATGGTCGAAAGTTGAATTTCGATTTGTATTGGATTGCTCAGGGTTGAATTTGAATTCAGATTTGGACTTGTTGCTTTTGGTTTGCTGTTAACCATTTTTTTATACCAATGTTTTTCCCAGGTGAAATTATTCTGTTCGAATCATTGTACGATAAATTTACAAGAAACAAACTGAAAAATGATTTGTATGGCCCCACGGCGGCTTGTTGAATTTTTCCCAGCGAACCACACGGATTGTTGGTATGTTTATGCGTTTACACGGAGCGCTGCGTTGGCGAGGTTTAATCCAGATCTTTATTGCCTCCCGCAAAGCCTGTGATCGGACAGTAGGAGTGCACTGGTGCGTAGAGCCTCCTCGGAGAATCCCCGGTTTCTCAGGTGGTTGAGAAATTTTTGCGAGATCCCGGCGACTTTCCTCCGTGACGGAAGGATTTGCCGACTTATGTGACGGCGAGCCTCGCTTTACGAGGATCCGTTTTCCCCTAGCGCGTTACAACCGCTGCCGTTGGATGACAGCGTAAGCTGCTAGGGGAATTTATCGACAGGACATCCTGAGAATCTTCCAGAGGGGTTTATTTAAACCCACATCCTCAGTTCCACCGACTGGGAACGATAAGCAGCCACGAGCTTAACAGTGAATTCATTTCCCTTGCCGTGTATTTACGCGTATAATTCAATTGGAGGATTTTTTCGTAAAAGTTTGTGGCCAAAATGTTTCAAATGGCAAGAGAAGCTGCGTTTCATACTTTTATCGTATCCAAGTCGAGAAAAATCGTCTTAAGTTTACCTTTCACGAAGAATGTTTTATTAAAATCGTGAGATTATCAAATTTTTAGTAAGTGTATGTAAAAACATTTTATAACTTTTCAAATTTCCCGCGCTGTATCGATTGGTATAACCTAAATCGTTTTCAAATGTGATCTTATACCAGGTACAAAAATGTAGTAAAATTGCTTTTTGTTTAATCAGTATTAAGGATCGAACTGTTGCGCGTTGCGCTGAAAACGTTCAACTTCAGTTATTAACAACAAATATGATCGATATAAAAAACATATTTGTTTTGCAATTTCGTTTGCGAAGACGCGTCTCGCGTAGGCTCTAAATCGTCCGCAGATCCCAGACTCGGTCATCGGATTGCGTAAGAGCCCGGCGAACAGAGTTCGAATATTCACACCTACTCGAAATTTGCATCGACTATATTAGCGTGTGGCGGCGTACGGGCCACGCTGGAGATCGTGATCGCTTAGCGGACACGTTAAATCGGACAAGCTGAATACGAAGAGTGGCTGCCTGTCCGAATCTCGCTATGCTATAGTTCCGAAAACGGGGCCTCTCTCCGATAAGTTGAAAATTGCGTCTCGACGCGTTGGAAACAATTTCGCGGGACACGTCGACGTGCACGTAGTTGCAACGGGTAACGAGCACGGAATAAGACGCATACATTATGACCTTAATAATCCCCGGGCCGATTTACATAGTAATTACTAAGTTTTCTGCTCCCAAATTACCTCTCCGGCCGAAGCCGTCAAAGAGTCGACGAGCAGCCGACAACGCATCCGAATAATAAGTATGCAAACGGTACCGAAAGAAACGCCGAAGAAAATCGGCCGTTTACTGGAATGCGTCGCTCAATCCGCCTTCGGACCTTCGGGGTAGAAAGGGTAACGAGTTGCCGGTGGCGATCGGTTTCCGGCGAAACGACTTGTCTAATTTCTTTGCAAATCGCCAAGCCCGACAAAGGAAACGCCCGCCACGTTAGACGCCGTTAATGAACTCTGCCGCGCAGTCTCGCGGAGGAAGTTGCATCCTGGTGCATCCTGCAGCCTCGAAAATCAAGCATCGGGATATATACTATTAGAAACATGGGATAAATAAACTGCATCTGGTTTCGAACGAATCAACAATCGTTTATTTTTATGCTCATGAAAACACGTCGTTGCACGATGAATGTAAGAAATAAAGTGAAACGTGAAACGAAAGTAACTTATAAAGTAGTGTACTAATGTATTACACAAATTCATTTTTGTCTCATCGATCATACTATTTCAAATAAATCAACATATACAACGTGAACGAGTTGCTGACTTTCAGCGATTGATCGATTCATTTTATAATAACGTCACAATATTTGTTTAAAGTTGAAAAGTACGTTTCTTTTTTCAAAGTCATGTTTCTCAAAAACTGTGCGTGTAAGAAAACAATTAAGGGTAGATTTGGTCTCATTTTAAGACACCCTGTATACTCCTTGTAATCGACGCAGACATTTTTATTTTGCATAAAGATCGGCAGTCGAAAGGAGAGTAAATTCGATAAAAACAGAAATGTAAACACGATATAATTGTATAATATATAAGCATGCCTGTAAATTGTTCGCAACACGTGGGAAGCCGGAAACCGAGCGTGGAACGCGCGCGAAATGGAAGCAGAAAGAATGGCACGTGACCCGCGATTTCCGCGTCGAATAAATACAGAGCTTTGTCAACTAAATTCTCCGTGGAACGTTCGATCAGAAATCCGATCACGGCCGAAGGAATGCAAAATATTCACGCGTCTCTTCTTCCGTTGAAATGGTTCCGGGCGAATGGACCCCTGAGGCAGAAGTCGCGGGGCCCAATCGGCCGTGGGCATTATTACGAGATTCCAGGCATCGTTTCCAGCACGTTATCAAACGATCGGTAGATCGCGACGCGCGTTTAACCGGCCCCCGTAATGACCCCAAGATTTACCCCGTGGCTGGGGCATGGTCACGATGGTGTCCCTTTCTCTGGAGAGCGTGGACCGACGATTGCGATTTCACCATTCCGCTTGTTATTCGCCATTGTTGCTCTTGGAACGACATAATGCACGGTCGTTCCAAATTATGACGTAGCAGAATCAATTCGAGCTGCGTTTTTACGTGCAGAACACGCTTTGATCTTACGTTCCAGAATTTTTAGAAAGTTCGAAACGATCCACAGCTTATCATTGCCTCTGCAACATTGTAAAACGTTTTCGATTGTACAGAAATGTTGAAATAGGAATTATTAGTAAACAGCGGATTTTGTGCTTTTATCGCAACAATGAATAGATGCAACTTAAGACAGCAAATATATTAGAAGAATTTAAACACACTATTGTATCATTTTCAACCTATTAGACACGAATAAAGAGAACAATGTTCGTGATAAAAACGCAATATTTATTTCAGCAATGAACCTCGACTCTTTTCGATCCTCTTTTGGATCTCGATGGTCTTTTCTCTCACGGGCATATTAAGAAAGAAAATTAATCGCTATCACTCCAGTATGTTGCAATTCAGATAGACAATTTTTATTTTCCACAAAAAGATTCAGTGTTTAGTTATTACGAATGTTTAAGGGCATCGATTGACCCTTTGCACTTGGACACATTGACAATACTGCAGATCTTCCTGCAACATCGTAATTCACTGCATCGATTGCAAAAATCAAAAGAAACGTAAATCTTGCTGTAATGATTTCGATTCTGGATCTACGAGATTCGTTCGTATGATTTTTTTAAGAGAACTGTTGAGTTTGGTCGCATGTTTTCAGAGAAGATTTTACCGATCGATTCTAGTATGGGACAGTGGTATGACAGGACAGTTTCGCTTCAGCCCGATTATTTTGATTAGCCTTGAATGCCTGGCATTGTTCCAGGCCTTGCGATCCTTGCGTATCGATGCTCCCGAGGCTTCATACACGCGGATACAACCGTTAACCTTTTGCCGTCCTACTTCGATCTCGCCGCTTCCATCGGGGATGTGTTCGCTGGAACATGACTCATAGATCCCCGCGAGAAATATGAAATATGAAACGCACGGCTTGCTGCAGGTGAGGCTGCGAGCGATGTAAATTGCCGAAGCGGCGAGGCAGCTCGTTAACACTTGCGCACCATGCTGTTCGCAAATTCGAAACCCGACGTGTCCTGTGGCTGCGTACATTTTTCTGCCACTTTCTTCCAAGAGGAAATACGGTAAATTCTTTTTCGTTTCAGAAGAAACCTTTTTATTCCAACGATGTTAAATACGCCACTGTTTATCGTTGCTACACGTAAGCTTTAGTCAGTAACCGCTTTGTCTTTTCACAGATAAAACATGTTAAGAATAGAGTGACGCAACACTGCGTTCTTCTTACGTGTTTTGCCAGTTCAAGGTGGAGACCTTGCGAGTCTACAATGCTCCATAAATTCTCAGCTGCAAATGCTAACAGTGTACGCGCACATAATTATGAAAGTGGTCTAAGTCAATCTTGTTTCGAGACACGCTTAAAGGAAAAGGATATCAACGCTAAATGATATCCGTGTAATATTAAACCACAAGCACTTTCAATTTCAAGCAATGCGATGTAAAATAACTGATACACTCATTTCGTTCATATTTTGACTTACAAGCGAGGTTACCTGCTCGCAACACGCCGATTGTGAAGAAATTTTAGTATGATAAAGAACTCGGAACAATATTTCGCACGTGTTTCCTTTATACCTGCCGACTGTCTATTCTAGCAGACGAGACTCGCGCGTGACGTGTGTGAGCGCGCACACCGCTGCATCACGAATACGTATACGAGAATTGTAAGGGTCCGGGAGTAGACTTCTGACATCTTAATAATGCAATGACTGGATTTCTTAGTAGTCAAAATCGCTAGATGAAAGATCAATCCAGGGTGCTGTTTGGCTAAAAATTCCGACTTTTTACGTTTCGACACGTAATTCTCATTTTCGACAACACCTGTGTATCACTTGACAGCCACGATGAGCGGCAACACTGTCGTCTTGCGCGTTGCTTCGCGCGGCTCCATTAAAATACTGCCGAATAATAAGAATTACGTGTCGTAAACGTAAAAGTAGGACTTTTGAGCCAAATAGCACCCTAGATTGAACTTTCATCTACCGATTTTGATTAATAAGAAACCCAGACTTCGTTTCATTGCAAACTCAGACGTTCACTCTCGAACACTTAGGTGTGTGTATTCGCACACCACCAAACCTTACCAGACCCGACAGCGCCGAAAGTAGCCCTCGAAGATGGGGAGAAAAATTTTCTTCGATATCTTCTAGCGAAAAATTCGAAATACACGGTGTTCTATAATTATTTTGCAGTATACATAATTAGCTCTAGAACCTGGTTAGCCGCAGCGTCATTGAAAACGAGTGAGGCTGGAAAAATTCTGTCGAGGATGAAAGGTTTGTCCTATCTTTCCTCGTTAATTGCAACACGATAAGTAAATCGCACGGAAGCGGTTCTTCCTGAAAGTTGATTGGTCGCAGCGCTATCGCGGTGAATTGAATGCTCGCAGCCCAAAGGCACCTGCGCATGTCGGCCTATACCCGTCGGCATGTTACGCAAAGTGGCTGCCTACGTTTCACCGCATTTATTTAAACATGAACTCTATTCCTCCCGTCGCGTCGATTCGGTCCACGTGCACGCCTCCAGACTCAACGCGCGCGCGTGCGCACACACCCCGACACGCTCAGCATACCTGTAATCGACGGGTATACGAGCTGGAATATAATGTAATCCACAGGTACGCCGCTATACGACAAGGCGGGGAACCTGTTACTGGTTCAAGTAGGCGGATTCGGCTCGGTCCACCGATCGAACGAGATCTCTACCACCGCGGTGACACTTTGAGACATTGTTTCGAGTCGCGTGGGCGGTACCTGTACCTGATTCTGGCATTGAAACGAGGACTGTTCCTTTTTATCCTCGCTCGAAATTCGAGAACTCCGTGTCAACGAAGTAGCCACGGTATCAACCCCGAATTCTCTGTTATCTGAATACATGTTTCGCAAGCTCGAACCAAGTCGGTCCAACGTTATTTATCGCGTAAATTGATGGAAATGCAGTCTACCTTTATAACCGAGCAACGAAGTTACTATTAACTCTTTTTTCTTCTTTTCTAGCAATCGCAAACTTGTTGAACAAAGAATATTGATGTTAATTATTAATGTTCTTGGTAATGTTCTAAAAATAGACCGAAACGTCGAAATTTGAATTTTTATAAATTGCAAAATTGCTTTTGAGTAACAATTTCATCGAATCATTGCTTCGTTGACATCAATATTATTTGTTCAGCAAATCTACTATCGCTGGAAAAAAACATATTCTGAAAATTTACCTGTCATGTATTTCGCGTCGACCGATTTCGATGAAACTTTACCAGTGCATATAACACAGATCTACAAAACGTATTTTGAATTTGTAAAATGCAACTTTTAGTATTTTTCCTACAATTCCGATCAATTGCAATTTTTGACAAAATTTTTTTTCACATCCTGCAGCAAACTAATTGCTCCAGCTTCTAAACAAAAGTTCAAATCGTATAGTACGATATTAAAAAAGTTATCGCTTTTTTAAGAGTGTGCCAATACGTTTTTGACCTAGTGTAAACGTTTCAATTAGTAGAACCAATTAGTATCGCCAGACCAGTGGAATTCAGGGGAATACAGTTACCTTGTCTTTGTCATTACCAGATTAGTCACGTGACATTGTGCCATGTACAGCAGAGAGAAAACGCGTCACGTGACTGGATTCGCCGCCGGAAAGTGGGGGAACAGCGTCGTAGAAGGGGAAGAGTACAGAGTGGGAGATAAGTCTCAATCTGTCCACGCTGGAACCGATGTTGTCCGCGCTTCCGTGTCAACAGGATCGCGTGACGGTGTCTCGAAAGCGGTGCTAATAGAAAACAGGATGCAAAAAGCGATGCAAGGTCGCGAGAGACGTTTGCGCGACGATTTGTCGGCCGAGGAAAAAATGACGCGTACTTCATTATCGTCGTCACGCAAACTTCGACTTCTCGCTAAGGGGATTCGAAAATTTAGAGGAAGGATTAACGCACGATCGGACAGCACGCACGCGTCGTGGATCGTCGTTTTAACGCGACCTACAAATCAGACGGCGTCACGTTGACCGTGTTCATCGGTCGAGATATTTTTCTATCTGCGACGTATTGGTACACCGGATCCCTTGTAATCTATTTTTATCCCGTGGTATGTCGACCGTGACGATTTTATCATCGTTGTTATCGTCGGCCGGTGAAATGCCTCGTTTCTAAGTATAACGACATTCAATTAGGGCTGTAACTTTCCTTCGAAGATCGAAGATTTCGAAGCTTCGATTTTTTCAAATTCGAAGGCGATGAGAATCAAAGTTCCTAATTTCGAACCTCCATTTTGTTCAATTTATAAAAATCGTGACATGGTATGAAACTCATAAGTTTCTTCATGCGTTCCGAAGACTTTGAAATTTCAAGTACGTGGAAGGCTTCCAGCTTCGGAAAAGTTACAGTCTTACATTCAATTGTCGTCGCGCGACTGGCCGGGTTCGCTCAAACCGAAATTAGTCGTAACTCTGTAGATGATGTGAATGTAAAATTGAGGCGTGACGTAACAGTAAATTGTGCAAACAGGTTTTTACCATGCCGTATCGTTTTGGTTGGTTGTTTGTCATTAGAATGCAGATTTTATGCGTTCGAATGCGGTGATGTAAGGTACGACGTAATAAAATCGGCCTCGATTTTAATTACATTGAAAATCTTCTAGTTGTTTAGCACATTTTCAGTTGTCTATTCTGCGTTCGATTTCGATCCTCGCGATGTCTAATTAAACGTTCTCACTGGGAATCAATTTTTACGAGTGATACGCGGTTAACGGAGATCGCACGCAATTAAAAACTATCAATTGAAAAAGTGAAAAACTTGAAACCCTTGTCATCAGACTTCTTATCCCCTTCATCGAGCGAAGGAGTCATCATTCAAGCCGAGAAAGGCAGGAATCTCGGCTAAGCAATTAATTAGCAATATACCGGCGCACGAAGGATTAATAAACATCGATCAATTAATCGATTAACGTTGTACACGATTAATAAGCCCGTTCAATCGACGAACCCCCCTAATACAGTAATGGGGCTCGTTATTAACCGTCTTTATTGGCATTTCGCAGCGGCACGGCGCAGCGCGGCGATCGTGTTATCACGATCAAAAGAAAAAGTGTTAACCATGAACTTTTGCTCGTCCCACTCCTCCGATATCCATCGTGTCGTTCGTGAATGGCGCTCCCGCGATGACGACCGTTCAAGAATCGAGTTAATAAACTCGGCTACGAAGCTTCAGATAACCTTTTCTCGTTGTTTGATACGAACTCGCTTGTTCGTCGAAACTGTTTCTTTCCACCGCGTCGTGACAACTAGTAAGCCGAGACGTCGTTGCAATTATAGAATGTGTCTGTTTCGTCGTTCAAATGTTAATTCCTGCACAAAAGCCATCGAACGTACGGAGACGCACTCGTAATCGAACGTTTGAAATTATGGAGTGTGCTGTAGTGCTTGATATTATTGACTGAGGGACGATTCCATGGAAGACGGACCATGACTCGACGGATTAGACTTTCATTTCTAGGAAAAAGCTTGAATACTTCTTCCATACGATCATGCCCGTTCCATGGGATAGAAAACCTTCATTTTTCAATCGCTCGATACTTCTTTGAAGATCGAACGAGTGAAATCACTTCTTCATCGAACGTACCTAATGAGAAGAAAGTTTAAGTACATCGAAATCTTCTCAAGACGATACACTTTTTAATGTATTGCGCTTGGGAGATAAGCGTATTTAATAATGTAAGCAATATTTTGAATAATGGTACAACAATTTTTAGTGGCACCTCTTTCAGAGTCGCCACACGAGTGTTAATGGTGAACCCTTTGCAATTTGAGCTATTTCGACTCGAAAATTAAACATTTCTTCCCAGGTAGAATAATTTCGTTCATAAAATACTATAATGTTTAGAAATCGATTAAATACCAACATAGTTAATAATGCAAGCAATATTTTGAATAATGGAACAGCAATTTTTAGCGACGCCTCGAAGTCATCACTCGAGTGCTAGATGTTAAAACTCGAATTTAGACGTTCGTAACAATGTGGGGTTAGCAGAAAATCGGATAGCAGAGCACTTATGTTCGTAGCAGTTCCCGTTCTTCCGCATAACAAGTTCACGTATCCAGTTGCACCTGCTGTTCGCTTTGAACCTGCGTGCACAGAGCCTTGTCGACCGCCTACAAGGTTCCGATCCTGTGGGTACCGAGATGATTGGTGCTCCGCCGCGTATTTCGAACCATACACGCGAACTACATTAGCATAACACGATCTAATTGATGCCGGTCGCGTTATGCACCTTCCCCTCTCGCCACCGCGAATGTTTGGTCTTAGAACCATTGCTCATGCATTAGGTTTCACGTGCGATCGAACGTGCATACTGCTCAGCTGTCTAGAAAATTGACGTCGTATCGGATTAAACGCAGCCCACCCCGAATAAAAATAATCGCGGATACCGAAACCGAATTTTATGCATTTATCCATGTTAAAATTAGCTGCAACTGGACACAATATGAAAATTGCGGTCTGGTAAAATGATTAAAATGTAGAATATATATTTTTATAAAATCTTAAAAAAGAAAGAAGAATCTTAAAATCTTAAAAAGAATTTATATTTTAATTGTATTGTATGAATTGATTACCATCAACGAAAAAGTATATTTTTGCTAAAAGTCATCGTCAACTGTGGTCCAATTTAATTCTCGAAATATAAATATCCCTGTACATTAGGAAGCTAGAGCAAGTAGTTTGCTACAGAGTGTGAAAAGAAATTTTTTCAGACATTGCAATTGATCGAAATTGTAGAAAAAATACTAATAGTTGCATTTTACAACTTTTTATAGTATAGTACAATATTAAAAAAGTTATTGTTTTTTTAGAGCATCCAAATATTAATGGGAGCCACTGTACATTGTGCATACTATTGTATATAGAACTCGATTCAGATGCTCTAAATCATTGTTTCCTCGAACTTTTTCTTATCCAGTGAACTTTTATTAGTCAACTGGTGACGTCGATGTGCCGTAATAAATATCCATACGCGCACTGTTTGCTAGACGCATAGATCTATCTTTTCGATCAGCAGGCTCGAAGAGAGCAAAGCGGGATGATGCAATGGCCGTAGTCATTAATTGGATTGATTTATTAGCCCTCGCTTGTACGCCTCTGTCAAAAGGATAATATTTTACGGTGTTCCTGAAGCACGGTTACCGAGAACGAATCGTCGGGACGATGGAAAACATCGACGTGCAGAAGGATATCGGGGTTGAATTAATTTAGGTGACTCGAGGAACGCGTAAAACGCATGTTACGCTATCAATCAAGTTAATAATCATTTTCAATCCCCCTCGACCGGAGTCTGTTCAAAAATTTCTGTGCCCCGTTACGCAATTATCGACTAACAATTGTTTTAGTCTGTCGAAAAAAGAAAATGTTTGAAGATTCCACTTATTTTCCTGAAGAAAGCAATCGTGATAAATTGTACCTCGTCGCATAACGAATATTTATATTCTTCAGATATCCGCTCGTCGTTCTTTTACAATTGTAATAAACCTCCGGATGTAGACTCTGTCAAAATTTCTGTGCCCCGTTACGCAATTATCGACTGACAATTGTTTTAGCTCGCCGAAAAAAAATGTTCGAACATTCCACTTACTTTCCTGTTGAATGCAATCGTGATAAATTACACTCCGTCGAATAACGAATATTTATATTCTCCAGATATCGCTGTTCTTTTACAATTGTAATAAACCTCCGGATGTAGACTCTGTCGCTGGAACAGTAGAACGGTTCGTAAAAATGTTGAAATTTATTGTTTCCGAGAGGAAAACCCCGTTAGACGATTTCACCGAACGATATATAAATGATCGGTACGGGAAATCGTTGGGTATCCAAACGTCATGTCGTTCTTGATTGAAGCCGAACACAGCCACTACCTAATCTGTAGCTAATCGAAATTGTAAAGAAGGAATTGTTGGAATAAGACGGTCCTCCTTGTGGACAGTTGGTGATTGAGCGTGGAATAAATCGTGTCCAGTGTACCGGTCGCTGCAAATCCAATAGAGATACAACGCGTCCGCGTATATTTCATCTGGTTTCCCGTTTAATAATTATTATGCGCATAAACGGTGCCCCTCGGCGGCAAATTAACATCCCGTGCGCCCGTGTTTTAATCAACAGAAGCGATTCATCAGCTGGCCGTTGACCTGCGAGCCGGGCAAAAAAAGGTTCGATCGTACGGATTCCGCAGGAAACGATGCCTCGCATTGTGTTTTTTCAGAATATCGAATGATTTTCTATCATTAAGGTCGTTCGGAATTTATCGTTCGTTCTTACTAGACTGCGGATTTTATGCGTTCACGACGAACATGGGTGGTTGCAGTTTAAAACCGTGAACAGGTTTAGAAAATTTAGGAACATCAATGTATTGGTTGCAGTTTATTGAGATTATTATAGAATGAAGAAAATTATAACTTGGCTCTTGTTTGCTGCAGTTCATGTTAAAACATCGGTACCACTACTGGTACCCGCTGACACGTTTATTTAACGCGCTGAAAACATATATCTCCCGAGGCAAATCAATTTCTACGTACCTGAACGGGTTTTGAGACCAGAGCAGGATTTCAAACAATGAAATCCCAATCCTCATATGGAGTTATAAATCCATTAAATCGCATAATCGCTAGCTCTAACATATTTTATAAGGATATTGATTTTTTTAATGGCACGTTACATACATTCAAAACAAAATTGCGCAATACTTTTCTTTTTGTTTTTATCAGTTGTACTGTAAAAACTGTACACACTTGTATAAAAGGACCTCGGTCCGTATATAATAAATAATAATAATATATCTTATAACCAGACAGCGGATCCTTATGCGTTTAAGAAGAAATTGGTTGAGTGGAATATAAAGCGGTAAAGGGATGAAATGAATATTTATTTTAATCCAGTCTCCCACAATCAGTGCAGACCATATTTATTTTGAATGAATCTCTTTATGTATCGATCTCTATAGATGTATATCGATCTTCTCGATTGTTCGGTCGCAAGTCGCGACATCTCCTTTTAACAGTTCGCGGGTGCCCGACGGTCATTGATTACACATTACCGACAATCGTCGAGGAAAAGAGGCGTGGAACGCGTTAATAGTCCCGTGATAATGGCATCGGAATCTCCGTAGCGAGATTACAGCAACGAATAACTGTGCAAGAAGAGAAAGGAGCGGAGAAAGAAACGTTTGCTATTAGTCAAAATCGATAGAGACGACCGACCAGAGTGTTCCTGAAACGCTGGAACACGTGGCGCGTCCCGAGGGATAATCTTTTGATGTATCGTGAAACATTTGCATAGGCTTTAATAATAATTTGAAATTAGTTTAGTAAACGGTCTGTTCGCAGCCTGTAATTATACACCTGTCGCTAGGGATTTAAGGGTTTCGCTTGTTAGCCTGTCTTTGATCGAGAGAAGATGAAAAATAAAAGAATGAACGCCGCGGCAACCCGATGCGCGATGGAGGGAATAATAAAGCAATAGCGTTTCAACCATATAATTAATGCCCGTTCTGACGGTCATGAAACGTTAATTATGGCGGTTACGTAGCGACGAATCGGGGAAGTACCATTTGTATTGCGTTACGAGACGTCCGACTGATAAATTCGAAACTGAACCCCGAGTCACACTTTGCTGTTCAACGTTGCGGCGCGGACACACACTTCTCAGCGACCTCGCGATCCCGCCCCATGCGCAATAGATCGCTCGCACACGTGCGCCAACTATGAAAACGTCCAGGCTCTGACATTTTCCCGCGACTAATAGAGATCCGATCTTCGTGAGCGAATCACGTCGGGACCCTTCAACTTTGCGCGACATTTTCATTTACAATGCGCATGCTGCAATTAATAAACGACAACGACTCTAGCGACTATAGTGATCGCAAGGAATTTTTGTTAGAGTCACTTCATGCTGGAGACAAGGTATTTTTCGTTGTTACCTTTCCACAAAATTGTGTATGTACAAACGCTTGAAGATGGCAGATTTCCACGATTTTCGGCCTCTAACTGCAATAAACTTAAGAATTGTTACATCTTTAAGAGACATAAAAACACCTAAAGAAATTGAAAATTCAACTTTTAGTTTTCTTCAATTCCGATAAATTGCAATT
This sequence comes from Lasioglossum villosulum, assembly GCA_963971365.1. Taxonomy (NCBI): domain Eukaryota; kingdom Metazoa; phylum Arthropoda; class Insecta; order Hymenoptera; family Halictidae; genus Lasioglossum; species Lasioglossum villosulum. The sequence continues at coordinate 47,773,439 of OZ020496.1, read as the reverse complement.
TTTGAAAAAATTTCTTTTTTTGCATCCCAAAAAGGAAGGCGCCACATTCAAATTTGTTGGACATCGTTTGAGATCTTCACGACGAGCGTGTCTCGTTAAAATACGGCACGTGGTTAAACTTGAGAAATGGAAGTTTGGCGACGTATTCGCGGCTCGTGGACCATAGAGTGCATCGCCTGGCGGAGCATTGAAATCACCGCTCTCGCTCCGGCCGCTCTTCGGACTGTTACCGCGAGTTGGTGCGAGCGCTCGGTTCTCGAGCACAGTAGTTCGTATACATGCATGTATCGTGTATCACCGTGACGCTGGTCGTGGACACGTTCCAGGACTGTAAAAACTTTTTTCCCCGAGTTTGCGCGGGCGCGTACCTGCACGTTACGTCTATGTGCTGGCACGCGTGTGTATATACGTGTTTCGCGCGGGTGTGCGAAACGTGCTGCTCGCACAGCCTTGCTTACGATCGGCTTTTCGGTCCCGTTAGCTTGAACCCTCTGGACCGGACTCTCTCTCCTCTTGCCACAACGGCTACGTGTCCTGTACACACACGCGTGCGTTCCACCGTGTTCACGGCCTTCACACCGGCAAAACGATAAACGGCCGATTCACTCGTCCACTCAAATTAACGGTGAACATCATTGTTGTCGAACGATCTTCACCGATCTCTCCCCTCTTCATCCTCCTCGTCGATGGTCCTCTCCCCCCCCTCCCCACTTGATCAACACCGTGCTTTTTCATCGCCGCTTTTATTTGCCGAAGATCCCGAGCCATTAGCGACGCCGGATCCAAGAAGAAATCGTTTATCTTCGAGAGGCTCGTAATTAGAGAACCGCGATCGACGGACCCGCGCAGTTCGAATTCTGCGAACCCTTCCACTCGTGAAATGCGGTCATCGACGGTTTTTCGGGAACAAGCGAGAAAGTCTGGGGCAACGAGGTAGCTGATGATCTGCCCAAATGTTCTACTACTTTTCTTTCCTTAAGCATCTCGAGAGTTCCTTTTTTTATTGTAGAAAATCTCATATCAGATTTATTTCAACATAATTATCATGTCGAGAGTTCCTTATACAACGTTTATGAACAATCTTTATTAATACTTCATCGATAATTAGATAGCAAGAGTTGTTTAAAGGCAAATAATATTTTGCGCGTTATTGTAGAAATAACCGTCATCCTTCGTTCAAAGGTAAAAATTTACCTCGTCATTTTATCTCTTGCCCGCATTGGCTTCATTGATAACCCTATCTGTAAATGCAACTCTGAGAGTGGAACTCATATCATATTATTTGGCATTGTGATTTATACATATAATACACAAAGATTATATATATAATACTTCTGAAAAAACTCTATAAATTAATATTTCAGTTGTCTCTGGACGTTTCTTTATATTATATCCTTTTTAAACAATTGTAATTTACGTGCCTAGGTGTTATCAAAAAGAAAAATGTTAATTTCTTGCTATGTATATACTGTTTTTGTCCGTATATTACTACCTAATGCTGTAATAAATCTTTTCTAAAATTTTCTAAAAAAAAGCGAGAAAGTACCCGCCTGCCTGATCGTCAGATCACAGGCGAGATCGAGGCCCCAACAGATTTAGGCGAGCGTGATTGATCGCGCGAATAGCTTATTGCGTTTCACGTACGGCTCAGGGATTGGTTCCTTGTTCCTGTGGTTGGGTTTAGATCATCAAATTCGGCTAAGCTTCGGCTTCCATTCGATGATCAAATGTACGGAGAGAAGAATCATCTTGATTTCTCCTGTTTTCAATCGCACCGGTACTGGTCTATCATAATTAAACAGCGGATTTGATGCGTTTATGAGAAAAATGAGGAAGTGTAATCTAAATCGGTGAAAACGTTCGAAGGTTTTATTTCATGTCTATTAAATGTATTAATATTACGTTTGTTGCAATTCAGGTAGACGATTTTTATTTTGCATGAAATTCGCGGTCTGATAACCACGACCATTAGTCTTCTATAAACTTTCCCGGATTTTCCGCAACCAATACGTTGATTTATCGAGGTTTAATGGTCGTCGTTATGTTTTTGTATTTCACTTTCCATTTTGTGGAATGAAATTCGCATTACCTGCGTTACAGGATGATATGATAGGTAACCGACTACCTGGAAATTATGCCTGTATCTCGAGTGCATACATCTTCATCGTTCTAGTTGTAGCGAAGGCAAGAACAATTCTTCAGAAATATCGAACTACCATGGCGAAACTCGTTGATCCTGAATTTTGTTCACTTCTTTCGGGAACGAAATTTATAATGTACCGAGCGATCGATGCAGGCAATTTTGATTTAGCATAACATACTTGCGAGCGGCGGTTTTGCATATTAAATGAAATAATCTCGACCTGCGGTTGGTAGAATCATAAAACGCGAATGAATACGAGTCTTCTCGTTTCCCAGAAGAAAAAGATTTCGGGTTTGTATCAGGATTTTTATGATACCGATCCGATCGGATACGCGCAACGTGTTCTCAGTAATAAATTGGAGTTTCTTAATGAAACGGATATCTGGGAGAGAGGTTCGGATTCGATAAACAGCTTAAAGTGGTTCGGAACAGCCTAACTGCAGATTAAGCGCTCGGGAATTTCGTCCCGTGTAACCGTGTTCCAATTAACGTAATTAGTTTAACCTACACGCCATCGACGGTGTACACAACATTACATAATGAACCGCAGAAAATTATTAACTGACGTAGATTGGGAATTCTGAAATGCGAACGATGCACGAGCGTATAGTGACTCAATCTCTTGATTCTACCAAGACAAAGGTGTTCGGACGATCGATGAGCAATTGTGCAAACAACATCACGATCACGGTAGTACAATAATAGAGAAACATGTTCTCCTGGAAAATAGAACTCCGTTCTTACAACACGAACACGTATCTTTATGATTACATAAGATGATGTATTTATAGGTTTTAAACTCTAATATTTAAATTCTCACTTATTTATAGATTATTTATTTATAGATAATTATTTAGATTAAATTCTATATCAAATTATATTAATTTTATTATATTAATTATGCATTAAATTATATTAATAATATACTAAATTATATATTTATTTTATATTATATTAAATTATACATTTATTTTGACACGCGTGAACGGCGTGCGAGGGAAACATAAGACTCAATACTCAATGTTCTTCAATAAATACACATACTTTCATTTTTTAATTTATTAATCAGAAAATGACTGCAATGTATATTCCTATCTACACACAATTTTTCGAGACTATTTTTAAGAAAGGAAATCTAAACAAAATATAATTTTATATGAAAATTTGACTATATTTTATCGAAGCATATATTCTGGTATCGTTTGAAAATTTTCAGGAGCCATAGATGATTTGATATTTTTTTCCAACTTACTTAAAAACACTTTATTTGTAAACGGTTGAAATTGATTTGCGAACGGGTGTATTTCCAATGCAAAACCTGCATTACCGAAAGTCGCGCGGAGCATGATTAATTCCCCGTTTACAATTGTCAGCGGCGATAAACGAAATGAATTGCCTGCATGCCTCGTCGGGTTTAATTGAAAGTGTGTTTTTCGTTCGGTTTAACGAGTCCTCTAACTAATTACCGATCGACGCGGTTTTCATTGAACGGTCTCGTGCAAAAACGTCGATTTACTTTTCCGTAAAAAAATCAGCATCGAGGGACCGCTGTATATTTCGGTTAATCAAACATTCCTGTAAAAAGCCGAGCTGAAAGTTCGTAAGTAAAGGTTGGTCGATCGAAAAAGTGGGCGTAGCTCGAAGTGCATTCGAGCGCACTTATCGTTCGGTTAGCCACCGGCCGGCATTCATAAAACCACTGCCAATGTTGTTGCTCATTGTTGCTCACGCTTCTTTATTACCGATTGGCAACGGTGCACTCGGTTCCGCATGGTTCGGCCGCATCGTGCTCGATTATTCCGAATATAAAAACCGTGCATGCTAATTTAGCGTTACACTTCCTCGTAATTTACGTACGAACGAATAGTCTCGAAATATCATGCCGGATATTAAAATGTATTTGGTTCAGAATTAAATGTAAAAAGCGGACGGGAATTATCGAACCTCGACGTTCGTTAAACTCGAGCGTGTCCTTAACCGTTACGAGATCATTCATTCCGAGGACGAGTAATTTTCAATCACACATACGGAAATGAAACCATCGATGCTTATTTATCGAAGATGATCGCTCTCTCGCGGGGTAGGTACTATAAACGTCATAGCAAATCATTAACTCAATTAATAGGTGGGAGGGAAGGCGTGCTATGAGCAGCGCCGCCCATAATAATTTAACTGACTGACATTTTATACTTTACTTCCCTTCGGAGAGCGAGTATAAACGTCCTCGTATTGTTAGCATAAATTACTCCCCTCCAACGTAATTAACATTCTTTTAATTGCGCGATCACTGTAATTGACCGGCTGTAAATCTCGATTGGCTGATTGCCAACACTTTAAGCGATGGTCAAGAAACTGCGTTTTCTGGAATGAAAAGATAACAAAAAAGAACTTTTTAAAGAACCACGCTTATATTAAAATGCACTAAAAAGAAGAAAATAATTCTTAGTTTAGCGCTCCACGCTTTTATTTATAGTCGCCAATGTCTAAAAAAATTATTTCCTCCTTTTTAGTGCATTTTAATATAAGCGTGGTCTTTAAAATGATTTTTTATATATGTTTAATTTTCTACTTTTTTAAATGGATCGCAAGATATAGTAATACTGGTATGAAATAGTAAGATATAGTCACGCGAGATAGAATGAGGGGGTGAATCCGAGAGACGAGACATCTCTTGATAGAGTCCCAAATGGAACTGAATGAACGGAACACCGGGAAACACCACACTAAGCGCCTTCGGTGCGGAGTGGTTCAGTGGAGTGGGGATGCGTTGGAGTGGGAACAAGTAATGGAGCCAGAGACGAGATATGGGGCGCTTTTCACGCGCATGCGCGAGTTTTGGCAAGAACGTATCTGCGTCCGATGTTTCTGGGGCACTATTGGAGGGAAAATAGTGGGGGATTATTATTGGCGGGAACGTCTAGCGGAATCCGTCAAGACCATTACGACACGAGGAGTGAAGAACGGCGGGCTGCAAGAAGAAATTATCGAAATCAAATCATAATAAATTTTGCGAAATTAGCAGGGCGGCCAAGGTACCCGATGTTCGTACTTGACTGAGGTTCGTCGCGCATGCGCGTGAAAAGCGCCCCGTATTTCATCTCTGAGTGGAGTAGGAAGTGCTGTCGCAAAAGTAGGGATCACTAAACGCGATGACTGAGATCCTACATTTTCTTATCTTCTAAAGGTTTTTTCTTTAAATTTATTTTTTAAGATTGCATTGTCATCCAGTTCTGAGCAATGTGTAAAGTTTCAAGTCTCTAGATCATCAGGAATTGATTCAAAATTCGATTACAAGATTTGACACGTACAACGACATCGACACGGCAAGCTAATATAAGCATGGTAAAAAGAGAACCAACAACTTGATTTCTCCATAAATTAACCACCTGGTCAGTTTTCGTTTATTCGCTGAATCATGTGCAAGAGAAATCTGCGAAACAACATAAAAATGTACATAGAGAAAATTTCAAAAGTGATTTTTCTTTATCTTTTTGTTGCTGTTTGCTCGATGGTTTAACGAGTGAACTCGCTAGGTATTTTATATTACATAGTCGATCAAACTTCTACCATAGTAATTTTCGTGGACCCAGTAGAGAAATTGGCATGCTGTGTATACGCGAATGGGTTAAGTACTCATAGACGCGAGTGCAAACACTAAAAGCTCGCAGAACGCATTTACATTCACCGGGGATACATCGGAGCCACGCAAATCTAGCAAAGATGTTAATAGGTGAGCAATGTGAAACAGCAAACAAGTTGCAGTTCCATCTGCAAAAAATTCGACTATCTCCGAATACGTAGAACACAATATTAAACGCGCAGGTGTTAAAAGCGTCCAAGTGGAACGTCCGTTGCCAACAATGAAAAGAAAGTCGAAACTTTTGTTGCTAACAAGGCAATATATTCAGTTGATGCAAACCGATTTTGATGAAACTTATGCGAGATATGGTTCTTTGAAAAATATTCGACAAATGCTTCTTTTTATCGGCAACCATCCACTTCGAAGGGACGAAAACAGCCCTTTAAGGTCGAGGTCGGAACAATAATTTTCGAGATATCTCGGAAACCAGTCGTCGAAAAAAATGGAATCAGATCAGATCATTATCATCTTGCAGAATCCCTTTCACATCTACATGTTATAAATGATTCTAATAAATAAATCACAAAGAGTTGATCTCATGAAAAGATTAAACAATCTCAATTTCTTTCCATCTCTAAATGTCACATCCTTTCTTTACTTTTCAAGCAATGTAATGTAAAGATTTAAAATTGTGTTCACTTACGTTCACTTATTCTGCTACATCTACCCTACTAACGTATAACTAAAAAATCAATCTGAGAAGAAAAGGAAAACGTGGCGGTTCGATGTTTTGCGGAATGCCAAAAAATCCGCGCCAGGATTTTCCATAGGGATAGCAACGAACAAAATAGAATCGATCTTGCGGTCGCAATAAGCCATTACATCTGCTAGCAATTTTCTTTCGCGTATAATACAGTTAGCTACGAAAAGAAAGAGGCTCGATAGGGTAACTGAAAATCAATCCTCGGCAAGAAGCATTTCTACAAATCATGCTGCTGGCCTCCCACCACCCTCGTTCCTCGACAAAAAGCCTAATTCAACCACGTCGTGTAGAGCCGGTCCGCGAAGAAGTGGCTTCAACTTCGCGGAGTGACCTTCTTCCCACGTACACGTCGGTGCTACTTCCTACACCGGGTCGGGCATCAAATTATATTGCAGCGGAGAATTACGATATATGGGATTCTTAAGTTGAGTACATAACTACACGCTAGTTTAAATTAATTGCTTATACAGTTTCCATCGAACGAGTTCGAATACATGGAGCCCGGCGTTGCCGGCGAAGAATTCGTGCGCCTCCGATGCCGCAAACTTTACGTTACTTTGCATTCTTCCGAGTGCTGTTAGGCGAACTTTTATTTTCCTGTGCTACGGGAATACAAAAATCCTCGCACGGGGCGAGCTTCCAGAAACCGTAATTATTAAACGATTAATACGATGTATTTAAATGTTTGTACATCTTTGTTAGCGTTCTATCCCACCGTGTTTAACATACATTACAGTATATTTTACTTCACAGACGCTACTTTTCTCCTAAAAAGGATCCATAACTGGATCGGAACGTCGCGAATTTTCTAAATTCGTAACTGTTAGCAGTCGAGGGGTGACTCGGAGTCGCCATTAAAAATTGCTGTACCATTATTCACAATATTATTTGCATTATTAAATACGTTTGTATCTCATTGATTACCATAGATTTAATAAAGGTTATTATATTACTCCCATGTTGATAAAATGAAAGAGATCATATACAATTATTCCAAGGATTAAGATTGCGATCGGGGGTTGGGAATTTGAAGCAAAGTGGGATTTACTTTAGTCGCCACTAAAAATTACTGCACCATTATTCACAATATTATTTGCATTATTAAATATATTTGTATGTAATCAATTACTATACATTTAATAAAGGGTATGATATCAATCCCATGTCGATAAAATGAAAGAGATCGTATACAATTATTCTAAGCATTAAGATTGCGGTCGGGGGTTGGTAATTTGAAGCAAAGTGGGATTTACGGGTACATCGGGGCCCGAAATCAGCGTTCTCCTTGACCGTGGCCGCTCCGTTAAGGTAACGTAAGGTAACGTAAGGAAAGGTGCGGTAACACGAGGTAAGATAAGGGCGTCATGCGTTGGTTACCGTTGGGTGGCGCTGGATGGTCCGCTTGGAATGTCGTTCAGCGACTTCCCTCTCCCACCATCTTCATCCAGAGCTCTTTCTTCGACTTCCCTCGGGCTCGTCCTCTCCTCGTTCAACTTGCACGCGCCTTTCATACCCGAACACACAGACGCGTATCTCTGTTGCCGTCGATTGTAATCGCGCATAGATCCTTCGTTGCTACCCTCGATCCAGAGCCGGCAGATTTTCACTAATAACTAAACACCCGTTTCAATCCAGCAATCGTATAGATTTTCCACTACGAATTCACCCTTTACAAGTCAAATTCAAATTTTTGCAAATCAATTTTACCTATTATTCAGCATTGAGCGTCGATCAATCGAATTTACATTTACATAAATTATTCGAACTTTCGCACAAATCAATTTTACCCGTCAAGAATATTTCCAATTAATTACGCTTGAAACCATCTCTCTCAAATTCAGAATTACCGTCGAGTAATTGAATTTACATTTACATAAAAATGTTCGGACAGTAAATTTCGAACTTTTTATTCACTTTAATATTTTAAATTAATTACACTTGGAAGAATCTCCCTTGAGTCGATAAATTGAATTTACATTTATAAAAATGTACTTTCGAACAGTAATAATAGTGCCAGAATTTCGGAACGTCGACGTATCGTTTTCAAACCAATTGAAATTAGAATGAAACAACTTGGCTCCCGTTTTTCCCAATCGATGGAGAAAATTGCACGCTGCAGTACTTTTTCAGAACTGAGGAGATCTGAGAGATAGTTCCGATTCGTACGAAGCTGCAGCCGTGTTAGGAACTCGGGGGCAGCAGGAAACTATTTGGTCGGGGTCGATTGAGCCGCGGAGTGGCGAATCATCGAACATCGTTCCTAAATGAACGACTAAATAACACGTTCCTTGAGCCAACCAGCTGTAACCATTTCGACCTAATCCGCGGCGTAACAGTGGCAATTACTGCTCTCACACAAGTAACGGACTGAAGATTACCGATGATTACCACCTCGGCTATTCCTTTATCGACAGTTTACTCTCACGCTGCTCCTTCCCATAGCGCACCTATTCACAACGGCCAGTGCATCAAAAATTCATATTTTTCAAATTCTACGATGCTCGTTTCGCGTTCGTGCCACTGGAAACCATCGATACTGTAATAAATAACGGTGGGAATATATTTGTACAGGGTGTCAAGAAATTATTTCACGGCCACCATAACGTGATTCTACACCTACGATTTAGTAGAAATTGACATAAAAAACTCTCCGCAAAATTGATCTTGACCTTGAAAACCAAGCTAAAAGAACAAAATTTAAAACTAACTTAGCACTCGCTTAGGGTCTAACTTTGCACTAAATTTATGAATAAAAATATTATATATATGTCTATACGATCCTCATGACCAGTAGAACACGATTAAACAAAAAAAAGTTTCGTTTTTTTACGGGGAGTTTTTATATAAATTTCTCTAAATCGTAGGTGTAGAATCACGCTACGGTGGCCGTGATGTATAATTTCGTGACACCCTGTACAGTTATAAATTGATTCATCGCTTAGCAATCTCTTAAGATGGCTAAACGTTCTCCTAGTTTGATGACCTGTTTACATCGTTTTATTAAACTTTCGTACAATTTAATATCCGACGAACGCATTCCCAAAGTGTTACAACCATTTCGCGTTGACTGCTTATAATGAGCTTGGATATTACGATGATTCATAGACCACCCTGTATACGATTCAATTATACTCGTTGATACCACTCGTTTTTGCGAAACAGTTCGTTCGATGGCACACATGATTAGAAAGTAATTTAGTTTATGGGACATAGAAAGCACCCGACCTTTACCAATATGCATTATAAGTAGAGACTGTGATTCATAGACAGACACCGCCGATGTTTCAACGAACGCAGGGACAATACTGCTCTTGCAAAAATGCATTGCATTTTTCTGCGATTGTTACAGCTAACAACGCACATCTAAGTTTTCAGCGCACTGATTCGATCTGATGTTACTTTCTATTACGTAACTTTCGAAAAAATGCTCGTTATTGCATCAAAAAATTTGCATCTTCTTTTAAACGAATTTTAAAAAATTACCTATAGTCAGAAGTTCAAGCAAAGGGGACACAAGATTAGAATGACGTTATACTTCAGAGACTAGACGACGCGTCGATCGATAAATAAAGATCGACGGAGCTGCGACCTAAATTACAATGTGAACGACGGATATTAATAAGTGGCACACGAAATGGAAGCAACGGAATGACGTCTACGGAGTTATTAAAAAACTCCGGGCACAGCAAATACTATTATTCAGAGAGGCGGCTGCGACGAATTTGACGACTTTCTAAATTTTGAAATGAGTACCGCTGGTTGTTCTAGACGGGGAATCGAGTCGACAGGTTTAAATCACTTTCTAATCTGCAGTAGAAACAGGTGTTCATTCGTCTCACCAATTGATAACCGGTTTATTAAAATTGTACAAATAGATGCGTCGGATGAAAATCTTCCAAACGGTTGTTAAACAAATTTTTTGCCGTCGGTAGCTTCGGTAGAAGCGACGAGAAAGTCTAGACAGTTCCTTTTTAGTCGGAGAGCGGTGAACGTGGGATTGAATGTCATGTAGTCGTTATTAAACAATTCTTTTTTGTATCTGACGACTTCCAGCTGCGCGATTGGTAATCACTGATTACCAAAAAACTCTGCGGAAACGTGAGAAACATCGTAGCAATGGGGAGAAGTTTCAACAGTCTCCAATTGAAAAGTGTTGAACTGCAATGTGTTAAATTCAACGTTTAAAACATTCCTCTGATAAGTATTCTGTATATTAATTTAGATATACAGAGTATTTCCTCCTTTACCGGCAAGATTGTAGGAGCATAATCTACATCACAACTAATTTCCATTTTAGAGATTCACAACCTAGTTACGAAAAACAGAATGTCCATCGTACATCATAGACTTCGATCGTGTTGGTCCCACGAACATCAACTGTAAAACCAGCTTCTTGATTAATGACACGATGATTCGTTCGCAGGAGAGACGATAATCTCACGACAAGGTCCCGCCTTGTGTTGAACACGATTCAAGGAGAATAGAGATACTCGAATTCATTTTCGATTTGGGATCGACGATCGAATCGATGGCGACTAACTTTCGAATGGTTGATTAATTTCGCCTTGCGTTCTTCGCCAATTTAAAAATTAATCTTTTGTACCACGGTTGATCGATAAATTAATATCCTTCTTCACCAATTTGCTTCGTCGATCGCATACTTCGATGATTGTGTCCAGAATAAATTCAAGATAGAAGAAATGCTTTTAAACAATGCGTATTATCTTTCCTAGAACACGATTTTCAAGTATCGATGGCGACCGTTCCAGCTTTCGAACGGTTGATTAATTTCGCATTTCCTTTTCTCGTTGATTTCGAGCTGCGCCGATCGCCGACAAAAAGAGGAAAAAATACGCAAGATAAAGAGGTGAAACGGAGAAAAAGGGGGTATCGCGATGGCCAGGCAGTGAAACGGAATAATGTTAAGCCTTCTGGCGCGAGCACGCCTCGGGCTACCGATCACGGATCGTGTTGTCATCGGATGCAACAAGAATTTACTGGGGCAATTGGAACTAGTTCGTTCTACCAAGTTTTCTATCGGGGATTTTTACGGTTTCGTATGGCGCCGTCCATCAGCGCGAACCGCGATCCGAGAAATCGGCAAATCCGAACGGAATCGTAAAGACCCCGCGTCGACAGGGAATTAGCTACGACGCAGAGCGCGGCAATTATTCGATCGTTTTAAATGCTTTACGGTCCCGTTTACGGACTCCTGACATATACTGCCGTTCAACAGAGTATGCCCAACCTCTTGTACGTGTGTGTGCGAGCGCGCCGATTCCCAAAGAAGCAGGTGGAATCAGATGTAAAATAACTGGATCAATTTTATCTTCCCCGAATCGCCACGCCCTTTACAGCAATCATTTAATCTCGTTATTTAAAATCCGCGTTCGAGCACCTTGACAATCCGACAAACTTTTTCTTCGGGCATTGAAAGGCACTATGCTCTGCACATTATTAAGCATATTATTGTACAGTGCACAGGTTCGATCAATTATTAAAACAAGCAATTTTGCAATTTAGAAAATTCTCGACATTTTCATCCAAATATGGACCATTTTCAGGAGAATAGTTGCGCCTGTAAAATAATATATACTGTAATGTATGTTAAACACAGTCCACAAAATCGGACAAATCGTCACAAAATTTCTATTAAATACCTACGATCGATAAAACAGAATATTTGTTATTGTTGTACAACAGAATCTGTACAATTTTATTTAAACAGTGAATTACCGAGGAACTCCACCTTTTCTGTCTTCTTCTCTACTCGACGACTATTGTAACATTTAATTCTCATAAAAGTGCTGAAATTGCAACACCCTTTCACGCTTTAACGTGAAATTAATTATAAAGATACTTCTTTCAAGCTCAAGGGAACTTCCTCCGAGTTGTAATTCCGCTTCTTCGGCATCAGTTGTTAATCATACCCGGCAACCGGAACATTTCGCTTGTTTTTACTGCGCTTTATGAAGGGTCTTAGGAAAATCTATCGAAGAACAAGCTCGTGCGTTTCTAATTGCTACTTCCTAAGAGACCTACATTGGTAGATCTTTCGCAATAATCGCCACACCATTTTCAATACATGCACGTGATTGATCAATGTTTCGACCATTTTTGCACAACGTATCTTAGCTATGCATATACAGGGTGTTTCCTACTTTTCCGGCAAGATTGTAGGAGCATAATGTACAAGTGTAAATACGAAAAAAATGTTATATGAACTTTGTAAACGAATGTAACCTAAATAATACGAAAGGTCTATTGCGTTTTTGAACGAACTTCATATAACATGTTTTTCGCATTTTCACTTGTAAATCGTGCCTCTACAATATCGCCGAAAAATTAGGAAACAGCCTATGTAACTACCATGCATTTACAAAAAATAAATTTTCATGAAGGGCCCAAATAAAACAGTTTAAAAAAATGCCTTTTCTATTTTTGCACGTAACCTTGTAAATAATAAATTTTGGAAAATCTTTCTTGCACATCATTTTATAAACCAATGCTTCTAATTAATTCTAAAAAATCAGGTCGTTTGGTACAATTACAAAAAAGTTATTCCATTTGAAAAACTGTACGAACTCTATGTACACCCACTGTATTCGATACGCGTAAGTAGGTAGGATACGATTCCAGATAAAGAGTATTATATAGATCCAATAATTACATGTGCATAAAAAGAGAGGTGGGTTCTTGTTGCTGAATAGTGGACTCTTTTCCTGGCCGAGAGAATTCCAGCGACGCTTAACCGTGGATTACCACCGTATCGATTGCGAAAATGTTGATTTTGCCGAGCGTCTTCTCGCAGTGTCGCGTCGTCGTCGACTGGTTGCGAACCGTGAATGGCGTTCCGAGGCGTAATTACGCGGCAGAATTTACATCGGCATAAATTACGCCCCGCGTATGCCGACGACCTATAGCGTTGCTTTGCCGGCCCGTTTTCATCCAGCAAATTAATGGCGGCTCGCGGCATGAATGAACGCTGACGGAAAAGCGGTTCGGAAGACTCGGGACGCGTTTCTGGCGGCGCGGCACGGCGCGGCGGCGTTTAATTAATACGTCGCGTCGCGCCTCCCGCCGCGACTCGTACCCCGAATCCGATAACGATGCCAGGTTTTATCGGGTGTCACGATCTAATCTCGTATCGCGGGACGAGCGATAAATATTGTTAACGTACGAGCTACCTGATCGTCCCGAGAACTGGAATGACTAAACCGCGGACGCGCCGACTTTGCGAACTTCTGCAAAATTATCTTCGACACACCACCTCGTTACTGATTATTGAAATATGCAAAATTAATCCATTGTTTGATTGTAATCCATTCGATTTATTTCAATATTAGTATGTTGCAGTTTGTTTACGATAACCGTTGGTTGCTTGTTTTATGTACCGCTCAACTTTCTGACTCGAGTGATCCTCACTTGACGTTTAACATTTAACCAGAAAGGTGTGTTTTTTTCGTGCTCGTAATTTCATTTGACTGTATTAGTAAAACTTTGTTTAATTAATTCTGTTTACCTAATTACAAATGGATAGACTTTTTAAAAATATTTTTTTCAATATTTGCATTGTCGTCCAGTTCCGAGCTATGTGTCCAATTTCAAGTCTCTGGCTCATCGGGAAGTTAGTTTAAAATCAATTGCGAGATTTGTACCGAATAAACAGACAAACAAGAAAACGAGCTAATAAAAACGTAGTAAAACGATTATCCTATTCATTCCTCCGGAAATTAACTTAATTAGACATTACAAACGCATCTAGAAGCTAACGAATCGCTCCACATGATACGGTAGGACAGCACCTGAATAGCATCTCGTTAATCTGAATTTCAGTCTATCAATTCGATAATTCCAGTTTGTTCGTTCTTTATTCCGTGTAAATTTGTGACACTTTCTATTTTCGTACACGAATTTTGAGGAAGTACTAAATTCGGATGGGAATCTATTTTTGGTCTTTCAGACCACGTTTGTGCTATAAAATGTTTTTCATTTACTATTAAAAACCATGTTATCAACGTTTGTAATATATATATATATATATATATATATATATATATATATATATATATATATGTATATATGTATATATATACACATGTTGTTGTACAATTTGATCGAACCGTTGCGCCGATAACATTATTCCAATTGTCTAAAAAAATTTACGATCGATAAAATAAATTCATGATTTGATCTAAGAAATAGCATAAAATGCCCACTCCATGTTTGGTTTTTCGATTTTCGCATTCTCAAATCGGCCGTTTGGACCACAGTGCGTCGGCGTGCGTCGCTGTAGCGTCGTGGGGTATCTCTCCGATTCGCTGGGTCGTGGATCGTCCCCTCGTGGCACTGATCCTCCGAGGCGAGTGTTGGTGGGGAGCGTCTCTAGGAGCAGTTGCACGTGGTGGCTGTGTTATCCTCGGGCGAAATTTCGGTCGTCCGTACGCGTGTACGTTGGAGGAGTGTACGGTACCTCTCCGTTCTCCTATCTTTTCCGTGGTAGGGTAGGAAACTGTTGAAGGTGGTGGTGGCGAATGGTGATGGTGGTGGTGGCGTCGGATGATGATGGTGGTGGTGCAGCTGGCGTCGTTCTCCTCCGGTGTCGGATGGTGGTGGTAGTATTAGCAGTAGTAGTAGCTTCTAGTAGTGGTAGTAGTAGCTCTCGGTAAGAGCATACACCGAGTGCCACCTCCCATTTCGTCCTCGGCGTGCTGGCACACGAGACACGAGCTGTTAGCTATACTTTCGTACGGTCCGGCGTCGTCCCCGTGGTTCAGTCGGTCGGCCGCAACACACCGCTCAATCAGCCGATCAGCTGTTCCTCTCCTGTTTTGCGCGAACCGGCTTGCGACTCGATCCGCCGTGCGAGTCAGTCCGCTCTGTTCATTCTCGCAAGCCGATCGTCGCCTGTCGATTCGTTCTCGAAGGCTGACCGCCTCGCCTTGCCTTGCCTCGCCGGATGCATCGATGCCACCCACCCGTCGCGGCACCTTGATGCTTGATCATCAATCGGCGAACATGTTCGAATCACCGCGAGACCGATCGCTCGTCGCACGAGCGACGGGCAACGCGTCCTCGGAACATCCTCGCACCCTTCCATCGATCACACCCTCCTCGTCTGCAGTCACTTTGCTCCTCTAGTTCATTTAGTTCACTCTCTAACTGTCTCTTCGTAATCTTCACAAGTCCCTCTCCCGTGTCTAAGTCCTTGCTGAAACTAGTGCGTTCTCCTTTGAATTCCATCCGACGATTTTCAGTCGCGTTTCCTAGGCTCGCAGAGCCCTCGGAGACCGGAAGTGATCAACAGTGTTCAGTGCCTCGATCCGTGATTAACGATTCCCAGTCGAGAGCTAGTGCGAGATTGACACCGTGCGCGTGTGATGTGCAGGGGAATATAGTGTGGCGGTATTATAGTGGTTCACGGAACGGGATTGAACGGTGACTGTGACGGATACACGCCGACCGAACCGGCAAACTGGAGATCCTAGGGATGTTCCCGCCGCGCACGGAAGCGCCGACAGCGGACAAGCTGGCGCTCTGTTACGCGCCGCACGTTGATATGACCACGGTGATCGAGGTCGAGGTGTGTGATCCTTCGAAATCATATTGTCGTAGCACGTGTTTAGATCGTGATAACCCTAGCAGAAAAGAACAGGAGTGGCATAGGCCCGAAAATAGACACCCCAGGTATACTACGGAGTGTAGGTCCTCGGGGAGCCTAGTTTGGGCATACTACGACAGTAGAGGCAACCCATTGGTTGTCCTGGGAGGTGGATTGTTTTAAACTTTAACCACCTTCCTTAACAAAAAAAAGATCGTGATGACCCTGGAAGTATGAATTCGCAGGTTTGGGCACACGCGGTTCGGAAACTGGAGTGGTCCGATCAGTGGCGCGTTATGACTAGTTGGGGAGAGTATAGGCAAAATAGAATTTCGGGGCCCCTTTGAAATTTTTTATGAAAAACGTAGAATTTGGATCTCGGTTTGTGTTCGGGGTCCCGTTTTGCTTTGGGCCCCGGGCATTTGCTCAAGTTGCACATACGCCACTGGGTCCAATCGAGATTTAGAACTTTACATCGTTCGTCAATGTAGGCATTGTTCCACAGAGAGTAGGCTAAATGCGCTTCTGCATGTTTTATGGTTATAATGTTCCTCCAACAGCTCTGCAATCGGTAATTAGCTGAATTATGTCGGCAAAATGATCTTCTCAGTACTTTGCAATTAAAATGTTTCTGAGTTTTGGGTTGCCACTAATAGAAATGTTACACGAAGTTTGTTTATAAACGCTTTATTACAATATTATAGGCAAATATTGAATGTAGCCTGAATAATAGGGAAGATCGATTGCGTTTTTGAACGAACTTCATATAACATTGTTTTCGTATTTTCACTTGTAGATCGTGCCTCCACAATCTTGCCGGAAAAGTGCGAAACACCTTGTATATGCATAGCTAAGACACGTTATGGAAAAATGGTCATCGTCTTTTATTCTTCTGTAAATCATTTAAAACGTCTCTCCGACAGTTCTGCGTTGTCACTATTTGATCTTGTAAGAAGACGATAACGTAAAAAATGGATCTAGCACAGAAATCATTTAAAATGACTCTCTGAAGAGACAATTGTACAATTCACTAAAAAATGCTCAAAATATATCATCGTCTTTTATTCCCCCGTAAATCTTCCTCGCGGTGTCATCATCGGCAATTAATCCCAAAGTTTAAGAAACCACGAGCCGGCATGAAACAGTCGATACTTCTGAATAGTTTTATAATTATAGAGGATCGGTTGTAGGAACGACATTGTTGAGATTGTTGAATCACAATTAATCACTTCTTTACGTGCGTACAAGTTTTTGTATGGTTTACGACGTTTTTACGTCGACGTGTTCACCGATGAATTATCGTTCCTCGAAGCGCTGGAGAATCCTTGAACCACATTTCTTAGAAACATTGCTCATTTCATGATTACGTTCGAATTGGTGTTCGTCTATAATATATGGAAATCGAATGCAACTTCGGATGCAGTAACGAAAGTACTGCCCTTCGGCTTCTTCTTCTTGTTTGTCTGAAAGAACCACTTCACGCCGAGGGTAGATTATAAACTGGAAGAACGATCTCTGGCGACGAGACTTAAATTGAAAATCAGTTTTCCTGTCAATTATTTCCATCGCATCAATCACGGAACGTACATAAATTATTTCCGAATGAGATCGAATAAGTATAACGGTTCAATTAGTTGAAACCTTTCAATCCAACAAATTTAATCCCTTAAATTATTATTAATTTGCTTAAAGTCTGAAATATTTATTTTGCATCGAAGCAGTTATTTTATTCGATAAAAATTGATTTGGAAGATGAAGATTAAGGAAACGGTCTTTATCGAGGCGTTTCAATCTTGAATTGTTGTAAAGGATGGTTAATCGTGTCTAAATATTAGAGTGTAATTATTTTCGTGTGTAACGAGTAGTTAACGAGTATTTCTAGGTCGTCGGTTTAGGTGAATCACCTGGTGTATTTAAAGCTCCGAACACCGGAGGTCCACATTTTTTTCCTAGTCATTTGTCCTTAATCTACGATCTCTCGATTTCGACACGGCTGGACTTATTGGTTATTAATTGTCTACTTGTCACGCGTGGTAAGAGGGACGATTTCTCCTGCGTTATCGATAGCGATCTCAGCTGGAAAGTTCGGCTATGCGCCTTGTGAAATGGACCGACCATTTGCAGATTGTTGGCCGCTCGAAATTTTATGCGCGTGTAGCTATAGTGACAGATCGTTTCGATCTAACCGACTATTAAACGATCGCTGGCCTTCTTTTCAAACTGTGCTCCACGTTGCCGACTCTTCAAGTTACATTTCATCGGGGAATGTAGACGATCAACTTCCGAATGATGTTTCCTCTGTTACGTCCCAGTTTGGACGTAGAGAGACTGGTATAGAGATTTTATAAGTTTAAATGAGAGAGATATAACGCTGTTTCGAACCTACGTGCATTCATCGGCTTCGGTTTGGGTAATTGAAGATTTTGCGATATTTTATATGGCTTTGTTGGTGGATTTTGGAACGAAGAAGTCGAAATTAGGTATTCGAGATGATCTTGGAGAGTTTGATTTTAGATAAAAATTAAACAAATTGTATTTTAAGCAACAAATTCCGGATGCATATGGTTGTTGGGAATTGTTAGTAATTATTATAAATTGTTAGTAGTTACCGTTTTGGTAAATATATAATGCAAAAAATTATTATTTACAAGGTTACATGAAAAAATAATTTTTTCACATATTTTTATTTGGGTTCGTAATGAAAATTAAAAATTTATGATTTGTAGGTCTATGGTAGTTATACACATACTGAAAATTTCATCGAAATCATTTGACGCAGGAAAAAACGACGCGCATCGAAAGATGCACGATTCTGTAGATTTTAAGCAAAATTTAATTTTATTGAGACTGATAAAAAATAAGGTAAACTTATGATTTTCATGTAAATAAAATTTTTAGTTTTTTATAAAGTGGTTTCAAAACCCACTTTATTCAAGATTTTTATGTAGATAAAATTTTTGCCCAACTCTAGGGCAATGTGGTAAATTCATGAAAACGATGTATCACAGAAAGTCGAAGACACGTTTCGTCGACGACGGGTACGTGAAAGTCAGGCCCATATAATGATCGAATAACGAATATAACTGCAAATTGAAGAGTTCTTAATGACTTTTCCTGCGGCGCGGCGTCGAAAAGAACGGTACTTCTTCGTCCGATGCGATGGTAACGACGCCTATCGTTAAGTGACCAATATTTACGTGCGGAAGTCGCTGGTTGCATGCGGGTCGTCGCCACGGATATTGTATGTGTACAATTACGAAAGAAAACCACTTAGAAAGCGCGATGAATTTTTGATTCGATTTTCAGGTTAGGTAGTCACATGATTGGCCAAGAGCTCCCTTCTATGTGTAACGGACCTTCCCGTTCAGATTTCGAACGACGTTAAATGCTTTTACCAGCTGCCTTTCGAGTATGTACATCGAATTCCTCTTCGTGTACACTCTAATCAGACTACATTCACTCCAGTTCCCAATTACCGACTCATTATACTCTGGAATTGTAAAAACAAGCCAATAGATTGTCAATCTTTGTGCGCTCGTGCAATTCATAAACTTTGGTACATTTTTGGTAAAAATGTCCCTCCAAAGACGAATTTGTATACAGGGTGGTCCACGCAATTGTTTCAAGTCATAACTCCGTTATTATTGCATTTACGAAAAAATGACACAGGATAAAGATAAATGGTTCGAAGAGCACTACATCTGTAGGCCTTTAAATTGTTTTAGATGCAGCGGTGCATGTGCAACATGCATTGTAACAACTTCTAATTCATTCAATATATTTTTTACATTGAATATGTTCTAGAAAAATGCTGTTCGTCCGATGCGTTATCAAAAGCATTTTTGTCGATTCTGGTCTTGCGACATGGGCTTATTCCGCGATAAAGATAGAATTGAAATCGCTCCTAGCAGGTGGAATCTTCGCGTGCCATTCACGCGTAGAAAGTTGTATGAACGATGAAAAAGCGCACATTGGCCCTTTCACGGTTTATAGAGATGTTCGAGATCGTATCACGAGAGCAAAGACCTAATGGCTCACGCCGGTATAGTGCCGATACAAAGCCTTTCGCTGTTATTCAAATAAATCACTGCTGATAGTATCTGTTCGAGCGATGCTACATATTCGTGGCATCGCCGGATCCCCCCATGGACAGGGTCTTAGAAGCTGTTTTCTTATCATTGTAGAAAGAGTTCTGAAACTCTAACGAATTCAGACATTTCTCGTTCACTTTAATTCCCCGCGAAACAAAGAAAACGTCAAAGGAATCAATTCAATTTTTTGTGGATCGTAATTTTGAGAATAATTGTGTGATGGTATCAGCGCACAGGTTCGATCAGTGATATAAACACTATCATGTTTGCAATTAATTCAAAAACTCAAATTTTGCATCTTGGAAATAATGAAGAAATTTAATTTGCAAAATTGCTGGTGTTTATATCACTGATCGAACCTGTGCGCTGAAAAGAAATCGTCTGGAAACGAGTCTGTCAAATCTGCAGAACAGAAAGTAATTTTCTCGAAACATATTTCATCATGTATCTTACGAATTCACTTGTGAAATGGATGCTGTTGAGCGTTTTCTCAATTCCACAGTGTTAGAAAAAATATTGTTGATGACTTATTGCGTGCTGCAAATAAACGGAATTAATGGAAAAAAGTATGTAACTACGCGTGTTTCATCTGAGACCTTTCGATCAAAGGATTCGTGAAGGAGTCGTGGTACAATTATGACATTGTTAACTTCTGCTTCTTTTTTGTCCGCTAACAACGTATTTTCTGTATTCTCATTTGCAACACGAACCTGAACTTCTGCGTACACCTCGTTGGATTTTCCAACGAAAATGTGCTTGATCACACTTGAGCAATTTGCTTTGATGATTTTGCGATTTGTGACCGATATTTCATACAATCAATGGTTCGCGTAGACTCCGATTGTAATCAGCGTTTTATACAGAGATTCTCATCTGAACTTTACCGCACGGTTGAGCAACAGTGGTTCTGGCTTTCTCGAACGGAACAAAGAACAATGCGTAACGCAATGCTTAAAACAATCGCGAATTAATGGCTGGATATAAACGATTATAAAAATCACGAAGTTTGCGTTGCTTGTATAATACTGACCTATTACATTTTCCAGCACCGAAAGAGAAACGAAATATAATTGCACACGTGCATGCACTGTTTTCGCGTAAACAGAATCTTAAACGTGATACAATTGATACTGCAAGTCAAATAGTTCATTATCCAACTACTTTGATGTAATGTAAAAAATGTATGCACCGATTGCAAGACTCGGAGTCAAGTAAAACTTGCTTTCTTCTTTTAATTATGTTATTAAAGTGAAATTAATACACTGGTGGTCTTAAATATTTTTAATATTTAATTAAATCTTTTTAATATCGTGTTGTGCCTCTTTTTGGGAATATCTGGGGCTTCGTTGGCGTGCAGAATAATTATTAAAAAATTCCCAGGCTCTTTGTAATAACGTTCGAACACTATAATCTTCTTCTTCCAACGGGACCGGAAGCTCGTCTCCCTGGCGTCCTAATTTCGATATTACCTCACTGTTTCGGGTACCCTAATTTCGAGAAAGATATTCTTCTTCTGAAGGTATTATTATGGTAAAAGCATGGTGTGGCGAACGAGTGAGATCAAAGTGCCATTCGCCTTGAAAAAGAGGATATAGAATTTATTCTTTGTATCTAAATGGCATAGTTAGTCAGATTTTTTATACGGCTTAATTGCACCGTTATATACTCTGCTATAATTATACCTCGTTTTGAGTGATGCGATGTCGGAGCTCTGAAACGGCGTTCGAAATCATTCATTGTCCTAAAAAAAGTCAGGAGTGAGTGGAGCCACGTGCAGAATCGAGTTTCTACTATTAGTGAACGATTTATAAGAAATGGATTTCTGTTAAAACTTTTATCAGGTTGCAAGTATTGCTCCGAACAATTTCATTTTCATGGTACATCATGTTACAGCAAAAAAATCTCACTCTTGCGAATGATTCCCACCAGGATCGAAACCTCGAGGTTTTAATTTGCAAATCATCACACATTTATTATCAATATTTCGATCGAAAAACAATTTCAAATGTATTCTCATTTGTGTTTCAATTGTACCAAACGACCTGATTTTTTTATCATCGATTAAAAGCATTGGTTTACTAAATGATCTGAAAAACAGATTTTCCAAAAATTACAATTTACAAGGTTGCATGCAAAAATGTAAAAAGCTTTCCTTTGTATTTTTTTATTAGGGTCCCTAACGAAAATTTAAAATATATGTTTTGTAGATCTGTGTTCGTTACATACATCCTGAAAATTTCATCGAAATCGATTAACATACACACGAGCTGCGAGCGGTTAAACATTGTAAAAATCGTAGTTTTACACGATTTTCGATCAGTTCCAATAAAATTAAATTTTCTATACGAATTCGATAAAATTTTTCAATAATATTAAAATTCAATTTTATCCCTCAACAAAATTAAATTTTGCTTAAAATCAAGAGAATCGTACATCTTACGATGCGTGTCGTTTTTCCTGCGTCAAAAGATTTCGATGAAATTTTCAGTCTGTGTATAACTACAATAAATCTACAAAATATGAATTTTCTGTATTCTGTAAAAAAATAAAGACCAACTCAATTAATTATACAGTATAAATTCAATAGAAAGCCGAGGCTTACTTTTCCGACAATAATTTGCGCTCGTTGAAAAATTCACCAACTTACACATCGTCGCAGGCTATTTAACGCGCGATAAAAGGCGCCGGACGAACTACAACGAAACAGTTAATTTATTAGCCGACGTTAACGCGGCGGTTGTATCTAGTAATAATAAAGTCGATGATAAACGACTGTCAAGCAAGAGTGAAAACACCGATTTCCGAATAGTCCGCAAAGAGACCAGTATCTTATCGCGTTCGCGACTTTTATTTTTACCGAAACGGCAGCTAACATCTAATACAGTTTTCTTGACAAAGATCGCTGGGCACACCTACATTCTGCCCGCAAGCTATTTGCGGTGTTCTGTTCGCCATAAGATTTGCATAGCATTTATCCGCGTTTATGTTCACCACCTTCGGCGGATAAGCGGTACTGTTCCATATACTCGTCGTTTATAGTAATGGCGGACCTCCAGCTTGGCTGACACGATTTTTTCACCGGCGAACGACGGACATTAGTCACTGCAATTACGCCGACCACTGATTTTTTAATAGCGGCGAAAGTTTCACTCGACGCGTATGTATATCGATGAATGCGTGTCTCCTCCCTTCCTTGCACATTTATTACGGTTATTATGTTCTGTTTCTTTTTTCCTCGTTGGTCTCCTTTTTCTTTTTCCTTTACGTTTGCCGTACACGTCCCGTCGATGCGTGCGGCCTTTCGACGGACACGATTACGGACAATTGAGGTGGAAATAGATTACGGATGATCCGAGAGCTCGCGGCACTGTTTCGAGGAACGGAGAAATGAATTAAAGGAACACGCCGAACAAAAAATTATTCGACGCGCCGCGACGATATATAACGATGCTCATCAACCTTTTCACTACATTGGACGTCGCCATGTTGTTGTACGTGCGACGCTATGGCGAGATATCTCGTCAGAAAGTTCTTTTATTTTGAATTGAGTTTGGTCCAAATTGCCCATTGCGCGTCGCCGCTGACGCACTCTACTCCTGTACAGGTTCCCCCACCACGTACCAAACTATTCCCCTGATGCGATCAGAATTAATTAATTATTTACTTTATGGGTCTCCTCACTGATTTCGATGACCTTGAAATATGTTGCCAAAGTCATAATTCTGAACAACTTTTTCTTATACATGTTATCGCCGCTCAGCTTTAGTTTCCGAGATATTCTAGCCGACTTATCGGCGGCGATAATTTCAAATCAAACCTAACCTAACCACAACTCATTCTATTCGTATTGATTTCTCCCATAGCAGTTCAAATTCCGGATTACATGTAGTTTTTTGCGAATATCTCGAAAAGTAAAATGGTCGTCAAAATCACCGAGGAGGCCCTTAAAGTAAATGATTACCAAAAAATTGTAGTCCCTTCAGCAAAGAAGTTTCACTTGAAAAGTAAATTCCTATACGCGCCCAGTGTCGTCCCAAAATCAAGGGTAACAATTCAACGAAGGGTTAAAAATGTGTCCAAACATTGAGGAACGGTTACAAAATTGCAATCGAAGATCTCGATGAAAACTTGACCGAAGGTACTAATTCTATGTTTTTCTGTTCGCAGGACCGTTTAACTGGCCATGGGGGTATATCCTCGCTGGGTGGTGGGAACTCGTCGCCGTATTCCGGCGCCCACCACCATGGTCACAGGGGCAACGGAAACGGCAGCGGGATGCCCCATCATGGTGGTGCGTCGTTGCCCACCGCCTCGGACTTTCAACCCCCATATTTCCCACCCCCGTTCCCATCGCACCACCATGCGCCAGCGAGTCCTCAACATCCGAGTCTCGGCCAGCCTCAACATCTCGATTACCTCGTCGGCGATCCTTACACGCAAACGTTGAACACGTTACATCAACATCATTACAATCACCTGAGCGCCGCCGTCACGGCTGGCCAGAGGGGCGGCGACCTTAGGAGGGACACCGAGGGAATCCACGTGGTAAGCAATTACTACGATCAATTACCTAATGGCTTAGCTACCGGATGGTACTGCTAAATCAGGAATCAATTTTCCAATTATTCTTTTATGGGAAAAATGGGTGGATGTAATTTCAAAAAATAAAAAAATTCGGTAATTATATAGAGAAGGTCTGCCTACTCCGATTTCGATGAAATTGTAATATGTTATAGATTTCGACATTTTCATCAACTTTTTCCTTTTCCAATATAGGGGGGTCGCTTTTAGTTTTCGAGATATTCGCAAAAAACCAATGGCTAATACTGTATTGAATTTTCGGTATTCGTGCACGGCGCGTCGTCTGTTTACTTTTGTTTTGTAAACACGTTGCGAGGATGAGAGAGAAAACAGGGTCTCACTCTATATAGGGTGACACATATATAGGGTAAGCTTTTAATTTGAAAAGAACACTCCTGGATTTTTGTACTACTCCGCGATCTAATCACAACTCATTCTGATCGCGCGATTTTTCCATTACTAATTCAAATTCTAGATAACAGCTACAATGCAAAGATTGCATTGCAAATACTACATAGCAAGAAGTTTCACTTGTGTCGCGCGTGGTTTTCGACGCGTATAATTTTTTATTTATGACTAGCTCGGCTAAACCATCCTCACCACTTCATTCGTGTCGTGAATTCCGTGACGCGAATTAGGCCCACATCCTGTCAAAAGAAGTTTCACTTGAAAAAGGAAGTATTACAAGAAAAAAGAGGGAGACATTGAACTCGCGGAAGGGGTGCACGAGGTCGCAAAACAGAGCGACGATCTTCGCACGGTGGTCGCGGAAACACGATGATCGGTCGTCTCTTATCGTCTCAGGTGCGCGCGTAAAATCGTAGCGCGCGGAGATCCGGTCACGTGCAGTCCTGGCTACCTCATTAGAAAAGCGCGCGCGGCGTGTTATTTGTAGGACGCACCGCTCGGCAACAGCAGGGGGAAACGTAATAATGGGTGGTATCGATCTATTAGACGTATCACGGCCAATAAGTCCCGCCCGTGACATCGGTGATTGCGATCGTTGATCCCTCGGGAGAGCACGCGAGCTGGCTGGCCGACGATGCGCGCGACATTTGCATTTGCCACGGCTCCGCTTACCTGTCCCCGTCTAATAAGAGGGCTGTCTGTGCCCGCCCCTGGGGCCCCTCTTCCCATTTAAGTGCGGAGCTCGGGTTGCCAACTTTGAAAAATCGATCTTCCTTCTTTTATTGCACCTTTTCCAACACCCTGTTCAGCTTTCGAAAAAAAATCCGTCACGCTTTTTGAAATAGTCGAAGTTATCATCTTATAGAACGCGTTCTTGGAAATATACTATGATAAATTATTCGTCCGCGAACTCGCGATCATACACTTGCACTTTATATTGAAGCACCCAAGACTTACACCGAAAATATCTCCGTTGCGTTTTTGGTAATACAAGAAAATGTTTCTCCACTTTTTTAAATCTATAGATACGTATATGTAAACTGTTATAAATTCGTTTTTGCTGTGCCCCATCACAATGTAAACATTAACTGTAACCCGCTACTCAAATAACGTGTAAGATATATCCGATTGTAAACCATGTGGTCTAAAATAAACCCTAAACAAATCAATAAATAAGAAAATGTTTTGTTCATCGGGGCAACGATTGTGACCAAGAAGATTTTTTCTAGGTTATATTTTCCGATATTTCAAGTTCACCGTCGTGTTTCTTTTTAATGGAACGACGTAGAAAAAAACCAACGACGCTGAAGAACTGGGAAGGCCAGGAAGGAAGTTGTAGATGAAGAGACGTTTTGTCCTGTCTGGCTTCGAGATCGATTTTTCTGTTGCACGCGGAACGGATCACAGTTTCTTGCACGCGTCTCGTTCTTTTCCGTCCTCCTGTCCGGGATTACCTGGTTACAGGGTGGGTAGACGCAATGTACGGTTCAATACGTGGAAGACGGAACTTCGTTTAAGTACCCGGACCGGCCTTTTTGTTTGTCGAGGTGCAAGCCGATTGTTTGCTCTAAGTGGGAATAGCACGCGAAAGAGCGTCGATCTCGGTGTTGCTTCACGAACAGGAACGAAACGCTCTGCGGCTGCTTGCCGTAAATTATTCGTTTATACTGCGGAACGTATTTGAGGAAATATTATTTGACCTGCTCGGAGACCCAACAATCGTTAGCACGTGGTTTTTAAGTGCACGAGATTTAGTCGTGCATTTCTGCGACTACAGATTTGTTACAAAAAAAAGAAGTAGATTGTCTGATTCTACATTAGACGCATTATACTTCTTAAATGATTTTATAAAAGTTTGGTTTTGAATAAATAAATTTATCGGTTACATTTAGCGTCTATTCTTTCCTTGTTTTTAAAGTTATGTACATATTGGACAGGAAGAAACATCGAGTTAAAGTCTTTTGTGCATTATCGATGAATATTATCAACGATATTCCAATATTTGTTTATTTTATTAAAGATTCTAGAGAATTCTCGAGAAATATAGTCTTAGTTCTCGTTTCTCGAGAAATGAAAAATGTTGAGAAATCAGGAGCACTAGTTGCAAGTCGTGAATTGTTTGATTTCTTTGTTGCGAATATGTGCTGGCTGTATTGAATTTCTAATTGTTACGTCTTCACGAAAGTAACGTGTCTCTCGAGAGATTTTTATAAACGTCTCTGATCATTCAGGAAATGATTGATCGCAGTATCCATTGCGGAACAGTTCAATGGGGACTCGGTCGACAAAAAGAGTATTCTTCTATCCAGAGAGCTTTGCATGCGAAATAAACGTTCGCCGACGTTTCATTGAATCACAGTTCACGTTACAGTCGAACAAAACCATGACGAGGGCACGTTTAGACCTCTAATAACGCGTAAAGTAATGGTATTTGCGGTCCACCTTACTCCGACATCTTTTATGGGAATATCAGCCTAATTACAGCGGCGTGACACGCGCCCACCGCATTGTGGATTATATTTTTGGGGCGGTTCCAAAAGGTGTCGTGTAACGTTTCACAAAAAGAGAGATTCGGCTTCGCGTAACCCGACACGCGCAACACGAAGAATGCGTTCGGTTTCGCACTGCTCCAAACTGGTTGGAGAAGGACTAAAGCACAGGGTTCGATTTAAAGCATCTGTCTGCGACATATGCAGTTTCGTGTTGCGAACCGTCCCCGCATCGAAAGTTGTTTATTTGTGAGAGAGCGGTGAGAAAATGCACGATTTCTGTGACGGCATCGACATAGCTTGGGATTAATAAATAAAAATAGAACAATTGGAGTACGGATATTTTGTATATAGAAGAATTAGAATATTGAAGAATAGAAAATAGTATTTTAAAGATGAATTTCTGAGTTACATATTGCCTTACGAACATGAACATCAACCCTTCGAGTGGTTTTACGTTATTAAATATGTTGGTATCTAATCAATTGGCACACATTTAAGTATTGTACGAGGTAGTATAACAATTTCATATTCATCAAATGAAAAAATATCACAGAGAATGGAATTATTAGAATTTGCCTTTCCAATGTCGTTCGCACAATTAACTAAATTTTTATTCTGCACGAAGATCCGCAGCTCGGCGATGTAGAAAGGCAGTATGGGTCTCGCAAGCATACGAGCAAAATTTTCTATACGGCACGTGTAATGTATTTTGAATTTATTTTTGAGATTTCGTCACACCGTATCGTACAAAATTGCCTTAGTTCCCGTCGTGATTCTTACTGCGATCATTACTGTTCCGAATTATGAATATATTTCAGTTCTGAAATTATAAATCACGACGAGAGCAGCTTTAAAATATTCTACAACCTGACGAGATTGCGATATCGATTATTTCAAGCTGTACAACCCCTCGTACCATATCTTGGTCTGGCCAAAGCGCATTCTTCAAAGGAGGGTGGCCGACCTCGTTCTCAATGAAATCTTACACTGATACCACCGCTCGGTTTATGAAATATCGAACGAATCCCGCAAATACTTCCGCTATCGAGACGTGCCGACTAAACTCCGTGTAATTGTTTAAATTTTAGGCTCTGGTAAAAAGTATTCGAATAACAAATTTCACGAAAAAGTAGACGAACATCCAAATTTTCTGCACGACGCGCACTAACGAATTTGCTACAACGAACTTGCGATAATCGTTTCACTAATAGTTCCACGAGCTATTGCCTCAATTTAGTTCTACTATCAGTTATGCGATTCCCCGTGCAATTACCATTGTATTATTCAAATAAAATACATGTAATGCAAATTTCGTGCATTCGACGTACAGCGAACGCGATTATAATGTAATTAACACTGTTGTTACAATGCAACCAGCTGTAGGTAGAACGAACGGAGCTGTGAAAAAGTGATGAAAAATTCGGCGAATTTGCTCAAAGCAGCCGAAGTTTCTGCGTAGTTACGCGATTACCGAGGTTTGACGGGTCCTTCGGTCTACCAGAAGACAAAATAGTTATACGCGGGACAGGAAGTCTTGAGACCCATGCTAGAACTATACGCAGCAATGGCGTCTTGCATAGTTGATCATAGTTAGGAAACTTGCGCGGCTACAGCTATACGTCGACTCTTACCACCCTTAGAATTTTCGGGCCGGGTATCTATGCTGCAAATATCGAGAACGACAACGACTCGGGAGATAGTTTGCTCGCTTAAAGGAGATACGTCGTTTCGAAGCGGTATTGTGGAGGATCGTTTCTAAAGTTGAAAGTCAACGTTGCTGAAATTCATTGTCGAACCGTTCCATCAACCAAAAGGTTGATAAGAAACCTCTGTTAATCCTCCGAAACGCCGCACTATAAAACCTGTAACTTTAATATAACGCTAAAATATATTTTGGTTACAAAAAGCGGGTTTCCAGACCATAGTGCGCCGCTAGATTTTCCGCGTGTTCATCCGACAGAAATTGTTCGACATTTTAAAAGAATGATAGGAAATTTGGAAGTGTAGGAATTATTGGCGAGTTCGTTTTTCTAGTAAGTATTAAATCCGATCGGATGCTTTCGAAATAAGCTATCCCCTTGTAGAGCCTCGTTCGCCGCTCTCCCTCAAGTAATTTACTTATTAAATTTTCGGCTGACCTTTGGCATTCCCTCGGAGAGAATACCGGGCACGTTTACTTTGAAGGAAATATGCTAAGCACTGCAATCCTTAAGACTGTGCTAGAGATACGTAAAAGGGGTAAACGGTTTCTCCTTCGTACTTTACACATCGCTCGTTCCACGTGACTCCATGTTTGCCTCGAACAAGATCCCGTATTCACAATTCCGTCTCGATATCCCCGTAATCCCAATCGAAACCACTAAAAATTTCTTCATACGATTCACACACATTACCGATCAAAAATATTCAACCTATTTCACGAACGAAGTCACACTTCTCACATAAAATGTGTAATAATCGATACGATTCTCCATTTCCTCGTTATCATAAAATACTGAATTCAGTTTAACTCATTACTCATTTTTACTCGTTTAACTCGTTACTCATTTTTGCTCATTTAACTCGTTACTCATTTTTGCTCGTTTAACTCGTTACTCATTTTTACTCATTTAACTCGTTACTCATTTTTGCTCGTTTAACTCGTTACTCATTTTTACTCATTTAACTCGTTACTCATTTTTGCTCATTTAACTCGTTACTCATTTTTACTCATTTAACTCGTTACTCATTTTTACTCGTTTAACTCGTTACTCATTTTTGCTCATTTAACTCGTTACTCATTTTTATTCATTTAATAGTAGCTACAAATACGAATAATAATAGAAGCGTTTATACTTGTTATTAATGGACAAAACGGACGCGAAACTTTCGGCCGACAGTGTATAAATCGTTCTCGTGTTCCGGCATTATCGAGTACCTCGTTCCAGCACAATGCGAACAGATGTTTACAATCAACGTATCGATAAACGGAATCGCGCGTGCTCTCGCGAGTTTCACGAATCGCACAAAGCGTCCCGCGAAGAAGCAGCAAGAGAAGATACGGTTCTGGAAGAGAGACGACAATGCCAATAATCAGCCAAGTGGATCGACCGATTCCCAATAGCTTCATCCTTGAAACGAGAAGAGCCCCGTACCCTACCCCTACGCGTTTTATACGGAATTATAGTGTGTATCGTCTGGCTCGGGGGTTTTCCCTTCATGATCCCACATTTATGCTCGAGAGAGGACAATTTGTGACAGCCTCTTCGCTAGGGGATCTTAGATTCACAAAGTCGGCTTCATTGTTGCCATTCTTAACGGGGAAATGTTGAAAGCCGACAATCGGAGGAACACCGGCGATTTATACTTACGCGATCATTCGTTCATTTCTTTTTTCTATTTATAAGCATTTGAAACCCTTCTGGGTGTATTTCGCTTTACAGGAATAATATAAGTAATTAAAATCGTTGGGATGTGATTATAAATCTATTCTATCATCGATACGCCTATAGACAATTAATAAACTCCCAACGATTCGATCCTGATGTGGATCATTTTCAAGAGGAGAAAATTTTTGCTATAAAAGAAACAATTACATTTACAAAATTACAAAACGAACTGATTCCATGCCGATAGACACTACTGTACTGTAAACATTTTATTCTCTTGAAAATGATCCACATTCGTTTACTATTCTAGTTCATAGTCTTCATAGTCAAAAAGCTGATCGTTGAATTTATATTGTGTGACATGATTTTACAGCAAAAATAAAGAAGAAAAATTAGCGAAATAGAATGTAGATGCGAGATTCTCGCTCACCGAGCGAAACAGAATTTTATACTGGCAATCATAAACTTCATATCCTCGTATTAAAACGTTAATTGGACATTCATAGAATGTATTACAAGTATGAAATGTACTTTATAAACTAGTAGAACAGGTTTCGCTTATCTACCGCCATAATGTTTCTAGGAAGTTGGTTATGACATTTTAGGCAATCGGTCTTCTTGTTTGAATGCTTGAATAGAAATGTCACATAAACATTCGGACATTCAAAATCTGAAAAATCTGTTTTACTGCATGATAGAAGCAAGTTTTTTAATTCATAGACTGCGACAGGCTAGTGTCCCAGTTCGATGTCCTGGTTTCCGGTTTTCCGTGAGAATTCGAAATGCTGGAGCGCGGTGAGTTTCTCGCAGAAACAAAAAATGCAATAATTTCGTACCTAAGATTTACGCTGGAATGTTTAATCGTATCCTATTACTTAGATTTCCCTCTTTGTCAATTGCTTTAACATTGTCAAAATCAAAACTATGGTCAAACTTTAAAGAATGTTTAGTTAAAGCGGTATGTTGTGACGGATTTAAAAAAATGTTACGTTTATGTTCTCTGATTCTTGTTTCTGAATGTCTCGAAGTCAATAACATTTTTCTCGCAGAAAGGTTGCGCAACCGGAATCATTGCGATTATAACAGTAGGGTGATGATTGCGCAAGAGGAAACACCGGCAGGACTCGTTATTGTCGATCTAGAGGACCTGCCGCACCGCGATATATCCGGCGTGGTCCCATAAGCCATTTATCAGTATCGATACGCGCCGACCGACGTGACTTTACTCCGGCGCGGCGCACCGTTTAACAAGAGAAAGGCGATCACATTTCATCTCATTAGTCGGCCGGCACGGTTACATCAATTTATAACTAACACAGGCCCGACGATAGACTCCGGTAGCTGCCACGCCGTTAATTAGCGCCGTTTCCATTTCTTTGGCCGCGTGAAAGTCGCTGCACTGAAACGTATCTCGAACGCGAAAACCCTCGAAACAAGAAACTCTTTTCTCGTAGTCGCTAATCTTTAGCATTGTTTAACCCTCAACACTCGAATGGCGACTCCGACGTACAACTAAAAATTGCGAAGTGATTCTTAAAAATGTTGTTTGCAATGTTCAATTTGTTCCCCAGTAGATTTTACGCGGATCTCATTAGGCGAGGTTGGTTATCGATTGAAATCGGAACGAGTTAAGAACGATTATTTAGATACACTTTTTAAACTGGAATAACATTTTTTATACTTTAATACTATTTTAAAAGTTGTACGAACACTTTGTACAACCACTATAGTTACATACTAGGAATGCCGTAGTCCGTGTAAATTGAGATCGGTCTGCGGATATTTGTGCAAAAGTTCCTTCCGTTTTTTAATGATTTTCAATGCTTTTACTCCGGATTACCACTATTTTTCCGCTGGTTGGAAATTTACCAATATTTACAGTATTGTTTACGTTATTATACAATATTGGAATTTGATTGATTATTACACGTATGCGTATTATATGTGATATGATACCAATTTCATATGCATAAAATGAAAGATATATTCCAGAATGAAAAACTGTTTGAAATCTCAGTCGGGAGTACGACAGCAGTAGCTGGAACACAGTAAACAATCTAGCAAGAAAATCGGAGAAACGTGCGCGAAGATCTGTTCTCGATGCGAGGATCTCTCGTGGATCGTTTGGGACAGATATAGTGTATATGTATATGTACTATGCATTATGACGATGATGGCAAGGGCTCGTAATATAACCGTATTTGTGGCACAACCAGACCCGCAGTCTGGGATAAAATCTCCGGTTTTTCCTCGGTGGATGTGATTAAGATTCCAAACGTATGTCCACCTTGTGTTTCAATTCTCAGAATCGGTCTTGCCTCTTTTTCTATCCGCGCTTAGATAGAAAATCTGTTATATAAGGTCGGTATGAACGCTGTCTTATAAATCCTCGTGATAATCGTATCGTTCGTTAAAACGTTCGCGTTGCCAAACAATTAATAATCGACCCTAGCGAATCCGCGAACAATTTTTATTTTTGCTGTTCTCCTGCGAGTTTCCACTACTCACCAAGAAGCTTATACGTACAGTGACTCTTACTAATATTCGGACACTCTTAAAAAGACGATAATATTTTTAATATTGTACTATCCGATTTTTATTTTTTTGGGAAACTAGAGCAATTAGTTTGCCACAGGATGCGAAGAAAAATTTTGTCAAAAATCGCAATTGATCGGAATTGTAGAAAAATTTCTTTGGCAAACTAATTGCTCCAGCTTCCTAAAAAAATTCAAATCGCATAGTACAATATTAAAAATATTACCGTCTTTTTAAGAGTGTCCGAATATTAGTAAGAGTAACTGTAAATGAAATTGCTCTCTAACGCGATCAAAATGTCCCGTCTAAATCGAATCGTTCTGGATACTCGATATTTTTAATTACGTCGAAACAATATCGCGAAATTAATACAATGAACTGTACCGTCGCGGGCAAATTGATTGTTCCACCTTAATGCTGATTATAATAATTTATACTGACACCGGTATACCCCATTATAAGGGGTATACAGGGGAGTAATAAACGCGTTCTCAGTTCATAATCAAGCATTTATGAACAATATATCAGCCGTTTACCGCTCGGCTATGCATTAATGATGCAGATCGGTCTTATACGAATTACAAAATCAATTTTTCACGTGGCTCGTGAACGAACGTTTCCCAACCGGTGCACGCGAAATGATTTACGTAATCACCAACGTTACTGGACTTACCGAGTTTTTAATTGGTATTCATTTCCGACGTTAACTTATGCCCGTGCTGCGCGCTCGACCAAATTTTCAAACTTTTATTCCGCCAGATAAAAATGTTTATTTATGAAAATTGATACCTCCGCGCTTGTATGTCGGCGGAATTAAATCGACCTCGGCCGACGAATTTATGGTTAATTGAGGAAATCGATTTCGGGTATCGTGCCGGTTTCTTTAACGCGTTCCGTAAGGCTACGTCCACATCGAAGCAACAAGAGAAACGATGTCTTATGTATATCTTGAACAAAAAAAGGAATTTAATTTGAATGACATAATTTATATTGATTTAATTTTTACGGATGCAAATATATAAAAAAAATTTTTCTTGAAAATAGTAAATAAACTAGTAAACCAACTAGAAATAAAGATAACAGTTGTATCTTGAATAACTCGGCGGTCAGATTGATATTTGACCGATCTAGCTGGCCAAAAGTGAATTTCCTGCAACTACCCCCAAAAATAACATGTTATTGGGAGAGCCGGGTAGTCCCCCGAACCAACCCCATGGTTTACAACGTATAAATTGTTTTT
Organism: Lasioglossum villosulum; assembly: GCA_963971365.1. Lineage (NCBI taxonomy): Eukaryota > Metazoa > Arthropoda > Insecta > Hymenoptera > Halictidae > Lasioglossum > Lasioglossum villosulum. The sequence goes on along the minus strand of OZ020496.1, from coordinate 47,738,637 downwards.
TTTTTACTTAATGTAAGCATAATTTAATAAAACAATAAATTTAATCAATTTTTTAAAATTATTATTATTGTTATTTATTATAGACGGATTGAAGCACTTTCACATAAGTGTCTACAATAAAAAAACAGCAAAATACAAAAAGTATTATCATATAATCCTGCGCAGTTTTAAGCAATAAAAAATTTTGGCCGGCTAGATCGGCCAAATACCAGTCTGTGCGCCGCTTTTATCGAATAACGAAGAGTGAGGACGTAGCGTAATGCATTTCAGAAACTTCTAGATAACGAGAATCTAGCCAGAGAAAATCTTTCGTCTTCCTATCCGGCTGGGATTATTGCATTACGTGCTTCATTGTGCCGACGCGAGTCGAGCTATCGTCGAGTCATCGAGTGTCATCGTCGTACACGTGAGAACTGGGTCCCCTTTCGATTCGCCACTTTCGAGCAATTTTTATTTGTTTTTACAAGGTTGTTTTGACGTATTTTGTGTTAATTTGTATTAATTTTATTGAGTTGAGTCATTGATCAATCAAATTTTTTAATTGTACGTGAAGTTCATAATTGCTCAAACGTACAGCTTCGAAAAATAAGCACCCTCTACTTCGTTACAAGTTGATTATGAATACAATGAAGTAGACTTCATTTTCGAAAAATGTTATTTCCAACAGTCACGTTACTTAATGTCATTAATCAACCAGTCGTAGTTTTTTTTTAACGAGACGAAATTTTTGTGTACTCGGTATTCACGTTCCGTTTAATATCTAAATATGGCAATTTAGGTTACCACATGCATCAGTATCGAGCGCATACTAGAAACTCTTACGAGTCAAACAGGCAAGATGACTTCACCCATCTGCCATTGCGACTTGAATTTACTGGGAAAGTGATTATACCATGATTACTTGAAACACGTCGACTGCTAAGTTGCGATAATTTTGCAAGTCATGCGATCGAGTCGGATGAAAACTTTATGAACACCTGTTGCCACTTATGGGAATAATGTATAGGATATTGTTAAATAATATGATCGTGAGATTCTGTGTATCAAAGTATGATAGTATACTTGAATTTTCCATAGCGATTAAATAAAAATTAATTAAACAAACTAAACTTTGCCACTTTGTATCGCATAAATATTGTTAATTACGTAGTTGCAAGTGTAATCGCGTCGATTGTATGATTCCCAAAGAATCAAATTAGTAATTAAGCTACGAAAAATTAAGTTCTTTTTACGCTTAACAGCGGACATATTCTTTGCAGAACCAAGTGTCGAAGCTTGCGAATTTCTTTTTCAGTTTTTAAACGATTGCAATCTGCACCTTTAGCGACTAATAAGACTGTTCTTGTAAACCCTATGTATATTTTTTTCATAATGTTCAATTGTTAAAGCCGAAATAAACCTACAACAGGTTTCAGTGGCTTGATAAAGAAAAATAATAATAATTAGAGAGATCAGAGAGGACTAATGAGATGTATTTTTGCTATTCTTTCAGACGAATATGCACACGTCGTTTCCATACGATGGTGGACGCAGTAGTGGAGGAGGCGGTGGCGGTGGCGGAGGTGGTGGTGGCGGTGGTGGTGGCGGAAGGGGCGTCGAATATGGCGCCGTACGGCGTCCCGACGCCCTCCTACCACCCCCAGGCCTCGACCAGACCGACCTCGTTCTCCACAGCAGCCTCGTAGACGACCCCCAGGTGAGCGACGATGTACGTAATCGCAAAGCATTTTCTCTATTACCATTCTACCGCTGCGCTCCGCATCGGGTCGCGTCGCTATAATCGAATCGCATCGCGCAGGAAAATGCTACCCTGACTCACGAGAATCTCCATGAAGAATTTCCGTTGCCTCAGCTTGTCCTATAAATAAACAGGATTCTTTCCAGAGAACTTCGAATAAATTAATCCGCAATGTTTCACTGTAATAATGGTAATCCTTCGCGGACGAGAATTTGTTTAACTTTTCATTACTCGCACGTAGAGTTCCCGATTTCTCTACATCTTTCATTTCTCGAGAAATGAGAGATTCATAATAATTTCCCAAGATTTAAATTTCTCGAGAAATGAGAAATAACCAATTATAAAATTTCTCGAGAAGAAACACTACTCTCACGTGATACTTACAGTCTGAACGATTTAAAATTAATGTTTCAAGCAAGGACAAAAGTGTCGACTACACTAGCCAATATTTGTTTTTCATTGAAATATTTTAGTGAATAAAAATTGAATGAGTGCGAGTAACTGAAAGTTAATTTTCTACGCTGATCGTGCCGAGCACTAAACGCGACTGACACGTGTTGCCTTGTAGAAATGGTAACATTGAATTTCCTTAGATTGTCCGCTATTTCTGTAATAGTAAGCAATCGAACTTTACAAGCAATTTTCTATGGAAGCTGCTTCGTCGAGATTGTTTCCAAGAAATGTGGAATTTTATCGAGTCACATTCGATCAAATTTTAGATCCTACCAGAGTTGTCTTTTTTTCATGGAAGCGTTGAAAGCTACATTAATTGCTACATCAGTTTCTTTTACGCGTTTAACTCTGTAATCCAATATTTGCATTATTAGACACTTTTTCACGGATGTCTATAGAAGTTTTCGTTCACGCTGTATTTGCAAAAGAGTTGAGATTTTTAAAGAATATTAATATTTCACCGTCTCTTTCTTTCAGAACACAAATGTAGACGACGGAGGCTTCATGAACGACCTGCCTCTCTTAAAAAGTAAGTCACGAGTTTGTTTCAGTAATTCTTTCACGTAAGATCCCTAATTTTTCAACGACGATCACCGTTGGATCGCTTGAAATAATCGGAAAAATCATAGTACGAACGCTTAACAGATTCGATCAATAATAAACCAATACCAATTTTTCAAATTAAAAGCTCAACGTTTCGATCCTGACGAGGATCATTCTCAAGAGTGAGATTTTTTGCGTGTGTAACATAATTTACCATTAACAATATTAACAGTAATTGATAATGTTGCTGTATAAAAAATATAATTAAAATTTACGAAAGCTAAATCGATTCCATGCCGGTAGATACTGAACTGATCCTTGTTAAAGGTTACAAAGTAAGACAGAAACATACATAAGAACAATGTATTTATAATCGACCAATCAGGAACATGCGATCTATGAACGCTGAATTCATATTAGGCGGTAAATTCAAAATAACTTAACAATTAACACCCGTACAAAGGAAACATCCTTCCGTTGAAACACTTCTTTAATTCTTCCAATCGGATTTCAAAGAGTACGATTCCATCTAGAATTTAATAAAAATTTAGTAATTACAAGACACGCAGAGATAAAACAACATAAATTTTCTCGCGGATGAACGAACGTATACGTAGAGAAACACCGAGTCATGGTGATTACAGATCGTTGTTGCTGGTTTCGCTATCGTCTCACCTGTTCGCCGGAGGTAAGCGTGCATAACCGGAAGCGCGGCTTAAAGTCCGCAGTTTATCTGCGTTTATATTTTCCCGGTGCATCCTCTTGGTTCTCGCGAGGGCGACTCAATTGGAAACGGTTCTGGTCGATCCGTAAACTACGAGTTACCACCGGTGCAAGTCGAAAGGCTGCGTCAGGTATCTCTGGCAAACGTTAGGTATTTATCCCGTATACTGGCGTATACCGAGCGGATTTACGCTGCGCAAAACGCAACATTCAGGGGATAAACGCGCGCGAACTATCGCCATAATCCCGTCGCGTCGCGCGTCGGTCTGGGTTAGGTACGACCGGAAATATAAAGTAGCCACGCCGGTAACTTGTCGCTCTTAATTAGAATTTATCTCCCTCTACGTCGTATCGGCTGCTCGTCCGCGAACGGGGCTTGAATTTTAACCGGCGCGTCGGAAAGGTAAAAAGGCTGATGGCCTTCGTGCTGCAACGCAACGCCGTGAAACGATCTCGACGCGGATCTAATGTTCGCGATTGAACGCGCCGCACGGTGGGCCAGAATCGCAAAAAGCTGGACTAAATTCTTGTCGCCGATTCTCTCAGAATGGGCTTTACGAGTTCGTTGCCTAATTAGAAGGATGAATTCACGAAGGATATTCATTAATTTTTACATACAAGTTAAGCATTAAGATTTACATACGAGGTTCTCAGTCTACTAGTCAGAATTTGGATAAGCTCGTTGCTTCGAAGAAGGACCCCATTGGTGAGGATAAAAATATGAACAGTTACGATAGAGATCTCCTTGACAGTTACGGAGAGTTTAGGTGGTTTTTCGGTGTAATAAGATGGAGGTGTACACGTGAACTGGTCAATAATCACGGTTGCGTAACGTCGAACCAATTATCCAGCGATTCAGCGCGAAGCATGTGTTGTGGATCGTGATTCGTTCGAAGGAAACTTCTACGATCCACTCGATCCTCGTATCGCGACGGGCTTGGCGAACCTTTTCGCGTTGCGAAAGTGTCACAACCGTGCGCGCGCTTATGTTAGTTGGCCCGTCGGAACCACGGTAGACGGATTTTACCCCCAGGTGATTTTCCTTCTAGACTTGTGCGCAACCAAGAAACCGTGGAATCTCGAGCGCGACTCTACTTTCGAGAAGAGTGACGCGGATCGGTGACATCGGTACTTATGTTCGAGTTGTCATTGATAAAAACAGTTCGTAAAACAGAAAGATTTACCAGATTTCGCTGTAATCAACGGTTTTCTTGATAAACGATCTACGGGATCCCAATACACATTGTTCACAGTGTTCCAATGGCCTCTTACACAAAATTTTATCCACATTTTCACACTAATTCCTTAAACATTTCTTTCGAAATCACACGCGAACACCTCGTACGGGAAAAGTGAGGTTCGAAGCTTTCACAGCAGGATCAAAATCTCAAAGTTGTGCAATGTGGAAGTTCGAAAATTTAAAGACTCGAATACTGTCCGGAGTCGAGATCCCAAACGTTGTCTAGCACACCACTATATTGACACGATTAATCAAATGTTCAAACTCCTTAATTTTCATGATTTCTTCATAGGACTTTTAAAACGGGACTTTCGAAACAACGACGTTTTAGTCAGTGTTTATCGAGTCTCCAATTATAAAAGAGACCCCTCGCAACACGCCCGGTAATTCCTGGCTGCTCTGAATGGCCGACACAATGGCAGAAATGGTACCGGTCGTGATACGAAAGCTCTAAATACGGTTCCGCGAGGGCCGGAGGTGCGAACGAAAAGGAAAGAAAGAAAAAAAATCAAACTCGAGTGGAATGCCCGCGGGCGGATCGGATTTCGTTCATTGTCATTGTAATTTCTTGGCGGGGCGCAGTTTTCGGGGCGTTACACACCACAGGGGCATTACCTACAGATGGCTGTTTGTTCGAATGTCACTGTGGGTTATTATATGCCTCGTTACATGCCCTCTGACGGCTTATTTGGCCAGTTTTTCTCCCTCTCCTTTCTAGATTTCTTTGTCCCCTTTGTTTTCGGGGGACGGTCGCGACATTGTATCGTCGGATTTCGAACGACGAATCAGATACGCGTTCACTTAAACGCGAACGCTTTTCTGATGTTGCTGTCTGGATAGACCCTTCTCCCATTCACGCTTTAACGTTAACACTTCGGCGCTCGGTGGTTTTTAAACGAATGTACACTCGCCGAAAATACTACCCCGGATTATATACTGGTGAACGAAATTATTAGACACCCCATTCGATTACTGTTATCGTGACTACAGCGAATCAAAATAGTATCCGCGCGCTTATCGTAAGTATAGGTACATGTAAAAAAATTGGGTACAACAAATTTCAGTGTTTTATCTGTACTTCCAGCCAAGTATGCAGCGAACAATACGATTATCTTATGTATGCGAGTAAATAAAGAATTCCAACTAGTTTCAAGTGTGCCATATTACGTCAAGTGTAATTGTTTCTCGTCTCCGGAGAATTAAAAGTGCTGGTTCGAATTCGAATGCGTTTCTCGGCCGCAACAGAGCGAACAGAGAGTCGCGCAGAATCGGCTCGTCACTCTTGGAATATTTAGCCGAACGGCAACAGCAACGACAAATACATACATACATACATCGCGATCGCCGATACGACATACACGTTCCGCTTCTCGGAAGCCGGTTATACAATTACTTGCAGCTTACCTTGGCTCCTTCGTCACTACCCGACGTGCTCCAGTTTAACCGTTGCTCGAAGGTATTGGAGCGAACCGATTTTTCTTCGATCACGAATCTCCAGGAAAAAATGAAAACCGTCGTTTCTTATTTTGGAGAAATCGTGGCGCGGCGGTGTCGGTCAATCGATTCTGCACAGACTAACGTCGGCACGTACGTATTAGTTAGCAGCGTATTGGTTGGAGTTTGTCGACTAGCAACGTTGCTAACAGTAATCGTTGCCACTAGATCGACAATTTTAACATTAAAATTCAAAAATTACTGTCTCAAATCAATTATTTTATTTTCAAAAATTACTGCATCAAATAAAATATTTTATTTCCAAAAATGACTGCATCAAATAAAATATTTTGTTTTCAAAATTGTACACATACTCTAAAATAAATAGGATTATTTATTATTTACTATTTAAAATACTATTCTCCCCAGCTCTGGATTGTTGCAATTTAGGTAGAACATTTTTCGGAATGGATCTACTCAAAACAGAAGAGAATTATACTTTTCAGACATTTCAATGGTATGTTCACACCATCCTGAATTTTTCATAATGCCATAAACATCCACAACTCGCCAAAAATGCAAGTAGCAACAGCTTCCGTGAATTACGCTTTTGTCTTCGGTTCAAGCCGACCGTAACGATTGTCTTGTGAATGAAACAATGGAAATGGCCCACGCAACTTTCATTTACTGTTCGTTCAGCAGCGTAGCTGACATTGATCTGTTGATTTAGTGTTTGCAAAGCGGATCTCTATGCAAAATTACAATTTTTGAAATTGCGATGTACATTGCAAAATAAAATTACAGTAACTTCCCTATGAATCGGGAAGTTAATAATTTCTTTCGAAATATGATGAAACCATCAAAAAAATTGCTATCCAATTATTCAAAACAGTTTTCACGTTATTAAATTCGTTTTACATTGATTACAGTAAAAGTGTCAATCGTTGTAAGGGGAAAACAGGTTCAGTTTGATGTGCACAAAGTAAAAAAGATTTGGCGCCTGTTTCTTACGATCAATGCAGAATGCAGATCATGTTTACATTGATCTATAAATTGTAAAAGCGACAATCGTTGCATGGGAAAACAGGTTCAATTTGATGTGCACAAAGTAAAAAAGATTTGGCGCCTCCTTCTTACGTTCAATGCAGAATGCAGATCATATTTACATTGATCTATAAATTGTAACAGTATCAATCATTGCATGGGGAAAACAGGTTCAATTTGATGTGCACAAAGTAAAAAAGATTTGACGCCTCTTTCTTACGTTCAATGCAGAATACAGATCATGTTTACATTGCGTAAAGATGCAGAATTCGGTAAGGCGGTGAGTTCCGAGTTACGATCATTGACCGGCGCACCGGACGTCGATCCACTGTCAATTATGCTCGACGAAAAATTTCACAATTTCACCGTATTAATCCGCGACGCATTCATTAGCGGCACCGATACATTTTACGACGCAGTTGCGACACGCCTAAACGTGAAAGTAACCGGCAAATTTAAAGACCGGATAATTTCTTATTTACCGAACACGCGCGCGTAGAAGAGAAAGAGGGAACGGGGCCTGTGATCCATAGATCCCTGTGGCACGCCGCGAGCCGCCACGCCACGTAAGGAATGGAAACGAGTTTTTGTGGTTAATCAGTCGTCCTCCGGCAACGGCACGTCTGAAGGCCGATTATTCGAAGCCCTAGTCGATATTACAGCTAATTAATCATTCAAACGAGGTCAACGGACGCCTCTCTTCTACCTTAATGATTTTTCTTCATCTAATTCGATAAACGGCTCTTCGCCGAGTCCCTATAATTGCGACCAATAACAATTTTTAAGAAAAATTTCTTACACATTAGCAATATGTCTCCATATTCTTTCCTTCCTAAAAAATACCTGCGTGTTTAACCTAATTAGTTTAACTTAATTACGAGCACTTCAAAAGTTGCAGAAGTGGTCGCGTAGGGTGTTTAACACACCCAATTAGTAAATTAAAGTAAAACACAAAATACATGCAAAATCAGACTATTATTAATGAGAACATTTGAACTTACATATTAATCAATCAATCAACTCAACTTTTAAACTTCTCTTTAATGATAATTAACAGCCTGGAAATCTGCTTGTACGACACCCCACGCGACCAGTTAAGAGTTAATGAGAAACGAAAAAGGAAAAAGCAACATATCTTTCTGTTTTGTTTGTTAAAATTACTCGGAATTTTCTTTATGTTCATGTGTAATAGCCTAACGTTGTAATAAATCTCTTCTGAGATTTTCCTAATAAAAAGAACAATAGCAATCGTGAAGTCAATCTTGAAAAAGTTATTCGTTTTTAAAAGTTGTACGAATACTTTGTACACCCACTGTATTAAGAAAAGAAAATAAATTTGTATCTGGATAAATCTTGATCGGTATCTCGATTTTCTCTTGCATCATTGACAGATCCGCTGTCTACCGATGTGTAACGCCTCGCGTTGGATTTCCAGCAGATCAATTTTAATGGAAACGTCATCGGAGTGGTAAGTGGTTTTTGAAGTGTCCCGTTCGAATGGAGAGAAATCGTTACGGATGGAGAACGTCCACCATCTTTGTAAGAGCCACAGCGAACCTCCCAGAATCAGCCCCTAATGAAATTAGCAAGGACCATTGCAGGGTTGCCCTCAGGGCCAGGTGGGATCCCCTAACGTGGCGTTAGGGTACTATAGACCCCTGGTGTGCCGTCGCAGGGTCGAAAAGTCACACCCTTGCTCGCCGGTGGTAACCAATCAAGGTCGAGAAATAAGTGAACTGGTTCCTAACGCGGCGATTGGTTAAGTTTCCGGGGCATTGATTGCCCAGGAAATTGTGCGTGCGCGGGACTCTGTTTCTCTCTCTCTCTCTCTCTCTTTCTCTCGCATACTTTTTCCGTTTCTACACGTGCGAACTTCAACGAACCGGCACAAGGCTATTCGCGTTTGCAAATTGAGAGCTTTCACGCGTGCGAGACTACAAGTTTCGCCGTGTCACACCGTGTCAAACCCCCTATTTGCCAGCTGGATCGACGATGACGATGACTACGCGCAAAACTGATCCGTCTACGTTCTCAGATTGTTTTCTTTTTTTTCGATTGAGCCGGAGACGAAAGAATAATTTGTTTTACCGCCCGGTGTACGAGGCGAGCGTGGAAACTTCCGACTAGGCTAATTGAAAATTTTGTTCGTGCGCTTGAGAGAACCATACTGTCTTTCTACATCGCCGAGATGCGGATCTTCGTGCAAAATTTATTTAATTGTGCACATTCTAATAATTACATTCTCTATGATTTTTTTTCGTTTCATGAATATGAAATTGTTATAGTACCTTGTACGCTGTGGCGTATTACCCTATGGGCAACTTGGGCATTTGGACGGGGACCCAAACAAAAGAGGGCCCCGAACACGAACCAAGATCCAAATTCTACGTTTTTCTCATCAAAAATTTCACTGGGGCCGCGAAATTCTACTTTGCCCGGGGGCCCAACTAGTCATAAGGCGCCACTGCTATTTAAATGCGTAGCAATTGATTAGATACTAACATAGTTAATAACGTAAACAATATTGTGAATAATAACCATTCCGTTTTGTCGGACGTAGATATTTAATAGAAATTGTGTGATGATTTCGGCGCACATGTTCGATCAATTATTAAAACAAGCAATTTTGCAATTCGTAGTAAAAGAATTTAAAATGATTAAACAACAATTGTACAAATATCCGCAGACTGTAACTATTTAAATAATTATTAAATTAAATTACCTCGTTTTGATTTTAATTGATAATCAACTGCGCGTAATGCGCAAAAAGAGATCCGCATAAAATCAACCGGGAAACGAATGGCCGGCTTGCGAATGCAATTAAAACATGATATTAACCTACTAATCCGTCGAGCGTATGCACAACGTGTGCATCTCGCGAAAGATTATTTAAATGCAAGCCTCGGGAAACAAACCGATCGATCTCGAAGTACAACTCTCGATTCAATGCAACGAAAGTTTAATTCGTATTTACATAACGTTAGAACTCAGCCTTGAAGAGACGGCGATCGCTGACGAGCGAAACTTGATGTATGTGGAAGCGGATTAATTCGCGAAATTGATGCATCACGAAGACAGATTTCAGCATGGTTATTAATAGTTCGGCTGTGGAACTGAGTCATTCATTAATTAGCTTTGAAAAGAGTCTATTGGCAAATGAACGGATCGAAGTGTTTATGACTTGAAACAATTGCGTGGACCACCCTGTATATATGGAAACTTCATCGTAAATACATTACTGGTGTAGTAATGTTGCGTAATATTCATGGATCATTGGTGTTCCGTACCTAAGATTTACACTTTGTTGTTTAATCGTGTGAATCGTTTCCAGTAAGTATTCTATGTTCTAAATTAGGGTCTCTGTCAACAATTTTGACATTTTCAAAATTGAATGCGTGTCCGCAACACAATCTTGTGCAATAGCCAGTTCATTATTTCAATATATTTTTTCAGACGCAATATCTCTTGAAAATGATCCAACTCCGGATCGAAACGTTGAGAAAAATTTAATAATTGCAAAATTTGCTTTGTCTGTATTATTGATCGAAACTGTGCGCCGATAACATATATTATTTCATAACAAGAATTGAATCTTCAAACATATTCCATTTCGGGTTCAACTAACGAACAAGATGAAACGAGTTCGATAAAATTCCGCAACAGTTCGCAGTATCTTTCGTTATTCTCCGTGGCGCGTTTCGATTTCGGCAAAACGAGTAAAACCCGCGAAAAATGATCGTGTAAGTGGTTTCGTAACGGGCTGAAAATTGTCGGGACCAGGTGATTCCCCGGGCACCGGATATTCCGAAATCGGTTATCGTAAATCGGATCAGCGCGCGAAGTGTATTAACAGCTCTGGTCAGTGTCTTAATTACAAAGTAACGAAACCGCGGCGCGATTAATTTGCGGTTCGCGTTAGCAATATCGCGTTCCCTTCTCGCTTCGCGCAGGTGGATTAATTTATCAATACACCTGTGTAATAATCGCGTTATGTAATCGGCCCATAAATCATAAATACACGCCGGTAAAGCCGGGGCCGGGGCCGGTAGACTCATTAAAATCATGGACACGCTGTTGCATCGGACATCGAAATGATTTCTCTAAACAGCCCCGGGCTATAGATAATAGCGGATCCTCGTGGCGCGCATCATCGTTCGCCAGTTTCTTCCAAAGGGGCGACGATTGATAAATTGAGTATCACTCCAGACTAATCGTCTCTTCTTCGCTGACTTTTCATCCGCGTCCGCGTCTGGCTTACGTTTCACGGACAGATTACTTTCCGTGATTTTTAAACGGGCCCCCAGAGGTTTCGCTTTTAACAAATGTGTTTCCCATCCGTCTTGACGTACAGTGGGTGTACCAAGTATCCGTACACTTAAAAACGAACAACTCTTTTAAATTACATCTACTCATTTTTTCTCATAAATCTATGAAATTCGCTGTCTAGTCGTTATGTTCATGATCCTTCGTAAACTCTTTCATCGTACTAAAAGATTTGAACTTTTTTTAGAAGCTTGAGCAATTAGTTTGCTGCAGGATGTGGAAAACGATTAGTCAAAAATTGCATTTAATCGGAATTGTTTCGAATTGTTTTTGAGACGATAAAATACCTGCATACATTTGTACATACATGTACAAAGTTTCATTGGAATCGATTGCGGAAGCTAATATCCAGCTCCCGAAAGTCTCGGCTCTTGTCGTTTATAAATTAGCGCCGTTTTATAGGTATTCAAGAAGTTTGCTGATTTACAAGAATGCTTCGGCACAGTGATTTGATACTTTCCGCTGGACGTGTACATTTTGTACAGTTCTGCAACGCGAGCCTGTCATCAGCAGATTGCGGAAGTTCGCGCAAATTAACACTCTGATGAATTGCCTGTGAATCTTTATGCAAATTCCTCTGTGACCAAATTTGAGGTGAACTTTCATTTCCTGCAGCATCAATTTTGCTGCGTAGAAGGTACGCTAGGTTTTTACTCAGTTTTCTTTGCGCGTTCATAATAAACGTTCCAAGTTAAGAAATTTATAAATTTCGAAATTAACGATGCCAGACATTCGGCACGTAACGCCTTCCCGTTGCGTCTAGCAGTCTGTCGAGAGCAGATTTTCCTTGCAGTTAGTAGTTTGTTAATTGCATATGATTGTTAACGCACGTTACTATTTAGTAATATCACTAAGTGCTCAAAAACTTTGTTGCTCTTGGATTCAGTACTGCCCGTCATTCTTCCTACTGTTTTAAACGTTCACGAGATGAAACGTTGTACGCGAGAAATACAATTTTTCTTGACGAATTTATGAATCGAATTGCAATTTAACGGACTGAAATTTCCAGTGTTCTTTTACGTGATGTTCACTAACCCCTCTGCTTCGATTATTGTTTTATAAAACTTCTGGTCCTATGAGAACCATAATATTTCTTTTACCATGCCCCAGTTAAATTCTAACCGATTCTCTGCAGTTTTACCGAAAGACTAATTTTCAAGCTTAAAACGCTTCTGAACCGTTTTTCATGAAAAAATGTTTACAATAGCGTGGACTATATGTAATTCAAAAGCGGCGCAAAATGCCGGTCGATTGAATAATTATGAATTTCGTTTCGCGCGTTTAACTAGTAAAAACGAGTAAGTACATGATTACACAGTTGCCACGAATATAAATCATTACAAGTTATCAACGCACATTATTGCAGCGTACATTCAAATCAACCAGCTCGCGTAGTCGCGAAGCGGAACAGGAACCGATAAAAGCGAAATACTGTAAAGACTAGAATTAGTTCGCAAGCAAATTGATAATACGAATAAATCTCCCACAGCATTAATCGTGTTACGAACGAAACTGTCGGTCGCGTTCGGCGCGACACGTTCGATACATATCATATGGACAATTGGAAAGGTAAATAGATTAAAATTATTACGTACGTCCGATATTTCTCAAGGTCCGACAAAAACAGAGAGGCGGAACCTTTCGTACGAGCCACCAATTATCATTTTTAACCGCTAATGACCGGAAATGGTGGGCATACTCGAGACAAGATTACGAAATCGTGGACGCTCGAGAAAAATGAGTACATCTGTAAATCCGGTTGCTTTCACGTGTAGGCCTACGCTGTTCCCAATTACTCTTCTGTTATCTGAACAACATCTATCATGCTACGGTAGGGAACGGTGTTTCGATCTATGTCACATTCGGCATACGCGAAACAACCGTGATAGGGCAAGCATCAACTTTTCACGGAGAGTCAAGGTGATCAAGGTCTTTTCGACGAACCCAGAAGATAATATTCTTGCGTCAGATGCGCTTCGAAGTTCGAAACCGTTATCGTGTCTAACGAAACAACTATTCCATTTTCGCATATTAATTTTTGTATTCGAAACCGGTTGCGGAGCTGTACAAATTGCTCGAAATTAACCGGTTCTCCGAGGAACCCTAGCGACGCGACGCTCCAGAATCAAGGGACATGACGCGACATTCGGATCAGAGTTGGGCAGTATTTAAATACAAAAGCATCTAAATCCGGATTTAACTAAAAGATACTAAACTATTATTCGTGATCTTAAGGTTCGGATCCAAAAGTATCTTGTATTCGAAGTTTAATTAGATACTTTTCTATCTACAGCAGAAGGATTCGAAGCGACGGATACATTTGTAACGGGTCCCATGGAAATCATCGATACGAATTTCCCCGACACGGTTTTCACCGACAACATTTCACCGACTCCAGATTTGGCCGACAACGATTTTTACCGACACCGAATCTAAAATCGTTGTCGGTCAAATTCGTTGTCGGGCAAAGATCCTTTCGGATCCTTCAAGATCCTTTTGGCCAGCTCGAGGCTTGAATGAACACAATGCAATAATCTTGGTTACTTCATATAATTGTTTCACGGAGTGAAAGTCCCATTTCCGCACGTTGAAGGAATTTTGAGACACCCTGTATGTCCGTGCATTCCCGGCAATTTACCGGGTATTTGCCTTCTGTTCTTCGGAGTGGAAACAACGTCGGCTTACCTGTGCCAGATGTAGAACTCCTTTACCGACAGTGTGACCGGAGTGGCAGTGAAGGTAGTTGCTTCATTAACGGGCAACGTGTTCCGGTCGTTGTGCTCCCGTTGGCTCCCCGACTGTTGCCTTGTTTCCGCTGGAATGAAAATTGCACCCCTGCTATTAACCACCGCCAATATACGTGCAGAGGTGCTACCGGCAATCTGCAAATTCGTACGTGACGATGATGATCCATTACACACGACCTTCTGCTCTTCACCTCTTCTCTGTTAATTTTTTTAATGAAAATTTAAAGTACACGTTTTATAGATCTATGTTAGTTCTACACATACTTTCACATACTACACATACAACATTCGAAAATTTCATCGAATCACATGAAATGTACGATTTTCTGGCTGTTGGACCGTGTGACTATCGTAATAAATATATTTGTTGTAATCATTTCTTAATTGATTCTTTAAATTTTGTTGTCATGAAATGAAATTAAAAATTCTCCATTTGTTACTTATTTAGTACTTTTTCAGATAATTTCAATCACCGATGTATTTGGTTACAAATTTCTCTGTATTTCTTGAAACATTCAAAACATAAAGAATAAATGTCGAGTAGAAATGCATAAATTTTTTGAGTAAATACCCTTATGTATTCACTATAAGCTCCCAAGAACTCATTTTCTTCGGTTTGCTAAATCAGACACGATATTGAATAGGCAAGGGGATAAAAAACCGGGCAATTTTCCCAGAGAACCGAAAATGTGTTCGGTGGCAACATTCGGTATTCAAAGCAACGCTAAAGATTTATGTTCAGAAGGCACATAAAGGCGACGTGTTAATACAGTTGAAGCCGATCAGTTCGGTACGGTATACTGCGTGTTGGCATTAAATTAAGCGTCGATCGGCGCTCGTTCGTCAAAGGCGCAAGCGGAAGCGATATCGCGGCGGTGTTACAGCAAAGCGTGGGCAGTCAATTAAATCCTCGAATAACGATAAATCGGCTGCTGTACGACGACCGTACCGCACCGGATCGTTGAATAAAAACCGGCGGTTTATTGACGTCAATGGATCCCAGGGAACGGAACGGGGCCCAAGACCCGGGATCGTTCGACAAGTAGACTGTAGCAAAAGCCGCGCCACGACACAACTACGACGTGGGCGAGTTTGCTTTCCACGCTCGAACAGTGTGTTACAATGCTGAGAAAGTTACGGCGAAGTAGCATTAGCGAGCGGACAGTTTGATAGTTGCTTCTCGTGAACGTTGAAGACCGGATGATCTTACAATATTTTCTCCCGCCGCAATTTCCCGCCTTTCAACGTGGCTGCGTCCGCGACTCGAAAACCAACGCGTCGCGTAGTCGTGGCGGTGTAAATCATTATTAGGCGAAGTCTATCTTTCTGTCCGCCGGGGAAATTATTAGGTGTACATACACCGATCGGTTTGCTGCAATCTTGTAACACACTTCAAGCCGGGAACCGTCTTACAGGCTTTTCCGCCATTAGTGGCGGCAGATTATGTTGCGGAAAGAGCACGACATTCTCATTTCGGTATTTTTTCTGAATCAGATTAAAATATTATATCAAACAAAGTATATTGATGTCGTCGACGCACTGGTTCGATCAAAGAATTTGATTTACAGACACAATTATAATAAATCTTGAGGAAGATCCAAATTAGGATCGAAACGTCGATGATGATTATTTGACTATTTGTAAAATTGCTTTTTGTCGAAGTCGCGAGCGAACATTTTTGGCTAATAAGTTTTACGACAGTTTGCTCCATGATCTCTTGCGATTTTTCAGGCAAATGAAAGATGAAAAAATTCAGTTATATGATTTTCTACAACCGTATTCGAAATGAAGATTACTATTCAGAATAAGTTTTGTAACATTTTGTTCCATGATTTATTATTTTATTACGATTTGCTATTAATTATGAGTTGCAGGTGCACGTTTAATTCTTGTCTCGGTGATAGGAACGGAGTATTTAAGGGTTGTAGAATCGTTGGGGCGCGGAGTAATGGGTATCAAACCGGGTAATTGAAATCGCAGGTACTACAAGCTCTCCGTGCCTAATTATCGACTCGCCACGCGCGCGGCAATTAGCGGGTTCACCGTGGACAAGAAAGGCGCGTTTTCACGGTTCCAGGAGTCGTGACCGAGACCGTTGGCACTTTTGTTTGAACAGCGCCGGTAATATATATCCACGTTTCGCCGGTGACAAATTATCTAGTGGCGACTTCCTAGACGTTATCTCGTCCAGGACAAGACGCCGGCGGTCTTGGGATACCGGGCCCGAGGATGTTACCGTGAATACACAAGCCTTTAGACGGTCCCGTTACTGCGAACGTGAGGGATGACTGAAAATCTCATTAGCCAACAAATTTCGAACACGTACACAGAATTTACGGCCCTGAATCGTAATCACGCAGGATACACACTCGATCTTCCTGCTAGTTCACACTCCATTTCTTCAAGAACTTCTCTTTTCTCCCGCCGACGTTGTAGTACCAAATTCGCGATCGTGACAATAACCACAATTTCGCAATTTTTCAACGCAGCTATGAACAACCAAAATTTTCTACGATATTCACTGCAGTTGGACTTTGTAATATTAACCCTTTGCACTCTTTGCACATTGCATTCCGACCTACAATATTTCCATTAGCTATGATTTTTTGAATTCTTGTATTATGTATTATTATTCTTATATTATATTAATTGAATTGATGTAATACCTCATACAATACTTAAACGTCTAGTAACTCGTGTAATTTTCATTCAATATTATTTGATCTTGTAACTAATTTTATACTAAATGGACGACATTCAAGATGGGCGATGATATTTAAAAGTTAAGGATCATTTATTGTTCTAACTCATCTCGTTTTTAGTCAATATTATTCGATCTCTTAACTAATGTTATACTGGATGGACGACATTCAAGACAAATTATAGCCGATCAATTAACGGGATTGATTCAACACGTGCGATCGTAATGCTGGATCGTATTCAATTATCGCGGATCGCTGGAACGCGAATTTTTCAATCCATATACGGTCACCGTAATACTATATGGAATTTCGTTGGGAATCATTGGCCACCTGAAAATGTCACGTTTATTTCATGTGCACCGGTACCGCTGAATTAACGGATACATGCCTTCGTAATTAACTCTCGCCCGATTGACCGATAGCGAACTCATCGATGAGTGAGACGGTTTCACAATTCGCACGGCGAAAGGTTAAAACGACTCTGGGTAATTACACGTTTTACTTGGTTACGACGAACGTGAGCCAGCCGCGTATTTCCATGAAATAAAGTTAGTGTACCCATCCAGTATACTACCGAGTATACTATACCTTGCTCGAAGATGCCAAAGACAGATAACTTTGAACGTTTGATAATAACCGAAGCACTGGTTTCATCGCCTTGCTTCTAAAATGGCATCTTCTGATATTTCGTATGAACTTTCCAAACAAATAATTTTTAACCGATTAATCTTGACCAACTATGCACTATGCACCACTGTAATAAATTATGTCATTGAATAATATTGAACATATATTTTTATAAATTGATTCAATGGTTTTCTTTAAAAGACAGAAAAGACGGAAAAGACAGAACTTTCCCTTCGCATCTAACAGTTTGATACAAGAATTAAACAATTTACAAAATGCGGACATACCTAGCTTTCGCACTAGTCTCAGATCTGATTTAATAAAACACTGAACTGTTCCTCTACCTGAAATTCCACTCAGCCAGTGAAATATCGCAAAATTGAATATTTTGAATACTTGAAATATTCTATAAACTCGTTTAATATACAAGAAACGCAACGCAAGTTAGAGTACACTTAGCGAAGTATCTTCATGATCTGATGGGGTACGATCATCGTCAATGAAGGTTTTAGAATTTCTCATTACTGGTTGCAAGAATTTAACGTAGATAATATACAATTTCACCGTTGCCTGTTGCAAAAACTGTTGCAATAACTTGATAGATCCACGTGGAGAATTCAAAATTCTTCGATACCGACCGATTGTTCATCGGCTATTTCATCTGGTTTACCGTTACGCGATTTTCTGCAGCATCGCATCCGAGATTACAATTTATAAGCGTGGAACGAATCTGCGGCCGACCTATTTGGTTCGCGTAGAAATTTATTACCCGTTTGACCCGGCCGATCGAGGCTTCGATGTGGATTGATTCAACTTGACAACTTGTTTGCACTCTCTTCCTCTTCCCTCTCTCAAGGAAGCTGTTTCTCCGGCTCGCGTTTCCACGAACACGAATGTTTTCTCTCTCTTTTACTTCAGAATCAGCTACGAAATTATGTAATTCAATTATATCTCCGCGGGTGGCTCTGCTAACCTGTTTAGGACAGCTAAGGAACGCTGCAGAATTCTGCTTACGTATCCCGTAATCGTAACACTATCGAGTACATTGGGAGTCAATGAATTCATTGAGAATGGGAATTATTAAAATTAGGAATTATTGATGATGATCTTTTCATTCAGAATTTGCTACAAAATTATGTGATTCAATTATATTTGTACGAGTAGCTCTGCTAACTTAGAATAGTTAAGGAACTCTGCTAAATGTGACACTATCGAATACAAGGGGAATCAATAAAATTAGGAATTATTGACGATGATTTTATAATTCAGAATTTACTAGAAAATTATGCGATTCAATTGTATTTCTGTAACTATACATATATAAGGACTATGAAATGTATATAAAATATATATTAAATTTACAAGAAATATAAAATATGTGTGAAATATACAAAAATATGAAATATGCGTATCCTCGTACGCAAACTCGACGCACGATGGCGAAATATAGTGATTCGGACTTTGCGATGTGTCGGTCCCGTATGCGTAATGGACGCGAATCTGGGCGACGGTTTCTGCGCCGTTGAAAAACCGAACTGTGGCATTCCGTGCGGGGATTTTCTTTCGCGCGAATTAATAATAGATGGCCGCAAACGGGTGACCAGTTTTTCAACGAACTTTCAGTCTTCGGTATTTCCAGGCGGAAAAGTTCCCTCGAGCGGCGCAAATATTGAACGAATTCCCCCGGTCGCGTTCGTCGCAGCACACCGGTGTAATGCACAGTCGAAATTCTAGGAAAAGCTCCGATAGAACTTTTGTTTCGGATGGATCGCGTGAATATTCATCGTTGCAACGCTAGGATATCAAACTTCGATAGGAAAAAGCTGGTTGCAGCGAGTATTGCCGCATATTTTCATCGAAGAATTTCGAAAGCTTATCGGCTTGAAGCTCGTAGTGAAATGCTTCTGAAACGGCCATAAACCATAGGTGTACCTCATGATCGAACCCGACCGACGATGAAGAGTTTCATGTTATAAGTTGACGATCGATTTGCCTTGTAATAACAAGGCTTTGTCCGAGCCCTGCGGCCCAATATTAAGCATTCCAGAGCCGACGATGCAATAACGCGGGACTATCGGTGCATAGAAATGAAAACAGGACGGTACGGTGAATTTAAAATATTTCGCGAAGATATTGCTGTCTGATCACGGTTATACACCCACACAAAGATCCCGGACCCGGGATAACGTAATTTCAGAAGAACCTTCGGTTCCGGTATTCCTTCCTGGCCAGTCCTTGAATTACTCTTTGACCTTCCGCGGGAATCGTCTACGCTAATCGGATTATCAACATACCTTTCATCAACGGGATCGAATTAATTATACGTAGAGCGTCTTGCGAACAATTTATTTTTCATACAATTCAATTTGAAATTGTTTACGTTTGATACAATACTCGATACTTTTATAATAAATACACTCGACCCGTTCCAGAGCGATTACATCGCGTATCAGAATTCTAAATACACATTAGATATTTCTTTCAAAAGATTCATTTCCAGTTCATACAGGATCCGAATGCTTAACGTCGTCACGTAACCTGTCAGCGATAACTATAGATTTTATTGGCTGTATAATTCTACGCTCGATCTTGCTCTTCGCACTTTCGTACAAAAACTCATAACCGGTTGCGATTGAATAACTAAGTGTTCCTCGTGGCAAGTGCTAAATCGAATTTTTGTCCAACGCTGAATCAAAATTGCTAAAAATTTCTGAACCTCGCCAGTACCTTGGAAAATAATTCTAGATGAATTCTCAGGGATATTCTCAACGTACGAATTCTCAAGGTTAGAAAACATTTGTACCATAATCTCCCTATGTTTCCCATATTCTACAATGTTTCAGCTTTCATTAAAAAAATGTTCATCGTTATATCCCATTTCTATCGAAAGTTGTTTGATTTTGACACAGAATTCGTCGGTTAAGCCCATAGTGCGGCGCACAGTGCACTGTGCGGTGATTGGCCGTAAAATCACAGTAAAACGAAATACTAAATAATTCACTTGACAATTCAGGCATCCGCCTGAATCGATGGGAGCTAATGAAACTGTGATTCGCCTGTTAATTCGCCAACGTTTAACACGCATTAATTGATCTCCGATCGATCGAACGACTATCGACTACAAACGCCGACGTGTTTTCGCTGTTGCAGACATGAAACCATCGGACAGGAGCGAGAAGGCGATGCTGAGTGGGAACGCGCAACCATCGGACGTGTTCTGTTCGGTTCCAGGACGATTATCGTTACTAAGCAGCACCAGCAAGTACAAAGTTACGGTAGCCGAAGTACAAAGACGACTATCGCCACCGGAATGCTTAAACGCGAGTCTCCTCGGCGGAGTCTTACGAAGGTAAGATATCGGCCAAGAAACTTTGGTCTGTCTCTATCGCGTTGCTTCGGCTTCGTTTGCATAATACGATCTTATAAGGGGATTAACTCTACTATAGTCGGGCAATGATACGCCGCCGTTGCTTGATGGCATCGAGCCACGACGCGACACGTAACGAAATATCGTCCCTCGTTAAATCCATGTCTTTTCTTATTAAAATTACCATCTCCGCTTCCACCGTTATTACGTATTCGGTGCAGCAGTCATTTTCAGGAATTCCTAAAAAAGTTCATCGACCGTCGAAGCCGCGGTAAGCTGCAGGAAATGTTTATGCGCTTCCGGTTTCTTGCAGCCGTTTATTCCATTGCTAAATTTGCTAGATAACTAACGTTATTAAACTAATCGATAGTGCATCTGAAACTCCTCGAAAAAGTCAAATCGTATAGCTCAATATTAAAACAGTTATCGTTTCTTTTATAGAGCGGTACAAAATTAACCCTTCGCACACGAAAATTCAACATTTCTTCCGACCTAGAATACTTTTATTCTCAATGATATTATTTATTTTACATTTTTTTAATGGTCGAAGGTATTTGACGTGTATCTTCGCAATAAATAAAATTTTGAATTTCTCAACAATTAATTTACAGAAAATTTACTTTAAGATACTTCAGTTGTGGAAGGTTGAAATTAATTTGCGAAGTGTGAATTTCGAGTGCTGAATCTGTATTAATTCAAGCTGTCGATGCGATCGAACGAAACATTGCGTCGGTCGAACAGATCGTGCAGCCAAGAAGAGTCCCAAAAAAAGCTGACGAATATAGGAAAATGACACGTTTCGAGTTTCGCCGATCCTAACGGTCGATTCACAATTCACAATGCGACGGGGGAGAGCGGTGTTTGTGAATCGAGAAGATCGAATTCCGCGATGCGGCCGTGGGTTAATAAAATATCAATGGCGGTCGGTGGCGAAGCAGTCGATAAACCAAGCTGCAATTTTAATTTCGCCGGGGCAACCGGCAATCGGGAAGAAAGGGTTTGGCGACTCGGATCGTTCGCAGCACAGTAAACCCGTCGCTCGTAAACCTTAATTCATCGTGAAGGTAGAAGACCGCGCGGTGGAAAAGGGGTTGAAGGAAAGAGGGAAGAAGGGCCGAGCGCCGAGAGACAAAAGAAAGGCAGATGGGCCACGAGTAGAATCTATGGTGGCAAGAGGAGAAACCGGGCGCGTGTAATTATCAGTCGGATCGCTATTCGAATGGATGAATTATATCGTCGCGGTCTGCGGTGCGCGCGCGTCGAATGCACGCTGCCAGCCTGGGGCTGCTTCGTATGAACGAGGAATTGACACTCGGAGCTACGCAATTATTAATGTCTCATTTGCATTGGGAATAGATCGACCGCTTTATTGGCAGTTTATCCCGCGCTCCCTTTTCTGTTATCCCTTTCGCTCTTGCTCGGGAATCCAAGCCCGATTGCGGCACTCGTCTAACCTGGCCTTCGACTAGGGCTGTAACTTTTCCGAAGCTTCGAAGTCTTCCAACTGATCGAAATTTCAGTCTGCGAAACGTATGAATTTGTAACTTACGAGTTTCATACCATGTCGCGATTTTTGATAGATAAAAATATTAACTGTCAGTCACCGGTGACTGACACTGAACTTTCCGTTTGGACTTTCCGTAATTAAATTAAATTTAAAAAATTGCATTCTATTAATTTTCGCGATCATATCACGAATGTACTTAAAAAATAATACATTGCAAACAAAATTTTAATTAGTTTTATTAAATTCGGTGAAATCGACCACACGTTACCTTGAGAAGGTTAAAATAGGTGATTAAGGTCCATTCGACGGAATATATTCGACTAGACAGATGTTCTTCAATGCACTTTAATGGAAGTATGTTTTTCGAAAAACAACACCGCAGACTGGATCTAGCGTTAGTCGGGATCTCGTGTATCGGAAACAGCGGAGCTGGAAGAGATGGTTGTTACGTATCGCGGCGGAACAAGCGAAAAGAATCGCGATCTCGCGAATCGTGCGCGGTCAGGTACCAAAGTTGCGTTGGTTTCGCGTGCGTGAGATATATTCGCCGGTTACCACGGTGATTTATCCACGCCTTTCGTGATAAAGCATTGCGCAACGGATAGTGTTCTGGCCGAGTAAAATGGTGGATCAGATAAAGATGAGCGCTTCCCGCTCCCAAGAGAAGAACCCATAAATCAGTTAGCTGTCTGTGCTCGAGTATGAGCAGGCCGAATGAAGGCGAACGCGCGTTTATTAATTAACTAGGTAGATATAGTCGCGTAACGGTCCGAGGATATCGGTATCTTGAGTTTCTCGGTGCCCTCGATCTTTGCCATTGTCCAAACCGATTCTTCTATGTAAATAGAAATGTTCGGAAGGGTTACCGACTTCGTTTATTAATACTGTTTCTCATTAAAATACTACCTTCATCCTCTCGCTGTCCAGTGAACGATTTTTCAAATCTCGATGAATAATATCTAACGGTTCGTGCTTTCTGTTATCCGCCTGCACCTGCCAGCTTCCAACTAACCGGCGGATAGTATGGTTGAATCGTAGTGTTCATCCTGGGAACTTTTGTATTCGTCTCCTTTATCGAGTTGCGATAAAGACTATGTTTCCAGACATTTTAGGACCGGAAGAAAAATTATATTGTTTTACAAAAGGGTGAAATCGATTTACAGGAGGGAGAGATCGATTTACAAAAAATTGAAATTGACTTGGATAAAATTTGAGTTGCTTAGTAAAAATTTCAGGTGATTTCAAATATTCTTAATGGATAAAATTGTTTTTCAAAATTGTGAAATCGATTTACAGGAGGGAGAGATCGATTTACAAAAAGTTGAAATTCACTTGCATAAAATTTGAGTTGCAAAGTACATAAGATTCTAGTAAAATCTCATTCTATTTCAAAATCCGCTCGAATCGATTGAAACCCGATACACGTACAGCAGAACGCCAGACTTAATGTCCAAAGTACAAGAAGTAAAAATTCCGCAAAACAGGAACACTTAGCATGTCGTTCCCAGAGCAATACACGATAATGTGCTGAATTATCGACACTGCTTGCTATATTCTTCTCACAATAGACAAACAAGTTTTTATCGGTCTCGGTTGTGCAACGGCAGGCTCGTGGAGGCCTGCGTCCAGACAGAATTCCTCGTTTTGCAACTACTTATTATTTAATTTTCTACGTTTACTTCGCCTCGGTTGTTGCGCCGTGCCGGCAGTAAATTTCAGTAGTTACGATGTTCATGGATCACGTCGCGTCGGGAAGGAGAGGGAGAGGATCTGTAATACGACTGGCAGATGAACGTTAATCTTTTTATGAATAATCGACGATGCTCGAGTTGTCTGTTCGGCAGGAACAATTCTATCCGGAGGATCTTTGCTATGCGAATATAACTGTCGATCGTAAAGCTACGTTTCGACGTAAACATAGTGCGACCCGAGGAAGAAGTAGACGAACTAAAACGAAAATTAAAGAAAATTTACGATGTTATCCAGTATCGCCTGCATCTTCAGGGAATGCATAAAATGAATCGAATGCAACTTCGAAGAGCATCGTTACAATTTCACTTTTGATTCCTTGAAAGGGAAATATGGATGACTCTAATTTTCCGAATTGAACCCGTAAAATTTGTATTATTTACTGACAGCGGTATTAACCCTTTGCACTCGGAGCTATTCTAATTCGAAATATTTTAAATAAATTAGTAAAGTGTTAAGCACCCCAGAATTTCTTTAGATGTTTTGAAAACCGAAGAATGGAACCTAAAAAACTTAAGTGTGCATCGAGGGGTGAAATGCAACGAGTTAATAATATTTATCTAATAACTTCCGTACGTACGGGAATTAATATAAAATTATCGGAAGGACGAGAAACAAATTTTGCGATTGCCCAGCGAGAACGGGGAAAATATTTAAACCGTAAATTGAAAGTGGATACTCGAGTACGCCAACCCGGTTATTGGCATAAAAATGAAATTGGTGAATATTTATTGTACAATGAGCGGAGTTTTGAAGCTACCCACCTGCCAACCCGGAATACCGATGCGGGAATT
The DNA here is from genome assembly GCA_963971365.1 of Lasioglossum villosulum. Taxonomy (NCBI): domain Eukaryota; kingdom Metazoa; phylum Arthropoda; class Insecta; order Hymenoptera; family Halictidae; genus Lasioglossum; species Lasioglossum villosulum. The sequence goes on along the minus strand of OZ020496.1, from coordinate 47,713,646 downwards.
AACGTATCGCATTATCGAAGGTGTTTCGCGACAAACGCGGGAAAATTGCAATGGCGAATTGTTTCGCTCGCAGGGATAATACTCGTAGTCGTTAACCGATCGCAAGAACCGGCCGCGCAGCCCACGAAAATGAAACATGGAATTATGAATAAAACATACGGTCAAATTGCCTTTTACGATTGCCGCGCGAAAAACACCGCGTTTACGCTTCCACGGCCGCGGACCTGGCGCGGCGAGTAAACTTCCTTTTTTTACCGACGGTTCAACACACGTTTACGCGGCCATTATGCGATACACCGTGGAATCTGAATAGCTTTTCAGAGACGTAATCGGCCGTAACTCAAATCCAAGTAAGAAGTTAATACCAGCGTCGCCGTTATTGAGGACTGTTAAAAAGTCAGCAACTCCGGGCGTATAGTTCGCGGACGGTACGAGTTAATCTTTTGTGTCACAAAGATCGGCTGTAAAATCTGTCTGACGCTTATTGGCGTCTAATGATAACGAGCTACAATGGGACTCGTGTTTATAGAATCGAGAACATCGAGTGTCCACCTATCGTCCACAAATTTAATAAATCCATAGTTGCGGAATTTAGTGAGCATCCTCTTACACAGCTAGGAACTTTTCCAAAAGTGAACCAAACGACTTGAAATTTCTGTGAATATTGGAAGGATAAGTTTACTAGGTTGTATTCTATTTAGACTGCGGGTGTTTATACAATTTCCAATTTTTGTTCCGTCTCTTTGAAAATGATCAATGCACATTTGTTGTTCCTATAAATGATCGAATCTGGCGCCGAAATCATAACATTTATTATATATTAAATTAATTAACAAAATTATGAATTACATTTCACATACACCTATATCTAATAGAAAAGTTTTGTCTACATTTGAAACGAAAGAAATTAAAATTTTTGAAACAAGCCACAACTGCATAAAAATACGGATCTTTAATATACTTATACTGTTAAACGCATTCTGTTAATCTTAGATTCGCGCAGTTTTGGATTCAGAAATTGACCTAATAGGTTCCCTACATCTGGCCCCGACTCGCGTCCTCGAGGTTCCATCGAGGATCGTTAGTGGCAAGGACACGTTCGATCAGAACGAGGTCCTTTGGTTCGGTGATACAACGCCATGGTCTCAGACGATTAACGATGCCAGTATTCGAGGATGTCTCGAGTAATCAGGGGTGCAGGGTGCCCTAGGATTCGCTTGGGAACGATGGGGTAGTGGAGATCGAGTCGAAGGGCGCGAAGAATATCGCAGAAATCCTTCGAATGAACGAACCTTGTTCGCCGAGAATCCTTCTCGGGACAAGACTCTATAATGAGAAGAGAATTGCTCTCGTCACGTTCAAAGGACTCGCTGCGATGACGTTGATAATAAATAAATGGATGTAGGGGCTGAACGAAAAAATGGGAACGCTACTTATTAAACGCAGGCTGTAAAAATGCATGGCGCTTGGACGCGATTTTGGAATAAAAGGTAAAGCGTAAAACGACAATTTGTATCCCAGAATTTTTCTCTGAAAGTGTATTGCACTGAAAACATATCCCGAAATTAGCGCAGAATTTTTACAGACGAGTTTTAAGAAAATGGAATCAAAAGGAATCTTATTTTCAGTGATGAAATTTTCGGTTCACTAAATAAAAATCGTATGAAATTCTGTCGGATTTGATACACCAGGATTTTCTGAAAATTTTCAGAGGCCACAAACGCATAAATATCCACAGTCTAGTTATAATGCACGCCTACTTCATCAGATAATCTGTTTTTTAGGGATATCTCTGAAATAAACAAATTATCCTGCCATTTTTTCCGTGACACCCAATGTGTCAATATCGGAGATGAGTTAACTGTCGACGGGTTGTAAAAAGCTTGCATAAAATATTTTCTTAAATGCTCTGCGACGATAACGAGTGCATAATTGCTATGGAATAATTGCATATTAAATGCGACCGTTAAGAAACGATGTATAGAAAAATACGTGAATATGTATTAGAAGAATATGTGCATACATATGCATACGGATATCTGCAATTAACGAACGACTACGTGATTTAAGTTTGATGTAATTTTAATATTTGCATGGTGCGTTTCTTCGTGATGATGATTTTAAGATATTAATAAATTCTTGTAGAATATATTATTCACTTGTATATTTATTTATTTATTTGGGATTTATTTTAATGCGGTCGCATTAACAGTTAGGTAATTAGCGACCACGTAGTTTACAGTCGAATATATCTATTCACTTGTATATCTAACAAATGTAAGGGCAAACAAAATGGTGTTCGGCAGCGATCATTTCTGGCGTTGTGGGATTACGAGGTAGAAACACGAAATCCATCGACAGGATAGATTCGAGGCCAGACGTATTAAATTGTTATAGCGGTAAAGTGTATTAATTACCGAGCGAACCGAAAGATTACCGGACTGACCGGCTGCTCGAGCCGAACAAAGGTGGGCGATATGCGTTACCGTTATCTTGGTCCTTGAATGATGGATGAATAGGGCGTGCGGAGGAACACTATCGAATTCTCGACGGTGTTCCGCAAAAAGACGTACTTCAGAACCAGTTAGCGTCTCGTGTCGCCGAGATTCTTGACTTGTTGAAGTATTATCTGCGCTACACGTCAGGGAAATGTTCGTTCCAGTATTCTCTAACAGATTTTCTATCCGAATGTTGCTGTCGTCTCGTTCCTTCTCAAAACCAATCCAATTTTTCATCGAACTACTTTCCATTTTTTAAAACCACTCGTAACAACGATATAAATCACGCGAGATTTTATTTTTTACGTCCACTAAGCATTTTAATCGAACAATGACGACGATTGTATCTGTGCAGATATTAAAATTAATTTTGGCTCTCTTGCGTTCATTGTACGCTTTTTACGATTTACTGCATTAAGTGAAAAGGAACTTTTTCAAAAATTGCAATTGTTCCTGTATTGAAAATATAAAAGGAAAAACGACAGACATTGACAGATGTAAGGAACTGCAATTTTTAGCATGTTCGCAACATTTCACTCGATTTCGAATTTAAAAATGCCTGGTAGCATCTGCGACAGGGGGAGACACTATTTCGCTACGCATTGACGTGGCAATAACGGGGTCAAAGTACTATTTCAATCTCCGTCACAATTAATGAGAGTGTAACCAGCTTAAGAGATATGCACGCGTTCAGTCTCCGATAGTGTCTCAGCAATCGACTTATGTACTCGTGTTGCGCAATGGTGGACGGATGACACGCGTAGTCACGGATTATGCTAATTCCACAGTTTCTCTGTCCCGCCACCTCCCTTTCTTCTCAGCCTCTCGTCGATTTCTTTTTTCTTCTTTCAAAGATCGCGGCAAAAATGATTAATGAAGCCGGTTCCATTTCGAAATTCCCGCGGGGCCGATGGCTTGACGTGGCACCCGAGAAGTATCGGTGTACGCAAATGGGATGAACAATCGGATGAATCAAGTAACAAAGGCCCATTTATATACGAATCATACGATTGCATAACTCGGTGCAGAAGAATGCACTTGAGCAATTTAGTTTAATTAAGAAAAATGAACTTCCTCGCTTCGCAACTATTTATTATTAATGTTTAAATGTTCTTGCAATGTACAGTGATCAATACTTCGATAAGTCTTCACCAAGTACCGCGTATCATTTTCGTTCCGAAATGAATCATATTAATCTTGATAGTATAAAATATGAAATATACCTAATTTTAATATATTTTCAGTGGCAGCTCTTAAATTGTTGCTCACGATATTGTGCTTTTGTTTGCAGGGCGAAATCCAAAAATGGCGGGCGTCTGCTTAGGGAAAAGTTGGAGAAGATTGGACTAAACTTGCCAGCCGGAAGGAGGAAGGCCGCCAATGTAACGCTCTTGACATCGCTAGTGGAAGGTGAGCTTTACATCATCCACCAGTAAACAACGTAAAAGTGTCTCTTGCCTATTAAATTTTCATTCATACTGCAGACATGTTTGCATAAACTTACATTTACGAAGGCAGATCCAGAGAACCTTGATTCAATAAAACTCCATTTCCCTCGTTCACGATATCAGTAGAACGAAAACAAAGTATTACGATTTTTATTAATGAATTTCAATAAAACCCGGTAGATTTTTATAAGCTGAAAATGCACGAATGTTATCTGTATGATATTTACCTCGCCCATACTATCTTGCGAAAAAGACTCGTCGTCGCAGTGCACATTAGATCCGCGCGAATCTTGCATAATATTCGTGCCTCCTTCTCGCGAACGTTCAATCATAATTGTTTCATGCTAATCGGAAAAAGAGGTAATTGATTCCTTGATTATCCCACATTTCGATGCGGCTGTATTTGCATGAATCTTTGGAGCAATTACATTATTATTGTGGCGTTGAAAAAACTAAAATTCAAGCGTACATCAGAGAATAAAAAAACAAATGGAATACAGCTATTTCCGTCGGCTCGATTTCGACTTGTCGATGCTTCTTCATTTTCTAAATTCTGTCTGAACATTTTTATAAGCCACAAATGCATAAAGGTCTACTAATTATTCAAAAAAGGTATTTAAATAAAAAATTATTATGTAACTAACAAAGCTGCAAGCTCGAGGTCAATTGGAACAATTTCCTCCTCTATCAACATGTTGATCGGGGGTTCGTTATTTGAATTATTATTGCAATTAAGGAAGTTAAGTAAAAGTAAAAATTGTTTAGAACGAACTATACATAAACGGACTATCTGTAAGTATAGCTTAAATTGAATTACTCATCCGGACTTCACCGTTATCGACATGTTCAAGTACTGAACGTATCAAAAGGTGGTTGACATTATCAGCTGTGAAGTTCGATCAAATTGTAGGTTGCATGGTTTCTGCATGCAGGTATTTAAATGCAGGTTCCAGCACAGGTAGCATGGATAGGAAACGTTCTGTGTAAACAGGTAACTGTGGATGTATCGAGCACTCTAGTTCAAGATAGGAAAACTCGATTACACTTTCAAACGAAGAAAGCATAGAAAACATCTTACATCGAAGATAACAGGAAATTTGCAGAAGCGCAACAAGGATGTTGAATTTCCCGGAAGAAAACGATTTGCACCAGCCAATTTTGCAACGTAATCTAGTTTACGGAACATCGTAATTTTAGCTCGTGGAAATATCGGTTCCTTCGCTGATTTAGTGTTGCAATCTAATGCAACTATGCCGAGGACAGAAAACTCCTGCGTAATTAATTACTCATAACTTCTATTGCTACCAACAGGCCATTCCGTTCGGAGCTCTAATTAACTGTCGCGCAACATACTCGTTCTCAAACTCGTTTCGTGCGTTATTTAGAATCCTCATTCCTCGATGACATTTAGTGGAATCTGCACAATAGTGCACATCAATTTTCTCTTTTTCCTAGCGTGCACGTGTCCAGAACAGTTTTCTAATGATTTTCGCGTCGATGTTCGTTCGTTCGGAATAAATGAGCGGAAGCAATATCTCCGAATACGATCCGATTATGTCGCACTACATAAATTCCCCGGTTCGTTAGTTTGTTTCGACGGGATTATACCGTTTATCTCTTAATTGCAATTTCCTTGTCGTCTTCCCGCTATCCTTCCTCGCATTTCGCCTAATGGAAAGCTGCGGCGCTCGTTCCTATTCGTTAATTCTAATGAAAATAATATCTTCCCGAGATATCCGACAAAGATAACACCGGTACCTGTGGATACTAAACAGTGGCTTTATCACGCAAGTATTTTTATTTGTTTAAAGTTGCGGGAGCCTAGCTAGGAAATGGAACGACGAATTTTATTTGATTCCATCTGATTAAAATTCTTAAAAGGAACGGTTGCCTGTATCAGGTCGTTCGGAAAATAATTTCGTTCCTCGTGTAAGGTGTGTTTCCAACATGATTTTAAATATTTCCTATAGAAGCTGACGGAATCACATGTATCATGTGAGAGCAATTCGATTTGAATAATTGATTAATTAAGTCTGAAAGAACTCTCGCCGTTGAAATTCTAACGGGATCGTCGTAATTAAAACAATTTCAACGAATATTTCGAATCGCGTGGATTGCTAGGAGGTCGTCGACCCCCGAAAACTAAAAAGCAAAGTATGCGTTTCGAAATATCCACTTGCTACTAGCGAGCATTTGACAGAGTTCGTGGAGTGCAGCGAAAGTGTGGGAATTCACTCTCGAACGCACCAGGTGTACAACTTCGGACACGTGCGAATAATCTGCAACCATAGATGCGTGATTAGTGCATAAATTCGTGTCTGGCTGTCACGAAAAAATCATTACCTGTCAGTAAATTTAAGAAAGAATAAAAGAAAGCTAAAAAAATTTAAGAAATCGTTGAAATCGGAGAAGAAACAACTTCGATGTCTACCTGTTGGAATCTGTGGTGAAAATTGTGCATGCGGATCTACAGTCACGACGTTGATTTATAACTACATAGCACTGCAAAATATTTCCTCTGCCATTCGCAAAGTAGAAACGCACATTCAGCAATATTACTCAATTTTGTCGCTGCAACAGGGCAGAAACCGCAAGCACGATCTGCTCGCGATCGTTTCAGAGTGCGCGGAAGAAGATCTGCTTCAAAAACTTTCTTCGGACCTCGATCATCGAAGCCGAGCACAATTTGTGGTCGATCAAATCGATCGACCTTGTTGGCAGAGTACTATCATTTGCCACATTCCTTCAGCGTTGCAAGGAAAATGGCGTGGTCGAGCAAATGACAACATAATCGCGAAAACTTTTCAAAGAATTGTAATCACTATCGAAATTAAACGATTAGAACAAACTGGCGATTCTCTGATGGAACAGAATTTACTTCGGAATCATCGTGAAAATTGTCATCGTCTTTTTTCGATATTGTACGTCGGAATAAACTCGCTTTCAATTTATGTTCTCGTTACTGGAAGTAACGGTGCATTTTTATTTGCTGTCCGCTTTATAATGGACTCATCAAATTTCTGATCGAACGTCACGGGACCAACAACGACCGTAGTAAAGTCATCAAGTAAAAAAGCTGATCATTAATTCGCGAGTCACGTTGCTGATTCGTTCTCTTATAGCTGGTCCGCGCCAATCTGTAGCCCGCATCTGTAATCACCTTCGTCCAATCTATGGTCCTGATCTGCATCGAGCAGAGCGTCTTTCTGTTCGTTGCATAGAGTTGTCGCTGTGCACGTCTGTATATATCATAAATTATCGTTTCGATCGGCAAGCTCTACCTTTCGATCGAATCGGTGCATCGCGCGGTGTAACCAGTGTCCGTTTACTTACAATGAATTTTCTTAGCGAAACCAATACAGTAGAGACTCCCGTATCCGAACTAGTAGGGAGACAAGTTCTGAGCTATGTTTAGAGTTTCAAATCTCTAGCTCATCGGGAAGTGGTTTAAAATCAATTGCAAGATTTGTACCGAACAGACAAACAGACAACAAAGCGAGCTAATAAAAACGTAGTAAAATACTATAATTCTTTCTATACGAACGACCGTATTGTTTGAAAGCGCTATAGCCACGGGCAGTATGTAGATGCATATTTCGAGGCGGAACGTGACGAAGATTCAGATTTAGTTAGAGAAAATTAAAGGAAGTTAAGAAATACGCGTTGCAAGTGGTACATGCAAATCAACGGAGAAGATGCAGTCGAGTTTCTACGCTCAGGATCGCTATTAAAAGCCTGGCTGAAACGACCCGTTGCACTTTGTACGTCGCAGAATCCTTCACGTCTTCTGTTAATGATTCGATCGTGGATCGTTATTCTTAATGGCACGTGCTATAGACATTATTTATGAACATCACGCAAATATAGGGCGGTCACAAACAAAAAAATATATAAAAAAAACTTTTTAAAAACCACGCTTATATTAAAATGCGCTGAAAAGGAGAAAATAATTTTTTTAGACATTAGTGACTATAAATAAAAGCGTGGAGCGTCCACGAAGATTACGTCGATCTAGTTTAGCGCTCCACGCTTTTATTTATAGTCACTAATGTCTAAAAAAATTATTTTCTTCTTTTCAGTGCATCTTAATATAAACGTGGTTTTTAATAAATTTTTTTTATATATCTTTTCTATTTTTTATCTTTTGTTAAACTTTTTTAAAATTTCAAGTGTCTAGCTCACCGGGAAGTGGTTTAAACCACTTTGAATTGAATTTTAAAATTCAATTACAAGATTCGACGCACACAACAAAAAAAACAACATCGACACGGCAAACTAATATAAGCGTGGTGATAAAAAGGACGGAAACTTTTCAAAAAATTCATGTTCGATGCAGGAAGCATCGATTATTTTCGAACAATGAATGAAACTCAAGTGGAAACGATTATAGTGGACAACTGTAACGCGAAAACATTAATTAGAGAATGCTAAATGGTCGACCGGCGGTGCTAACAACATGATCATTAAATAATAATTACGCGTCTCACTCGCGATTTGCTTCGAACAGCAAAGACAACTGATATTAAACGTCCAGTTAGAAAAACGTGCATCATTAATTACGCATAACAAGACGTACAGCGACTCGCGAGAAAAAACTACTTAACACTTTTAACTGCGCGAGCACCAGTGTAATGGACTGCGACGGTGTGGAATGGGTTTTCTGTATTTTCCTGTGGGTACTAAAACGTCAAAACAAAATCAACTAGTTCCTTGACGTAAACGTAGCTGCATTTTTGTCACGTTGCTAATTTTTTTTCGTTCTTGTACATATTTGATAAGAAATGTAATCGCTAGATGGTACGATAAAGTTCAAATTTTCACACATAAAGTATTTTTAACTAAGTTTTTGTAAAGACAAACAAATCAAATGCAAATTAGTTGTTAAGAAATTCAACATTTTATTCATTGCAAATTTAGAATAACTGCATCAAATGCTTCTTTTAAAGTAATTATCATCAACTTTATAATGTATGAGAACTGTGTGCAGATATATATATTCATAGTACCCATTTTCTAATTAATCAATTTTAAACATGAAAGTGCATCTTTATTTATTGAAGCGTAATGAGTATCGATCCAAGAGCGGTGCTTTCAAGTATAATTAATTAAAAATATTATTACGGGGGAATTGATTTGCAAATAGGTGAATTTTTGGAGTGCAACACTTACAAGTGAAGAGTAATATACTTGTTTGAGGTGCATAATTCCTGTTACTTCATTGATCGATAAAACTGATACACTTGAACGAGAATCTAGAACGAAAATCGACAGAAATTTGATTTCGCGGACCTTTTACGAATAATGATCGTAGGGCAACGAGCGCGTAAGTAAAAATTTCGCGTATTTTTGTCGCGACAAACCTGGAAACGGTAGAACGGGTCCGCGGAATTGTACAATTTGACTGCAGGTGGTACAAGAGCAGGGCAGGCCTGCGGGTGGTATTACCCGGTTGCCATAATAGCGCCCAGCGGGTCTGCCTCCATCTTGCACGGGACCTCACTTGTAGCTGCCTAATTACCCACTATCATCGAGAGAAAATTGCTGGAAAGACAGCGTGCGAGAGAAATAGAGAGAGAAAGGAAGAATACGATTAGAGGGATGGAAATAATACTGAAAGGAAGAAAACGGACCACGTGCTGCAGAGAAGACACGCATGTCTTTTCATTATCGCAAATTGGCTCGCCTCTTTCACATTGGCGAACAATCTTTCAATTGACACGTGTGAAACGCTCTACGCGTTTGTTCCTGTTGGTCATCTCTCTGAATTCAGAGAGTACTTACAATTTATTATTTATTTATTATATATATTAATCTATTTAGTTAATTAATTCAGTAATTACTGTGGAACATTGTTTACACGAACAATGCTGGTGCTCGCAAACTCGTTATTAAATCGTTATGCAAAATAAAAGTTTTCTGCATTCATTGTTAGAAACCGCAATCGAGTGAAAAGTTCTTTCTTCGCTGATTTGAGCGAACCATTGATTTAAATGAAATAATAATAAATAAAATCATTTCCTCGAAGAGCCAATCGACTCGAACAATAAGTACCGATGGAAACGAATAATGAGGTTTTTTGGGCACGAAGTTAGAACGTACCGACGCGTTCCGTTAAGTGGTAGACAGCCCGCAAAAAACTCATACATTTCCATAGACCGGTTACGTAATTCCATTCCTATAGCGGAGTATTTTATTTCTTTTTCAGGAGAAGCCATTCACCTTGCCAGAGACTTCGGCTACGTTTGCGAAACCGAATTCCCTGCGAAACAAGTTGCCGAATACCTTAGCCGGCAGCATTGTGAACCGCAAGATTCCTACAGGAGAAAAGAACTTCTTCATGCCACCAAGTAAGAATTTATATCCTTGCCACTAACAATGGTGCTGCAAATTTATCGGGAGGGGGGTCATTGATATTTGTTCGAGCAGTTTTTCATGAAAACGTTCAGCTCCCTTCTTACTTTCTTTTGCAAACTCCTTTTAATGGTAGAACTAATAGATTCGTTTACATTTATTTCACCTTATACTATGTTATATATTTCCTTAATTTTCTGAAAACTGGTATTCTATAAGCTATATAAACATGGTTTACGGCATCAATAAATAAATAAATAATTAATTAATGGGTTCTGTCCACGCGGAGATATGTCCACGCGGTGATGAATTGTAAGCTCCGAGAGGAGCAAGTTTATTTTATTCGGAGAACGTGATTGACTTTGTTGTTCGATTTCAGACAAATCACCAAAGAGCTGATGGATCTTCTTAATCAGGATAGATCACCACTTTGCAACACACGGCCTCAGCATATACTCGACCCAAGCATACAGAGACACCTAACGCATTTCTCTCTCATATCACATGGATTCGGAAGTCCTGCAATCGTAGCCGCTCTTACGGCAATACAGGTATAACTTTTATTATGATTTGCGTATTTCAAACAATTACTAATTCACTGACAAAACTTCAGACAGTTCCCTCTTTCATCCATATAATTTCCTTCTCCCTTTTTCCCATCCCGATATTTTATTTCCTTCTCTCGCTCTCTCTTCTATTTCTCTTAAACATTTCCTTGCCCAATTTCGGAATGAAGAGAATTTTATTCTTGAAACCTTATGCAACGAGAGTAGACAGTGGATTTTATACACCTATGATAAAAAGCAGTAGGTGGAACGGATAAAGAATGTCCAGAAAGACGTTAAAGCTGCCGCGTCTGATTGCAGAAGTTCCTAAGCGAGTCCCTGAACCATCTGGAGAAGATGTACCCGGGCAACGGTAGCGGCGTGACAAGTAGTCAGCAGTCGAGCCTCGACACGAACAAGAGCAAGGACGGCACGTTGATGAACGACATGAAGAAGTGACGCCCGGAGGACCCGCCTACCTCGAACGTGGTCACTTCAATCAGGCACTCGTGGCCGTATAACTGAGCCTCCGCGGGTCAAGTATAACCCGTCGTGAGAACAGCTTCTGGTGGACCACTGATAACGCCACGTATGTCCGCGATATATGTACCTCTCTTTGCGAGCGTTTGTATTATAGTAAAACGAAGTTTAGGTCGCGCACAAAGTCCGAAGGGGTAGGTGTCACTTACTCTACCCCGCGCGACGATCACGATTATTGCGGGCAGACGTGAATACGCCGAGGTTGGCTGGTCGAAAGTGTTCTAGGTAAAAATCAATGAAACGAGGTCGCGAGAAATGTGCAATCGCCGAAAAAAATGTGAGTCGTCGTTGATTCCGATCGGACGATGATCACGGGTGAGAAACCTCGATGGACCCGGTCCGAAATTCAGGGCCGTGTCGAATCGTCAACGACCGTTGGTGCACGAGGTGCTTATTTGATTCTCCTTTCGTTTAACAAAATCGAGTGTCAGGATAATTTATTCGTTTCGAGCAAGTTCTCGAACCAATACGAAAAGGTGTACTCGGATACTCGAAGATCCGGTGTACACCTCGTTTATCGAGCATAGAGGTCACTTTGTTCTTTCACTGCCTGTTCATGCGAAGACCCTGCCGATCAATAGGGCCGACGATATATCGATCGATTCGGGATCGTTCCGACTAATCCGAGACACCGCAATCGTAATCTCGCGAACGAAGGTTGTAGAATCGTTTGCTATAGGAGTAGCGATAGTCGAAAATCATTTGTGCAATGTTACGGTGAAGAGGACCTTGCTGTCTCATCCGTAGAACACCCTGAACCGGGAGTGGCCAACCTTTTACACACTATTCGTCCATTTTTTTTACGCGCGAGTTCTTACGTTCGTTGTTGACGTTGGAAAGTAGCTTTCCTTAGGGGAGAGAAAGGGGTAACTCGATCACGCAACGAAAGCAATTAATTTGATCTACGATAGCGATACACAAAAATTTTCTATCTGAACTGCAACAAACTGAAGTGACAGTATTTGGAAATTCTTCTAACATTTTTACTGTTTTAAATTACACCTACTGATTGTTATAAAAGCATCAAACACGCTGTCTAGTGAGAAATGATCTCTTCTTCAACGGTAATCTGTGAAAAAATTGCGATAAGATGTTACGACGGCTACTTCGAAAGAATAAGTATGCCCTACGGGTTGGCCACCGCCGCCCTAAACGAAACAACTTCGATTCGTCGACGAACTTCAACTTAACGAGCATCGTGAAGAAAAAGAAAAAAATAGAAAAATGATTCGATCGTCGAGTCACGTTGAATAGTTCCGTGCGGTACTGCCGAGTCCTTGTTGCTTGCGAATCGATCGATAATTGGAGAACGTATATATTTTCTATGTATACACACGCAGGAGCGCAGTATGACGAATAAGAAACGATTTCCAACAACCTTGTTCCACGGTATAATTTTTGGGTCGACTATTTATATTGCTCAAGCATCGTTATTCTTTGCCCATTAACGAACGCCCGACATACACGCGCGGTATCGTGATTATGACGCCGTTACGTAAGCATTAATATTGTCAGCATGGTGATACATTGCTCTCTGTACACGGTGTACAACTTATAATTTAGCGGCCACAAATCTAAGACCGCCCGCGAGCGTTCAACGAAACAATTTTTATCGTCCGGCTGAGTCCACTACGTAGAACGACTCTCGGCCCTCATTTACGTGGAAACGTTCAGTATGCAACGACTACTGAATATTCATGGCGGTCGCAGCCTTTGAAGTTACGGATTTCCTTGTAAACACGCTCTCGAACACGCGTTCGACGCAACCGTTCCGGTGCGTTTATCGATTTTCTTATTAACTCGTTCAGGACCCGTTAGAAATTCGATATTTGCGAAAAAACGCGCTCGAAGTGACACTCGTCGTTCTCAAATTCTTAAACTGCAAGCTTGCTTTCGAAGTCGTATTTAACGATCGATCAGTCGTCGACGTTTATGTGCGAACTGGTGAAATGTGATTAATAGACTGCGGATCTTTATGTAAAGTAAAGGTTGTCTGCACTCACTGCTAGATACAGGAAACGAACCAATAATTTGAGCAGGTTCGAAGAAATGTATTGAAACAATTCGATCTTTTCAAATTACTGGTAATCCATTATCGTTGTAAATGCATGAAAATTCGAGGTCTAGTAATATCATTCTTGACTTACTCATTTCCATCGTAAATGCATACACTCCGCATCAACCATTCTTGTACAGTCCATTCATCACATTCTCAAATCTGCTTCGTCACAATTCAAAAACGCTTCTTATTATTACACTGCGGATTGTATGCGTTTAGGAATGGCGGAGATGGGCAGGTAAAAATTCAAACAGTGAAGCTGTCGATCTTTTAGTTGAGCCACTCGCTTGCCAAATAGATTTACACAACAGAATAAGGAGTGGAGAAAATCGATGAAATTGTACATGCTTTGTACATTCATTTTTAACAATGGCGTAGAGTATGATTATTAAGAAAATTGATTTTCAATGGAAAATATGCGACCTAGTGTTTCGACAGAAAAATATAAAGAATCTCGTAGTTGATCAATTTGGTCTGTGAACGGCTCGCTTTCAATTCGATCAATTTATTCAAGGAAGAATCAAAAATTTCTTCTCTGTCGCAGTTTCCTTATTATTCATCGGTGAATGGAGCGATGTAAATTCTTTAAAGAAAGCAATTGTCTCTTTAGATGATTAATTTTTCTGGAACACCTTCGACTTATGCTTGCATGTTCTACTTTTTGTCTGCAGGCGTCACTGCGATTCGAACGAAACTATAGTTAAGTTAAAATGAAATGGTCAATCTATACAGCTTCCCCCACTACAGGTTTCTCGCGAGAACGGCCGGAGACGAAGAGACGGATGTATGAAAGAATGTAGTGGGGAGAATTTCGTTTCACATAAGATTTTTGTATTAACTAAATATTGTGGACTCAGTCGTGAGATTTTTCATTACCACCGTATTGCTTTCCACGTCACTCATCTTTCTCCAGCAAGTAATTCGCAAGATTTTGTAAAATCGAAGAAAAAAAGAACGGACCTTCGTCGTCCTACTCGAGGCTAAGAAATGTCGGCGAACAAACGGTTAGATTATCATTAATCAGCGGCGACAACGCACAACGGCCGTCCGAGGCTAACGATGATTACTTTAGACTTATCTAATTACTTCAACGGCGACGTTCTATTCGAATGAAAACACATGGACACGAATAGCCGAATTATTCGTACAGTTTCTTGACGAACAATGCTTTCAGTTCCGATGATTTTGTACAGTGTCGATTAGAAGTAATTCATGCGAACTGCATCATTCTACTTACAATACATATTAAGGAACATTTCAGTCTAAGTAAAAATTTAATATTTACGATGCAGCCACATAATAAAGCATTATATTCTCTCGTTGAAAAGTTGATTCACGATATTTCTCTGTAGAAAGGGCTATTGAGATGCTTGCCATTGATGAAATGCACTGTTTCGTAGAACGTTTCATTTTCCTCCTGCGAGTAAAGAGAACGTTGAAAAATTGTTTCGAATTAGTTCTCGGAAATGTATGCATACCAATGGAAATCGATTTGAACAAGTTAAATTGTAAGTTTCATTAGAGCGTATCGAATTGTACTTAATTGTTGTACGCGGCCAGCACGTTTGTCGAACCTTTAAAGGCACTTTGATCTACTCAACTTTGTCTTCCGAAGTTACTCAATGCTTTATTATACGTTCCATCTCCTATTATCGTCAAGTAGCAGCTCGAGTAGTCTGTCCCGTATAAATATTTATTCCGCTGTTCAAGAGAAACGTCGAATCGAAATCGTGGAACCGTGCACGCGTTCCGAATCGGCTGTTTGTTTCCAACTCGAGGCGCAGACGCGTGCGAAAATAAACGATTTGCATCGGTACAGTCTTCCCTCGCATAGTGTTACTACATTTTTATTTTTAAACGTTCCTTCCGACCTAGAATAATTTCATTGTACATGGTTCTTTTCATTTTATGGATACGAAATTGATATAGCACCTCATACGATACTTAAATGTGTAAGCAATTGTTTGGATACCAATAATATTTGGAATAATGGTACTCTCTGAATCACCACTCGACTGCTAAGTTAACCAAGTAAACGCTAGATGATTGCGTAAGTTCGTGCTCGAGTTGAAAACAAAATTTCATTGTTAAATTTTAAAGAATACAACTTTATTAATCAATTATATAGTCATCATTAGGCTGCGGATGTTCCTGCAATTTTCAATTTTTATGGACAAAATTTAAGAAAGTGGTACTAAATGAAATCCTATTTTTATTGGTAATGACATATGCAGGTCCAAAATAAATCAAAATCGTACTAAATTCTGTTAAATTTGATAGTCCAACATTTTCTGAAAATTTTTATAAACGTGGGTAAGAATGATGACTATACAATTTTTACGATATCTATGAAAATCGGACACGAACTTATGCAATTATCTGATATCGTGTTTGGTCTCGTTTCAATCGGAAAAACCTCATCAATCCGTTAGAACAAAGGTTTCCCACCGAAACAACTAAAAGTATTAAGTAAACAAAGTAACACTATTCGTAGAGACGAAAGTGACACTAAGCAAGGGAAGACTGTGTTAACACTTCTACGTTAGTAGCGTCGATCACCGAGACACCAGCGCCGTGATACCGAACGATCGAGCGATCGAGACGATCGATCGCGGACTCGTGTTTCTTCTCACCATTGCCAAAATCGATTTTCGTTCAACGAAAAGCGGAACGAGGGCCCAGCAATGTTTCCAAGGATCGTCGGTGTGTCGGCGAGTCTCGACAGAGGCCCGAACAAAAAAGAAAATATCGATTCCGAAGACCACTTATCGTGCCAATGCGAAAGTTGCCATTTCAGATGTGCCAATTAAACGATATCGAGTTTAGAAACGTAAGAGCGCGCGACCGGAAGCGAACGACGGTGGCCGAAGGACCGAACGATGCGTTTTAGGGTCTTTCAGGGGTCGCTTCAATGTATCAACGATTGAAGCGAGAGTTTCGACAAATGGATCGGACGAGAATAATCAATAATTCGTCTGGGCCGAAACGCGTGCCGCATGTAACGCTTTACGAACCGCCGCGACCAGAAAAAAAGGAGCGACGCGAAAGTAGAGCGGAGACATGTGTAGAAATTGCGTCGAAGTACAATACCAGGTGAACCTGAGACATATCTAACTTTGTAATTAAATCTTAGGCGTATGTAAATGTAAGATTAAGAAACCTGATCAAACGTCTCGCGTTCCGGGGATATTATGTACAGAGTATTTGAATCTTTCTTGTGATATAATCGTACATATTACTAAGGTATAAAAACCGATAACAAGGCAAAACAAAAAAAAATTACTATTATCATTCCATGTTTTTTCATAGAGGTGAGGTATTAGCGTGGTCGTGACGAGCGCCGCATACCGCTCCGTTTTAATTAGACGTATTAATGTACATTCCAAAACAAGTTCAAAGCCGCCAGTCAGACATTCATTCTGTCGACAGATTTTCATTGTACCGACATTTTCAACGGTTTCATTCTTACTCCTCCCTCTCTGATTTTTGTTCCCCGCGATTCGATCGCGTCGTTCGAAGATTATCCACGAGGAAAAATATACAGGAATTACAATATACACGATACAGAGAAGATTATTGCAAAGTTTCAGACCAACGTTTTTCTTCGGATCAGTTTAGGAGAGAAAGAACAGAAACTCGTCTTGCAACGTTGATTTTCACTCACGACTACTTAGGCGAACTCGTTAGTACTAAGGTTCCGTAAATTAATACTTATTTATAATCCTTAGAGCGGCCGTAGAAAGACGTTTTTCTACCAGAATTTCTGTGCCAACTGCAAAGAATGTTGTAGACAATTTGTTTTGTTCCACGTTGAAGCATCATTCTAATCTTGTAAGATACTCAGATATATCTTTATTAAATATATTTGAATTTCGTAGTATATTATATTCTGATATTGATTATACATTTCATTTTTGTATATTGGTGTGTGATAAATAAATAAGAATATTGTTTCTAAGTAACTTACATATACTTATGCTCGGGACTCGACCTCAAAAATGAAAGTCAATCGAGGTTCCAATCCTAACACTATTCAAACCAGCATCCTACCGATCTCGTTATATATCGAGATATACTAAAAAATAATACAAGAAATAAATAATATGAACTTCAATTACTCAAGATTCTAATATTCTAAGAGAAGCAGTTACAATATTTTTTCAAGTAAATGGTGTTTGAGCAAGCGGTGTGAACGACGAAGTAGTATGACCAGTCTATAACCAGACAACATCTATATAAAATTTTCGTTGCAGTGTACTTGCTTTTTATCAAACAATATGCACATACATTTTTAATAACTAGACGACGTGATGTATATTTCAATTTTCTAAAAATACAGAATTCAAGTGTAAAAGAATATTATAAAAAATCGGGGTAAACATACGATATTTCAGAAAATAATAATTGGACATACTGTTCATTTTTATGTTTCATTTATTTATTTTCCATCTTCAACCATAGATCTTGACACACACATACACGTATAAAACAATACGTACACGTTCGATGAGATTCTATGATATTGTTAATGAAAAGTGCTGGAACTGCAGGATGAATATTTTTTCTGGAGCAGAGGAATCAAGCTAGTTCACTATAGAAATGGAATTGTTTTAAGAGTAAATCGAGATGGATCGACGAAGTTTTTAGTGAGTCAAGCAGATTATAGTGAGTTAGAGAAAATCGAAGCGGGTTGAAGCGAATATCATTAAACACTTGTTTTTCTCATCAACAAAAATATAAAAACCCTACGATTTCTGATCGTGTAGAACTTGGATGAACTCAAAACTGACATTTTAAAAACATGGAAAGCAGAATGGAAAAGTATTCACGCATGCAGGAAAATCATTTGTTTAGCAAGCCTTAAAAAGCTTCAGAGTGTTCTCCATTTTTAGTAGCGTCAATTATGTATACCTTAAAATTGTTTATAAGCACTCTGTCGATAGACAAAGATTGCAAGCTTATTAGGTACAGCCAACGTTATGTACAAGGCTGAAATTCACTATATCGTACCTAAAATAATTCTATAAACAATAACGTCACTTCAGAATTCTAGTTTTATATAAAAGTAATTAAAATCGCAGCCAGAGAGAGAGAGAGAGAGAGAGAGAGAGAGAGAAGGAGAGATAGATAGAGTAAAATGAAAGAGAGTTCTAAATGTAACTTATTGGCTGTCTTATGATAGTGAATTAACAGTGGAATCAGCTTACAGATTACCCTAGTATGCGAATGTAAAATAATGACGAAACTACTGATGAATTTCCAACAGAGGATTGAAAACCAGTTTCAATCATACCTTTTTGGAAGGAAATGGAAGAAAGCTATAAATGTGAAAATTGATTAGTATAACATACTCACGTGGTCCTAAGGTGTTTCAATCTTCACTGAGCAGAGAAACAGAAGAAGATTAAAATATTTCAATCCACGAAAATGCGTTCCCACGCGATTTTCCTTAAGCTTCTATACACCTAAGAAGGATACACGAAAAAAACATGTTAGAGGTAACTGCCTTTGTTGCGTCTAGTAAAACTTCAATAAAAATCATAGTTAATATATAATCAGAAACTAAAGTCGTCGAGAATCGAAACAATGAATCATATCAGCGATCAAAATTGTGATCTTACATTTTATCTCGCTATTAACTGACGCTTGAATTAGAAAAAAGAAATTATAAACATTTAGTTATCGGTCGCGGTTGAGCTGATAAATTTATAAATCGTTGACGAAACGATTAAGTCATAAAATCGTGAAAAATATTAATGTCGCTGGTTGTATCCGGGTATATTTATTTATATTTTCCCAGATTATAATGGTGTCGATTAATCAGGAGTATTAATTAAAAATTGTTGTTCGAACGAAGCTTACAATAGAGCCATTATCCTTTTCATTTATTTCAATTTACGAGAATTACATGTGTAAGAAAAAAGAAAAGAACAGATAGTTACTTTAAAATCGAGAAAAATATTTACGCATAAATTATTTTTACGATCTTCTTTTTGTATACTCATATTGAATGGTTACAGGTTAAGATTACATATTTTATAGTGTCGTAAGAACTATACCTTCGAGACAAACTACACAAATCGTAGTTCTTCGTATTTTTGCGCATGTTATTGCACGCACGTGTTCGTGTGAACATTTATTTAATGTCTGTTTTTGTTTTGTTTAAACGTTTCTAAGTCGCTTTAATTACGTTCGTTTTTTTTCATTTGCCACGTAAACATAATACACATTAAGATCATACGAGTTACGATACAATTTGCATAACCATATGCAACGTGTTTTTTTAATATGAATTTATCTGTTCACTTGCCACTGGATATCATTTACAACATTTTACTTTCTTCCATTTTAGACACGTATTGCTAGACACTCATCATAATCATTAAAACACAAACGACTGTCCGAGCTATGTACTTCTCGTTCGTAAATCAATGACTGTGCTTATATTTGATCAATAAAACGTAAATTTGCACAGGACGGTTGTCCAAAATATTCGTATATCATGAAAATATTTACAGAATAACTCTGTGAATGTGTCTGTTTGATCATGGGACCTAGGACACGTTGCCAATCGAAGTAAAGAAAGTGTATTACATGTACTACAATTAAATTGAGAAATCGTATTCGTTCAGTGAAACGAAAGAAAATAAAACCGACACAGCTCCGACTTTCTTTTGCTTAGTGGCTGCGTTGTGACACAGGTGTGTATTCGACAATTTTACTTGTTCTCTTTCCGTTTTTGATCCTCTTGGTCTTCTATCCTTCCGCTTATTGACGTGTACATTTTTTCAGGACGGGATTTCAAGGAGCGGGTCACTTTCTTCTAATACATTGCACAACGTTTGTTTGTTTGTTTTCTTTTCGTTCGTTTTCTTCCCTTCCTCAGAGAGAATCAGAAGAACGAGATCAATCAACGCAACGACATAAATTCAGATTCTGGTCTGGTGTCGAATGAGCACGTGTGATCGTACGCGGGACAAAAACAGCACTAAACGCGCCGTGACATTTTTCATTACAGTTTTCATTGTATTACGTGTGTTCCGGGGCTTTATCCAACGGCCACAATAAACTCATCTGAAAAGCATGTCGGCTTCGTTACACACAACTGGGAGTTTAGAGAACAGAAAGAACAGAATATAAATATAGTATGCGAGACAGATCTTTACGTCGAATCGGAACGTATCGCGCGTTGAAAAACGATCGTGATCGTCGCAGGGCAAAATCAATTCTGGTAACGTGGAACACTTCCCGTGAGAATCTTCACAATAAAACAACAAGAATGTAATTGTACTTATACAGTTAAGTGCGAAATAATTCAACTGTTTCGACATTCTAGTCAAAACACTGAAAGAAATGGAAGTCATTAGATTGAATGAAATATACACCTAACAAAAACTATAAAAATAACTTCTTACTACCGTAAAATAAACATTCTGCATCATTTTTCCCGTACGTACGAGTGAACGGTCGTCAACAGACTATTATGATTATAAAAATGTTGGGACATTCCGTGCTACCCACATTTACAAAAATATTTAGTGTTAGAGAAAGTTTAGTAAAAATTGTAGGACTAGTTTAATCGAAAGAATTTACATTTTTCCTGTACCTCAAACGTTGTCTACTCGATTTAGTTAGCCCTGCAACATCTGAATCGTTTTAGGACGCGGCGATTGCCGAAAAGAACGTAGAAAGAATCGAACGACATCAAGAGAACGATGAAATTTAGCAATGAAGAATAGTCGAATTTGATACGGTTACTCATTTGACTGGTCGCAATACGATGAAAAGTTGTAATAATTGCCTGCGTGTCGTTTACCGTGTATGTAAGTTCTCTTCCGTGCCTCCGTTCGTTTAAAAACGGTCTCGGTCGTTTAAAGGTTTTGGCATCGCAGGCACCATAGGTCGTCGTGCGTTAGGAAGATTACACGTCAACGGTTTAGGGCTATGAAATAATAAAGTCAGAAAAAAAGAGATTGTTCCTCCTGTTAGGCGTCGCGAATTATCGTAGAAAGAACAAGGAAGAGAAAACGTAAATAAGACCGATAGAAAAAGAGATTGAGAGTGAGATATAGCGATAGAGACAAGACTAATCGAAAAGAAAAGATCAAGAGAAAATTTATAGGATGATTGTTTGTGGATTTTTACTTGGAAGGTCGTGTGTACGGAGCGTTGCGGTAGCGCGAGCTTGAGCCCGATGTCGTTGTCGTCTTGTACGATTTCCATGCGCGGCTCGATGATTCCTCTGCGAATGTCATTCAGTGATTTATTTGCATTACTTATAACCATCTTATAACACACTACGCGAAGCAGGTGTTAACATCGAGTTTCCGGGTTTTACTCCCCTCCCCCCTTTCCTTTTAACTGTATTTAAGTCAATGTCCACAGAAACTGACTGATGGATTACTGAGTTAACACTTCGGACTGTTATGCGAAGCCATTCATGACTATTTTAGCGTTCGATATTACGGACAAGCTTCTCGAGCTGCTATGTTCAACGCAGGAAACGAAATCGCGACGTACGGGTGCCCAAACACACACCATTTTAATAATTCACAACATAAAACAACTTTTAATTTATTCGACGATCTATTTTGCACCACTTTGACCAGTTGAAATTAAATAAAAAACGATCTGCATTAGAATAGCTTCTATTTTGTTAGCAATCTAGACGATTTCAATTTCTAATCATGATATGAAAAACAGTAAATGGTCTGTTACGGATTGCTATGGAATAGTAATTTATTTCAACACAGTTTTGAGACCCGTACGCCTCACGAAAACATTCTAATCGTTTTAAGTAGCCAATACACAGATTCCTAAGTATTTGGTCATTCATTTTAAGGTGTCTGTTATTTTGAGAAATGTGAAGCATTTATGCATGTTTATGGATCATCAGCAGTCCCACTATTTATTTTAATTCGGCAAGATTTAACCATGAACATCAAATATTGTTGGAAACATTTCGGAAACTTTAAAGAGATAGTTATTGGAGCTGCGTCTTATTAAAACATTTTCTGATGCATTTAAATTTTCACTTTAAAACTTTAAATATTAATACGTTGTTAAACAGCTCGTGCTCCAGATATTTTTTTTGTTTATACGTATATTAGATGATTGTGTTTCAAAGAGTTTAATTATGTTTTATATAGATCAACAATTCCATGGATGTGTGTGAAATTATTAAGAGATTTAAGGTCGATAGAATTGGGAATGTGTGGCATGTATTATGTTAATAGTGTACGTCGTGTGCATCTATATTTAGAAATTCACGATTCTACGCATTCAGATCAGTTTGTACTCTACTTATTCAGTTAGAAATGTTTTTCGGGAGAATGTGGTATTATAAGAATAAATAGGAACACATTACCTGGATACTCGGATGTTTCATAGTACTCGTGGGATGAATGTGGAGCGGAGTCGTCATCGTAGTCATATGTTGTGTACCTCAAAAAAAGATACATATATTATCTCTAGATGGTTTGTACAAATACACAACGCACTAGAACGTTATATTATTAAAACTACAAGACTTTCTTTCGCAATGCAACGCAGTCAGTAACTCTCATACGCTCCTAAAAAATACCAAACACACATCCTCACACTCCTAAAACTATTTCAAAGTTTGTTGCAGATCAAAATATATTTGCAAATTGCAAATGTTAAGAAATATTTTCCACAAAGCTGATGTAGTTGATAGATAAAAGTAAAAATGCTTGTTACGCTTACCCTGACGTCCCTGAACTATAATGCCGGTCTCCATATCGGCTACTGCTGCTTGTCGAACCGTGGTAATCATAATCATGATGCGACCCAACACGATTGCTCGGTGGCGGTGTAGCAGTCTCATAGCTACGAATAGAAATCCACAAATATTTAACAGAACTCTCCCAACGATGACTCGTGCAACTATAAGCGTATATATACTTACCCGTAACTTTGATCCATAGCGACTCTCGCGCGATCCAAAATAGAAAACACTTTACTTTTCGCCGATACTGGCCGAGACAGTGGTCCCCGACTCGACGGCGGCGGAAGTATTGCAGCTAAACGTTTCGAACAAATTTTAATAGCATTCTCATCATATTTCAACCCTTTACAGTAAAAATGTCAATTATCTTAACCCTATCCACTCTCCTTCGAACTATTTCGAATTTTAATCGCACTAGTGCGTTTCTCATTTAGTTCTGATCAATCTATCTATAGATGAAGTAATATTTTAGAGGCATTCCCAATCTTTGCAATTAAGTATAGCAAAGACATTACCGATATCTAGACTGTGGATGTCCATGCAATTTGCAAGTTTCCTAAAGGAATTCTAAGAAGGGGAAACCAAATAAAATATTATTTTCAATGGTAGTAGACTTCACAGATTTGACATAAATGAAAATCGTACTAAACTCTGTTGAATGTTATATTTCATCATTTCTTGAAAATTTTCAGAAGCCATAAATTGTTTTCCACTCACTTCTCGATGATCGTGGTAGTGTGGGCCTAGCGGTGGGTCTCAATATACCTCCTCCAGCTGGAACTCCCCTTACAGACGGTCTTCTATCATCGGTGTTTATTGGATCGTCAGCCATGTTCATTTCCATTTCCCGCATTTGTTCCTGACGTATATTGTCGTTGTTGTCGGGGATCAGATATTTCCGAACCTCGGCTAGTGCGAACGCAATGCGAGCATAAGCTTCCGCTGGTGGAGCCAGAGCAGTTATTTCAACGTGCAGGTCGTCCGACAGATGTGCGTATTTTGGGTCGAGGGACATTCGGCACTCAGCTTCCTAACAATGGACATATTCATTAGAATTTATATACAGACAATACTCCTTAAATTCATTTCAATATACCTTTTGACGATCCTTCATCGATCCTCTTCCTAGTACTGCCATTTTACACATAGTCTCCTCTTGCAAACGTTTCATAGAATTGCCTTTGGGACCCAACAATTTTCCAACAAAATTGAACTACAAGTAATACCACTGCATAAGTATTTCATATAATTTTTGCGTAATCTACAAAGTGGTTATTAGGAAGCATAACTACCTTAGGGTGTTCTCGAACGGGTACTAGTACCTTCACAGAAACACGAATTTGTTTTTCACGATAAATGTCCACGTATTTTGGATCCCTTATCGGCTTTCCCATAGCTTGGGTCTTCTGTATCTCTGTTGTACGAAACAATTATTTTGAGTTACTAGACTGCAGGAAGATTATTGCAAGTCGCAATGATTAGTATCGTGTAATAAATTCTAAACAATTCAGGTTTGAAAAAATATACATAAATTTAAGTGAATTATTTCTAAGAAATCAAATTGTTGTTGAAAACGAATAACTGAAAGGTATCCAAAGGAATGTCAACATAAACAGAGTAAACGACGAGGCACCGTATAAAGGCGACTAAAAGTATAAAAGTAGTATTTACCTTGATCGATTAATCTGGTCGCGTTTGACCATTTTTGAGAATCCAATTCAACTTTTTCTTGCAAAAGTTCACGGACGTATTCCCCGACTTTATCAACTTGATGCTCCTTTTCCTCGCGTTCATTGTCCGACGAACCTCGTGTTTTATTGTCGGTTTTCTCTTCCCGCTGATATTTATACTCGCCGTTACTCGGTCTATCACTCATGATGAACACTGTATTATTATCTACTTCGCGAGATATATAAGAGGAAAAGTACAATCTTGTTAATCAGAAAACCAAGCGTACTTGATTACACACATGCAACGCGTCTTTACGATAAAGTAGCAATGGCTGACTGTTCTATAACCAGCTAAGCTTCAGGCGCACATTCATGTATGCATCATCGTAACATGTGGTCATCACCTAAGTGATAACACATCGTATGAGAACTTCCGAGTCAAATATCTTTTGCTCTGATACTATATCGATCAATGGAAATTAAAAATAAGTTTAATCAATACCTAATTTTAAATCCACCCTCTCTGCTTATTCGTTTCTCAGATTTATTCATTAATATTTGATCCATCAAAACTGCATAGCAACGCCATCTTACGACATTTATGAAAAGCGGGCACGAGCTTATGCAGTCATTTGATAATATTTATTAACATTGGTTTTCGAACTAATTAAAAGAGAATGTAAATTTAATATATATACGGTGGCGGAATAAAATAATAGAGCTACTTACAGTGGAGTCAAACTGGACAACTTTTTCTTTAGTTCCCCATAATCCCACATATGGCGCATGTATCGGTCATTATCAATGCGTTTCAAATTGTGAATCAAGACGCTATTATGTATTTCATCAACAAGGTGAAATGTTATTGTTATTCAACTTAATTTTAATATTTTAACATACACAAAACACATATTTTAACATACAATTACTTCCAACTGTTATGCTTGAATAATATATTTTGGTCTTGGGAAAGATAACATTGCAAAATATTGTGGAAGGCAATAGGTTGGAAATAATCATATATATGATTATTATATATTCATTTACAAGATCTCTATTGAAAATCTTCTAATAAATTTGTGTTTACATCAAGATTTTTTACATTCTAATCCTCCTGGTCCCAAAGTCCAACCGCTCCTGCAGGAATTCTCAGCCCGCCTGACCGAAATCGAGGAGCGGGTTGCCTTCTAACGGGGAAAAGAAAATTGAAAAGCGGGTTGCCTCCTCAAAGGGGACCGAAATTGACGAGCGGGTTGCTTTCCGAAGGGGAAAAGAAAATTGTAAAGCGGGTTGCCTCCACAAGGGGAACAGAAATCGAGGAGCGGGTTGCCTTCTAACGGGGAAAAGAAAATTGAAAAGCGGGTTGCCTTCTCAAAGGGGACTGAAATTGACGAGCGGGTTGCCTTCCGAAGGGGAACAGAACATTGACGAGCGGGTTGCCTCCTACCAGGGGAAAGAAAATTGAAAAGCGGGTTGCCTTCTAACGGGGAAAAGAAAATTGAAAAGCGGATTGCCACCTCAAAGGGGACCGAAATTGACAAACAGGTTGCCGTCCGATGGGGAACCGGACATTGACGAGCGGGTTGCCTCCTACCAGGGAAAAGAAAATTGAAAAGCGGGTTGCCTACTCAAAGGGGACTGAAATTGACGAGCGGGTTGCCTTCCGAAGGGGAAAAAAATTGAAGAGCAGGATGCCTTCCAAATTATTGCGTATCGTTTAAACGTATAACTACAATGAAATTGAAGCAAGGGTAACCTGATGCATCAATTGTTCCGTGAAATTAATTCGAGAAATGATTGAGTTTGAAATTTCGCTCCTTACAGTTTTAACTTCCCCTAATACTTCGTTTAATAGAGTTCATTTCATACATTATTCACGATTAATAAGCTGAGACTAATTATCGGGTGTATTATATTAATTTCTTCTTATTTTTTCAGAACCAATTTGCATAATTTATGAAGGAACTAGCTAAAAGAAATGACAAATATTGTTTTGCGAATATAAGTTGTTCGAATCTTCATCATCAATTTCCAAAGAACACAAATGATCTTTTTTACACAACAAATGAGTCAGCAGAGTAATTGGAAACTATTGAAGACTATGGATGAATAACGTAACAAGAAATCTTGAAGAATGAATTACTATCTACCAAGCAGACTTACTGTGAATGAAGTCTAAAGTCTGAAGTATATGTTATTATCCAGTTTAGACACTTGCTCGTGTCATTATCTAATGTACACCCCTGCTCTCGTTTTCTAAATCTTAGTATAGGTAGGCAAGTATTATAAAATGCACACAATTGCACATACGTAGTCTCAATTTATTTTCCATTAACTGCAATATACCATTCATGAAACATTTTATAAGAGAAACAAGCCGTTGCACGTTCCTTGAAGGTAATACATTTCGAGTATCTTCTAAAATGAAGAAACTTGATACTCGCCGCCGTAAAACGTTAACGTACGACGAAAGTTAACGCAGCAAGAAATACTGTAACTCTAAAGTTCATGCATTACGTCTATTTTTAACCTGCGACCAGGCGAAATATATTTCTCCGTTTGAATATTCCATTCTTGCATAGAACAAAGAACGATTAAACAGATTGAAACCGTTTAATGGAACTGGATAGATTTCGCGCCACACAATATCTGCATCTGAGGCAATTACCGTACTCTGACGAGTTCGTTTGTGCTCCTTCTAATGCTAGAACTTGGGTTGCAAGAAAACTAGAAAGGAGACAGCAAGTAACACTATTTAAAAACCACTACTTTACCCAGGTTTCTCTCACAGATAAAAAGGGTTGCGGTTTTTGCAGCAGGTCTGAAGAGCTAACTAGTCTAGCATTCAAGTACAGGAACTGCGTCAAAGGTGTAGCCAAAAGCAACGAGGAACGATTAAATTCGTCTCGACGAGCGAGTACGCGTTCCCAAACGATCCTGTCTCGAGGAGGAAAGTTCAGCTTCAAGAAGGAACTTGGCGACCGCATCTCGATGATCTGCACGGTGAACGAGCGAGCACTTCGCCGGGAACTGTGCCGACGGATTACCATTTTTGCAAGAACAATTAGTCGCGATGCAAAGGATAAAGGACGGCCTTAAAAACCCGCCGATTAATATACATGCGCATAATCTGCTCGGTCCGCATGATATTGGGCTAAATTAAAATCGAACCATCCGTGCAATCCGACCGCGATTCCTCGGAGTCGATCTGAAACTCAATTCGAACGCGCCGAGGAAACTCGGTTGCGTTTCGACGACTTTGGGAAACACGAAAACGCTTTCGGGGAGCTCGCTTCTAGAATCTGCACCGCCGCAGAACATTTTACCTGCATGGAGCTAATTAGCAGGGCTCGTTGATTGCGTTGATAACTCCAAAATAAATTATTAACAAATTCTTCGAAGGCTGTTCTTTAAAAGAAAATTGTTAAGCAACGAACGACAAGGTTCCAGAAACGATGAAACGATTTCGAACGCACCAAGGTTTTCAAGACTGATTTAATCCAGTCTTGAACGAGTTCTGGGATCTCATTCATTTTTACGTTCATCTTTTACCCAGTTCTTCCGCAAAGCACGGTTCGTTCAGAAAATGTCAACGTTTGCATATTTGTCTTATTCATCAGGCTTCGGAGCTCCGTGAAAGATTTTCATTAAGTAAACGTTTCTGCGGTTGGGACAAATACTGGGAATCGCTTCTACGCGAAGTTTGCGTAGATTCGTAGACAAATAAACGAATGTTTTAGGTCAAGTGGTTAGAAACAAGAGAACGAACGGTGAGGGTGGGTTCTCTTTATCATCGAAAATAGATCTATTCTACGAAAGAATTTCAATGTGACGAGGAAACAATCGAAAGCGTGTATTCCGTTGAAACGTTCAAAGTGTTATTCAAATAATTGTGCTATTAGGAGAAGGCCTGAAAAATTCTTGAAAATAAACGTTTGCAGAAGAAATCTGAAGAGCAGTTTTGTCGATAGGCGAAGGAGAAGTTCACAATGGCTGGTAAAGTGTTGCGAGATCCAATTAGGGGACCGTGGGCTTGGCATCTTGATCAGAGCTTAGCGTAGAATCGACGTTTGCATCGATTCGCCATTATTTTTCCGAATGTTACCACGATGTTTCGCGAAGTTACCGCATTCCGCGGAGCGATCTCTATTTTCATCCGCCGATCCGATGGCGCTAAAGGGCTTAACGAACCAACGGGCAAGAATAAGCTTCATTAGAAGCCTCGCTGTCTATCGGAGAGAGAATTGAAGGAGCTCGAGATGGGAAATTTCAATATCTCGATTCGCAGAGCGATTCGGTGCGCCCGGCTGGAGGATTTACAACTCTTAACCAGCAGGATTGTGGAGGGATGAATTATTATCTCCTGCGGGCCGAATGGATCATGCAGTGAACTAGCCAGACGAATTTCTAAACAATTGCGTGCTCGCGAGACTCTAGCCGAGACACTCGAGAATCTTCACCACAAACCAGTTCATCCTCTTCTACAATAATTCACCGTTGTTGTACGCTATTAATCCTCGGTTTGCGGAACTTCTTCACAATAACACGTGTCTTAAATATTCCTCACAATAACACATGTATCTAAACAGCGGATCTTTATGAAGAATAAAAATGTTCTACCTGATACGTTTAATAGATTGAAAATAATACAACAGTATTTATAAATGCTTCTAATGTTTTTACTGTTTTAAATTACTCATTCTCGTTAAAAAAGCATCCGCTGTCTAAATGTAGCTCAGTAGCGAAATTTCGAAGTTCGAAGCTTAGAAATTCTGTTCCTATAAACCTTTTAATAATTCACTACGGAAATTCGAAGGTTAGAAACTTCGATTCTCATCAGCTTCGAAGTTTCAAGAATCGAAACTTCGAATATCGAATAGTTTCTAGTTTGTACATTCGTGTAGGAGATTGTTCGAAGTGTTAACATGTTTCATTACACTAACAAGTTACGTTTGTCGTAACGTCGTGATAGGGAAACCAGTGTCAAGCATCCACAAGTAACAAAAGAGGATCGAGATCACCTTTGACCGCATTCGAACAAAATACCGATATCAACTCGACTATTCTCCACTCCGGCGCGTTGCATCAAAGACAAGGTCCTCGGCACTTTGATCATAGTCGCCGTTGGTTTCACGAAAGCACAATTATCCTTTCCCCGAGCAATACCGAACACACTCGCTCGTCAAAACAAGTCCCACGCGTACGTCGTTTACGTATCTACGCCTAATTAATTCACCTGGACATTAGTTATCAGGAGGACCCGCCTAGTCCATCGCGAATGTCCTCGAGCACGCACCGCACGTCCACGGCTAAATAACAACAGAATTAACTAAGGAGGCTTCGAAAAAATTTGGTTCTACCGCTTATTTTTCATAATCGTCTTTCCTTTCGAGAGGGAAGAAAAAAAGGCAAAAATTATAAGAAATGTAACATCATTTCTTAAAAGAACGGATGAGATGCAACCCATGGTTTTAATATTTTATCTTCAAAGTCATGGTCAATTTTACGGGGAGTTTTTTACTGTCAATTTTCACTAAATCGTTGGTGTAGATTCGTGACACCCTCCGCACTTAAATTTGTCCAACCATTTTAAATTACATCTGCTCATTTCTGTCCAATCATAACAATATTTTTGGATTTTTAATCTGTCACAGTTGTACATGTCACCCAATCAATCTCTTTATAACTGCGTACAGATCCGCAGTCTAGTCACCGCAAATAAAGGAGACATTTAAGTAGCTACATTTAGCTGGACCACCCTGTATACTGTCAATGCATCAACACACATAAAACCATCGTGCAACGTTAATCGTAGCGAGCCAGAAGTTGTGCAAGGGCCGGGGAGAGCATCCGAAAACTGGTATTCGTGAGGCTTGCAGGATCCGGCGCGAGAGAAAGCAAGCAAGAGAGAAAGAGTGAGAGAGTAAGAGAGAGAAAGGGTGGGAGGACGCCGAACGTCTCGACGCCTCGGTCCGCTCAGTCACCGCCCAGACCGCACCGCGAGCGAGCGATTCCTCCGCCGGGGTTGTCGCCTCGTCCTTCAGCTGGTCCTTGTGTCTGATGTGTTAAACGTGGTGGTCTCCCTCGATAATGATGCGTCTCAACATCTGGTGAACACCCTAATCAACCCTTTATTAATTAATCTGATCCCTGGTGAACGGTTTTCTGCGCACGTGTGTACGTGGTACTCGCGGAGAAAAGGATCTCGATCTCTAGCGTAGAGGAACGCTCTGAGAACGTGTCTCCCTCCACCCCTTTTTGTGTCACCTGAACCCCTTCGGTTGTGTCACCTGAACCCTCCCACTCCTCTGACAGCACAGGTGTGAAAGTCGCGGCCACGTGAGTCAGTGATAGAAGTGGTGCCGCGGAACTGGAGTCCGCCGGAACGGATCCTGCGGAAGTCCGGTTCCTCTGGAGACTTTCAGAAGACGGTCAAGATCCATCGCCGCCCAGAGATGCCGGAAAGTCAAGGTCGTTTTATTTACTCCGTCTACGAGCACCCACACGCGTTGCGTCACCATAGCAAAATTTTCCGGACCTGAGAGAAGGCGCGATGCTACTCGAGACACGGCTCTCCTCTGTGCTGGATCGTTGATCGAATATTCATGCTCGCTGCTGGGTTTCTCTCGATCCTAGCGATTTCGTTCTTGTGTTTCAATATTCAATTTTCTTGTTTGATAAGTTGTGCGGAGAAGTCGATGTTGGATCGTTGGTCAAACGTTTCTGTGGTTCTCGGGAAGAACGTTGATTGTCGCATACAGTGGGTGTACAAAGTGTTCGTACTAGGGTTGTAACTTTCCCTCGAAGGTCGAAGACTTCGAAACTTCGATTTCTAAACCTTCGGAACTTTGAAGGCGATAAAAATCAAAATTTCTGATTTCGAATCTCCGTAGTATATGTATATTTCTTGTAACTGTATGGTTGTGTTTATATCCTGTCAAATTTTTTATCAACATGTCAAACGCCAAGCCTGTCTTGCCATTCTTTCCATTTAGCCCGCGATATCTGATTTCACCGAATTTAATAAAACTAATTAGAATTTTCTTTGCAAAGTGTTATTTTTATGTACATTCGTGATATGATCGCGAATATTAATGGAATGCAATTTTTTTAATATAATTTAATTACGAAAAGTCCAAACGGAAAGTTCAATGTCAGTCACCGGTGACTCACAGTTAATATTTTTATTTATCAGACATCGTGACATGGTATAAAACTAATAAGATACTAATTCATACGATTCGAAGACTTCGGAACTTTGAAGATCAGGGCCCCGCAAATAGTCACGCCGGCCCTGATTAGAAGCATTGGTTTACGAAATGATTTGCAAAGACGATTTTCCAAAATTTTCAGTATGTGTATAACCAACATAGATCTACAAAATATATATTTGAAATTTTCATTGAGGAAATAAAAGATTTTTAAAAAATGCCTTTTTTATTTTGGCATGTAGTCTTGCAAATTATAATTTTTGGAAAATCTTATTTTCCATATCATTTCGTAAACTAATGCTTCTAATTGATTATAAAAAATAAGGTCGTTTGGTACAATTATAAAAAAGTTAATGTAATTTAAACGGTGTACTTTGTACACCCACTGTACTTTCAGTTTAGTATTCGTTCTCTTGAATTTCTTTTCGGTAAATACGTCGATTCTACAGTATAAAGTTCGATTAGTGCGTAAACTGAAATTTCTTGAAATTGTGACACGCGGTATTATTCATAAAGCAGACCTAAAGATTTTAGCAATTTGGTCGTAGCGTTTCGAAGTTCTTCTTTGTTGTTTTAAAGTGATGTGGAGAAGTAAGTACAAAGTCACGTGCTGTAAATCGCAATAGAATTTAGTGTGCTCTATTCTAAAATCGATGAAACGTGTTCAGAACAATGTCCAGTTGGTCAGTGGAGTTTTCAGGATAGAGACCTTCCAGGTTCTCGAACAAGCATTTCGCGTTGTTCTCGAAGTAACATTCGCAAAAGTTTTCTCCCGTGGAACATCGTTTAGCATCGTCGAAGCCTTCAGGGTCTCGTAAGTTTCGCAACAAAGACTCTTCGTGTCTTCTGATTCGCTTCACGGGGATGTAAAGACGCCGAGGAGAATTTGCAAGGGACGTTGCATTCGCCTCACGTTCCTTGAACCGTGTTAAAGCAAACGTTGAAGTAGAACTATTTCTATTAGTTGTAGCCGCTCGTGAGCGATTCGCAGACCACATTGTTGATCGCTATTTCCACCGCCTGCCGTTTAAAACAGGCAACACGCGCGACCAGAATAGTTCCTTTCGATTTTTCTGCGATTCTCGACGTTCGCAGACTATTAAACTGCGAGAAGGTAGATCGAATTTGATGCTAAGCAAAAATGAGATATTGCGAAGGCTATAATTGTCACCAAACGAACTCGTTATTTGGGTAGAATTTGCCCTAAAATTGTGTCGACGAAGATTTTAAAGTGAAAAAGTCAACAAACTTCCAAGCAATTTTTTCATGTCCCCTTAAAAGCGCGGTTGTACTTTATTTTTATTTTCCACTAAGATTCGCAGTCTAGCAAACCAACAAAGTCTCCCCTTTCACCAGAAATCTTTCGATTACGAAAGAATGCACCATCGATGCATGTCGCAATTTTCTCCGAGACTCCCGAAGAACAGCGGAGGGTGAGTTCGATTATTCTTATCGAGCGTTCCCGTAATGCACCGGGCTGCATGCAACGATAAGAAGAAAATCGCGTTGCAGCGCATCGCCGACGGAATCGCGCGATTTCGATGATGTTAGCGGTTCGATTAGACTCGGTGGCGGGAGTCGATGCTCGCAGCGGCACCTCGGTCGATTAAAAACGTTATTTGCGAATCTGCCGGGCCGGGTCGGGCCAAGCCGGTCGCGATTTAACGCGAGGCCAACGTTTATGCGTGTTCTCGCGATAAAAACAATCCGTGGCGGCTGTTAACGCGTTCATTGCCATGGCAGTGTCCATAAAAGTAACCGAAAATCAGAGCAATTTGTTTAATCGAACAGGAATAGACTATCGCGCTATTTACACGAGCTAAAATTTATTGAAAATTTCCAATTTCGAGTCTCATCGGGAAGTTAGTTTAAAATCAATTACAAGGTTTGTACCGAACAAACAGACAAACAAGAAAGCGAGCTAATAAAAACGTGGTAAAATTAGTATTGAGATCAATCTAATAATTAAACTCGTTCAAAGTAACTGGAACATGTTGCCTTATAAAAATGCTAAGATTGCATTTGTCAAGACATTGTACTCCACTAAGTAACTCTTGCATAATTGTGAAATATAAAATTTATTGCCGTAGGATCAGTGTGACCCCAAGTTCCGGCCACACTGTTCGTAATTTCGCAATTCGCTGATCATCCATAATACTTCGACGGCCGAGCCATTCAGGCTGGTTTCCTGCGCGGATTCCGCGGAACATCCATCGATTAGGGGAAATTGGATTTTTATTGCGACGCGTTAACGGCATTACCGTCACGCCTAGTCGTCGAACGCGGCTCCGATAATGGTTTGTTCGTTACCGGAGTCCGTTAATCAGCGCCCGGGGAAAAAATCGTCACAAAGGAATCCCCCGGAGCAGATGCAAAGTGCTTTCTTAGTCGGAAAGTGGCCGCCGAGAGAAGAGTAAGTGGAGGGAAACGAGTTCCGAGACGCTCGGCCCGATACCCTAAAAGAGCACAGGCCTCGCTGATTTCATGAATAATCAGCTGTATCGACTGCCATCACCGGTTTATGCATAGCCTCTCCATTGGCTTACTGGAAGATCGTCGACGATCGAGTCCGTGGAACTTGTGCATAATTCCACCCGGAAGTGGATCCTCGAACATCGAGATTTATGGTCACTGCTTCATCTGCGGGTTTCTTTGAGCTAAGTCACTGGAACGGATAGGGAAAAAATTGTATTCAGCTGTTTCTAGGGAATTTCTTCTGAACTTGCCAAACCACACCATATGTGCCCATAATAGGGCTGTAACTTTCCTTCGAAGGTCGACGATTTCGAAGCTTCGATTTCAGAACCTTCGAAACTTCGATTTCTAAAAATTCGAAGGCGATGAGAATCAAAGTTGCTAATTTCGAACCTTCGTAATAAATTATTAGAAGATTGAAAAAATCGGTCGTCCGTAGAGAGTTTACCTATCTGAATTCGAATTCGTGATTTCGAAACTTCGAAGACTTCAAAGAATTCGAAGACTTCGAAGCCCTAGCCGATAATTATGAAAGAAATGATTTATTATTATTTGAAACTAAATTAATTCAGTGTAATTTTTATGATGTTGTGAAAAATGAATTCGTTTAGCGTTAACACCGTTTTCTTTGAATACTTCGAAATAGGAAATACGTATATCACTTCACTTTTATAATTGTGGACACATTTTGAATCTAAACTCAAATTCAACTTTCAATCATTATACAATATTTTCACTTAGATCAACTTTTATAAGTATGAGCACGTATGTTGTTGATACGATAACGAAATAAAAATCTAGAAGTGGGTATTGTTGGTGGATGCAGTTTCTAAAACAGTGTTAAGTCATTGTTTTTCTTAGCCGAAGTTCAGTCGCTACGGTGAATGTGTACTCATCCCGAAGGGATTAGTAGCGAACGATTTCTCTAAGGAAACTTCGGTAGCCGGAAAAGCGAAAGTTTCATTTTCGACTGTTCTTATTTCCCGAGA
The DNA here is from genome assembly GCA_963971365.1 of Lasioglossum villosulum. Classification (NCBI taxonomy): domain Eukaryota; kingdom Metazoa; phylum Arthropoda; class Insecta; order Hymenoptera; family Halictidae; genus Lasioglossum; species Lasioglossum villosulum. The sequence goes on along the minus strand of OZ020496.1, from coordinate 47,678,112 downwards.
AAGATTGATCCGAGTACCGAGCACACGAGTCGAACTTTCTGTTCAACTTTTTCTAATAATACCATCGAAAAGGAAGCATTTGGTGCTTCACTATTTTCTCGTTTGTCAACGAGAGTGTCGTGCATCGAGCGTACCAATTAAATGACGCGACTGCGAGCTAATATTTCAAAATCGCAGCAGCGTGGGTGGTGCATTTTGAAGTTTGAATAGTTCGAGTTTGGCGGGTCATTAAATGGGTCATTAATTCTGTTTGACAAAGAGAATGATTTATGTTTGGACGAATTATCGACTATTAAGGATGTTTTGGAGGTACATTTCTTGTACTTTTGTCTCCCATTGTATCTCCAGAATATCCTTAACCAGCAGAGAGAACGAACGATAGAATAATCAAAAAGTGAAATTTACAATTTATCGCAGAATATGTGGAAAAGGTAGAATGTAGATAAGCTGAGTAGATACCGAGCAAGTGCATCGTCGGTGGTTTCGCAGTAATCTCGAGCGCGCAGCTTCGAAAACGGAGATCTGATTTCCGTGTACTTTCGCGTGCGCAACCCTAATCTCTCGCCTGGATCTCCTCTTGGTCGTCCTGACCCGGCGGACCTAGCGCGTTCATTGTCTGATAAAGGGTCCCGAAGACGGCACGCAATGAATAAATTCATCGCGGTAATCGCGGCCATTGTTCCTCCAGCCAGCCGCAAACAAATCGGACGAGACCTCCGCCCCCGTGTCATGTGGTGACCTAATTAATCGTTTGCGGACCTTTTCGAACACCGATTTACTGGCAAAGATCCTCTTCGACAAAATATCAAATCCATCGAATACATTGAACTTCCGTTCAATGTAATTTAAGCATCCACATATTTTTCGAAAACTAAAATTCTGATGATCATAAACAGCGGATCTTTATGCAAAGTAAACATTTTCTACCTGCATTGCTGCAAGCTGGAGTGCAATGGAAATTGATCTCCTTTCTTAGCGTGTTCAATAGGCTGAAAATAATATAACAGTATTTTAAAATTGTTTTTTCACTGGTCCGAATGGCACCTACTCATTTTTGTCGCAATCGTGCTAGTTGCAAGAGCAGTTTCGAACGAACTTGCCAAAGTGTGAAAGTCGCGGGCAAAATGTCGAAAATGGAGGATTGCCGTGGGGCACGACGAGAAACGACAACCCCTTGAATCGAAATGGGATGTACTTGGGACCCATCTTCGGGAAAAGTGGCCATTTACATTCAAACCCGGTGTACAGGGAAAAGAGAGAGGGAGAGTGGACGGCTTTATGTCACCGTTGCGTTGTCGTTTAGATGTATTTTTATTTCTTTCGTCTTTCCTCTCCTCTTCCCTCCTCTCGCGAAGAGCAGAGTGAAATTTCAGGTATTCATCCCCAGCTGTCCTTTACCCAGAGAGATACTGAACATTTTACCAACCGGAAGGTTATTAAAACGTTGAGTGCCTTGCTACCAGGGCTGCGCCCGTGATTTTCCGATTTCGTAACGTCGATGGCCCGTGTTACCGCTTTTATGATATATGTAAGACGGTTTACAACGTTCAACGGGTTTTGAAGATGTTTAGTAGCTGCCTGGGAAGGTATAACGTGTTTTATTTAACCCTTTTGTATTATACTTTGTATAAATGTTACTTGGATAGTCTTGAAGCGGTTAGAGCAGAAAAAGTAGCTGACGATTTTTCTTATTTTGGGAAACTCCTATGGTAAATGTATGCATAAAAATGCATAAAGTTCCGCAGTCTATTAAGCGTTTTTCCGCCGCAACGTGAGTGAATAAGATTAAGTTCGCCGGCCTTTGACCGAGGGTTTCCATAATCTTTTAAGGAATATTGAAAAAAAGAGTTTCACTTTGTCGAGTTAAATTAGAGCGAAGCGTGTATTCTTTTCTGCTGCATTTTGTACCTAATTTAATGCAAGCATCACTGAAATTTCCAATTCGGATGTAATCTTATGTAGACGAAGGATACCGCCTAAATTCGAACGAAAATAAAGAGGATTTACAAAATCATTATTCTTCGGTTACTTGCACCCCTGCAATTATTATGCACTTCTGCATCGAAGCAAACGAAACAATTAAAAAGGGTCGTATGAAATTTCCAATTCAGATGCAATTTTATGTAGACGAAGGATACCGCCTAAATTCGAACGAAAATATAAAGGATCTACAAAATCATCGTTCTTCGGTTACTTGCACCCCTGCAATTGTTATGCACTTCTGTATCAAAGCAAACGAAACGAATGAGTCGCATGAAATCCAATTCTATTATCGTCTCGAGGGGTAGTTCCTGGCAACCTAAAAAACGATATTGCTAAGCTACAGTGTGATTACTCGTGTTAATCTTTGACCAGGCAAGACGCAGCTGGTTTTTAAGAGTGCTCTCACATTGTTTTATTGCGGCAGCATGCACAGCCATCAAAATATTCGCCGCTAGTCAAGTGTGTGTTCGACGCAGACACAAAACGTTAGCCTCCCGATGACCCAAATAATTGAGTGCTCCGATAACCTCGATTCGGCCGATGAAGAAGCATGAAAATAGGAGACTAAGAAGAATCCGGATAAGGGTAGAGAAGACGAAGACGAAGAGCCCCGTTACAGTAAAGCCTCTCCCTGAACCAGCCCTCCTTTCCAACCTCGTCATTGCGTCCTCCTTGAAGCATGGCATTTTAACGAGAATTCTTATGCAGTCATTCAAAGGGAAGGCTGGGAAAGAAAACAGAAAATATCGGCGCGGAAACCGTGCCAAATAATCGCGGATAAACACCCACACTCCGAAAGATCGATCTCACCAACCTGATAACTCCACTGCGGATTTTCTACGCTCGTAGTAAAAATAATTCGATGAAATTGGAAAGAGCTGGAAGGCTAGAGCGAATCAAACCATTTGAAATGGTTAAAAAGAGGAAGAGAGTTTTGATTTTATTATGCAACTTTTACCCTCGTATCTCACCAACCTGATAACTTCACTGCGGCTTTTCTACGCTCGTAGTAAAAATAATTCGATGAAATCGGAAACAGTAGAAAGGCTAAACCGAATCAAACCATGTGAAATTGTCAAAAAAAGGAAGGGAATTTTGATTTTATTTTGCAACTTTTACCCTCATATTTCACCAACCTAAAAATTTCATTGCGGATTTTCTACGCTCGTAGTAAAAATAATTCGATGAAATCGGAAACAGTAGAAAGGCTAAACCGAATCAAACCATTTGAAATTGTCAAAAAGAGGAAGAGAATTTTGATGTTGTTACGCAACTTTTGTCCTCGTATTCGTGACATTTTATGAAGTTTCATTTCCCAAAAATATCGATCGGGAGAATTCGGCGGAACGCGTTTGTGTCCACGATTAAACGGGAGGATTATAAGACGAAAGGTCGCTTTGCAAACAGACCGGACATTCTTCTGAAATGTCGGCGAGTCGCGGACGTAAACATGTCACAGTCGATCAGAGCTTTGCGCGTGTCTCGGAATCGAGGTTTGTGTACAAATGGAATAAAATATCGGAAGTTCGGGAATGCTGTGAAATGATCCGGAAACGCGGGCTTTTCCACGCGGCAAATACACACACTGCAATTTTATTATTAAGCGAAACTGCTCGCACGGAATGGCGGAAAGTTCGTCGCGGCTCGGCTCGATAGGTTCGCGAATGGAAAAACTTCGGTCCATCGAGAACTTGACACTTTGCTCGATAGTTTGACGGTTTTCTCGAAATTTCCTGACAACTTTTTCATTGGCAATCTAACTACTCGTCTAATAAGAAAGAAGGGACATGCACAAAAAGAGAAAAAGGAAATATATAAGAATGGTACAACCGATATGGTATTATCATGTAGATAAGCATTTTGTAGAGAATCACTAAAAAAATCAATATATGTTAAAAATAAAGCTCTGGTCGGATCATTGTAGTTAATATTGTGGCGTAATCAAAAATAATTAATAAACAATGATCAAAGAATGACAAAACTAGTTTATTGTACGTGCGAGGTACAATCTTCTGTTTGTTCATACGTTTGTCTTGAATGTCTCGGCAAGAACAATAGAAATATATGAATTAAACGAATGAAATATATGAATTAAAAAATGTATGAATAAAATTCATTTCTAAAAGAACTAGATATCAAAAAATTCGAATTACATTTCACACCGAATTAAATATTTATAATTTTTCTGCCACAAAAAAAATTGACTTAATTAGCTCATTCATATTCGAGATTAATATTAAACATATTTTAAATTTGATTAACCTTGATACGAAAGGTACAAATAACTCTAATATAACGAAGTATCCATCTGTAGCAATTTGTCGTGCCAGTGTGCAGACATCGAATAAAAATCCGGTCGTACAGGAAGACATTCTCGAACATGGCCGATAACGTCGGTCCCTCTTGCTAAATGAAATACGCGCTGCCTGGTGGAACAACAGCGTTCCGAAACTGCCGGAAAATTCCAGACTGTACAACCCTGTGACGGAATGATCACCGTGGCTGCTCGGATACTATCACGAGAGCTTGAAACCCGGTAATTGATTAGCCGCAGGAAATAACTGTATTTCACCAAGCACAAAGTTCGAGCACGGAACACCGTGCCGTTTATTACCGGTCGGTTAAAACCTGCGGGATATAATTTCACGGCCGTCCTCATATTCCCCATGGAACAAACTCTGTGGAGAGATGAAGAAATCGACCGGTTCCTACTGCCCTCGATAATTATCACATCCTGCACATTTTTGCAAATTATTCATTTTTTTCGAACGCGGCGGACTCGAAAAAAGGGTTTGAAAGTCGCCGATGTTTAAATTGTTTTAACTGGAATGCGGATCTCTAAGTATTTATAAATAGGAAAATTGAGTGGATGAAATGCAAAGTTTGGAAAATTTTTGAAATTGAAGACGCGAGATTAGTAACAACATTGAATTTCGTTTCTATTTCTTGCAATCCGTGCAATATTTTTTATTTTGGATATATAGATCCGCAGGGTAGTTATAACTTTCTAAAAAGAAACCGCACGGTGACGAAATTGGACTTTTTTTAAAAGCTTGTAGCTTCTACTTTCGCAGTTCATTGTTCATTTTCATTAAAAATATTTTGCATGATGTTGTTAAGTGGAAAATTGCTCTGAAAATGTGTTTGTAAAACCGTTGAGAAATTTTTTACATAATTCAAGCGTTCTATACTTTTTCTGTATGCAGCACAGCCATCGAGAATGCTATTAACGCGCTTCCGCTGGTTAAATTGTTAATATTTACATTAATATTTGAATATTCTCCATCGCATTACAGAATATGTATAAATATTCATACGTGCACACGATGGTAATACTCTCCGAATTTATTTCTATTAAACTACTGAACTTCTCGTCGGAATTACACGGTGTAAAAGTCTTTAACAATTTATACGGTGTGAAATTTCATCCAATATTCAATTTACCGCAGCCACTCATGCGTTAAATAACATTCTGTTTAATTGCGGGGGTTCCGCAATGATCTACAAAAATGTAAATTCAATCGTGAGGTGGTGCAGTTTGTTCACGATTTACTTCGCCGATGCATATCGAACGTTTCAGGGAATTTCATTTCGAAATGATGATCAATAAAAATGTATTTCGTCGCAATCGGTTGCCAACGAAATTGGTGGAATATTGTTATGGAATTTGATTTGGAAACGATACACAAAAATGCGTACGAATGACGCTGGTCATCGAGAAAATGAATAAAATATTGCCCGGACTTCTGCAAATCGATAAACGGAATCATAAATTGCGCAATCAAATACATTATGATTTTCGCTTCACTTCTGTTGCAATAATTTTCGATAAACTGCGTGCTTTATACGTTCAGGGCAAAAATGTGTGGGAAGAATGCAAAACATTGAATTGTAGCCTTTTGGCTGGAAAGTGAGCGCACAATAGGAGCTTCTCGACTTTTGCGACCGACTGTAGATCGCAGACACGCCCAAGCTTGAACCGTGTCGATATTCCTTAGGAGGTCTTATCGGCGTCTTTCTGAGCAGAATGAAATTTAAGGGAGTCGGGAGCGTTCGATCGAGTTCCGTTTAAGCAATCCTTCAAATCCAGATGAAAGGGAGTACGTGGTCGATCGCAGAGTCGGAAACCTGTCCCGGAAATTAAATATCGCGTGTTCCGAGTCGACGCGGCGCGACGGCTCCGCGACTTTGCAGAATTTCCGCGAAATTAGCGACGTCGCGGCAATCTAGGATCCGTGAACGCCGATTATGACAACAAGGAGGGTGCATGTACATAACTGCAACTGCAACAGACGACGCGACGCGACGCCGGGCTTGCTCATTGCATCCGTGATCCATGTAGCACGGTTGTTGACACGCTGTGTGTACACTGACGCTCAAAAGTATGAAATCATTTCAGCGCAATTACCTAGACGTGTTTATGAAATGATTACTGAATTTTACTATGCACTTTATGCATCCTTATTCATTTTTCAGTCTGACATACGATTTATCTATGCTGAATTCGTCTTTTCAACGGCTTTAACGTAGTAACCTACTCGTTGTCATCGTTAGACAGCGGATCTTTATCTCTATCGCTATCTCTTTATATAATAAAATCGTGCCCGTCTGTCCGTCTGTTTGTGACGGCATCAATTGATAACGACGCAATGTAGAAAACTGCGGGTTGAGCCGTTACACGCGGCGTTTCTTCGGGAAGGTTTTAGAGTAAACCTCATTCGAAAAAGTTCATTCGTTCAAAAGTTGTGACATCATTAGTGATCAAATACACGTTTTCTGCTTATAACTTATGACCTACATTCAATTCGAGGTATTTGAATTCAGCTCGCCGAGTACTTTCAAATGATCCTGTAGGTTGCATAGTTTAAGAATTATAACACAAAAAGTGTGTCCTTTTCTGAAACTTTTTGGTTTGTTCAAAATCATTGAAGAAGTAAAAAGGAATTATATAGTCACCATTCTTTTCTACAATTTTAAAAGAATGGATAATAAAGGTGTACTCTTTACATTTTAACCACTGCATTTTATTTTCAGATCGGGCAGGACCTTACGCGATTAGTTAATTTTATTACTCCACCCTTTGTACGTTTGTAAACAAACGTGTTAGTAAATATTTACATTGGTTTGTATTGCACAATGGGTTCATGGAGAATGTGACAATTGTTCGCATACTTTTGCACGGCGTTGTATTGCAACGCGTGCGTTCAATGTCACACCGTTCTCCATCTCGCACGTGCGCATATCGCGGTGCAATTTGCATGCGTGCAATTTGTATGCACAAGCCGACCAGTATGCAGATCGGCGCGCGCGGCTTGCTCCACGAGAAATACTATATCTATAAACCTCCCCGTGACCGTCCACTTCCGGTCGTTCCGTTGTCGACTGTCATAGTGGTTTGAAAACGGATAAAAATCATTTTCTCGCATGCCTAACACACACAGATTTCTCGCTAATATTCTAGTTAATCCTCAAACTCGATTAAAACAATTCACGAAAACATTTGACAACCATATGAGAAGAATTCTAATTTTTAGTCGTTTATGACACGCAGACTGCGGGCCTTTATGCAAAATAAAACTTGTCTGCATGGATTGCACTAAATAGAAACGTAATTGAATGTTATTTCTTCGTGTAATAGTTTTAGTAGAGGAGAAATTATACATCAACATCTTTAATTTGTATAATTTCTCAACAATTTTCAATCTCATACACTCAATTTTGCTACAAATGCATGAAGTGAAAATATTTAAACCACTTAATAATGCTCTTCTATTGTTTCCATTCCAATAGAGATATTAATATTTACATACCTGCTGTATGTTGTAATTAATTTCGATAATATTTGTACTGCATATAAACCAGCAGCAGTTCACAGATCGTATTTATCAAAGCAGAATATTTCTAAACGAATAAACGCAGTTTCATCTTGTGGAAGGTGCATCTGCATTTTCCAGATGCATTGCTGCATTGAATTATTTTTTGCCACCACTTCCTTTACCTTCAATCGGAAGCGAGATATGACTTGATCCAATTAGGCGACTCCAGACGATTTAGAATCTGTGGGTTTATCAAGGTTTGCCACGGGATGGCTCCTAAAGGGAGCTTAGGGTAATTTGCGGGGTGCAAAGGCTTTTGTAGGAGGTGTTCGATGGTCAATTTGTCGATGCTCCGTTGATATTAATGATTATTCAGCTGTCCTGGTTCATTGCGTAGCCGTATGTTCAGAAATCATCTTTTCATGTCGTTCAAGCAATCTTATTAATTGATGTTTGCGTAGTTGCATCAGCAGCTGAGTTCACTTCGCTGTTAGATAATAATCAATTCCGTGATATTCTGAGAGACCCCGTTCGCAAATTGAATGCAATCATGAACAGTTTCAGCTCCTTCGTCGATATACAAATCCGACGAAATTCCCTCGGTCGGCCGTTCGAATAACAATATTATTCAAATCGATAGAACAGAGCTGGAGATAGACGCGGCGGCCATAAGTTTAATATATAATTAATTGCGACGCGTATGCGAATGGCAACAATGGCCGATCAACCGCAAAATGTAGCGGGACCGCAACTAGCATATGGTAATCGACGAGAACATTCAACGATAAAGAATCCCGTGACGGCGTACGAATCGCAGGGCACGAATTAATTTCGTTGATTTCTCGCGATCGACTGAAAACGGTCTATCGAGTAAATTTCGATACGCTGGACCGGTGTACGCGTAATTGCTATAAATAGATATCATAAACCCAGTCGTGAAGCTTGAAAAATTATACGTCAACCTTCGTTCTACACCTTTCATCCTCCATTTGTTTTTAACAGACAGCGGATTTGATGCGTTTACGACAAGTAGGCGCGACTTAAAACAATAAAAACGTTAGAAGAATTCAAAAATATTATTAAACATATTAAGAAAGAACAGATCTTCGTTTTCACGTTTTTCCTGCCTCGTGTTACCATTGTGTTTCACTCTTTTAAACATTTTTTATGCGGTATATTACATTTCAAATAAACTCGTAAAAAGTCATATAACCCAATTTTTTGCCATTCAAACAGAAATGCTACAAGCATGGGATTTTTAAGTTGCCTGTGGAAATCGTAGAAGAGCATCGAACAAATTGTGATAAAACTTCTTGTGAATGGCAAAAAATTAGCTCTCATTTTTGTGGTGAAAAATAGAAATGTAAAAAATAGAAATAGAAAAATAGAAATGTTTGATAAGGAGCAAAGCAGGTTTCGGACGATCACGACCCGATCGCGAAAATTACTGATCCCAAGGTTTCTATCCTAGGATCTACGCTTCGAAAACTTTCCGTGGAATCTATTAAGCAGCTTCGGGCGGAAGATGCAATTACGTTTGCGCGCTGCGCCCCTAAAAGCAACAGCGACCGCGCCGAGCTGATTCTATTAGCGCTGTTGCACTTGTATTCGACCCACGTGAACTCGTTTCCCGTAATCCATATTTAAAGGGACCGGTTGTCGCCGCCGAACACACAATTCTTCGCAACCCCTCTGTTCGTCCATCATCTACCTGTTCAGAAACTAACAATTTCCCACGATTCGTCCTGCGGTTGCTTCCCCTCGAATCCGATTCGTCCTGCACCACCCAGAACATCAATTCCATCTCCTTTTCCGAATCAAGCTTCCCCAACTCCGTTCGCAACCATAACTTTCCTTTAAACCCACGCCACGGTGCGTATGAGAGCTCACGAATTTACGCACTCATATCAACGAGAGAGCAATACTGAACGTCTGATTGTATTTATTATAAATTAGACAGCAGATGTTATTCATTTATAAGTGAAAACATTAGAAGAATTATTTTCGACCTATTTTAAATTCATTTCCATTTCACCCCAGTTAGTTACAAATCGGGTAAATCGTTTTTATTTTGCATATAGATCCGTCTAATTATACTATATACGAAAATTTTATTAAATTTTGCAAGGATGAACAGATTGAAGTCTTTTTATTTTTACAATTGACTTATAAAAGACAATAATTTTAACAATTAATTTTACAATTGTCTACTAATTTTTTGCAAGTTGATCTGATTTTATGAAGTAAGCAATTCATTAAAGCTTTGACTTTCGTTAAGATTTTTAACTAGAACATTTTGAAGATTCTGTAGACGAGTTCAGAAACCGATTTTTCAAATGGACAAAGTAAAATTGGTACTCGAGCACGAGTGGAAAAAGGGTTTTGGACGTTCGTAACAGAATCAATGAGACTGGCGTCGGTCTGGGGCGTCGTCGCTCGCGCGTATACGCGTCGCGACGCTCGGCTACTCGCGAGATTCGGTGCGGCTCTTCAAACAATGGACAAACGAGAGAAAGTAAACAAAACTCGGCTTGATTACCTCGATCGAGCCACTCGGTCTCGCTTCTGGCTCTCGGACAGGTGTTAACTCGATTAACAGGCGACTCCGGGGCTGCAACTGATCGTGAAACTATTCTGCATCGATAGAACGAAGGGTGCGCTTCAATAATTTTTCCTTGACAAACGGAATCGTAGAATTCAATGAAACTTTGCATAGTTACTTATTTACTTGAATTTTTATTCACGAATTTAGCGTTGATGGATCATCACAATTTTTTTCTAATAAGATAGATACATTTTTACGACTCTATTCTAATTTCTAATAAGACAACGAAACTTTCTAATACACCGACTGGCCCCTTCACACTGTGCAATTGTATTAAATAGATGCACATAATCGAAAAGAATAATAATCGAGTTACGTCGCGACATTGCGGAACCTGCAATTTCGCTCACAGGAAAGTAAGCCATTTTTCAGATCGCAGGGGACATTCTTCGCGATTCTACTTCCCTACTCGATCGTTCTACTGTTCTGTGCTCAGTCGCAGACTTTACGATGTCGTTCCCGGTAAAAAAGCTTCCGAAGAGTCCGGGAAGTTTACAGGGAACGGCGAGCTCGAACTTTCAGCGAGCCGTGTTTTGCCCCAGGCACAAATGTCTGAAATATAAAGCGTTTAAGAATCGAGTTTCCGCCGGAGTAGCAGCCCTAAACGCGCACAGTGCTCGGGGGATCAAGCCGACGAACTTCCGTAACATGTTTGGCAGCTCGTTTTCAGTCGGAACGATTGAATACGCAGGGTCTGACTTGTTAGTTCGCGGAAACGGCGGGCCTAGAATGCCGTCGAGTTTCGCGAATCGATTCGTCGAAATTTCTGTGGATCAGCGAGGAAACAGTTTGCTTCCGCGTGATGTACATTCCTTCCATTGTCCCTATGCAAAATGTGTTTTACGAATGTCAATTACACGGACTATTGTTCACGAACTAGATCGTTAATTACCTCTGAACCAGCGGAAATCCTGTACAGGATAAGGCTCGAAACAAAATTGTTTCTTTGAAAAATGTAGGATCAGGAACATCCTTTCAAAACTCTCACATCTTGATTACGAACTGCCCACAAAAATTCATGAACGTACTCTGGATAGGTATGAATAAATGTACAAAATTTGGCAAGTATATGCAATTCGGTTAATTAGAAAAAAAATTGAATAGGAATTATTTCTTTGAAAAATCCAGGACCAGGAACATCCTTACAAAACTCCCACATCTTGATTACGAACTGCCCACAAAAATTCATGAACGTACTCCGGACAGGTATGAATAAATGTACAAAATTTGGCAAGAATATGCAATTCGGTTAATTAGAAAAAAATATCTAAATGTTCAGTGGAACGAGTCGAGAACCAGGAACGGCTCCTTAACTGTCGCTGTCCCCAGCGACTTTCCGCATCGACAGCCGCGGGAACCCCGTTGCGAAAGTTGTAACGCGTTTCGAATGGAACACGAGGATGTAGAAAGTTTTCCGGAATCCGACGGAACTTTGCCAATTTTCATGATATCCCGCGCCTCCTGACTTCGTATCGCTTCGAGTAAACGCGCAGAGCGCCGGGATTAACTCTTCCGGGCTAAATGTCGAGTCCTAATCGAAAAAGTATTTATCCCGGTCATAATCCGCGTTGTCTGCTTTCATTAGATCGCGGAGAAGTGTGTTCGATCGACTCTGTTGATACGGAACCCGAGAAGCTTCGTGAAATGCTCGCAATTGAATCCTCGAACTTTCTTGCACCACACGATCCGTTTATCTGAAATAAAAGGAACACGAGATCGATAAACAACGTAACAACAAACATCTACAGCATACTTTATTGTACACCATTCTGTAAAAATAATTGCTGCGATAAGTTATTGTACAATTTTTAGTCCAGCTCTAATATGTTGGAACAACATTTCTAAGAGAAAGAATATGATAAAATATTATTATAATTATTTATTATAGACGGACTGAAGCCCTTTTACATAAGTGTTTATGTAAAAATACAATTATGAGAAAGATACAAGACTACTCGTCTAATAACAAAGAAGCGACATGCACAAGAAGAGAAAAAACGGAAACATATAATAATGGTACAATAGATTGTACCAGATGGTATTATCATATAATCCTGCGTAGTTGCATTTGAAAATTTTGTAGAGAATCAATGAAAACATCAATACGATTATAAATAGTGCATGATTTTGAAAACCTGCTCTTGTTCTCAATTCACATTCCGATACATAAAAATGATTTGCGCAAGTGGAGAGGGTTTGTTTGACAAATATTTTATCAAGCACTGTCGGTTTCGAAGAATATCTACAGACAGTATTGATGCTTGTGAAATTTCTTGAAATTCTCGTGAATTTTCTTCGAAACCGAATGAAACGATGCAAGAACGTTGCTAATAATTAGCGCGTCTCTGTGTTAATTATAACAAGTTTCCAAGTTGATGAGGAAACTCACAAAGTTGCGAGAAACAGTTCTCTGGAAACTCACAAAGTTGCGTTCTGAATGCACGCATCCTCAACTCGTGTCCTTGCGAACATCTTCGAAAGTCGGAACTGAACAGTCCGCTTCCGAGGATTACGCAGTGTAGCGCAACGTTGTTCGACACCGTAAACGGTTCGGCAACTTCGACAACAATTTCGTGATTGGTATGGCTCGAAAGAAGCTCAAGGAGCCCGGGGCGAGAAGCCATCGGCACCGTAATTTCCCGATTACGCTGAGAATTTCACAACTATTATAATTACCGCGTTCGGGGATATTTTACGAAAACTGAGGAACTATCAGCGACACCATTTTCTGCTAATTCCTCAGATGAGCAAGAGTTAGCGTACTTTTCGAGAGAATTATGTTTAAAATGGATATGGAAATTTTCACATTTATTTGATCGTGTTCAAAATGGTAATTAAAGAATACAAGTTCCCAGCTTGATTTTATAGTTTTATTTTGATTAAATTTAGCCATTATGCCGTTTGAATAAATGTTGGAAAAAAGAGAAAACAATTAGCCCACCTGAATTAGAAAATATAAAAATAATAATGAAAATTTAGAAGATACAGGATATTTTGGTCAGATTTGTGATTTACGTGTTCTCTATATTAGAACATATTAGGAAGTACCATTTTGATTTCACAATATAGGTCATTTAATAACAAAAACTCTGCATCCGAATTTAAATAAGTGTCCGGTGACTTCTGAACGGGGGTGTACCTTTGAAAAATTTGATAAGAGATCAAAACACGTTTTCCATGAAAATTCTTTAGATGAATGATGTATGAGTTTGAACAGAATCTTTCCACCCCCGCATACAAGGAAAAATCATTCTGCGTCGTATAGTTTCGTCGGTTTAATTCCAGTCACGCGTAGCCATGTCCAGGCGAAATACCGCCGAGAAAATTTTCATCGACGACGCCATCTTGCCGCGAGGGCTTTCCGAATTTCTCGGGGATGAATAATAAACGTCGGGGGTGAGTTCCGTGTGAAGAGGGGAGTCTTGAATTAAAATCGCGGTTAGCATTTCAATATTAGGGTGGCTTTCAGCGACGACGCTGGCCATTGGTTGGAATAAAGAATTATTACATAATCTAGAATGGCTCTGAGAATTGTTTTCCTTCGAAGAATGTTTCGAGACATTAAAAAGAAATGTTTCTTCGATAATTATTCGGAAAGTTCACTATACTCCGATTTTGATGAAATTTAAATATAAAACCCAAGAACGGGTTTTCAAACACTTAAAGCGAAATCTAATTATGGATTAATTAATGTGAAAGTGATTTCCATGGAACCCGAGAATTTAATACAGTATTAGGAATAGTTTTTTGCAAATATCTCGAAAACTAAATCGACCCCTCTATATTGAAAAAGGAAAAAGTTGTTCAAACTGCCGGAATCTATAACATGCAAATAAATTGTATAAATTATAAAAATTGTTTGGGAAGATGCCCACAACTTGTTTCAAGGTTCGATTTGAAGTTCCAAGACGAGTTTCTCGGAGGAACAGAATTAATTGCGTCACGCAAACAATGAAAATATCCGAAATTCTCGAATAGGTAGGTGGAATGGTCGAAACGAGCCGCGCACGTTTGCGGCGTCGTGAAATTTCGCGGCCAGGGACGTAGGCCTGTAGCTGCGAATTTTATCTGGGGCCATTCCCGCCGCAGCTATTCGACCCGAAATAATTTGCATTGCCGAGGGAAGGACCGTAATCGGGAAGTTATGCGAAAAATGTCTCGGTCCAAGCTAGCAAAGTATTTCCTGTCGGTCAGACCTTAGTCCTGACCGGTGGAACGAGCATTACTTTCTTAATTGTTAATCAGTGATCCATTCCATTAAAGTGTCAGGAAACTTTTTAGCAAGTTCTATTAAAACGCGAACAAAATGTTAGCCGTTAGAGACGATCGATTTATGTCATTTGAAAAATACAATTTTGATCAGAACTTTTTTAAAACAGGTGAAACGTTACTGTTTATATTTCAATACTTTCCGTTAATCATTAATGAAGCGAGGGCGATTACGTAGCCATTGTTTCCCAACGCCCGCGTTCATTAATTCTTCTCGCGGAGTACTCTAATTAAGCTATAAATCTCGTAATTACGCTCTTTACTCCTCGCTTCGCTGGACAACCGTCGCAAAAGTAATTCGAGGCTTGTTCTTCGATTGTACCCTGTTATCGTGCACTCGGATTTCGTCGGATGCAGTTTCCCGGTGCAGTTTCAGCTGCAGCTCTCGTCTCGTTCGCCATTGTTACCGTTGTTTCCGCGTAATGGCGGCGGTACAGTAGTTCCAATTATTCCGCATTACGTGGCACGCGCGCGGTGTCACGGATACAACGGTGAGATAAAGTCGACGTGCAGATTATTCGTGCCACTTAATTTTTCCGGTGCAGGGCCGAAGGAAACGCAGTCGCATTACGGGAATGGAGTAGCGCGACCGCCGTTTCGGTTTCAACGGCGTCGTTTTCGAAAAATGGAATTGCTTCGTTGCGTTCTTCAGATTTTCCTTTGTTTTAATCCCACGGTATCGAAGCTGCACATTTTTAATTGCATTCGGGACGTAGAAAAAGTTAGAAACAGTATTTGAAAATTTTAACCCCCAACCAGCGAAGGTATGAATTTTGCGTAACACATTTGGCCAAATTGTGTCGTCAATGTCATTATCGCGGATAATCGACATCCGTTCACAGTGACATTTATATTCTAATACATTCGATCCATGTAATAGAACCAATATCGAAGCGTGCTGTGTCGAAAAACGCGTGCACAATGGTCGGATTAAACGCAATTCGATTCCAAAGCAGTTTAATCGTCACGGGTTGGAAATGGCGAGCGACGTCTATCAAGCTCATCTAATAATCGGAGATAAATGGCCGTCCGGGGACATTAACTGCGATATCGATTCTACAAGTATCGGTACGCGCATCGCGCGATCGTGCGAACTCGAACCAACGTGTTCGCACCATCTTCAACTTCGCCAGACACCAAGCAGCTATATAGAAATTTTCTTTGTTCTTTTAATTATCTTACCAAATCTTTTTAATACGTGCACAGCTTTAAATTGTATATTGATGTTTTCAGCGCACATTACATCGAGTCAGTGCGCTGAACACATCAATATACGTTGTTAACACATTGTCGATCGAGATAAAGGAAACAGATTTCAATTGTATGTCTGATTATACCGTAAAAGAAATCATCTCTTTCTTTATGATATAGTCAATTTTCCCAGGAAAATTATACCACAGTTCGCCCGTTTGTTTGTTCTGTCAGCAACATGGTTCCCCGTAATTTTGGGAGGAACCCGGCAAATCCAAAGCGATTTAGAACATTGTACGTTTAATCCGACACGCGGATGGGCATTGAAAATTCCCGGGGAAATTGGCGCCACGGGGCAACGTCGGATTTCCCTTGAAATATGATATTTCCCGCGAGATTAGAGCATTTTTCGATGTACCCTCGCGAATCCGTAGCAAATGCTCCGATTACCATCGATCAGCTGCGTCTTCGATATCAAACCTATAAACCGAGCGGAAGATGAATCGCGGAACAATACTGTCGCGCGATTATCCTGCGAATTCCATTTTACAGTATGCTGACTGAAGATTCTAGAGAGATAGGGATTCAGATAAAATTTAATCTCTGGAATTTATTGCCACTGAAGCGAACAAGTGCAGTACAGAGAAAGTTTGTTTTAACATTTCACAGACGCAATTATTAATTTTCTCCAAAATGGTTTAAACATTGACGGAAACGTCGAAATTTGAATTTTTATAAATTGCAAAATTGCTTTCGAGTAACAATTTGATCGAACCATTGCGCCATTAACATCATTACTTTTTGTTAAACCAATCTACGATCGATAGAAAAGAAAATTTAGTGCAAAGAAATGTTAGGAAATGTATTCGCGAACGTGAATTAGAATTGCAAATTGAAATGACCCCGAATGATTTTTTGAGAAACGACACCGTGACGCGGAGGGTTGAAAAATAAATGAAGGTACGGATTATAGGAGATCGAGGGTCTCGAGGAAATTTCCAGTCCTTTCCATCAACGCGATGAATCCGTCACCGTAGAAATATTTCGAAACTTTTTGTTTCGATGATAAATTTTCCAGGGAACACGGAATATTATTCATACTACGAATATCCAAACATTCTGGAATCAAACAATACGCTACGAGCATCGAATTGTTTATTTAGAACACTTCATAACGAGTGTTTGCTCTCAAAATAGAGCGACAGTGTTTTTCGGGATGGACTGAAAGCGCGCATCGAACAAATGTCGCGATTAAATCGTGATCGCGGTACAAAAATTCGAACGGACTCGATCAAAAGAGTGATATAAATTCAATTAAAACCTCGAGTATTCGAGACTCGAAATCTAATCGCTGCATTGCAGTGTGAACCGCATCGTCAGGTCCCCAAAGAACGAAGCAGAGACAGTTTCGAAGCTCCACAAGCCAAACGTTTGTGAACGACGCGTACCATGTTCCTTCGGCTAACACGAAAACTTCGGAAAAGTCTTATTTGTTGTGGTATGATCAGGTCTCTCCTTCTTCTCGAGGAAAAACAATACTCACGGGGGAATCCCTTCGTTCTGTCTTCATTGAAGTTTTCTTATATCCTTGAGAGACCCTGTCAGTCGCTGAGAAATGAAAATCGGAGGCGTCTGTGTTTCTCTGACTTCTTCTTGTTTTTTTTTATTGTAGAAAATTTCATATGTAGATCGAGGATCTTTGTGCATTTATAACAAAATGGAGTAGATGAAATTGAAAATTGTAAGAAAATTTTATAAATTAAAAATGCCATTACATGATTTCTCATCTATTCAAATTGTTAAGGGAAGAAACAACATTCAATATCGATTTATATTGATATTTCTTGCGATCGACGCAGACAATTTTTATTTTGCATACAGATCTGCAATCTACTCATAACAGATTTATTTCAACATAATACGGAATCCAAATTTTAAGAAAGTAGAAGCAAAGAAAATTGAAAATATATAAAAATTGTACTAAAATATATCGTCTTTTATATTCCAGCATTTTTCAAAAATTTAAACGCATAAAGATCCGCAGTCTACTTATATGAGAACCCTTGTGATAACACTTAAACATATGCATACTCAGATTGCGGCTCCCACATGGAAATGCAAGCCATTGTACTGGATGTTTCATAATTCATGGTACACATTAGCTCAGGTCGATTCTATGGCAGGAAATAGGAGGGAAAAAGAGGTCAATTCCGCTAGCTTTGTTTTTAATGACATTATAATCAGTTTTGATTGCTTGGAAATTAAAAGAGTTGCTACCGGAAAAGGGGTTTGCCTCGAAAGCTATAACGTAAAGCGTTCCTTTACCGAAGGAAGCTAGAATTCAGCTTCTACTGTACCCCAAAGTCAATCTTCTTCTTCTTCTTTCGTGTTATAGCTTGCTGCGAATTTTCTGGGGTGCGCGAAATTTCTCCACGATGGCTAATCATGGAGAATCGTTGGAAAAATTAATACTCTGCGGAAATTCGTCGCGAGTCAGGGCTTTTCATCGTCGGTCTTTAGTTGGATAATGAAAAGGTCGGGATTAAAGTTTAATGAATGCAGAATCGCACCGTTTTAATCGACATCGACGGCTCGGCATAGGGAAAGAAGAGAACTCATCGTGCACACGGATCGGGAGTGGTATTCGGAAAACGAATGTCGGGAAGCGAGAAGTGTGAACGTCGAAACTGTTCGTTCGTTCGTTCTCCTCGATCGATGATAGTAAACTGGTTCATCGTTCACGCGTCCCTTGGATACACATTTATCACCGCGCTCCGTTTTACGAGTTATGCTACGACGGAAGCCTGTCGCAATATTCCCGTATTACTTCCCCGACGACGCCGAGGAGCTTCGAAAAGTCAATTTATATGAACGGTATATATATATGTGTGTGTGTGTGTGTGTGTGTGTGTGTGTGTGTGTGTGTGTGTGTGTGTGTGTGTGTGTGTATGAATGAGTGTGTGTACATGATAAAACAGCCTCGGTGTTGAACGAATTTTATAAACAACCCTCTGAGCTTTGAAATCCATTTCTCTTGAGATCACGCCGAGACATACGTACAAGAACAGTGTTTCCAATATCTCTCCCAAACATTTTCAGGTCTACTTTCTCTTACGAAATCGATGTCGTCGGAATTGATTTCATTAATAAACAACAAAATTAATCTATTATTTCTTTAGAAGTTCTTCTAGAAGTGTAAAAACGTACCTCTAGTACCCTTTGAATAAACTTCTGGTTTCATATATGACACTAATCCCAGTCTCATTTTAAAGTTGGAATCTGTTCAATCAACGATTCTTACGTTTTTTCTTGTTTTTCCGCGGTTGCTCGAAGCACACGTCCACCGTGTTACTTTCCTCGTTATCGATCGTTTTAATCTCAGCCATTAATCAGCCCGGAAATCTTGAGCACCGAGGATTTCGTTGACCGGAAGCCTGTCTCCTCTTGATCCTCGAAGGAAAAGCTGCAGCTTAATCAAGAAGCCGCTCATCGTTGAATCTCTCGCCGCTTCGTGGAAACAGAATTCAATATCGGTGTAAATACGGACGCGATACGAAACGTGCTCGGTAATAATCCTTCTGGGGGACCTCCTGTCGGCTATTTTCTTGTCCACGGCACCGTAATCGCTCATTTAATATCCACCAGGGGGAACCTAATTTCTCAGAGTCAGAATGAAAGACCCCGGCGGTGAGGATCGTCGAATGATGCTGGACGAATGACCCCCGTCGCGGCTTTCATTCCGTCAGGAAAAAATGTTTTCTCGTTGCCTAAGCCGATACACTGATCGGACTATCGCGGTTTATCTTGGTAACAGTCGTTATAGTTGCAAGGTAACGCTGGAAGTTGCGTGCGCGTGCGTCAACATGATTAATTTACGATTTCCTGCTTTGCAAGCAAGGGCGTAGAGTGGCTGATTTGCTGGGAAATTGTTTGCTACGTCAATTTAATCCTACATAGGTTTCTGTACACACTCCTAGACAGTACTGCAAAACATCATAGAAAACCGTCCGTATTGAAAGAAGGAATTTCCCCTTCTTACGTACAGCGCGTGATTGTTTTCACCAGGAGACGTCCTTCAACGCAGTCTCCATTCATATTTCTAAGAATTACGAAGTTACGTAACAGTACCTCGGACTAGCCGCGACAAAACTATAAGACTATAGCCGCGTTCTGATTGGTCCGTGTATTCCGTTAATAACTCGTAAACAAAGTCGCGGACGCCATTTTTGTAAAGGAAAATGTCGCTTCAAATCACCCAAGAAACCTCCCATTTCCGGGAGTTACACTTATTTTGGGACACCCTGTACATGTGTCACCCTATATGTATAGAGTGAGACCCTGTTTTCTCTCTCGTCCCCACAACGTGTTTACAAAACAAAAGTAAACAGACAACGCGCCGTGCAAGAATACCGAAAATTCAATACAATAGTAGCAATAGTTTTTTGAGAATATCTCGAAAACTAAAAGCGACCCCCTATATTGGAAAAGGAAAAAGTTGTTCAAAATGTCGAAATCTATAACATATTAAAATTTAATAAAAATCGGAGTACACGGACCTTTTCTGTATAATTACCTAACTGGGTTCCGTCTTCATGAAAATAGTTCGTCTCCTTTAAAACCAGATTAAAAACCATGTCAATCGACTTTGAGAGTTCCCTGTAAAGACGCCAGTTTGCGCAAACATCAATACCAATTATCATCGCGGGATCACACGAGGGTGGGATCGAAAAACGTGCATTCGAGGGGAAGAAGAAAAGGCTGAATGTTCGTTTAGAAACCGTAGTCGGTTGGCAATCGAGGTTCGTAGGAGCTCTCGAAGAACAACAGTCGTCATTGCGCGCCTCTAAGGCGCATTGTTAGCACTGTAAGAACCGTGGAGAACTTGAAAAAGTGTTCGCCGGGAAAACAGTGTCTCGTCGTGGCGTTCGTAATTTAAGCTCGTTGAAGCAAAGCGAATGGCTGAAGAAGAATGGGCAAACTGTTCTTGGGCTCGAGTTCGCGCCTCGTCCCACCCCCTGCTCGATCCTCCCCCCAACAAAACTAATTACTTTCTGGATTTGCACGACAAGCCTCTACTTCTTCGTTAACGGTGGACCATGCGTTCGGATTCCTACTACTGAGCTGCCCTAAAATTTTCTTCCATCCAACGTAAATTAAAGTGACGCTCGGATAATTCCAACGGTGTTCCTTCACACAAAATGAGTAGGTGTAATTCAAATTAATTTTTTGGTAGTTGATTAACGAGATTGGAGCACAGTAGTGTTGAATTACTGCACGAATAATAATTACATCGTATCAATAATTTCTTAATTCGAAATTCAATCAATGCGAATGTAATTCATGTCTCCTTTTCGATTGAATTACGATGTAATTCGATTTTCCAATTGAAACACGATTACAAGGCACAGTGTAATTATGAATTACATGCGAGATGAATAAGAGATTTCTGCGGGTGCGATTCTGCGTGAACTGAATACTAACGATTGCAAGAATACTCGAGGGCCGGAAGTCTATTAATTAATTCTGTTACCAGAAACGGCGACAGCCTTTATCTCACAGTCGGCGTTAACCTACGTTCGGATTAGCGAGCGTAACGCATGGAATCCTGTCCACCAAACGACAGCGTTTCCGATGGAAATTACGATTACGCTGGTTAAGCGAAATTAGGTAGCAGTAATTGATTCGGTCCTGACATTCGGGCACGAACTATCGACAATTCAAACGGCTCGATCGACCGTATCGTTGCACCGATCACGGTTGCATTCCTCGTGCAATGTAGGGATAAGACTTATCGACGAAACCGATTTGCCAGGATCTAACCGGGACCCGTTGTTACAAGGACTCCGTTCCCTGATAAAGCGATCCACTTCAAAGAATCAATTTCACGTTGCGGTTTCCAGGATCGAAGAATTCACTGCTGTGTTTCGGTTCAAACTTAGGATGCACTTCCGAAAAGTCCATACCTCCGATTTTGCTGAAATGTTTACCAAAGCTTATCTTTGATTAAAGAAGGAAGTCCCCAAAAGGATTTTTGCCAAACCCCCTACAATTTTCCGACAGTCCTTACTAAATATTTTCAAAAATATTGATTTTAGAGAAAAATGTTTTCAACAAACACTGAAGCTCGTGACAAGCTCTAGAAAAAAGGTTATACACATTTTTTACGTAAACCTATCATTTTGGCTGTTATGACCCAAAGTGCGATCAGGATTTGTAGCTCGACCACGCAGACGAAAATCCAGGTTATAGTTATAGTTATAGTTTTGAACATTAAATATCGTTTTTCTCAAAAACTACTGTCTTTAGGACGAAAATCAATACGACATAAAATTTGGATTTCGATGAGACCTACAACTTTTATTTGAAGTATTTTTCAAAATTGCCATTATCTACGGAAATAAATGGAAAAAACCATGATTTGTATGGTTCTTTCGTGGTTTCCGCTATGAAAATAACATTTGCGCCAATTTTTACTACCATGGGATCTATGGAAGTTCATCCGAAATTTATTATAATAAACTTTTAATATTTCTATTGTTTCAAGTTGCAGCCATTTAATTTTCTCACGAGCACATGAAATAAAATATTTCAGACCGGTCATTTGACTAGTGCTGTTTCAATGTCGACGAAATCGCTAAACGATCTCGCGAAAGCGTAAACAGTTTATCTTCGCGAGCTGTTTAGCGTGCTTTTTCTCTTTTTATCACCTCGCGCTCTCGATCGTTTCGATCCGGTGATGAACGATTCGCCGGATTGAATAAAAAAATACAAAAACGTGTATCTCGCGCGAAGCGTCGTTGCCAGCTCGATATCGTTTGCCATTTATTTTATTCTCGAGTCGTAAAGAGGAGTAAATAAAGGCGAGAGGAGACGAAGATGTAGAAGGCTCGCTGTACAAGGCAGCGACGAGGTTTACACTCATCCTATAACACTCGCGGCTCCAACGAGCTTTATTACCGAGCAGAGATGTTTGCCGAACCGAGATCTTCCTTTCGTACGCAGCCGGCCAATTTACTTTCGTGGAATCATCGATATGTTGCTTGTAAAACAAGTTTGTCGATGGAACCGTCCAACTGCTAAAAATCCTTCCTCCACTGCCCGGAAAATCTAGTTTGACCATTTACAGTCTTCGGAAATTTACTGCATCGTGTACTAGCTGTTCAATTCATTCGTTCTCATAACTATGAAAGTGTTCTCAGTGAAAATTGAAAAAGAAATTAGTTTATCAGATTTATCATCCAATAGAATTTTAGGAAAATCTAGTTTGACCATTTACAGTCTTCTGAAATTTACTGCATCGTGTAGTAGCTGTTCAATTCATTCGTTCCCATAATTATGAAAGTGTTCTCAGTGAAAATTGAAGAAGAAATGAGTTTAACAGATTTTTCAATAAATAGAATTTTAGCGTGAATGCCAGCACCTAAAAATGTACGTGTCCAATATTTTGCCGAGTTTCACGTCGTACAAAAATTCCATTAAAATCGACGTGGTACACTTTTATAATTATGGGCACATTTATGAACGTGCCAGAAGTTAATTAAGATTTCACTTCGCTGGAAGCATGAGCGATAGTTACAGAGGTGGATCAAGTACGCGGGGGAGAATTTTGAAGCAGTTGGACTCTTCTGTGGTACTGCTCCGCAAGGGTCGATTGTAGACCCAGCGTTAAATATTCGGAGTCGAGGTGACTGCGTGCGACACGTGTTCGAAACGAGTCCATTGACCTTTTATGTGTACGTTGCACAAGGAAACAGACGGACCAGCGTGTATTACTGTGTGCCAAGTGTCCCGAGGGATGTGATAAAACCGAGTGAAACGTCCTAATCCCCCTGACTCGGCGGTCAGAGCTGACAATCGTAAAAGAA
Source organism: Lasioglossum villosulum (assembly GCA_963971365.1). Taxonomy (NCBI): domain Eukaryota; kingdom Metazoa; phylum Arthropoda; class Insecta; order Hymenoptera; family Halictidae; genus Lasioglossum; species Lasioglossum villosulum. Next base: position 47,654,383 of record OZ020496.1, on the reverse strand, counting down.
CTGGCGTTCAATGACTTCTTACCCTCGCGAACCCCAGAAAAAATATCTTCTCCGCAACACTATGCAGAAATTAAAAAATTCCCGAGGAATTAAAACGGTCATCTCTCTGGTTGGCTTGCCTACTACTCCAGATATTTTGCTGGAATATATTCTTTCGAATACCACTGAAGGGTGAAAGCTTCATGCGTCAGGAAGATATGCTGCGGCGATTTGATTGGGCTAATCGCGTCAAGGTTCAAAGTAAATTCCATCCGCAGCCCTTCAACGCTGTCGATTCATTTGCGTCGGTCGATTCAAACGCTGTCGATAATTGTGCAATTGCACGACGCCGTTTAATTAACTCATTCGAGCGCGGCCGGCTCGTCGCGTGTTTCGTTGTTAAACGTTTGTTCGCCGACCGTGGAGGAAAGAATCGGTAAACATATTTTGAAAACAGAAATAATGTCTTATTAGTACTAAGCCATGTTTCAATGTTTGTGAAAATCGATCAGGTTCAATTCGCTTTTATCGAATTGACTGTAATTAAGCACCGCATCGAATTACATTTTGCGTTTTGTTTGTTTTTAACAGAAGCAGCTAGGCAATGTTTACACGGTTGTACAATTCCCCCGTTGATGAAGTGCACGCGAAAACTCGAAAACGAGCCTAAAATCTTTTCGCACATTTGTTGCCACCCAAGGAAATTGAGTTACGTGTACGGCGCAACTTAATTCTCGCGAAATAGAATTCACTGTTGCGTTACTCCATCAAACAATAAAAGCACGAAATATCGATACTTTAATATGAAAAATCAATGGGTTCAATGGGATTATTTTATAACAGTCGGTTCCTTACTTCAGGGAAACTTTATTTTTGAAAATTTTCAGGCGATAATTCGGCAATGCATTTAGTTACGTAACCTAATGTAGACGCGCGAAACAATGAGGAAAACATGTTCGATGCAACGAGCGCAGAGTTGCAGCAGCAGTCGCGGAGTCTAACTTCATAATTTCAATTTGCCGCAGAAACAAAGCCGCTTTTGTAACGAAGTTGGAACCAGAGCCCTGCGAATCCTGGTTGTGTTTCGGTTCGACGATTTATCGTCGAGAATTCGGCTAATTGATTCGGATTGCGTAACGCGACGAAATGCATCGGTTTGTTCGGACACAATCGATCACTGCAGCTCGCTCGATCTCCCGTGTCGATTGCATCAGGGTTAAATTGGGCCCAATCAATCTCACTGTTCTTCGCATTATGCATGCACGGCGCGATATAAAATTTCTTTTCATCTCTCGAGACATAGTTGAACAGAAAATGCTTGTACAGCGAAAATGTTCTACGTGGCTTCGTTCTGGAGATGTTACCGTGAAACACGAACCATTTAGAGCGCTGCTACTACGGCAGCGGTGGCTGCGATGCGATTGGCTCGTGTTTTTCGTTAATGACTCCTTGAAAAGCCGTGGGGAACATTTTCGACGAGGGAAAAGGTTCTTCAAAAAACTTCTTAAGAGTCATCCCTTACGAAGAAGAACATCATTTTTGACACACCCTGTAGAAAGATGTCCCAACAAAAACATCCTGTAAACAGGTTCCATGGAAATCACCGACACGATTTTCACCGACTTCAGATTTCACTGACAATAACTTTCGCCGGCAACACCTTTAACCGGTAACGACTTTGATCGACAACGAACTTCACCGACAATGACTTGAGACGACCACTTCAGTTAGCGAAATTTGTGGTCGGTCAAATCTGGAGTCGGTGAAATGTTGTCGGCGAAGTCTGTGTCGGTGATTTCCGTGGAACCTAAAACGGCTAAGTTGTTTCGTGCACAAGGAGGTACGTAGTGTGAGAACTTGGATGGTGCACTACCGTGCACCTAGATCGGTTTCCAGGACAAAGCGTCCCTAAAATCCGGAATTTCCTTCGATCGTTCAAGCGGCTGTTTGACCGGGGCGTGGCATTGACACGATTTCGCGAACTTGAAAACACGCCGCGTGAAACGAGGTCGCTAATTTCGGTAGACGGTAACCGTTCGGCCCGGAATATGGACGTAACGACCGATTTCGGCGCACGCCGCGGCGCTCGTAAACGTGTTTTCAAGGGGAGTCGTTGAATGCAACACGGAGCTTTCACGTGGCTTCACGTGTGTCCGACAACAGCTGCGGACCATCCAAGAACGTGTAGTACGACCGCCCCGAGGCTTACCTCGAATCGTTCAACTCGGAATCATCACCGGAGAAACGGTGTTTAAGTGGCCGCACTATAGAAACTTCCTGTCACAGTGCGGCCACATTATTCTCATTTATCACCATTTAATCTGTAGACATATACAGGGTTTCTCAAAACAGATGTATTTGACAGAGGTGATTCCTACGGTAATTTGAAGTAACAAAGAATGTTGATGTTAACTGCGTAATGCTTCGATCAAATTGTTACTCAAAAGTCATTTTGCAATTTATGAAAATTCAAGTTTCGGCGTTTCGGTCTATGTTTAGACCATTTTCAAGAAAATTAATAATTGCGCCTGTGAAATGTTAAAACAAACAAAATTTGAAGTATCTTTTCCCTTAACAAAAATCTTATGTGTCTTCGTTACGGGTTACTATCGAATGACACGGACCAATCAGGACGCAGTAACAGCGGGCCGTTTCCGGCTCGGCCAATGTCAATGCCCGGCTCAGATTTTCGCGAAGGAGAAAGTTACTTCAAATGAACTCGGGTCATAGTGTATTACATGTGCAGACTGTAGAAAAAACCGTGTTCCAGAATTTTTGTAGATTTTTTCAAAGCGAAGGAAAAGTATTTGCGAATATAAACGACTCAGTGTATCTTGTCCATTATTGAATGAGCTAGTAAGAGAATGAATGGACTCTTTGGGGTCCGAACCTAACTGGACTCGAGTTAGTTGAAATTATCAGTGCTGGCACAGGTCGACACAGTTTCAAAGGCAGATTCCTCCAGTTTACCAGATCGCAAGTTCTCTCCGAAGTTCCCTCATTGTCCCTGAACTCGAAAGCTTCCGAAGGGACCAGCAACGAGGTGGCATCTACTATGCAATACATACACGTACACATGTATGTCTGCGATTATGACACATTCGACAGAGGGGAATCGAAGACAGAATTACGGCCAAGAGTCGCACGTTTACCAAAGAAAATTGATTAAAGAAACAAGCGGTAAAAAATCGTTTGTTTGGAGAACTTTAGGTGCATACTCGTATCTTCTATTTCGCTTCGCGTCGAGGAGGTCCAATGTTAAGAGCATTTTTAGAGTACACTCTGCCCGGCGCATAAATAGAAAAGGGTTTCTTCTAGGTCAACGTTTCTATAAAAAGGGCTGGAGACATTGACGTTTCACTCAGCTTGTTTATACTTTGGAGAGACATCCCAGCACCGTTTGGGATGGATAAAGAAATTTCAGATTGTCCATCTAATATTTCCAACTTGATGAGATGGTTAAATATGATAATTAATTTTACTTGGTTCTTCTGTCTTGATTACTGTCTTAGCGTTACTGTTTTTGATAGAATGTTTCTTCGTGGAACCTTTTAGTCGATGTGAAATCATGACGAGACCGTCGTCAGAACGTTTGACGGGTCCAACTAGATGTTCAATAGTGAGTTTATTTCTGGCGTGGTCCACCTGCTGGTGGATGCATATTTCAATTTTTTCTTTCTGCTAGTGGGTAGTAACTACTGCCACGATTTGGACATTAACGATTTCATAATTTAATTCTCAGTGAGTTTTATTAGTGTTCACCCATCAAAGAAAATTATTTGCAAATTCTCATCGAAAATTGATCCCTTGATCAGCATCTCTTTGTTGGCCCATTAAATTGTTATCACTGTCAGGAATGGCCGGATGATTAGAGCTGTTAATTATCTGGTTATCGGTCCATTGTGTTACCCGACATTAGTTCGCTTGAAGAGTATTATTTGCAAATTCTGATCGAAAATTAAAAGGATCCCTCGATCAGCATTTCTTTGTTTGCCCATTAAATTATTATCACTGTAAGGAACGGCTGATTAGAGCGTTTAATTACTTAGTTACCGGTCCATTGGGTGTCGTGTTACCCGATATTAGTTCCCATAGCTTCCACTACGGTGTTAGGAAGCGCGGGGGCGTCGTGTGAATCCCGCAGTCCGTATTGTGCTCGGTTACTTTAATTCGTTCGGATAAGGGGGTGGGCCCCGTGGATAAAGAGCGCCGGAGATAATGTCGACTTTGAAATTGGATATGCTGGAACGCACACGACGCTCTCTCCCGCGCCGCTTTCTATCGCCTCGACTGCATTCCCTTAATTACTCGCGCGGACGGTGTACTAATTAACAGAAACGCCGTTCTCTGTTCTAGGCGAGGCGCGGACGTGAGGGCTGATCCGATGAATGGGGCTCAGCTCTGGCACAGGTATTGTCTAGAAATAATTTCGTAAAGGCCGGTTAACGAAACCCAGTCCGACTATTCGATTCCATCCACTCTTGACAATCGATTCGCTTACGGATAGCTTAATTTCGTCTTTGAGCTACCCTCCGTCGATCATGCGAACCCTCAGACGCGAGATATTTCCTGTCCGATTGATTTGGGTCTGGGAAAAATTAATTTATTGCTCGACTAGACTTCACGATCTTTCTACAGTCCTTGAATATAATTAGTAGACCGCGGATTTTATAGATTGATAACAAAAATTGGTATGTACAATTTAAAACAGTGGACATATCTAAAAAATTAAAGAACATCAACTAGTATTAATTCCAAGTTAATAAAATTATTCAAAGAAGAAAGAAATTTGTATTTAGCACCTGCGTTTTGGATCCGCTGCAGACATTTGTTATTTTGCATAAAGCTCCGCAGTTACCAATTATTAATAATCTATTACTAATCTAATCTAATCTGATTAATAATCAGTTATCAATTTCTTGCATTATATTCTAGACATATCTATCTTTTTAGTTTACAATTTTGTAATGTTGATTTTGTAATTACTATTGATCAACAAAAAAGTAACGAGTTGTGTTCGAGAGTCAAGTTAGGAAATGAAATATTTTACGGTATCTAGAGTTTGAAAAAGTTCTGCTGCTTCGAGAACCTATTCATTTTTGTTCGATTTCGAGCTTCCAACTAACATTGCTTTAAGCGAACTAGATTTCAGTCCGTCAACTATTTTCCATTGCCGCGTGGAATTGAATCGAACGAACCGTTACATTTTCGATTCGCGTGATTGCGACCGATAATTCGCGAGGGAAGAGATAATTCCGCGGCGACAACAGGAATTTCGACTGGAAATGCTCGGCTGTCGGGCGACGCAAAATCCGTCTCGTTGCGTAACAACGAGAACGTCCCGAAGGAACATCCTGCAGGAACATCCTGCAGGATGTGTTACGGTTGGGTGCTGTGTCCCGATTGTCTCGTCACCGCAACTGGCTGATAGTTGAACGTCTTGTATCGGGTCGATAGTTACGTTTGCGGATGACAGTTCCGGCGATAATTTCCAAAGTAGGCGTTCCCGGGGCCGGATTAATTACAGGACGCCGGTGGGTCGCATCAATCGCGCGATCGAATGCAATCTGCTGCGGATAGATTCGGTCTGGCTCTGAAATAACTGTCGACTACCGAAATCTAATGCACACTGTTGCGAAAAACAGCTTCGACGCTGTTCCACGTCGCTCCATTTGCTAATCGACAATAATTTTCTTTTTAACCGCTAATTATTCGCTGCTCCGGAAAATCACGCTTCAGACTTTCCACCGATTCGTTTCTCTGGTTTCGCGACGATCAAATTACGTGGACTTGAACGACTCCGGTCAATATTTTCATTGAGAAATATCGTTGACACACGTGCTTTCTAACTCTTTTTATTTACTACGAAAATCTCAGAAGAAATTTATTACAACGTTAGGCTATTACAAATAATTTTTTAAGTTAGCGGTGCGCGGTTCGATCAATCCCTAAAACAAATGTAGCAATTTTGCAAGCATCTCAAACGTTTCGGTTCTGATTTGAACCATTTCGTGGTAGAACTGCGTTTGCTACTAATATTTTAATAGAGTAGCAAAAAGGAAGGAGGTGTTTCGTCCTAGACCCGTTAGAGGACTCATCGGTAAGGCTGTTACGTATCAACGTAAACAAAATATAAATTGCGAGTAATATATTCTAATTCTAATTTATAATTATAATTCTCTTTTATATTCTAATTTTTTTACTAGAAATATATTTTGAGTTCTGTATCGAGTTGGGTAGCTTCCCTTGTCAGTTTCTAAACCACTTCTGAAAATCCTCCAGCTCTATGACCACCACTCCCACGGATCGACAGAGTACCAGCAAAAAGTTGGCGAAACACGTGTCCATCTGCGCGACACGGTGCGGTGGCCAATCCAGAAGAAGGCAAAAGAACTAAGCCAATAACAGTTTCAGTTTCTGTTTCCGTCGATACGCTTGACGAGAAGTCGCGCGAAGAATTCGAAATGAAATTGCTCGTTCCCGTGTTTGGCCAACAGCCGCGAGGCAAAAGGGTGGCGGCCAGAGAAGCATAAAGGGGGTTAGGCGAGTAGTAGAAATCGCGGAAAATCTTTCGCGAAAGTTGCGCAGCCTGCAACCGCTGGTAGAGACGCGTGTGCAAGTTTTGCGGCCGCAACTTTCCGCGGCGGAGAATTCGCGACGAAGAGACCCGGAAAGTTAAGATCGCGGAAATCTCCGGGGCTGGTTTAATAAATCGCGTCGAGCGTACACACCCCTCGGTTTTGGCCGCTATACGATAACCGCTTTATACAGGGTGTCTCATATTTAAATGGCAAACTTCAGGAACGTGTAGGGGACCGAAAAACTAAGACAAAAAGTCTTAGGGATTCGCTCGGTTTTGCTCCATTTTGGAGAAAATTTTTGTCTTAGTTTTCGGTCGCCTACACGCACCTGAAGTTTTGCCATTTAAATTCGGGACGCCCTGTATTGCAACACTCGAAACGGAATCCGCTACATCGAGAAAATGAGAAGCCGTTTCAGAGAGAATTAATGCGATCGCAATATGTGTTAACGCGGGATGGAACTTTCTTATCAGGCGATTGATAACCGACTCTCGGTTTTATCTTGTTCGACTAACCTACATCCTGGACACTTGCGGCCCCATGATTGCGCTTTCGCGATTATGCTCGACCCTGCTCTGCGAGATCTTCTGGAGAAGTATTCGATTAATTCATTCGCAGATAAAATTAATTCGTGATAAATTTCCTTTTCTATTTTCTGAATTTGTTGGGTATATATATATATATATATATATATATATATATATATATATATATATATATATATATATATATATAATAAACGACATACATTTTCCTGTCGAAAATAATCTCCATCGAATTTAATATACAGGTTATCCACTTAAATTGTGAATGTTTTCAATGTCATCGATATTTTTCTTGTAAATGTATGTTCTTTTTCCTTGTAAATTGGATATTCTTCGATTCTATTAATTTTGCAACCATTGAATGAATCAGGTACCTGCAATATAGGACAATATTTTCGCAATTCATTTTCCTGCATGGAATTTCCTTTACCCGACGAGTTTCGTTGCGGAAAAGTTCTCGAACGAAAGTTCAAAGCCCCCGTTTCGTTGACGTAGAAATTGTTGATAACATTCTAATCGCCCAAGGGGGTGTCATCGAGTAAATTTTTCCTGTATGTCGCATATTGGTCCCTTTCTAGCCGAGGGAAGGTCTTTTATGAGACGACGAAGGCCCATCAGCAGCTTTTCTAAAGCCTTCGCGAGGAAGAGGTTAATGAGGAAGTCCGGCGCAGTCAAAGATGTCTGCGGGATGACTCTGGTCGAAGCCAGGCCACGAGATTGCCGGTATGAAAGGCGTCTAAAGGAGAAAGAACCCGGGCTACTAAAAAAGAATAGATTACTTTAGAATAAGAAGGGAGAAACATCAAGAGGCAACGCGGAAGCAACGCGAACGCTCGTTAGACTTTATCTAGGGAACTTTTTCCACGCAATTGGCGTACTATGAACCCTCAAATATTCCTGAGAATCTCCATAGGAAAAACGCAACTTCGTCCTCAAGGCGGTAGGGTACACCTCTGACATCCCTAAAATATTACTAGATTTTGGGCCAAAAAAGGGGTTTACGCGGGAACAATTCATGTCCTCATACTAGTTTATTATGAGCTGAGTATGAGCTCATTCGAAAGAGGAAGGTTGCATGCAGTGCGGTCTTCTCCTGTTTTTGTTAGACGATGTTTATATCTAGTAATATGAGTGTTCAAAGTAGGGAAAACAAGTGAAGAAAAATTCCGGAGATTCTAATGTATTTTTCGTTCACAAAAAGATTTTTCTTGCTGAAATATCGAGAAGACCGGACTGCGTGTAACCTTCCTCTTTCGAATAAGTCCTCACTCAGTTCAAAATATAATCGTATGAGGACGTGACAGGTTTGATTCGTATTTGCTAATGTTGAATAATGCTGCTTTATACTTCTCTTTATTATTTATTATACAAGCAACTAAATGCGCCTAGAACATAACAGTGATAATAACGATTATTCAACATTAACAAATACGAATCAAACATGTCGATGAAAACATGTGTCGAACATTTCACCGTGTCGATGAAAATATAGTGTCGATCAAATCGTGTTATCTAGTTATATCCCTCTAATTATTTTTGCTTCTAAAAGATCCTAAAGTTTGGATTTTTTGGTATTTCTCAGAATTGTTCGACGAAAGTTATTCAGGATGATGCATTCGTGGAGAAGGGGAGGTTCGTTAGCGAAATATAAATGGTTGCCGGTGGTTTTTCGACCGATTTCGATTGTCTCTGTTGGATTTCGTCACCGTTGTTCCCATTTCCCCACGTCAAAGTGACGAAGAGTAGGAGGAGCCTGGAGTTCATTCGTCAAGCGATCGCGACAGCCGATTCTCGGGGCAAATCGAAGTCGATTTTCGGATAAACAAGGCCGGGACCTGGTCCCCGGCTGATTGCAGGCATTGTGCATCCCTGGATTGCGTCCTTCCGTCTTGTTGAGCTCTATTTAAGCGAAAAGCAGCGCGTGGTGTTCTCCGGGAAATCGAATCGGAAACTGGCGGCCTGGAGGATGTTTGCCTTCGCGGCGGAAAAACTGACTTGGTTTGCTTCAATTTTCGCTGGAATAGTTGCTGTGCATTCATAGCGAACGTTGCCTATTCTTCTAAAATATCTGAACATTTTCCCGACATTCCAAAAGTTTTCAAGTTACTTTGGAATTACGTGTTCGAATAAATTCTATAAGAATTATTATAATTAAGTAAACTGGCAAATATGTTAATCTTAAAATATAATTATTTTTAAACTCTCATTAAGTAAAATAAACAGATGTTGATGAAACGAAAGACTTCCTAAAAAAAGATCGAATACTCACGAATGTGGACTTCGTCTTAAAATTTCTACTTTCGACGTCATCGTTCACATTTGTTCGAACAGTTTTTTCAAAACGTGTCCAGGCTCATCCTTGTGCGATTATTTTTTTACAAAATGATACCAATTCGAATATCAGAAACTTCTTATGCATTTGATATTTTACAAATTTTTTTCGAAATCGCACAGTGTTGTGCCTGAAGCACTCACCGTGGGTCGTAGATCTCTCGATGAAACAATCCGCTGGAATAATACCAAAAGTCCCCGGAACATTTCAACGGCTCGCCTTTTAAAATATTAAACGTAGCGCGCCGAGCAGTTACAAGCGCGATCAATTTTTCGAGCGTTACATCACGCTTAGCCGGCGCATTAATCATTCCGGCCGCTTGATATGAAAATTCTCTCGTGATCTATTTTGAACGCGTCGAAGCCTGGCTGGCCCGCGGCAGAGCAACCATTTTTACGGTCGCTGTTTAAGTAGATTAAAAGGAACAATCATTTCGAATCCGCTTAGCTTGGGATCACGCGGAATATCGAACAACCCCGATGATGAAACGTAACCGCTCCGCTGAAAATTACAGCGCTGTAGAACCGCGGAAAATTATTTAACGTTCGGATCTTTGTTTCCGCGAGGTTGCAACTTTTTTGGTTACCAACCGGCCAGAGTAGATTTTTTATTCAACATTGTCTTCTATTTTTGCAAGCTTGGTTGGCTGTCCGCCGTTTTCCCATTTATTTACTATTGTTTCCCTTGGCCTTTAGAGGAGTAGAGATTAATTATCCTACTGCATGGTTATCGATTTTACAATTTTTCTTTTAGTGAACGATCTCAGTTCTATTGAAATTTAGGCAGACATTTTGAGAAGCAAGTTGATAGACGAGTTAGTGGAATAATTGAAGGGTAGATTTAATAGACATCGTCTGTTTCGTTCAATTAGCCGATCGAATATCGTCCCGAGAGCGGGAACAGCATCCTGGAAATAATTCTCGGAACTTAGTAGGAAATTAGCGTTTGCTTCACCGCGCCGTTGACAATTCTAAAAGTGAACAGACGGACGACTGACACCTTGTAACTGTCAAAAATGGTCCCTGCTCGGCGCAGTTCTATGAAAACAATTTATGACACTCCCTACCCGTCCATTCTTTTCTTCTCAACGTCCCGCTGTGACGAAAGCTTTTTACCGCCAGAGAACTTTCCGACAAATGACCAAAGTTTCGCGTTCTCTGACATCAGTTTCTCAATTTCGGGATCCCCTGACACGAATCACACGGGAAACATGGATCGGGAGTACCGTGAAGAAACGATTGCACTGATTCAAAAAAAAGATGTGATCGAAATAATCTGATAGTGAAAATATTTTTTACAGTATTCAATTATATCGGTATCCAATCAATTGCTAAACATTTAGGTATTGTTTGAGGTATTATACCAATGTAGGGATAAAATAGGGAATGGAAATATTCCAGGTAGGAAGAAATGTTTAATAAATAAAATAATTTAAATAACTATTATATTATACACTATATATATTATATATTATTATATTAATATCATATATATTATTATATTATATATTATTTTATATATTACATTATTCTTAGTTTAATTAATAAATAATTCCGAGTGCAAAGGGTTAATTCTGCACAATTCGAAGCAAATGACCCTGAAAAAAAATGAAAAATGTTGCTGTGCAGAATTCGAATGTCGCACGATCAAACATAAATCTTTCGAGAGGAGCTTCCCAATCCGTAAGGTCGCTCTTTACGTGTGACCCAACGTGTTTGATCAGGTCGTGCGCATTCAACGCCAATTAGGTTCGCATTCATCGTCGTTTCCGATCGTGTCTACCGGAAGTCGTGTTGGCAATAGCTCGAACAGGATAGCGGCACTCAACCGTGTCTATCGGCGCGTGGCAAAAGACTTGAGAAGAAGAAGGAGAAAAAGGCGCTTTGAGCTGGTCGACTTCGAGATAAGACACGCTGGTTGCTCTCTGTTCTTTTCCAACGTTCGCTTTCCTCGGAACCTTTTCTGGTATTCGCTGAGAACCTTTCTGCCATTTGCTGGACTCCCAGCAGAAGCCGTCAACGCTTTTTCTATCATCTTTTCTTCGATGAAGAAGTGCCCCGGGGAAAAAAACATCGCGAGTCGTGGCGTAAAGAGCCTCTTTCTTCGTGCCCCTTTAATTTTCCAACAGAATCGGAGAGGTGCGGAATGGGGGATGGGGGATTGGAAACGGTCGAGATGCGAGATGCTCTTCGCGCTCCTTGCTCCCGCGAATGTAAATGCCGTCGCGATAGAGGAATCACTGTTGACAGTTCTTCTGTCGTTGATAGAAGAAAGCTTTCTGCCCTCTCTAATTCTTCGTGGATGCTCGATCCCTCAAGGCGACGCGACACGACGCGGGCCCCATGGAAATCACCGACACAAATTTCCCCGACACGGTTTTCACCGAATCCAGATTTCACCGACAATAACTTTGACCGACAACATCTTTAACCGATAACGACTTTGATCGACAACGAATTTGACCGACTCCAGATTTCACCGTCAGCAAATTTGACCGACGACTTGAGAGGACCACCTCGGTTAGCGAAATCTGGTGTCGGTCAAAATCGTTGTCGATCGAAGTCGTTATCGGTTAAAGGTGTTGTCGGATAAGGTTATTGTCGGTGATTTAAATGGGGCCACGCGACGCACAGTGGGGTATTTTCCTGAAAAACGGGAATAAAATATTGTAACGTTACTTATGGGCTCAAGGTCATAAATGAGATTACGAAATAAAAATTGTACTTTACCACTAAAAAAATCAAAATAATTCGGTAATTATTTACATTAGGGGCTTCCTCGCCGATTTTGATGACCGTGAAATATGTTGTCAAGGTCATCGTTCTGAACAACTTTTTCCTATACATGTTACCGCCGGTCGATTTTAGTTTTCGAGATATTCGCAAACAAACATTGCTAATGTTGTATTGAATTTTCCGTACCCTTGGACGCTCCGTGGCAATGTGATCCTATCCCGGCGCGACGTTTGTTTACTTTTTGTTTCTAAACACGCCGTGGAGATGAGAGATAAAGCAGGGTCAGTCTACCATTGTTTACGCTTGAAACACTGAATTTCAAGTTTCAAGATTGTAATTACTGTATGCGTTTAATTAAAAGTTAAGGGTACTAGGAAAGGAGTTTGAAAACGAGCAGAGTATTTCTGCGAGGATGCCAGCAGTCGTCGAGAGAAAAAGTCGATCGGGTATCGCGAGTTAGGTTCGAGGTGCGCACTTCTCCGGTATATCGCAAAGCTTTTTCCGCGGAGATTTAGTATCGAGTTCTCTTCTCAGTTTCTTGCCCGGCCTGCAGCAGTTCGATAAAGGCGACAAAACGTTTTTGTTACAGTCTATTTGTTTTCCTCGCGAGCAGATTGGATTAATGGAATGGAGAATTGAATGCGATCAAAAAGGACAAGCATCATATCTCGTGGAATCTTCTACGTTCTCGGAAGACCGACTATCTTCGAGATCGATGGGAAATATAATCGGAAAGGCCGTTGAGAGATGTACACGAATCGAATTTGATTACCTACTTTGGCGCCAGATATCCTATTCCGGTGTTCTTCTAACCTTTTGTTCCCCTGTCGACTGCAGTTGCATCTGATTCATAAATAGACCCTGGGATTTTATGCATTTATAGTGCACCGTCTAGCTGGCTCCTGCGCCGAGCAAAATAAAATATCCTCGAAACTATTTCATTCGCTGAGAATTCGATGGCATTCTTGATAAACAGAATTTCTACGCGTCTGCTGATTTTATGAATTACTCCGGCAGAATTTATATCTCTGTGGCTGCCGGAGCTAGTATTAATCACGTCTGTTGTTCTAGATTATTTATGCGCAGGTTCTATTGTCGGTAAACCCCAGACCTTTCCGCAAAATGAAGATTTTTCTATTGGGAATCGAAGCGTCTGAATCTGTTCGTGATTTATACTACTTGTGGCGGATCTGGTCAGAAATAAGATTTAAAATTGTTGAAATGAAAAAATGTTTTAGTGTTTTTTCTACAATTCCGATCAATTGCAATTATATGACAAAATTTTGATTCACATCCTGCAGCAAACTAATTGCTCTAGCTCCTGAAAAAAGTAAAAATCGTATAGTTCGATATTTAAAAAGATATCGCCTTTTTAAGAATGAGCGAATCATTTTTTGACACACTGTAATCCTTCCAAGAATATTACTCGAGAGGGAATCAGTGTGTTTCTCTCCGATACGTCAGTCATCGTAGAGAACGCTATTAATAGGCTTCCGGTAGAGTGTTAGGAAATCCAGGATGTGTCACACAAAGTGTTCCCTCTGGAAAGACGTATTTTCCTCGAGCCCAGGTGAGAGTTATTTATGACTCGACCTAACACCTACGAGCAAAATCCTAGCTGAAGCTTGTAGTTCATTCGAAGCCTACCAATATACGCTAGCAAAGTTCATCTAGATCAACGAGATCATCGGATTCCAGGCGATCAAGATTCCTTAAATCTTCCGGAGGAATCTTATTAAAGGATAGACATCCTTTTAAGATCGCTTTAACTCAATCGCGCTAGAAACTAGCATCGCAATTCCTCAAGATTCGAGGAAATCGATTCTGTCGAAGCTCTTTCCCTTCTAAATTTCGATAGAAAAATGTATCGACAGGATCGACCCCGCTTGCTCATATCGTATACATTTTTTGGCATCGAAAGTCGGCCATCAAGAGTGAACAGAATCTTTCGAAATGATTAAACATATCAAAGTTTATAAACAAACGAATATAATGAAATAAGCGTATCAAAATTGACGGGGAAACGAATAAAATGAAACGAATGTGCCGAGATTGATGGGGAATCAGTAGAATAAAGTAATTCATCATAATTGTTATTCAATACTCTCCAAGAGCATCGCCGCCGCGCGTTTTACGTTTCACTACATAAAACCGCTGGTCGATTAAAATGAAACAATTCAAACACTACTAACCATGCTGAAGAATCTCTGGGAGGGTTCGCTAGGGATGCGGGACGATGATAAACGAGTGCAGCCGCACTCGAGGACGCGTGCAGACGGTAAGGGCCCCTTAAATTTGTCGGAGGTGCGCCGCAAAGAGTTTGTAGCCGCTTTTCTTTCTTGCCCGGCGCGGCGCGGCGTCGAGGAAGATTCTTGTAGACGAGAAAACGCGTAAGGATCCTACGAAAAGATCCTCCACCGTAAATTCTATACCCTTAAAACCAACTCCCGGCGCAGTAAACTTGTTTTCTGCGCAAAAATGTTATCTTTACGTGCTCTGCGTAGACAAACGACCACCGAGTAACAAGGAAAAGCGTCGATCCCTGCAAAAATATCCGGCAGATCGCAGATATCGGTTCCGTTGCGGTTCCGGGGATGTTCTCTGGGGAGAAATAGGTCTGCGAGTTCTTCTGTCGGTCGTAAATTATTTTTTAAAGTAACTCTTGTGGCTGGTACAGTAGATTTTAATAGAGAGAGACGCGAAACTGCGACGCTTTACGATCTTGTAATCCTTTTTAGCGAGAGATGGATGCTTCTGTGTGAACAGCTGTAATGTTCTATGGCTGCAAGATCGCTATCATTTTTATTATTCCTTCAAGTATCCCCTTTCTTTTGAGAAAGCAGTTCCCAAAGATTCCCTGAGCTCTTTCTTCTTCAAATAAAACGCGAGGAGCTTGAAACTTCGGTGGATCGATCAAACTGTTTTTCCGGGGACAATGTTTTCGTATTTTCAACCTGTCCGAGGACTTTTTATTTCTTTATTCAATCATTTTGATAAGTCTAGAAGAATAGGTGTTTTGAAATTCTTCGAATATTTTCGCTGTATTGAGTTTGAACTCGCCCATTTAACAATAATTCCTCCGAGAAATGAAAAGACAACGGTACAAAGCAAGCTTAGAGAAGATAAGAACAAAGTAACCTTGCAATAAGAAAGACCAGTTTCTGTTCCTTAGTGGCGGCGCGGCGTGACCCTGGCAGCTTTATACAACAGTCTCGCGAAGAAACAACCGCGAAATCGACGAAAAATTGCTGGCCGTTTGCCGAAGCTTATTTTTTTATCCGTCAGAACGGTTTAATTATAGATAACTGTACGCGCGATTCTTCTGGATTACATAAGGAAAAGCAAAAATTTTCTGGTTACGCAAGGAAAAGGTTAACAGGTTCAGAAAATGGACGATTCCTGGAGAAAATCAATTCAATTGTACACTGACAGTACAGTTCTTTGTAACCAAGAGAAGGAAATCTTTGCGTCTGAAAAATAATATAACTGTAATGCATGTTAACAAACTTCCTAAATAGAACTTTGACCATCATCATTGCAGACAATTTTAATCTGCGACATCACGTCGGTGTACAGTATCGATAAATCTTAATTTCCATGTTCTAGAGCCATTCCATTATTCTTGGTATTAATAACTCCCCTAGTTCGAAACCCAAACCAGCAACGATTATACATTTGATCTTCGAGCGGAATGGTAAATCAAAGTTTCCGACTGCTTCCGAATTCCAGCCGTTTGTCGCGATTTTTGCTGAGGGTCACGACGACGGTCTGTGCAAGCACACCGCACCGTCATCCAAAACGGTTTCTGTCAAATTAATATTCAGAACGAGGTCGGCCGGACTACGGTTCTAACCGTTTACCTCGTCGCCCTGCCGCCCGAAATGCATTTAAACGCGTTTGAAAGGCGCACTCGGAACTCTCGCCAGTGTTATTAATTCCGTCGATGCGATTCCCCGACGTTTATGCGTTCTACAGTAAAGACCCAAATACTGCCCGGGGTCGAGATCCCAAACGTTGTCTAGGCCTACTCACTCCAAATTAGACGTACGAAGTGCATCGACTTTCTTTTGCTTCGGAAGCAGGTGCATCAAAATGCAACGAACTCTTTGTCGAGACACTGTACCGACGCTTGTCCATTCTTGTGATCGGTAAGCTCGCAAGTTGCGCTGGCAAAGGTCGCAAACGGACGCATAAATCCCACGAGAAGATGCAACGGGGTGCATCCGTCCCGTTTTGGTTGCAGCGACGTTGCAGTTGGTTCCCTCGTGGAACGATACACATTTTGCCCGTCGTCGAAGTAACTTCCGCCGAGAACGCTGAATGTTTACGATAGGGTTTACGACGCCTTGGCCAAATAAGCTGGCCACGGAGAGGAGTTACGTGTATCTCGTTCAGACGATCCTCAATCTCGAGCCTAATCCGCGAACCACTACTGTAACCGTTCTTCGATATTCAGCTGTAGATAATAAGTCGTCAGATTGTAGACTCCCTAGGTTTCTTCTTTGGAATGTTTCATAAAGATATGCTGGTTTATCGTGGAAGTTTACACGAAGTAGAAAATAACGCAGAGAATAGAGTTTCAGACGAAGTAAATACTTAAAAGGGAAGTTTCTTTTTCTTCGGTAAAGGTTTTTTCTTTGCGGAGACCTGCTCTTTGACTCCTTTAACAACGCCTCTGTAAAACCTCAATTTAGTTCACTTAAAAGTGTTCTACAACTGCAAGAAGCTTCTCGAAACTTCTTTCCTTCTTGATTAACTTTTTGGAAAAGCTGAAAATAATCATCTTCTACATAAATAAGAATTAAATGCTGTTCGTTGGTAAGTGCACCACTTGAGAACGGCTGGACCGATTTGCTTAATCTTTCTTAAAAAATACGTTTTTTCTCATTTTTACTTTGTTTACACAACTCCAATAGCTTTTCATAAATTCACGAAACGATCACAAACAAATTTTATTGAAATTTGGACAGGACAATGTCTGTCGGGTCAGCTAGTAGCTTTGATAAAAATGTGATCAAACATTTCATCGAAGAGAAAAAAAACTCTCCCATCGTTTCAATGAAATGCAATTCAGGAACAGTGTGAAAGGATTGATAAATAAAAACGGCATGCGACTGTGAATGGCCCTTCGCGAGCCAAACGTTTATTACCAGTGATATATTCGTTCTGGTGTCCGGCAACGGTCGCAGAAACGAAAGCTCCGTTTATTTCGCGACCACAAAAGAGCATGGCCTCGTTCCCTGCCGTAAAGTAAAACCCGCGGTTTTTAACATTACGATTATCACCTGTTTCTGTAGTTTGTTCAGCGGTAACGGCCACGAAACCAGAAACAACGGTAGCTCCTGCGAAATGTTTCCGTCCCGTGTCCATTTTCGGCCCGTATTTCCCCGCAGGTCGAGCGTATTTCATGTGTCACCGCGGAACGAAACGAAAAATACTCTTTTGTCAACTGCAGCGAATCGACTACCCGGAAAACCCACACACCGTTCCGCATTATCATATTTTTGAATCTCGCGGGACGTAATAACGCCCCCGCAATCTGTTCGGTGTCACCGAGGAGGGAATTGTTTCCTAGGAAATTGGTTTTCTTGAACTTTCATGGCTCCCCGGAAAATTTGCTCTCTCTAAAATAATCTTTCACAAGTCCGGGTAAAATGTATGCAACGTCGAAATGATTAACCCTTCGCACTCTTTTTTGACTCGAAAATTAAATAATTAAATGTAAATTGTAATTTTTGGAAAATCTTTTTTGCAGATCACTGAATAAACCAATCTTTCTAATTGACGATACAAAAATCATGTCGTTTGGTACAATTGTAAAAAGTTATTCTATTTTAAAAGGTGTACGAACACTTTGTACATGATGATTATTATGTAATATATTATGATGTACATGATTTTTTAAATTTTATACAAATTATTAAATACATACATATAATACGTAAATGTTTAGTAAGTGATTGGACACAATTTTTACTAGCTTCTCAGAGAAACCGAATCTCAGAGAAAAACATGGAATCCTTCATTTTGACGAGTTCGGAGCTTTTGTTGTTCAATTTTCTCTTGCATTCTCCGAAGTTGTAACGCACCACGAATGCATACTCATGGATGTCTGTACACTAATGGCAACGTTAGCAGAATCGATCGAGCATTCGCGAAACTGAAATTTCACAATTGCTCGTACAAAGTTCGCAAACGAGGCGAAATCATTACTCTAGTCTGTGGGAAACAATGTCTCCTTTCTCCGTGGTGATACTCTAGTTTCCAACGTCCAGCGAAACGGACATTTACTAGAGTTGAAACCGAAGCCGCAGTGAAACGAACCTGAAATACGTCCGAGCTCGCATTCATTGGAACTAATGATTACGCTAGCGTCAACGTCTTCGTCGTCGTCTTCAGTAAGATTGTAAATTATCGTGGGCAATTGCGCTTGCTCCTTTTGTCGGAAGATATACGGGAGCTAACAACTTGTGCTGAAAGAAAATTGATGATCTTACGATTCAAATAATAAATTTGAGCATCGAAAGTTCACTGTAGACTATATCATTTAATAGACTG
This sequence comes from Lasioglossum villosulum, assembly GCA_963971365.1. Taxonomy (NCBI): domain Eukaryota; kingdom Metazoa; phylum Arthropoda; class Insecta; order Hymenoptera; family Halictidae; genus Lasioglossum; species Lasioglossum villosulum. The sequence continues at coordinate 47,635,653 of OZ020496.1, read as the reverse complement.
TGGATTTTATGCATTCATGACGAGAATGAGTAGGTGTAATCTAAAACAGTACAAAGATTAAATGAGTTTAATAATAATAATAACTGAAGTTGAATGTTTTCGGCGCAACGGTTCGATCCTTGATACTGATCGATAAAAAGCAATTTTACAAATAGTCAAGTATACATTGTACATAAATTTAATTATCAACACAGAATGTCTACCACCACGTTATTCACTATACCAACGCCGTCGGTCTATAAAATAAATCCATCGATATCGATATCCCTGAAAAAATCGCCACAGCAGATCATCACACCAGAAACAGTAATAAAGCCAGTTCTTTTTTTATTCGACTGACCAACGAAAATATTTTCTCGTGTAACAGGAGATGTTGGCAAACGAGAAACAGCCATGGAAAATGGTGGTACACAGTCCGGGAACGCGTAAATTACGTTTTCGGCCGCGTTTTCGCGTGTTCCGTACGATATCTCTCGATCTATCGACAACGTTCGCTTTTATGGAAACTTGTCCGATAACAACGGCACCAGGAACGAAGAAACAATGAGACGAGCGGACCGAAGGACAACGGTATCCTTCTTCGCTGCGCGCTGCAGTTGTTTCGCCGATACGCTCCGTGTTCCAATTAACGATGAAAAAGTTATGAGTCGTTGGACAGCGAACAAAAACCGAGACGCGGAGACGGACAAATAACTGGAGCGATGTCGCGAGGACGGGTCGACTCGCGAATTCACCCGCGTATTTTTCAAAGTATATGGAGCGCGACTGCATACCCGCTATTATTTCAAGGAACGCGCCCGTATAACTTCTCTTTGGACTTTTCCTGCATTTCGAATTGATCGTGCGTCTTTATTTGTTCTTGCTTGTTCCAATCGCGCAGAGTTCATTCTAGATCCGCGGACCTGGTAAACGATCCATGCAAATCATTCGTTTATAGCCATTCATATTTTAAATAAACTTTTAATGATTTCAGCGCGCTGGTTCGATCAATTTATATTTACACCATTTGCAATTTATCACTTTTTTCAACGTTTCGATCTTACTTTAACTCATTCTCAAGAAAATTAGAAAAATTGCGTCCGTAAATTAAGAATCAATATTATGTCTGTACTGTGTGAATTTAAATTTACAGACGCAATTTTTCTAATTTTCTTCTTAATCGGCCAGAGCTGAATATTAGAAATCATTTTTTATGGCCATTCGTATTTTAAATATCATTCTTCCGCACATTTTATAAATTGTACGAATTGTACATTTTGTGCAAATCGCAGTCCCAATTTGTTTGCTCTAATCGGGCAGAGCTGAATTTTAGAAATCATTTTTTCTTGGCCATTCATATTTTAAATATCATTTTTGTGTACATTTTATTAATTGTACGAATTGTACATCTTGTGCAAATCGTAATTTCCCAAATAGTACATGAAGTTTCGTCTTTACACATAAATATGAGAGACTTCGAGAATATTTCTTCGCCTCTACCGCGACGAACTAAAAGAGATTTCCCGTTGGACAATGTTAACATTCGAACTACGCGTCGTCGAGAATGGAATTTATTCGTTCCTAAAGGGAAGAGTCGCGCACAAATCTCGATAGCTCGACACTTCGAGTTACAGGCTTGGGGACGATTGAACGCTATAAATTTTTTAAAACGTTCCCGGTGCCGTCCGTTTCCTTCCTTTGTCGTCCTCGCGATATCCTTATCAGTACAATGTGAATCCGTATGCAAATTCGTAGATTTTTCTGCAAAAGTCGGAACGAGAGACAGGTTTATCTGGGCGATAAAAAATTCCGCGGTTGAAGTCAAGTACAACAGATATACATTCGCAATGTACGAAGTTCATAATTCAATGAGTTTTAACACGGACGCTGGACGATTTTAATGATTGCACAGATAAAACTTTCTCGCTCCACGTGGACAGTTGTTCCTGCATTTTTAAAACGAGTTTTCATATTTTAAGACAACGGATGCAAACAAATAACGCGCTAACAATATTTATAAAAACCCTGTATGCAACGATAATTAGATTACAGCATTAATGAAATTCTCCATTGTATATATTCCAAATTTTAAAACAACAGAGCCAAGGTTAATAAACGCCACGTGTTAACAATATTTATACAAAACCTCGACCCACAATATGCAACGACGACGAAATTACAGGACTAATGAAAATCTTTATTTTACACGGAAATGCTGCGTTGACGAAGAAACTTTGCGATTCCAAAAATCGACAAGCGAATCGGACACTGGTTCAGCCACAAAGTTCAAATCCTCTTATCGGTTTGTTCCGATAACTGTCCGGAAAGAACGAGAATCCTCTTTTTTTGTCGACGAACGTGTCCATCGGACTTGAGAAGAGATCGTCGTGAAACAGGAAAACGAGTGAGCCATTATCAGTCTCCGAGGTTTGCGGTGTTCCATTACAATTCTCGATTGTACTCTCTTCCTTTTCGCAATCGAGGATAATTGAGCGTCGAACCGGTTCCCGGTCTACACACGCTTGTACAACTTTGCGTATCGATGTCTTGGGAGCCAAATCACCGAGGCTTTATTATAACGCGTATTTAATTAATCATCGATTCGATAATACCATCGCACCGGTGGGAAAGGAAACGCCCTGCCCCGGTCGGGAATCCGTGCACCCGCGCTGCAAACCATTGTCAATTAAAACAACGATGAGTCCTTAATCGGCTGCTCGGTTTATATTCCCGTTTAATAGTTTCCCGGTGTTTCCCTATCAGCCCGGCCATTTTTCACGCTTATCGACCCCGCTAACGAGGGGAGAAATAATAAACTCGCTGGTACCTAATAAAAACCGATTATGCTGGTAACATTGAATACTCTGTTAGCCGTTTCGCAAAAATTTCCTTTTACACGCTCGATCGTGTGGTATTTAGTTTTACTATAAATTAAAGTACATTGACTTCTTCTTGTTTGAAGTTATTACTAGACTTTGCCAATTTTTCTAGACAAATCTTAAGAAAGTAGAACCAAATCTTATTTTGACAATTGGAATAATGTTATCGGCACACAGGCTCGATCAAATTCTACAACACACACATATATATGTAAACAATTTACGATCGATAAAAGAAATTCATGAAATCTTATTCTGGCCTTTCTTGCACATTTTCATAAGCCATAAATGCATAAAGATCCGCAGTCTAATTAGTACATTGACTTACTCCAGCTTGAAATGTTTAAGCACCATCAACTGTACTTTAAACGTCGCTTCTCCAAAGGTTTGGAGTAGATTTAAACGTTTGCGCGCGACAGTGGCGACGTACAATGCACACAAAGGGCTGGCGTGTTTCGCGAAACATTTAAGCAGACTGTATAATTCTGAATTTTAGATTCCAGCATCGCGAAGTCTCTTTCCGGATTGATCCGAATGAGGAAAAAGAGATAGGGAGACAGGGAAATGGTACGTTCAAAGGGAGTCTCGTCTTCGAGGACGTATTTCCCGCGACTGTGGACCCCAGACAAATACAATGAGCTGGTAAACAGCGCGGAATTCGAAGCGTCCTGACTGAATTGGCTTCTCGCTCTTGTCGTTTCCTCTCGAAGGTCCTCAGGGGAGAACGATGGCACGGCGTAAAGGGATCAGTCCCTAATCCTGCGGAAACGACACGACGAGACGCTCCGGTTAACGGGCATAGAAAACGATTCCCTTTTCTGTCGAGGGAGAGAAAGAGAGTGAGAGGGACAGAGAGCTTGGTATACAGTAGGAAAAATCACATGGAATCGCTTCCACGTAATGTCCTTGTAAACTGGAACACTCGGGAATCCTTGACAGCGGAGATACTGGGATTCTGGATCGCGAGTATTTTATGATTGGAAATTCTAGCGTCGATTTGGCGTTAAGATTTTGATCGGACTTGATGTTAAGATACGTAGATAGATCTAGGGAAGGGTAAGAATCGCAAAAAGTGTAGCTTGCACAATTAATCTGTCTACAACAAGCTATCTGCAACCCATTTCCTCCACAAGATAATTGCACACGCATCTGTCAAGGTTGCCAGTATCGATTTTAGACATCTGTCGCGGCGAAAGATAGATAGTCAGTTCAAATTCCCATCCAAGCCACCGACAATCTCGAAATCACCGCAAACGTACTTCGTTACCATAAATTCATTACCATCGTGCGGCACTTTCATAAAGAAACTTTTCATTCCGCTAAATGGACAGCAATTTCTTCGAGCTTCATCATACTTAAACATTCTTCCTGCGTCCATGCAAGTAACGGGGCAAGCCTCGCTATTTACACGGGTAATTTATTTTGCATCGAAACGACGGGCTTCTAACTACATCTACACCGCATCCGAGATTTTTTCCACGTACACGATATCTTATCAAGCTCTCGCGACTAGTTCTGATGTATCGTTTTCGCGGGAAACTCTCGATCCCGCAAGGAAAGCGAGAGAGAGATAGATCGGGACGTTCTCCAGACACGTTCTCGCCGTGAAGGAACTCGCTCTGGAGCCGGGAGAATTCAGCACACTGCTCGTCGAACCTGTGTGAAAATGCACTCCACGATAGACTTCTTGCACCCTCGAAAACTGTATTCGCGCCTGCCGGTGCGAGAATATTCGCCGCGATTGTTAGACTTCCCGAATTTTACTAAACAAATTCCTATTAGTTTTTAATCTGTCTTTCCCAATCGTTCAAGCATCGCGATTAGACAGAAGATTTGATGCTTTCGTGACAGAAATCAGTAGGTGAAACGTTCATGTTGGGCCACCCGGTATATTATAAATGTTATTTACAAGCGAACGTCAAAAACGAAGCGAACGTCGAAAACGAAACAAGCAAGAAACAGTCTCGTTAGATTTGTCACCGTAAAAAGACGTTTAAATAAAGTTGATTCGCATTTGCTGTTTTAATCCCGGCCATTAGACCATTTTCAAGAAAATTAATAATTGCGTCTGTGAAATGTGAAACCTAATAAACAATAAAAATGTGTTAATCGATTAAAATGTTTTATACTTTATTTTGCATAAAGATCCGTGTCTAACGATGACTCACAATTACATTCCTTCCTGATTCTCGTTCTTTATCACTAGTTCCAGATAATTCATTATCCACAATACCTTCTTCATCTGTTTAATGTAACGAGTTTTCCCATTTAATCAGTGCCCCCACGCTACGAAGGATGCGATCCTCTCATCCGTTTCTTTTTTACTGCATCCCACGAAAGAACCATAAACTCGAACAAATCCGAACACTTCCGAAATAGGTTACACGTGCGATTTAATCAGAATTCGTGGACCGAACGACGAGCGGCTACCTTTCCAAAGATCCATCGATCTTTCCTGTTCCTCTTCTATCTCGAGGCACAGCTCTCGTTACGAGGAATTTCGAGCCAAGAGGAACGACTGTCGAATTCTCTTTCTCTCTTTCTTGCTTTTTTACTGTTTGCTATTTCCCGGACGAAGTCATCCGAATAAACTTGGTTTACTTTCGGAAAAACGGAGAGATCCCCTTTCAGAGAAACGTTAGCTGTCTCGGAATCGTCCGAGAAAGGATCCTAGAAAGATCTCGAGGAAATGTTCCCCGTGGATGGTGCCGTGTTAACGAGGTATAAAGAGAAATAATGATTCCCGTGCATAACGAAGCATTTCGTTCGAGGGGGCGAAACGTTTCCGCGAGTTTGCGAACTGGGGCGATTAGCACTTGAATTGTGTCGAAGTCAACGGTCACGAATTTTTTAAATCCATTACTATTGACATTTACCAAAACGTTCGACTTCTCTTCCTGTTTATTATTTTAAAAGCTGTGACTGCGTTCTAGAAAATTATATCGAACGTTACAGAGGTGGGCATTATTTGGCGAAACAAATATTTCAAATACCATTTAATATTTTGCACTTTATTTTGCTACAAGAAAATTGTATTTTAAATGAGATATACAATTTCGAAAATAAAATTGTTCTATTTTAACTATCGGAACTACAATATAAAATATATCTACTTTAATAATATGAAACACACAATTAAATATTTCTACTTTCATAATCTGAAACACAAAATAGAATTTGAAAATACTGTTTTCAAAAATTACTGCCTGAAATAAATTATTTTATTTTCAAAAATTACTGCATCAAATAAAATATTTTATTTTGAAAATTCTACGCATAATAGATAAATAGGATTATTTATTATGTACTGTTTAAAATACCATATTCCCCAGGTCTGGAACGTCCCAACAAAAATTTTCTTCGCCAGTTGAAATACATTCAGCAAAAGTGTTTAATATAGTTTACACAAATATATTAAATAATTGATGATTTTAATGGAAAAACCAGATAGACGTTTTTCAAGAAGCTTTTCTTTATGCTCGTTAAACGAGTATAGTTTTGACAAACAATGCGCTTGCCGGTTTTTTGCGGCGGGGTTTTTAATCAGCGGGTTTTAGGATGTATCAGTTAACCCGATGATTGTCAGACTGGCGCCAATAAAAATTCCACGAAACAATTTATTGGCTAAAGCGAAAAACGACTATTCCCTACGAAAAATCGAAGAGTTGCTGTCGCGCAGAGTTGGATCGTTGTGTACGGGTTTGTTGGTTCCGCGTGAAACACCACGACGACAATACTTTATTACAGGGAATCACTCTCGCCGTCGAGAAACCGATAAATTCTCCTTCCCGGCAGAATCGTATCCCATGCTAAAAGCTTTCGGCCCAATCCATTTGGCTCCTCCGCGATACAATACATCGGATCTTGACCATTAACGGAGGAAAAACATATTTATACACACACGAAAAATCCGAAAAATGTTTGAACATTAAATTTCTGATTATCGAAACACTGTGAATATTCAAACTATTATAAATTCGCATAAAAATCTTCTCACCCATCACTCACTTTCACCTAAACAATTTTCTCATCAAAATGAGTTCAGGTTAATTTCTGTACGATTTTTTGTTTAGCAAAATTATAATAATTAGAATGTCGTCCTTAAACTATTCCCGAACCTAGTGATCGTATTAGAGAAAGCGATCGAAGGCGATACTTACGATCATTAAAGTGAGGTTCAAAATGAGTTCAGGTTAATTTCTGTACGATTTCTTTTAACAAAATTATAATAATTAGAATGTCGTCCTTAAACTATTCCGGAAGCTAGTGATCGTATTAGAGAAAGCGATCGAAGGCGATACTTGCGATCATTAAGGTGATTATGCTTCTTTTTATGTTTCAGTTTTCCACCGAGGGAAATCATGACAGGAACATACCGAAGATCGGTGAGTACAGGTAGAGACTTGAACGCTTTTCATTTTTCTCACGACCCAGTTAACGTTGCACCGATCGGGAACGTTTCTGTGCACGACGTGTTTATTTGGACGCTTTCAGGAGACCGTTTGGGAAGCGACGGGAAATTTGTTTGGCGGAATCTCTCGCTATAAATAACTGCTACAGATGTATGCCGTAAAGAATATAAAAATGATCATTGTACAGGGCGTAACAAAATTTAGTGTCACGGTTTTGGCAGATGGTTGTACACCTTCGGATCGGTGGAGATTTGTTAAAAGAAATTTCTGCAAAATTGACTTTGACCTTCAAGTTCAAGGTCAAAAATTTTTAATGCTTATATCGCATTCTACTCGCCATGGGGCTAAACTTGTGAGAAACAAAACAAAAAACTTTTGGCCCCATGGTGAGTAGAATGCGATACAAGCATTAAAAAAATTTCAAGGTCACAGTCAATTTTGCGGCAATTTCTTTTAACAAATCTCCACCGATCCGAAGGTGTACAACCATTTACCAAAACCGTGACCCTAAATTTTGTTACATTCTGTACACTGCTAAAACGAAAAATCGATTCCGCTTCTCAATTGAGAATAAAGTCTTTGGATGTAACGAATTACTGGACTTAAATTGACAACTGTCTGAGGAAATTTGCAGGTTTGGTTTCGTTAATTAAATCCTTGAATGAAAAATAAAGGAAATATTTAGGTGGAACACCCTGCATTACGACCTGTGTAGATAACGATAGTCACGGAGGCGTGAAATTTTCGCCAGAGGCTCGGCCTTAGCTGCGGCCAAATTTATGGAGATTGAATGACACGAACAACCAAGTAATATTCGAAAAGGCTCCTTCGGCGATAAAGCGTCCGACGACTTCGTGAGTGGGCGTTCCCAGTGCATCGTGCAAATTTATTAGAATCGCCGACCAGGGGTCTATGGCCGAGGAAAAAATCTATGCGAACGACACGCGAGCCTAGAGTACCCGCAAAAAGCCAGTTTTCCTCAGAACTTTCTCCATCTGGTTCTGCTGCGTTCAAAATACTCCTCAGAGATTTCGATACGTGCGCAATCAATTCTACAATTCTCCAATTAGTTGATGAGAGCAATTAAACCCTTGCCATAACATTTCCTTTAAAGTTACAGCGACTGGAACGTCTTTATCCGAAACAATATTGAAAAGAAAAGAAAAGTACATTTATCTAAATAATTAAATTTGATTTCATCTAGAAAGGAAGGTGTAATATTCACATTTGTTAGACTTTCTTTAAAATGGGGCAAAGGGGTTGACAATGATGTAGATGAAAATCGATTGTGGTTGCCTCTGACGTTAGAAACACGAGAGCAAATTCCCTATGAAAAATTGGAATGAAAATAAAATTCCTCAGAAATCAATTGAAAATTTTTCGCAAATTGTATTCAGCGTATGCGTAATTTACACGGTGACAATATTTCTGCCGAGTATAACTCCACCCTTATATTTGGAGGGGCGTCGATTCGCGTGGCCCGCTCGCAGAAATTATCGATGGAAATTCGCACACTGCTCTGTTAAGACCTGATCGCAAATTACTCGCCGACACGAACCGCCCTCTGGATAACGTTTCGAAATATTTTCAGGCTTTCCGCGAAAGTCGAACGATTATGCTCCTCCATCTCTCTCTCTCTCTCTCTGCTGAATTTCTTGTTTCTTGTGTGCTGCAGTTTGCTGTTGCTGGAACGATCCCGATTAGTCCGGATGGCACCGCGCCATGTTTGCTCGTTCCAGAAACTTTCATCTTTTTATTGCTGCTCGAACCTGGCCTTTTAATTAGCGAACACCGGGCAGAACTTAAAAAAGACGTCGCGAGAGATACCGACGGTTTTTTCGGAAGTTTTAATTGAATGGAGGCGCGTACGTTTTCGCGGAGACTCGCCGAGGCGATGGGTAATTAGACTGCGGACTTTTGCGCATTTATGGGGACTGCAGAAAAAACATGCGCTCCCGAAAACAAATCGAGGATGTTTCGTTTCAGTCGAGCTTTCAAGGAAATTCATTGTTCCTTGGATTGATTCGTGAGATCATGGGACTTTAGAAATACAACAAAATATTGATGGATTTGCTCGACGAAGAGTAAAGACGTCTCTACTTCAATGCTTTTCTAATATGGTAACAACCAACGGTACATAGTTCTCCGAGTGCACGAAGTTTCACGATGTAATTTATAAAAACCGTAGTCGAGCAGATATTTCTTTCTGGTATTACGACTTCCTGTAATCCACGAGTCACGTGAAAACCACTTTAAACTTCGGTAAAATTGTCTCTAGTGCATCTAATAATAACTGCAGCCACAGCAGAACATTATCCAGGCAAAGTTGCGAAGAACATTTTATGTGTAATATCCCAAACACGTATACAACCTTTTCAAGTTGAGTTCGAGTATATTATTTCCGTCGTATTCACAGTATCTACAGTTTCATTCTATTGCATTATCATTAGACAGCGGATTTTACGCATCTACGACAAAAAATGTAAAAATACGGAGTTATTATTTTGCATGAAGATCCCCTGTCCAACGATTTTCGTGATCTTAAATCGACTTAAGCTTGGTAATTAAAAATCGCTCAGAGTTAAACGATGAAAATTTAACACAGTAAAATTGAAAAAATGTAAAATTACGGAGACGTAATTTGAATCGATTAAAATGATTCATACAAAAGATAAATCTTTATCTAGCTTCATTTCCGTGGAACAGATGAGTAAACATTTTATTTTGCATGAAGATCTCTGTCCATCGATTTTCGTAATCTTAAATCGACTTGAGCTTGGTAATTAAACATTTTATTTTGCATGAAGATGCGCTGTCCAACGACTTTCGTAATCTTAAATCGATTTGAGCTTGGTAATTAAAAAATCGCTCAGAGTTAAAAGGTGAACTGCAGCTGAAGCGAGTGCAGGATTAAAGCTGCAGCGCAGGGTCTAACAAGGGTGGATGGTTGATCCCTCCGATTTCGTATTGGCTGGTCGAAAAAGTTTCGTCGGAAGGAAGGTGACGAGCGGCATGAATATTTGAAAGGTTTCGCGAGGAATTCGCTGGCCGCGCGTCGTCGTATGAATTTCCAGCGGCGAAAAACGTTGCATATTCGATTCGAGAGGGCCGCGATCGATAAAAGCGCGTTTTGAAGGAGGCACGTAACATCTCGTCGACTGTACAACTATTACGGTATAATATAGATATAGACGCGTTTGGTACACGCCGTTGATCACAATGAACGATCGGTTTCGCGAAGGGAAACGGCCGCCTAGCGGATAATATTTACGAGAAGGGCATCGAAGAATCCCTTGCTCAGAAATATTTCATGATTTTCCGACGCCGACCAGCTCCGTTTACAAAAACATTTCTAAACGAACTGTTCGCTTGATTTTTTATTATTTAAACACCGAACTAAAACTTAAACAAAATGCGGAAAACGGTGCTCTGAAACTTGCGAAGAATATTCGTTGATAAATGGCGAAACTCGTTTCAATTTTGCGTTTACTTTCTGTTAGAAAAGTTTACACGCACCTGTGTACTGTCAGGGTTCCGGAAAAAATTGTTTCCATGCTCGTGTGATACGGTGTGGAATTTTCATGGTGATGTTGCAGCAGCTTTGGAGAGTGTTTTTTTAGAGGAATTGGAAATCGGAGAATTGTATGTTATTGCGTGAGCCTTGTTCTCTTACAAGTTATTGCAGAAATTTGAATGTTTCAGGGAATATATATTTTCGCGACATACTAGATTCTTTTAAAAATTGTTTCAATGCAGCCTCTACTCAATGACGACTGTGTACAGAACCTCATATTTTCTTGCGACATGCTGGATTCCTTTAAAAATCGTATGAATAGAAGCTTAATCGTTAACATGTACAGAAACACATATTTTCTTGCAGTGTTTTGAATTCTTTTCAAAATCGTTTCAATAGAAATTTTACTTAATGATGAATACACACCGGATCTTTGTGAAAAATCTCCCTTCTTAATATGTTAAATATTATTAGTTGAAAATGATATGAACAGAATTTTTAAATTCTTCGAATATTTTTACCGCGTTCAGTTGCATCTTCTCGTTTTTGTCATGAATGCATAAAACCCGCTGTCTAACGATGAACGCGTATCCTTCTGCAATTAAATTTTCTATGAGGATCTTTTGATCATGGTAAAGGGTACGTTCTTGTATGTAGAGTCTCCACAGAATTTTTAAGGATTTACTCGTCCATATGAAAACTTTGTCCCTGAATTATTGCTTGAAGTATTTACCCGAAGAGGTTACTGCATATCGAATGGCGATTTGCCACGGGACGATATCTTGTTTGCCTCGTTCTTTTCGCGAAGATATTTCCAAGCCATAACGCGTTGCGAATCATAAAGCAGCGCGGGTAGCCTCGCATCAATTTCGATGTGGAGATCCCGTAGTGATCTATGTGCACTGGGTTCGCAAAGGCTGCGTTTCAATCTGGCTCTGGGAACAGGGCTCAGAGTTTTGGATCAACAAACCGAAAGATAACGCACGAATGGATCCCGGAGTCTGTTTATCCAATCTTGCGTAGACCGTCAGTTTGTACACTTGGTGGTTCATTTAGTATAATCAGTGTTCCGCGATACACGCGCATACACAGCAAACATACATACATGCATACAGATGCTAGGAACACGACTCCGGTTGTCGTGCGACCTAATCATTCGGGGCTAACGAACGTTATCGATTTCGTTGAACCCGTCGCATGTCGCTTCGAAATCGACCGCATTGCAAATTCTCGTTTCTTCTTTCTTTTTTCGTTAACGATTATGTTTAAGAATGACACTGTTCGTCGAAAGGAAGATCGACTTGTTAAACGTGATTTTTAAAAGCTGCATAGAATTCATTTGAACTTCGCTCTTATATGAGTTCTTTGGTACACTCGATAATCTGCATATTAAATAAATTGCTCTACGAGTCTATCGATTAAAAATATTTTCATTTGCACGCTTGCTGCAATTCTTGACAAAAATCAGTTCGAACTTTCCACTGCAGGGTTACAAAAGCGAAAAAAGAATGATAGTAACATGGCAATAAAATGCAGAATGGAAGATATAAATTGCAGTCCACCTGCAATGTTTTAAATGCAGCACGCAATAAATTATTGTATGCGAACAGTCTGTACAAAAATATAACTAGAAGGTGCCTCGTATTTTGAACAATACATGGATCCAATAAATTTCTGTATTTATTTATATCGATTCATCTAAATAAATTTGCTGCGCAACATTCCCAACACATTTGTGTTAGCTTGCATTTCGATCGCTTCTGATTTCCTAGTTTCGATTTCAGAATGGACATTATACGCTTTCCTTGAATTAACGCAATGACTAACGGGAACACGCCCGATCTCCCAATATAAATTCCACACGAGCATTAAATTAATTTATCAAAATTAGTCCCAACAGAAATCCGGCTGGAAGCAGAGAACGCCATCCCTCGGGCAACAAATGGATCCAATAAATTTCTAAATTCGTTTCCTCGATCGTCCCGCGCGTAATCAACAAGGACGTCTGATTAAATGACGAAGAGGGGTTGTTCGCAAGCTTGCCAGCGTATTCTGGCGAAGAAGGAGTAGGAGCGAGAGATTTGCTCTCTTGAAAACAAGCACCTGCTCGATACAGACTCGTACAATCTGTTTCAATGAAAATGCATTTCCCCGGACGGAGAAGGATCCTAGAATTCTTCTTCAGCCTTATTCTGCGAGTCCCAGGTACTATGTCTTTCCATTCTCGTATAGTTCGTCGAGTATGGCATCATGTATATTCCCGATCCTCTCCCACGAACCACCCAGAGTGCATCAAAAAGTGATTCTATAAAATAGTGAAAAGATTACAATTTACTGCCACCAATCGCACATAATATTTTCAACCAACTTTTGGATTGAAATCCGTAAGAAAGTGCCTCGATATTGGCCACTAAGAGACGAACGAAATTCCCAGGGAAGCAACTAGATTATGCCGTTCCACCCCCAGCTTCACCATCTCTTCTTTCTCACCCCCGCGTTTCGGTTTCCGCCGTTCTCGGCCGGCGGGCAAATTAAATAAGCGCTGAAAGTTTCGCTGACGGACGCCACTTCCTTGTCTCCAACCCAACCCCGACTTACCAACACGCCTAAATATTTACCCGCCGCGGCTTTCAGACATCCCCTAACGATCCGGCACGATTCTTCGGGTTTTCCTCGACTCCCTTGTGTCTTCGTTTCGCTTCCTCGAAGCTTCTATTTACCGGAGAAAATTGGGAAAATTGGGAATCGAAGAGGGTGGCAGAAGTTAATTTTTTCGGTTCCAAGATAATTGAGTCTACCGTCCCATTTTGTTAATATGTATTTTATAGAACAGAATTTTTAGATCTCGTGTTGTATTGACCTTTATGAAAAATCAAAGTTAGTTAGATGACAGAAAAAGAAAAGACGTCCACGAGCATGGTGTCGTTCCATCGATAATGAACGCCTAATAATTCGCTATAGCGTGCGGCTAAAAGCTGAACAATCGTAAGTCGCACGGCAGCTGCGAACAGGCCTATAGGCTTATTAGTTAATTGCCAAGTGATTATCGCCCAGCGAGCTGCGCCGCGTAATAGCGCTTGCGCGCGATTAATCCTGCTTAAGGGTAACAGCTTGCGTATTCCTACGAATCCCTTGAAATATTTCGGGGATTTTAATTACAACAGTTCCACCCTGTTTTCCAGCACTTTTCCTCGACTGCCTAATTAACTTCTCGTTCCTTTGCCATTTCACCAACCGTTACTCTTCGAATATGCATCTTTCAACTTCAATGAAACATTCTACATTTATAACTCTATTCTACATTTGCAACTCGACCGCGGATTTGATTTTTCAGTTGGCTCATTTAGTACTTTCCTCTTAATTACGTTACAGAAAATTACACAACAAACACTGCGCTTAAAGGGTCTACCAGGGTCAGCAGTATTTTTACTCAAATCTTCAAATTCTCAAGCTATCAAATGCACATTTGCAAATATTGAAATTCTCCCGCACGGTGTAGCGTTTCCCCAGATAATTTTTATTGATTTCGTGTGCAATACGATACTTTTAGCTTGAAAGATGATCCCTGAACATTTTAAGTCACTAATAAGGTGCAAAGAATGAGAAGAACTATACAAGTTCTGTGAAACACATTTTTTCGATGGGATAAATACTTTGGAAGATACTCGAAAAACACAAATTTATCATGACACTTTCTCAATTTTGTCGAAGACCGTTTGTTCTTGCACTACAGTTTACGCTATAAATGTTTCCTTATGTCGATCGTAGATTGTTGTTAACTATGATTCTAGGTTTTCAGCGCACTGGTTCGATCAGTTGTCAGATTTCACACTATTTGCAACATATCGCAATCATCAAAATTCGGCCACCATTCACCAGGACACGTCTCAGTAATTAAACTTTCATCCACACTGGCCAGAACTGCGTGGTTCGCGTGCCATCGACACCGAGTCGCGCCAATTGTTAACGAGTTGTCCGCGATCGAATCGCCAGCCACGCGAAAATACACTGCCAACCGGAAGTTTCTTCGTCGTAGGCGATAACGAGACAGGGATGCGCGAAACTAATTAATACCTGACCTCCCTGAGCAAGAAATCCTCCGTTACCGACGTAGGTTCTTCGACTTGTAGCAAGTGGTAACGTTGCTTTCGGCGGTTATCAAGTATTTTAATTCGAACTCTCCACTGAAGGAGGGCAGGTATTCCATTTGTTTCCTACGCCACGCCCTTTCCCATTGTAGCTAACTTTTCAATTTTTTTTTATAGCGGAAAAAGTTTAGCCTTGTAAGTGGATTGGAAAGTGCAAAGTGGATTGCTGTATCCTCGCGAAAGAGAACGGGTATTGCATTAGATCGTTGAGCAGGGAGATTAATTTCTTTTTGATGTTTGCTGAAAGGTGTTTCTGAATTTTATGAGGAAGGGATGCAAACATTTCTATAACCTGACTCTGTACCATTATTCAAAATACTGCTTACATTATTAAATACATCCGTATCTAATCGATTACTAAACATTTAGGTATTATATCAATTTCATAAGCATAAAATTTAAAAAATTATAGGGAATAAAAATATTCTAGTGTGGGAGAAATGTTGGTAATTATTGCGAAAGGATCCCCGTACTCCGATTTTGATGAAATTTATATATGGTATAGATCTCGACATGTTGAACAACTTTTTCCTTTTCCAATATAGAGGGGCGCTTTTAATTTCCGAGATATTCGCAGAAAGCTATTGCTAATACTGTATTAAATTTTCCGTGTTCTAGCACACTCAGTGAAAATCCAAGGCCCCTCCGGCGTCTGTTTACTTTTTTTTTGTAAACACGTTTTGGGGATGACAGAAAACGGTCTCAGTCTATATAGTGTGATATACAGGGTGTTTTCTACTTTTCCAATAAGATTACAGGAGCATGATGTCCAAGTGAAAATACGAAAAATTTCATCAAAATCTGAGTACAGCGACCCTTTCGCAATAATTACCAACATTTCTCCCAAACTAGAATATTTCTATTAGAAATGTTTAATTTTCCAGTTGGAATAGCATCGAGTAGAAAGAATTAAAAGAAAAGAATCCTGAAACAATTGCATTCTCAATACATTTAGAGACTCGATTCCCCACCACATTTAATTTCAGTACGAGAAAGGAGGCTCTGAAAAACCCACAACGTCCACAAAACTGCCACACGATCCCCAACCCAGGAGGATGAACGGATCCGTACCTCTTTCTGCACTCAAACCGCATCGTTTCGCGAGATGATCGCCGCCCATCGGTGTCTTCGGCAAACTACGCGACTTTCCCATTAGCCCAGCGATTCGGAGCTCGGGTTTCAAGGTATTTTCATCGTCCAGCCTACAGAGCATCCTCTCGCGTCCCCGTTTTTCACCCCGCATCGGTTTCAGAGGCGACAGTTCAGTTGTGTGTCACTCTCAAAATGCCCGGTCGCTGGAAACCGACCACAGTTGGTCCCCGCTGACCAATTTACAAGACTACGCCGCAGAAATTCGCGAATCCGAAGCAACGCGCTTAATTTCGGACGACATTATGCGCTGCGATAAATTCGCGAACTAATAAACGCGCGACAGGGGCAGGTTCGCGCGCTCGCCGAGCAGGAAATAATAATGATTAGCTGGAACAGGTCCGGAACAAGCTCGAGACACGGCTCCGGCTTGGACTACCTCGGAAATACTGTCGGCTCTCGGGAATTATACTTCACGAACATCTGCAATCACAGTTCTCACCGCGAGACATCGTCGCTGTTTCGCGAAACACTCTCCGAAATTCGTAATTGCCCACGATTTTTACTAAATATTGTTATTCTTGTTCCGTCGCGCTTTTATTTTGTAAACAACGATTGGTAGGCGTTAGGCTTCGTACACACATATCGGCGAACAGAAAGAAATACAGAAAATGTTGGCAGTTCATTGAGCGAATTAAAGTTTCAAAGTGAAATGTTCAGGTCTGTACGACTCATTAAAGACATCAGATTCGAGACTAAATGACTTGAATTTTTGGAGATGTTGCAACACGATGAATTTTCTTTTTGTTATGATTCTGCGATGCATATCTCTTTTGTTCAATTTTGTAGGCAATTTTATATATTATAAATTGGTAGTGAGTATGAGTTCCGTAGTTAGAATGGGATTTAGAATATGTACGCATGGCGTGATTTCGTCAGTCGCTCCGCAGTCGTTTATGCGTCAAGACACGTTTTCATTATATGTATCAGTTTATTACACTATTGTTAAATACATTATCTATATACAAACTTATAGTAATTTCCACGTTAATTACAACAAATTTTAGTATTTTGGTCGCCTTTAGTCAGTCGTTAAAAAGGGATTTTATGTTTCCTTTCTTAGTTGACGCTGGCATCGAGACAGGATCCAATTTCCCGTCGGTTCCCACAGGACAAAGAGCGTTTAAAGGACTGCCCTGCCGTCGCGATCGGCTTCCAAGCTTTTATCCCGCGTTTCTTTCGCTCGATGAACAAGCAGTCTTGTAAGATCTACCTTCCGTTTGCGTCTCACTTAATGCATTGCTTGCGAACGTTGCACTGGAGCTATGTTTATAAGTCGTAGGACAATATCCAACTGTACAATGTTGCAACAGGATCGTGCCCCTTTTGCTAAACTCTTGTGGACACTGAAACAATTTCTACCGAAATATCAAACAGGATTCAGTGACTCGTTCTTGGAAAATAATGGTTCGCGGAAGCACACGACGGAAGGCCGACGAGAAGATTCTTTCTCGTTCAATCACGTGAACAAGCTGAAAATGATCGAGTACTTTGAAATTCTCCTAATGGTTTTTCAGCCTTGGCATAAAATGATTCGCACAGAACTGAGAGAGAAACGTTAAACTGAGCACAAAAGAGAAATATTTAGCAGCTTTTACGCACAATCATCTGCGAAAACTTCTCTAATCTCCAGTTTATTGAAATTTATTCGAGTTTCGCTCGGCAATGAAATTTGGCCGCAACATTTGACGCCTTAAGTTTTTCTATAAAAATGTCTAATCTAATACGATGACCCACAAACAGGATCATGGTTATTTTACGATAATGCACACAGAAAGCTTGTTTAATTTGGAAAGAAAGTTCACAAAATTCTTTGCAAAGAAAGCTGATCAATTCAGGGAGAATAAAAACGACGAAGATGAAGAAATAAAATTTTTAAATAACATCGCTTTCAGCCAAGCTCGATTTCTTATTTCTTTCGATTGATTTACGAGCTAGCATCACCCCAGGGAACGATATTCCATAAATCGGGCTCACGGGTTTTGAATGTTGAATGTATCGTAGTTATATTTTTTCCCACGGCGTTGCGACGTGTAAACAAATGGACGGCTCGTAAAGCTGTACGACGATCGATTCGTTCTGTTTCCCTAGCTCGTGCGAGAGAAAAGGATACAGGATATCAAAGATACGAGGATGCGTAGAATGAAAGTGTTCCTCATCTCTGAAATACGTTTCCCAAGGACAATCGATGGGCTGCGTGATAGGGGCGAGCCTTAAATTAAACGCAAAATGAGGCGAATCCGGCGGAACACGTTGATAATTGGCTAGCTTATTGGCAGGGCCGTGCTCTCGCATTTAATTAGAAAAGTTCGACAGAATTTCCCGACACCTTTTAACAACGAGCTCAACCTGATTTCGCAACATTGTTGCTTGCTCGTTCCGCGCATCGACGTTTCATTCAATTCTCGTCGAGTGCCACACTCTTCCTTTTGTTGAAATACGGAAAACTTGTAAACATTCTCGTTAACAAAGCACCTTTGCTAATTATACAGGTGACTAGTCTACGGATTTTTTTAGTAAATGTAGCAACTGTAACTACCTTCAGACAACACTCATAAACGTGAACTTTCTCACTATTGCGAAGTTGTCGTTTTATTTAACTTATTGTTTTAGAAACAAATTTTAAGACTGTAGTAATAGGCTTTCGTCTATACGTATAATTCCACACAATCAAATTTTGCAACCCGAGAAGTTTATTTATTATTAACTTATATTATTATTTATGCGATTAGAATGAGTTGTGATTAGGTCGGGGTAGGGGCGGAGACCACGCACACGAAAATCCACTTGTAGTCTTTAAAAATTTTAAGTTTACCTTATATATGTATTACTTTAAATTAAAGAGACTGGGGATGATCCGTTTTTACAATTAATTGAAGATATTCTATACAAAATAGAAAGTCGGTATGTCGGTAAGGTAGAGAGCGACATTGAAATGATAAACAAAATTTTTTTGAAGTCGCCAAAAATCCTTCTGGCAATCGTCATTTTAGTCAAAAAAGATCCTATTTTCCAAATTTCATCGAATTCTGTGGCGGAGGGTAAACGGAAGTTTCGCCAAAAAATGTAAAGTTGAATCTAAATTGATTATATAGATAACTCATTACCACCACACAATTATTATCAAATTTCTACGATCAAAAAATTGAATTTATTTTAATATTTATCCTGTTAATAACGTCGGACAATTGATACGGTAAATACGTGCGTACATACGAACTTTAAAAAAGCGTATTACTCACCATGCGGGCACCGCAGAGGTACAGGAAAGAATCGGACGAATCTGCGTGGAGAACTCTACCAAAAAACTCGGAATAAATTTTTCCCGAGCAATGCTTCGTTTCGACGATAACCGAATTTACAAGTTCGTCGGCCGCGGAGCTAAATGAACGCTAGCGTCCAGGTCTGACAGCGACGCACCGTTTCTACATGCTGTAAATATAATACTAAGCCACCGGTTGCAATTACCAAAAATTTCCTTATCCTTTTTCGACAGATTTTGTTCACGTGTAATTTCCGGCGGACGCTTCCGTCTCCGGTTTAATATTATTACTCAATTCTGCGCAACTCTACAATATCCATTCTGTGCGAAACGACGGGTTATTTCGGCGAGCTATGAAACAGCGCGCGGAATTCCGCGATGAAACAACGAAACTGCGGGCTCGGAGGATGTTTAACGTCCACGCGAAATTATTATCTAAAACACAGCTGAATTATTACGCGAACATTGCGAACTTTTACGCGTTTACGATAAAAGATGAGAAATATTGAAGTAGTTTTAAGATAAATGTTTCTTTACGTCGATCGTAGATTGTCGTTAACTATGTTTTTATCTTCTCAGCGCATTTGTTGTTGATTGGTTCAATGAGTTGTTAGATTTCACACTATTGGCACAATATCATAATCATTTTATTCCGACGGTTCGATCTTACTTTACATCATTTTCAAAGAAAAAATTGCATTTGCCTAGTGCAAAAATAAAATTTCTTTTAATTGTATAGAAAACACGTGTTGATGTCAGGTCGGTGTAAAAGACCAATTCCTTGAAAACGTTGGAATAAAATGACTGTGATATTTTGCGAATAGTGTGAAATCTAACAACTGATCGAACCAGTGCGCCGAGAACGTGAAAACGTAGTTTTGAAATGCTCGTAAAAATGTTTGGTGGACGAGATCTAATATCTCCCACTGTACATTTCAATTTCACATTGGATGCAATCGGAAATTCACGTGTCAGTGATCGCAACGGCCAGGAGCGGTGTTTACGGCCGCAGACGCGAGGCTTCCGGTCGTCGTATCGGTTTGCCTAATCACGGCGTTCTCTTCAACCGTTCGTTAACATCGGCGTTTATGCCGCTATAATAATTATAACCGTAGCGTGGCCGTGTGCTTTCACAACAGAATCGCGTTACCAGTGGGGTCCTCGGTGTAATTAATTTTCGGACTGATTCAATCTTTCAACGGGACGGCGGTGTCTCGTTTAACGGCGCGGCGGCCTCGCTGTCATCCGGCCGCGTGCAAATGAATGGAGGGACTTCGTTAGCGCCCGGACAAATTGCGCGTTTAACACCCGAACACACATTTTTGGGCATCGCATCTTCGCACTATGTGTACATACAGGGTAGGACAATAACTATGTCCACTTTTAATATTGCCGTTATTTGTAATAATATGACAAAATGTTATATACAAAACTTACACATTATAGAGGGGGGCATATTGTCACGCAAACATTTTCTGCGTGGGTGGAGGCATAGAGGAGCTTTCAAGGTCATCTCTATTTTTTTCAATGGAACACTGTTCCGTCGCGCAGGAACACTACACGTGGGTTTCCCTTTGGAGAGTACAGTAAAGATCCGAAAATTGTCCCAGGTTCGAGGTCCCGATTCTTGTCCAGGCCTACTCACTCCACTACCCGTCATCGCTGTGCCATGTCGCATCTCCGGATATCCTTTTTTTTGTTAAGGGAGGTGGTTAAATTTCAAAACATTCCACCTCCCGATATCACTCTTGTCCCAATAGATGGACTTCCGGGGACCTACTGTTCGTACAACTCCCGGCTCCAAACGGGTGTCTCACGCCTGTTCTTGTCTTTCATCTCCGGATATCCTAGTGGTGAATGAGACACGGGCTAGTCCGGAGTGTACAATTTCTACCTACACCAATTGCTGTCAAAAATCCCAAAGAATCCTTGGTTTCCCCACGCTGCCAAACCTCGGCTCGTAACAATAGCTAGAAATGCATCTCATCAGTTCGTAACATTAACACGAATCGGTAGTCAGTCTCGGTCGATTGCTGAGTCAAGTAGCTGCGTGATCGTCAAATTGAAGTTTTCTTTCGAAGAACAAGTGGATAAGATCCTCAATTATGGAGAAATGCGACAAAATTCGATAAGAGCTCATTCCTTGTATGCTGAACGGTATCCGATTTATACTTCAGGTGATAAAGTTCGGTGACTCACCCTCTATAGTGTGTATACGGGTTCGGCAGATTCGCACCCCACACGGGTGTCCAATTAAAAATGTTCCGGCTGGCGGGCGGACGTGGAAAATATTCTACTCAGGAGGCTCGTTCGACAAGCTCTTATTTCACTCCAGAGCATTCGATGCCGGGATAACAAATGCTACTGCAACGAGCTTCGGACGTTTCATTGTCTGTCTCTGATTGTCTAAATCCACCAGCGACTGCCAGAATTAACTGCGGGATCCGCGAACAACATGACGTTCGCTTTTAATGGTTCACCATGGAGCGTTTTTTCGGAATATATTTGATGAAGATCTAGAAAAAAGAATTTCAATGTTACATCGTTCGTAGGCTGCAGATCTTCGTGGAAAATAAAGTTCTACGTCGATCGTGAGATACGGGAGTCGAGGAACTTGAAGAAACGAAGATGTTACCTGCAACGATAGGAATCTGAATGTGCAAAATAAAAATGTTAATCATGTATCGTGAGAAGTAGGAATAAAATAAACAATGATTTCACCTCTTAATGACTTCGTTGCTGTTTTGTATTTCACTCATCCAATTTCTTCATAAATGCATATAGACCCGCAGTCTGGTAATAAGAAGAGGAACCAAAGGTATCTCTGCACGAAAAAAGGAGAAATTTCTTTACGACGTAATATAAAATGAAGGAAAATATGGCGGAATGAACGCGAAGAATGAAACCGGACTGAAACTTTAAACAACGTAATCAAACTTGAAAAATGCAAATGTCATGGAGATTGGAACCTCTCTGAGCGTCGCAAAATGAACATGACGAGTTGAAGAAGCTCTAAGTCGTAATAAAAGTCTCTATCGGTTTCGATAAACTGTGGAGACTTTTTCTGAATGTTACAAGACGAACAGCCGAGAAATGTTGTTCTCCGTGTTCAGAAAACATGCAACATAATATTCCTCGAGGTTCGAGCGGAAAACCGGACATCGAGCCCGAACAATGCAAATAATAAACGTAGGATTCGAAAGTTTGCCGAGCATCGGTGCGTTGGAACTCGATTGGGTGGCGATCGAAATATCCCCGAGGCAGCGTGGTCACCGGAAAAAGAAACTGCTTGATGAAATGGTGTAGAATCCCGTTCGAGGGTCAGCAAGGATCGTCGAGGACGAGGAGGCGCTAAGGACACCGGCCGTTAAATTTTATTGGCTCGATCGCGCGACCAAGTTTTATGGCGAAAGCTCGCCCCGACTTCTTCGGCACCGTTCCTTGTTTACTTCTTTCCATTTCCTCTTTCGTTCCACGCCTGTTTGGCCTCTGCGCGATGGAATTTATTATTTCCCAGCGAAATTTTCAGACGACTGCCTCGATAACGCCTCTGAGTTACGGGCGAAGACAGCCGGCTCCATTATCTCCGAGTCTCGCGAGCTTTTATTCTCCGACGACGCGGTGCTTTAATGCGTTCGCCTCTATCCGGACTTCGGGATTGATGGAAAGCAATACTTCCGCATTTATCGTGGCCCTCGAGAGATTCTTTCGAGAGTCGTTCCCCGATTTTTATCAGCAGACAGTATGTACCAGGTATGTAAATATGAAACCGGAATTTGGCTATATGTCTTAGCTGTCAATATGTTCGCCGTAAAACCGCGTCATTGACGCCATTTTCTTGTTTTGACATCTGGTAAAGATTTTCGATTCGTGTCTTATGGTATGGAATTTCTGATTACTTTTCTTTTTTGTTTATAACTTAATGAGAGTTTCCTTGAAACTTTTTGTTGGGGGCCGAAATTTTGATCGCTTAGGGCCCCCACTTGCCTTGGTCCACCACTGGCTGTGCGATTAACAAATGCGGATATTAACGAGAAACACGCAAACTACTTTTTGTTCAGTATGTATCGAAATGTAACAACGAAGGCTTCGAAAGCTCATGTTAGCTAAAAGCATTTTTATTAAACATTATTTATTTACGCACAGCTCTCCCCGTTGCTCATTTGTTTCCGCAGCGGTGATAACCGCGCCGCTATCATCGATGTTCACCGCTTCACTATAATTTCACTCTTAGAATTTGAATGTAACACCAACTTACCTTTTATTAACTGCGACAAAACTATAAGACAGGTAATGTTTTTGTAAAAAATTACTTTCTTGCCAACTCAATATGTGTACGCCATTGATATCCCGTTGTGAAACTGGCTTTCCATTCTCCAGTTTTATCGTTTTCCTTGTCCGCTGAAGTTGCCACAAGGTAGTTCCTTCGACCCATTCCGTTCTTATCCAAGCGATAAATTTAGTGTTCTCGCGACTCCACCGCGAAATTAGCACGAACGTTCCCGTAGGACTTAATGCGAAATCTGAATGTAAAGAGCTTGTCGTTTGCGGCTCGCGGTTGGCCGTTGATATTCGTCAATGTTTTTAAATGTTCGGGCGACTGCGATTACTTGGATTATGAATCACAGAGAGATAAACCAACCTTCCGATAGCTCGATGATTGCTATTCGATACTCTATACCACGAATTTCGGGAGAAATTCGATCATACTCGAGTTTCAAATTACTTTCGCAATTATTCGCAGTCGAAAATTCTTGAGGATCGTACGGTTTCAACCCTTTGCGCTCGAACAGTGAATCTGGGGCGCCAGCCAAAATTGCCGTACGATAATTCAAAACAATTTTAATATTATCAAATTTGTTTGAATTCTCTAAATTCTAAAAAGCTCAACAGTTGTATGAGAAGACAGGTTCAATTCGATGAGCACAATGTGAAAAATATTACAGCGAGGCTGACGAATGCTAAACCCGAGTAGAAATAATGGCTGTTTTTCCGATTACCGTCAACCTCAGAATTCGATGAAATTTTGAAAATAGGTTCTTTTTTTACTAAAATGGCAATTGCCAGAAGGATTTTTGGCGAGTCGAAAAAAATTTTTATCATTTCAATGTCGCGCTCTACCTTACCGACTTTCTACTTTATGTTCGTGCTATGCGCATGTGTCAATTAGAATGAGTTGTGGTTAGGCCGGGGTGGGGGCGAAGACCATGCACACGACAATCCAGGAGTAGTCTCTAAAAATTTCAAGTTCACCTTATACATACATGTATTACTTTAAATTAAAGAGGATTCGTTTATAGATGATATGTGTAAATTTTTATGGCGCTGTGAGGTGAACTAGACTGGTGATGATCCATTTTTATAATCAATTGAAAATATTCTATATGAAATAGAAAGTCGGTAAGTCGGTAAAGTAGAGCGCGACATTGAAATGATAACAATTTTTTTCGACTCGCCAAAAATCCTTCTGGCAATCGTCATTTTAGTCAAGAAAGAACCTATTCTCAAAATTTCATCGAATTCTGAGGTAGACGGTAAACGGAAGTTTCGCCGAACAAATGACAAAAATATTTGCATATAAGTGCCACGTGCATTGCAAAAATAATTGCATAGTAATTGGCACGTCCAGCAATTTCGCACGAGAGACAAACATCTCGTTTGTCTCACCGTATAGGTCCGAAGCGATTCAAAGCATCGGAGTCCCATCACTATGGTTCAGGACTACACTATGACCAGCTCGGATGAGAATCCAGTGTATCGGAGGTATGCGAGCGGCGATGTAAACGTTCCGCGGCACGTTTCGCGTGCCAATGATGATTCACGTCCGGAGCTATAAATTTCGTGGTCGGCTCGGCGTGGCTCGAACTCGTTTTCCGAGCTTCAAGGTCGGGAAAACCGTGTCTACCTTCTTTCCAAAATGTAAATAGCCTCGGTAACGCGTCGAGTTTCCACTCGACCTCCCTCGAACGTTTCGGAGAAGCGGTGAAAATCCCCATAGACCAGAAATTTCTCGTTTCCGAGGCATTCGCCGGCCAATTGCCTGCGACATCGAAGCTCTTCAGCGACGGAAGCACCTGGGATAAACAAGGTGCGAACCGTTTCTACACTCTCCCAGAGCCGTTTACTCGTCGCCGACAGGCGTTTACAAGCTACCGACGCTCTGCAACCGCGTGTAACTGAATTAACTGGCGCTCGGTTACGCCACGATTGTTACAGAAACCTTCCTTACACCATCCTTTTGTCTCTTCGGTCCTGTCAGGATTTTTGCTGGACTCCCTTTAGCTTGGAGTTGAATTCTTTTTTGTTTGTATCTTCACTCTACTTTAGCTTTCGAGACGAATTTGGAGATGACGTTTCCAAAGTATTCCTCGTTCTACCTTCTTCTTGACTCTCAGTTTATTTTCATTGCTGTTGTTCCAGCCTTTCAGTCAATCCTGACAGAACTTTCTGTCTCTCTCCTGTCTCTTAGGCTCTTTTCGTTTTATTTCTTTCAATTTCTCGCGTTCTCAGTCGGATTTCCAAAATTTCTACTTCCGTCTAACTTCGAGTGAATGATTACTTTTACTTGGATTCCTGTAGTTCCGGATTCTAATTTCGAGTGGGAAAATGATGATTGAATACCTCGTTCTACCTCTCTGTTCTCACCTGGCTGCAATTTGTTTGTTTCTCTTTATTTCATCGGAAGAATTTCAAGTAGACGGTCTCAAGAGAATTCCTCGCCGTATATTCCGCCTTTCTTCCTGTTTCTGTACTTTCACAGTGGAATTACAAGTCGGAAATTATAATTTCCCGTTTTACCTTCATGTTTTCATCCAACACCGCTTCATTTATTTCTCTTCATTTCGTCGGAAGAATTTCAAACAGAAGGGAATCGTAATACCACTCGTAACTTCTCTTTCTCTCTCAGTTTTCCGATGCTTGTTTTGGTTCATTTTTTCAGTAGAATCGCGGAGCGGACAATTGTAATGCAGTTGCTCCGTCATGCCAGCTCCCTCGTATTTGTTTCCCTTTAGCTTTCATCTCGAATTTCGAACCACGATGATATAGAGTTTCACGGCGACGATGACGCTCGTAACGAAGCAATTTTTGTTGCTCGTAGTCGGGTTGAAGGATCACGGAAGATCATGTTGGACAACGTGATCTGACACCGGCGTGACGTAAGCCTAATTGCAGGGGAGGTAAGCCTAATTGCACTACTTCGTATCCCCTTAACTAAAGACGATCAACTGATTGACCCAGATTCACCGAGCCATTACCATACCCGGCTTCTCTTCGGAGAGGTTCTAAAGACTTCGTTCCTCGGTGTGCTCGTTGTTTGGGGAACGTGACGGTCTGTCAATCCTTTCGACCAGACAACACACATCAGTCACACGTAATCATTACACCAGACTACCACCTGAACCCTCCAAATCACTTGTCCGTCATTCCTTCTACCAAACGATTTTTACTTCGTATAAAAATCCCCACTTTAACGCGAGAACCACCTGAACCCTCCGAATGTCTCGTCTGCCATTTCTCTTCCCACAATGATCGAAATCAGAAAAATGTTCCTCAAGTCTTCCAATCGATGCGAACAATTTTTATTTTACTGAGATAATGGTGAGATCTCGAAAACTAAAATCGAGCGGCGGTAACATGTATAGGAAAAATTTGTTCAGAATGATGACCTTGACAACATATTTCAAGGTCATCAAAATCGGTGAGAAAGCCTCTAAAGTGAATAATTACCGAAATTTTTAATGAGAAAAACGTGGAATTTGGATCTCGATTTGTATTCGGTGCCCCGGGCATTCGCCTATGTTGCCCATAGAGTAATACGTCACTGAATTGGGCCATTGTCATTTTGTAAGCTGAACATTTTCGGTAGGTTCAGCGTTAATAGACAGTTCCGGTGACAAGAGCGGCGTATACAAATGCAAAGAGCTAACAGGCTGCAAGAGGAAGAGAGAAAGTTAAATGGCTACTTAAGCAATCTTCTCGGTGCCGGCGAGTGTGCTCAAGACGTTTAGTTTCTCGAGTCCGTCCGTTTCGTCCACGGTTCGTCCGCATAAAAAATGCAACCGGCTCTCACCCCAATTAGCATAGGCCGCAATCTCCATCTTTTATCGTCCCGGCGAGCCTTGGGGTACGTGCTGGCAGAGCCACGTCAGCCGACGTGATAAGCGGTTGCCCGGAGTCTCACGTCTTGCAACAGGAAATTCTAGGGGATGCGCGTGAAAGGGAAACGCGGCAGACAGCATCCCTTTGAGCCTCCCATCCGGAAGCCTAGTAATTTACAAAATGAATCCGGCACGGTTCAACCGAACCCGTCCAACCTCGTCGCGCGGATCTCGATCCTTTTGAATAAGCGAAACTGGACCCTCAAGCCCCGTTTCCATCTGGCATTTCTTCCCCAATTTTCCCAGCAGACTTTGAGCGTATTTAATTTTTTATAAATCAACCAAAATTGCCAACAAATAAGTATGGAACTATTCACGTCCCCCACAAGTAATTAATTTTAACACAGGTTTTACATCCTTATTCACCCTTTTGCAAATCAAATTTATCCTCATCAAAACGAATCTCACCCTCTTGTAAATACACACAGTTTTCACACACTTCCATCTTTGCTATACATGAAATGTTGTATTTTGTATTAATCAAAACTACTTTATTCGCAAACGGTTGACATTGATTTGCAATTCTTTGAACGTCGGATCGCATTTATTTTCCTCTTGGCTCAATTTATTATTAATTTATTATAATTTATTTATCCTGCCTAAGGATCTCTAATCTCCTCACGACGAACACAAGTATAACGTTTCACGTTTTGCCAGGGGTATGAAGAATTTAGCATAATTCTCCCTAATGCAAATTAGCTAAAACTCTGGGAGCCGCATAAACATCCGCAGTCTAATTATTACACTTGGCTTCGAATCGCATTTCTGGCGCACCGTGCGAATAACTATCTGCCAAAGTAAACGACCCTAGCAAAAGTAAATACGTCAATCTACACATGTTCTGCGTGAAAGATCGAAACCAGCCAACTACTCTAATAACAATTAACACCTGTTACCGCAAGGATATGTGGAATTCCTGTTACCGAAGGAGAGGATGAAATAAAATACTCTTTCTATATCCTAACCCATATTTCTCGTTCAGTAAATCTTCCGTTAGGCGCTCGTAAAAATTCCGCAAAACGTATAATATATCACGTGTCAGAATTTTTTTGCGCACCGTCCGTTCTTACATCCCTTGACCTGGCGAATACGTTTTTACACGATTAATGGCGCCGCGGCTTTATTTCACTTTTATACTTACGCCACGGTGCAGATGCATATGCAACCAGGGAAACGCAACGAGCGAACAAATAAACAGAAAATCCGGTGCGGGTTGCGCCGGCGGCGACCACTTAAAATTTCAAATGCGTTCTGAACGCGACGAGGCGCAGCAGGGAACGCACGGGAAATCGGTACGAATCTTGCGATTTATTAAAAAAGATCCACCACGAATACTTTAACTCGAAAAATCTTACAGTGGCGATATTTAGACGTATTAAAAACATTCTTTTGCCGCCAGAAATATTGGAGTTATTTATGTGACCACGTTTAGCGAGACCACCCTTTATATAAAACCTTCTCTCTTCCGTTTTTGGAACAAACTGAAAGAAACCATTCATGTGATAAGAATTCATAAGAATTCTGTGAAATTTTATTGATTTTTAAATGATAAGTTTACAATATTTAAATAATTTGAAACATATCGCAAATACATTCCTAGAAACTTTTTGGAATTTTTCATTTTACAATTATTGCGATCGTGAAGTAGCTTACCCAAGCAGATGTTGTAATAAAAATGGCCCTAATTGTAATTGGAGAAGTATTCTACTGGCCATAAGGACCATATGCACATTTATATAATTTTATTAATAAATTTAGTGCTAAGTAAGTCCCTAAGCTAGTCCTAAGTTAGTTTCAAATTTTTTTTTTCAGGTCAAGGTCAATTTTGCGGGGAGTTTTTAATGTCAATTTCTAGTGAATCGTAAATAATTTGAACGTCTTATCTTCGTTTTGTATGTGGTGCATATTGCACCTGATACACAGAGAGGAGGTTCATTTCATGTATTCATACTATCATTGTCACTGCGTTTGAAATCTATATTTATGGAAATTAATTTATTCTTCATTAATTGCATATTTTTTTCGGCAGTTTCTAACAAACAATGAGCAGAAGGATGACTTGCATGCACCTGTATGATACATGCAAGATCCATACGACTCTGCAACGTCGATGTATTTTTCGCTGCAAGGCGATCCGTCTCGAAGCGATTCCGCAATCACTGTCGCGGACATTAGGCGTGAATTTCGCAGCCGCTTATCATCGAGAGGATTGATAAGCGAGGAAACACACACCTGTACCGTTCTCTCTCTGATCGGCGCGTTATCGCCGGACAGGAAATGTGTCCCCGCCATCGATTAGTCGCTCGCATCCTATCAGACACCGCAAACTCCCTTCCTTCCGACTGTCCTGTGATGCGGATTCACCGAGCCGCAGGACCACAGAGTTCCTGGACGGTGACGTTGGAGACGTCCTTCCTGAACGTGTGTTCACGTTATCCTTGTTTGCCCGTCGGTGTGGACGTATTCACGCGTCTTCGACTTCTTGGCAACGACCGCGTGACCAACCCGTGTGTAGGAAAGCGGAATCGCGTGCTGGCGACAAGCCAACGACGTGAAAACGCCCTTTCTAACCCGCCAGTGAGGTATTCACAGGGATTAGGGCGAGGAAACGCGTTGCTTCTGACCTCCAACGTTCCCACGGTAGTTGAACGATTTTTTAATTTTTTCTGGATTTTTTGTGGAAATGGATTTTGAAGTGAATCTTCTTTGCTGAAGGGGCTACAATTTTCTAGCGTTACGGAAGTCGAAAAAGTATTTCTTACCCGACGGGGATTCAAACCCCGGTCTACCGCTTGGTAGTCCAACTCCTTAACCGCTTGGACAACCGACGATAAATTATTAACATTTTTTTATTGAAAACAAGAGATAATAATAAATAGTATGGCGATGGGTTGTCTTTATTTCAGTCGTTAATTGATGCTCCAATTGCCTTTGACCATTGACAATTTCTACCTGGATCGTCTGACCATAGACAGGCCAGTTCCACTTGCCTAACTATACGTGATTCTTGTTCCACTTGCCTTTGACCAGACCTAATTTCCACCGCGCTTATCTAACAATAATTCCTATTCCACTTGCCTCTGGCCATAGAAGTATATTCTATATTCTCTACTGTAAACATAATTTTACATTTCCGACTGTAAACATCCTCTGCTTTACTGGATTGAGTATACAAAGCGAATCACGAATAGTAAAATGTGTTTATCATTCAAGAGAGCTTTCACGTGATCATACAATAGCAAATGGTTTCTAAAATAAAAATAAAAAAATAAATTTATATTGTACGTTATGATACTTACCAAATTAAAATTGCAAAAGAATTATAGTGTTAGAATCATAGTTATAGAAATAAATGTTTAATGTTCTCGGCGCTACGTTTCGATCGATTACTACTGAGAAATCCAAAAACAGAATCGAAACGTCGATGATTATTTGATAATCTGCAAAATTGTTTTTGGATTTCTCAGTAGTAATTGATCGAAACGTAGCGCCGAAACATTAAACGTTTATTATTAACAATAATACGATCGAGATAAGAGACATATAGTTATAGAAATTATGAAATGAAAAAGTTAACCAAAAATTTAATATAATCACGCGGAAGCTCTGGAAACCATGGTACATCTGATAAAAAGATTTTCGATTGGATTGCCAATAACAGAGTAATCACTACCGATCACGATTCGTCGTTCACCCTGTATATCACCGGTGTTCCATTTGCTCCTGACAACAGATAACTTCTACCTCATTTGTCTGATCGGCAATACCTATTCCACTTGGCTCTGACTCATACGAGTAGTAGATTTTGCTTGTCAGACTGTACATATCCTCTGTTCCACTGGTCTGACTATGTGTAATTCATTTTTCACTTGTCTCATCACAGATTATTTTTACTCCACCCGTCTGCGTTCCACTTGCACGATCATAGACAGTAGCAATTCCAATTGTGTGACGTCAGGTAATTCTCATTTAATAATAATTGCGTGGTGGTGTCGGCGCACAGGTTCGATCAATAAGATAAAACAAGCAATTTTGCAATTAATAAACACCCAATTATTTGTTACTAACATATTATTCTCGTTGGTAATATGCATTATTTTTATATTATTTTTCAGACGGAAACATATTCTTCTCTTGAAAGCGATCTGCATCAGGATCGAAGCGTTGGGCATTTATTAATTGCAAAATTGCTTGTTTTACATTATTGATAGAACCTGTGCGTCGATACCGCCACGCAATTATTATCAAATTTCTACGATTAAAAAATTGAATTTATAATTCTTATTTCATTTTTTTCCGATCATAAATTGTCCCTATTTTACTTACCAGTCTACCAGCCACACCTATTTCACTCGTGTGCTTACAGAACTTTCCTATTTCTACTTATCTGATTTCAGGTCTCCTCTGTTTGAGTTATTCAATGTCACATCGACCTAATTCTACTTGTCGCTCCACATTCTACACCTCTTCCACTTTCCTGATTCTATAATTGTCTGCCTGTTTCTACTTATCTCTCGTACATCGTTCCTAATTCAATTGTCTGATATCTCAGAATAGATTGATTTCATTTTGTACGATCTCGGTTTCTATTTGTCTGATCATAATCATAGAATTTCACTTGCTTGGTCGTTAGTAAACAGCCGATTTTATAAATTTAATTTCTTTTTTCAAAATTTTGAGAATAATTGTGTGATGGTAACAGCGCACAGATTCGATCAGTGATACAAACACTAGCAATTTTGCAAATTAATTCAAGAGTAAATAAATAGCACAGAAAAAAAGCTCCCAGAGAGTGGACGATAAAAATTCATCGGATCGCATGCGACGACATAGCCGCGCGTACTTGACCGTAAAATTCGAGTTCCCCAAAAAATCTCAAACCAAGCGAGCTGCGCATAAAAATCTTTGTTCCAGATTTCGAACATTTAATTGTTCGCGTAAAACTGTAGAAAAATTTGCTTGTAATTATGTAGAGGCAAGCAAAAATTTCAACTGTTTGGTGAACAACGCCTGCTGTAGCACTTGAAAATACTCGGAGGAGTTCAATGTTCTTTCAGCTGCAATTTAGAGCAAGCACCGAAGTTCTTCAGGACAGCTCCATCGCTCATGTTCCGCGTTGCGCGTCAATCAACCGGAAGGGGTCGTTACAGCGCCCCATCGACGAGCATTTATCTTACGTGCCGTCGATCCAGCCCCCTTCAGCTCGCAGCCAAAAGAATGTTCCACCGTCGTGGAAAATCACCGTGTCGAAAATTTCCGCGTTGGAAGTCACGCGAGCGTGAAAGTTCGAGAGGCGTTCGTTAACCGGAATGTCCTCGGTCCATTGTGGCGGACCTTATCGCGGGATAGAGGTATCCGAAAACTCTGGGAACGGCCAGAGAGACCCGTGATTCATGTCTCTTTTATCTTAAACAGCTTTTTCGCACGCCCCTCGAATCCCGCAAAACGTCGGGAACCCTCGAAAAAGATAAACTCGCTTCTTTTCGAGGACGCCGCGCCGCTGCAAAAACCTGCGGTATTGCGTGAATTTATTCTGCAACCTTTCTGCAATCTTTTTCCAATCTTTTTGCACCATTTCTGCACTCTTCCACGGTATTTGTCATTCCGCTGGCTCGCCACGCAAAATATTATAGATGAACCGTTCAAACAAATTCATGCATCAACTGTTCCACGAGATGGAAGATTTTTATTCGTTTTGATGGAACTTTGCTATATGAATTGAAAAGTCTTCTCGTCAACGCGCAAACACGAAATATGCGTTTAAAGAATTGAAAAGCTATTCTATTTAAAAAATGTCAAAGAATATAATATAACGCGTAATACATCACTAAAAAACGCTGTTCCTATTTCGATCAGACAATTGATTCAGAACCATCCGATACGCACTGATTGACGTCCACTATACGGGAGAAGATTGATTAGATCGTATCATTTAGGCGACGTTCCATTTTCCAGGTAGAATCGTAAATGCAATCCTCTCTTTGAATTCAGTCGTCCGTAATTCGATTTCCATTCGAGTACAATTAAAGGGTGTACCGACTACGATGGACACGGAAAATATATACGAGTTAGATTCGGTATGAAAAAATACGGTGAAAACGTGGAATAACGATTTTTTATTCGAGCATCCGCTTTCAAGATTATTTCATTTGGAAACGCTTAATGCGCGCGTGCCAGTGCAGCGTGCGCGCGAAGTAGAAACAGTCTGCCATGGTCAGACGCGACAGATTAACTTCAATCTTAATTATCTCGAAAACGAAGCGTCGGATGAAAAATTGTTATTCCACGCTTTCGATGCAGGTTTTCGCGAGGAATTCGCCCATGTTATATTGCAATACCTGACACGTGCTGTAGCAGCAGAAAAATGGTTGAAAAGTATAACACGATCTATTAGGTCGTTCGAAAAGTATTTTCATTTTCTCATGGGAAAATGAAAGTATTTTAATATATATAATCAACATTAATTGTATTCCGAATACATTTATAAATTGACCCTAAAGTTAAATGAATTTTAAAGTAATAGTCCCTAGAAGAGTACAGAGATTTTATTTAGAGTTTTATGAATACATTTATAAATGTAGATTTAAATTATATATATATATATATATATATATATATATATATATATATAAATTTATTTGGTAAACATTTTCTGATTTTATGCGTAGATTCGCAGGCTAGGAGTCGTATAATTGGAAAAATGAAATTGAAAGCTTGCAAACGAGGGTCGTCATCATAGCGGCAGTCCTTACGCTCGACGAAGCATTCGAGAATGCAGTCGGGAAACTGCACGCAACAGGATGCGACGCGATGCAACGGGATTTCCAGTGGCCGGGCACCGTTTTAATCCGATCGGCCGGTGATCGGCAATTGAAAAGCATTTCTGTATTTTTATTACGGGCCGCGGTTCGCGGGACCGTGGACGGAGTTAATTCGATTTCGCTGGTTTTTCGCGATCCTACAGAAATGGGTCAACTGAGGACAGGGTTTGATCGAGCGGAACCAAGAATTCCTATCCAAGTTAATTGACGTATTTAAAGAAAAAGCTAATTCAACCGACACGAAGAATTATAATAAAAATGAGCAAATTCACTCTAAAAAAATAATAATAAAAAAATAATTTTGATAAATCACGGCTAGTGATCTAATGCAGGCAATTTTTATTCCGCAGAGAAATCCGCCGTCCAACCAGGCCATTTAAAAACTCTCGAAGCCTTTTATCTTCTGAAAACATCTTGCCCCGATCGCAACTAAATTCGATGGAATAAACAGCTCATGTTTAACTAAACTTTTACGATCTCCAGATCAGCAGTCGGATTAAAGGAGCCTGTAGGGGCGCAACGTGTTCTCCGTCATCTTGTTTACCATCCCAGGAAATTTTTCTCTCGCATTATGATTAAAGTGTCAGGGGTAAAGAAGCGATTTTCGCGCGAAACTCTCTCCGTCGTGGATAAAAATTCCGTGTGATGTCTCTCTACCAAGAATCCCGTGGTTCTCTTCTTCATCGCCTTCTCTTTTTCCAGTGTCAGGTCGCTAATCTTTCAAGCCACGGACATGCTTGCGAATCTATTACGCAACGAGAGCAAGGATTATTCCCATGGTGGACTTCGATTTATGGTCGAAGAACCTGGCAGGATGGGCTGTCGTATATTTCCTTGCCGATGCGAATTCTCGATTCCACGAGAGCAGGCTCGACGTCCACGGTACACGATGGAAAAACAAATAACGCTGGATGTCGGGCTGAGAGAAACTGCCAGCGCTCGATCCGCTTCGATGGACAGTTTCGTTTGCTTGTTTGCTTGTTTGCTCCGCGAGGATCTGCTCTGGATAGATCGCACCTTTTGACCTTGTCCCCTCGAAGTCGACAAGTACGCACTCATTCTGCCGACAATCTTTAACCTTTCTGACACATTTTCAATTTTCCAACCAGTGGACTTTGCGTACTAATCCTCGCCCGTTTCTCGCCTCTATTTCACGCATTATTTTCCGAAGTAAGATTTTCTTCTTCTTTTTCATTAGGAAAATCTCAGAACAGATTCGTTACAACGTTAGGATATTACATACGAACATAAACAAAATATAAATTGCGAGTAATCTCAACAAACAAAACAGAAGGATGTATTGCTTCTTCCTTTCTTGTTTCCCATTAAACGCGCAGGTTACAGCCTTTCAGGAAGGAAAGAATATGGAGACAGACCCCAACATTGGGCCTAGCCAAAAACATACGGTCGTCCAGAGGCAACTGAAATCTTAATTTATGTAGGCTTTTCAACAGCAATATTCTTTGCGTATCGTATAAACTACTCTGCCAAAGAACACGATTGAGAATTTCACACTCGGAGTTGCATCTACACATCGGGTTGTCAACGAAGCCGATACGGGCTAAAGAGCCAGCGAGATGAAGTAAGTTATACCGTTCTGTTATTTGTAGGTGAAGAAACCTAAGATGTAAATGTGAACTCATCAATAGGAATTAAGAAATACTTGATTCGATCGGGAAAATTTGCATGCTTTTGCACACTGTTTTAGAAAACTTGTACTCGATCGTTCTCACCACGTCCATCTTATCCTCACAGATAATATGTCTATAAAATGTACCAAATGAATCGATTAATTTAATTCCCGAAAAACGACTTCACCAATTTCACAAAACGAGAAATTTGAAACGAGGAAAAATCGGAACTCGTTGGTACACACGGTCTCGTCGCGAACGTAAATCCACGTGGTAACAAATTTCGGTGTATTCAGCGAGTGTAACTACGTGTGCATCTTCACTCCGTAAATGCAAATGCGTGTACACGCGCAACTTTCCACGGCAACTTGTTCCGGTAACTTGCTATACTGCATGTCGTTACCGTAACTCGTCGCTGCAAACTGCAACTTACAATTTTGTGTATCTCGCGCGAGGACAATTCTGACAATTATGTGCGGGACTGACGTATGCGGTAATAGTAGCTGCGATGAATAACTAAATCGCATCGTTATAAATTCATTTACAGATGTCAGAACGGGACACAAAATTTGTTTGAAACGAACAGAAATTTGAACGCATTTTTTCGGATGTAGAAAATGATTTCGAACAGATTCATTCTTCCCAGTGAAATGCTGCCTTCAGATCTATAAAACAGCCTACTATTTTTCCTTTCCTCTTCGCCAGTTCCCTATTTATTATAAAATTCAGTACGTATATATCGTCTATTGTCCCTTTCTCCTTTCCGAACTCCGTCTGAATTTCTGGCACCATCTTGTTCTCTTCCACCTCTCTTTTCAGCCTATCCTCTACTGTAAATGTTTCTTATATCGATCGTATTCGTTGTTAATAACTGAAGTTGAATGTTTTCGGCGGAACGGTTCGATCCTTAATACTGCACGTACCACACGTGTCGCACAAGTTACAAAACTGTAGTTTCAACAAAAGCAAACGCAATTCAAATAAATCTTGAGAAAGATCCAAATGAGGATCGAAACGTCGATGACGATTATTTGACTATTAGTAAAATTGTTTTCTGTTTAATTACTAAGGATCGAATCTCCTCTAGTATTATCGTAAAATTCTTCCCGTTCGTAATCTGTTCTCCAACGAAACGTAAAAAAGAAAGAATTCTAAACGGAGAGAAGATAATACGAGTAGTCGTCGCGTAATAATCCTTCCTCGGCCAGTTTAATACCAGCGGGTCTTTGGGAGAGGCACTCGAAAGCATTTCCGCGAGGTGCGTCCCGATGGCTGCACACTGTACGCGCTCCGCGAAACTGCATTTCCGTAATGCACCTATACGTGTTCCCGTCGCTGAGCTCTCCTTTGCGAACTAGCCGTCGCTGCGCGGAGGCCGCGGCGAGCCCATTAGATCCCATTTGCATGAAAATTTGTCCCGATAGCTGAGGCAATTTTAATATCCCTCTGTTCGACCCTTGGGCAGATTTAAACGCGATTCTAACGCCGCGTGAGGCCTCAAGACTTCAATTTATAGTAATCCGATACAATTCATCGTTCATGGGTAGACAAAACGTGCAGGGAATCGATCTAGCACATTCCGAAAATTACAGCGTAGCACAGAAAAAAAACTCGCGTAGGCTTTTCAATGATAAAAAGAAAGTCGGACTGAAAAAATTCCATAGTTAATCACGAGGCCAGATAATAGAATAATCCCGATATATGTGGCAATTTTAATACCCCTCTGTTCATTTTACATTAATTCAATACATTTCATTCTATCCCTAACAATTTAAATGAATGTTTCAATATTAGTAAGAATATAGTCCAAGTCTTAAAATTTCTAAAATCCACCAAAATTTTCCACAGTCTGTAATCTTGTATATAACAATTACAATTTAATCTCCCTACAGTACCTATAAAGATGTAATATTGCAATCAAATGACAAAATCCTTGTGGTCGCTAATGACCTTGATGTTGATGCGACCTGTATTAATAAATAAAAAAAAAATACATTTCATTGTAAATTTCATAGGACGACAAAACGTGCGTGGAATCGATCTAGCACATGTAGTAGACAATCCCGAAAATTACAGCGTAGCACAGAAAAATCCGAACTCTCTTTTCAAACCTTACCGCCGCCGCTGGTAAAAAGAAAGTCGGATTAAAAAATTCCATAGCTAATCACGAGGCCGGATAAAAGAATAAAGAACGACCGTAGCACGTTTCGTTGAAACTCCAGTGTTTGACGTTCTCGAACGAAACGTTCTTGGAATAGAATAGCGGGGAAATTTTCTCGACAGTGAAAAGCCAGCAGAAATAAAATGTACGGGTCAGAAATCGATTTCTTTGATATGTGCAGGTATAGATAGGCTTGGAGGAACGTCCTCGAAATAAAGGAGGCTGGGTACGGTGTGCGGTAAGCCGCGGCAACGAGAATTTAATGTCTCGAGTTTCGTGAAAGAAAGAAGAACGGAGGAGTAGCACACGCTGCTGTCCGGCAAAAAGAAGAGCAAGCAGATATACGGCACCGTGAGCTTAATCTCGGTCGTTAAGGGCTGTCTCGTGGTTTCGTAGGTCTGTTGGACCCTGTGTCATCCATCTTCCGTGGCTCCCGGACGTTTCGAGATCATCCTAATGCCGATAGACACCCTTTCCCTTTCGGAAAGCTTTCCGGACCAATCCGGAAGCGGATCAATCATCGCCGATTCCGAACACTATACTCGTAACACGGCCAACATTAATCATGGAAAGCTGCTGTATTTCCATGGCGTTCGTCACAATTCCACGTTAATTAGGCATTCCTTTGAGACGATCGCAGACGTGTTATTCTATGCGCAAGCGTGGCCGAACGCCGCTGCGCTTTGAGGACAGTGCCCTTTGTGCTGGTTGCACTGCGAAATGCAAGCGATGCACCTCGCGCAGTTCAAAGTGGATTTTTTCTACAAAGAAATTACGACAATTATCGTTGCACGCGTCGAATTCTCGCTGCGAATATGTGTATGTTTTTATGTGATTACGAGACGACCAATATCGTGTCTTCTAGAAAGTTAGCACTCCCCCCCCCCCATACACGGTACTTGAATTAAATAATGTCAACAGTTGTGCTGAGTTGTGACACAATGTGCTCGAATATTAAAACATTAAAACATTGAGTAAAACGATTTTTACAGAAGCCCTCCAATTTTCATTGTTTCCGATTTTCTCTGTTGTGCTGACAAGGGAACATATTCAGTTGATAGGTCTTCGAAAAATATTTGCCACAAATTTTTAATATATTATTTAAACAAAAAGCTTCTGTGAAAATTTTCTGGCACGACTACGTTTCCGATTAAAAAACACACAATTGACAAAAAAATTCAATTTTTTTCGACGTCTGGCTTCCAAGAAATATCTCAGAAAATATGGTTCCCATTCCCAACTTTGAGGGCTGTTTTCACCCCTTCAGAGTTGATGGTTGCCGATAAAAGAAGCACGTGTCAAATATGTTTCAAAGAACTATATCTCACATAGGTTTCATCAAAACCGGTTTGTATCAGCTAATATTGTGCTAAAGTATCACATAAAAACAAATAATAAATAGAGAAGTTATCCTGCGCAGAAAGGATCCTGCAGAAAATCCTGCGACTTGATGATTGAGATCTGACGTTGGTTTCCTGTGTTTTTCTATGATTTATCAATTTTTTGGCTCATTTCCGCTAGGATCAAGAAAGATTGAGCTAGCATAGCTCTTTTCGGGAGCTAACGAAGGGGAAAACATGGGAGAAGTCGGAAAAGGGAGTTACAGGACTCATCACGAAGGCGAATAAAAGTCTCGGCTTTTGGGGGGATCGTCCGGATTTTTTCCCGCATCTATCACTCCGTCGTTCGCTAATCGCTGAAACGTTTAGCTCCCGTGATTCACCGTGGTTCCCGCAGCAATTCCAGGTGAAAATGATCGATCGTTTTTCGCTGGAGGTTGCTTGTTAATCCAGCTAATAAACGGAAGAGCGGAACGAGTCCGAAAGTGGATTCAAACGAGATTCGATAGTTTCGACAAGTTTGCGAACGCTTTGACAGAGAAATGCAGTGGGTTGACGCGCACTCGAGTTTGATGTGGGTTCGAAGCGATCGGAACTGTTCTCAGACTTGGCTGGAACCTGTTTCTGTACTGGTCTTTGTTTTAGACTGTGTGGCGTGCTATTGAAATGCAAAGAGGCCACTAAGAAAATATGAAAGGGTAGCTTGATTAAAGTTTCTTTAATTAGAATCGCGTCTGTGCCTTATTTGATGCGTTTACTCGCAAAGTGTGAATATAAATTCAATTTTTCAATCGGAAATTTGATAATAATTGTGTGGTGCTGTCGGTCAATATTATGATCAATATTATTGATCGAACCTGTGCGCCGACACGACCGCACAATTATTAACACCGTATGAATGTCATGTCTCAATCCTTTAATTAATCTTTGCAGTCGTAGTAGATTTCAACTAAAAACTTTCAGTGGTGTTTTTTGTCAAAAATTTATAGGACAATTTCAAACAATAATGCCACTCGATGAGCATTAAAAAATCTTTGAAGCATTTTCCTCGACTAACAAATGGTCGATCGTTCCTGCAAACGTTCTCCATCAGAGAAATAGCTCTCGTTCTTGAAAATCGGTATCATTTTCCCTGGCATCAAGCAGATCCAACACGATGAAGCCCTTCGCATAGTAACACTCGTGGCTAAGTGCACCCTAAACTACGCAAACCGTCGGAATTTTTTACAATTTATCAGCGGCATCTGCGAACCAGCATCCGTGGCCTTACTTCACGCATGCGATCGGTATCAATTCATGAGACCGGTGGAATGAAGATGCATTGCGAGTCGCTCGTTTATCGCTGCGAAAGATCGACAGAGAATTCACCTAGCTACCGTGTCGGGTTCAACCTTCGAGTGGAACTATAAATTCATCTTTACGGCTCCATTGTGCTGTCTCACGCTCTCCAGGTTTAGATGCAGCCGTGGAACCGGTAACAATTCATGGGACACGACAATGAAGATAGAGGGACTAGGCGTTTCTTCGAAAGACGTGTTTTGGGAGACACCTTGGAAACGAGATCATCCCCACATCTCTCTCTCTCTCTCCTACTCTCCCCTTATCGATCATTTATCAGCTACGATGTCGGAAAGCCCATTATCGCCGGACGCACCACGGCGCGGGCTATAGTGAGCCAGAATCGCAAAACGACGCGCAAGAAAACTAGACCTTCTTTGATGAAACTTTGGTTAGAAGTTCTTAATGCTTGATCCATTTAATCATATTAGATCGTTCAAAAAATAATTTCGTTTTTCGTGGAGTTGTCGAGTTTTGTTTCGTGGACGAATAAATGTTTGTATTCAGAGTTTGTATTTAACGTCGTCGGAGATTATTAAAATGGTTCTGTAATTAATAGTGTGCATATACCGAGATGTAAATTTAGGATTTTTGCGATTCTAGCTGACTGTGCAGCGTCTCGGTGGTTGCTCCGCACCGATGGCATCGATCGGACCACGGAACATTGCGTTTCATTGTGATCGCCTCGACGATGCCTCGTTATTACTTCAAGGACCATTTCGTTTCGCCTGTCCAAACAACGGGAAAGAGCTTCTCTCTCTCTCCTCTCTCGTCCTCGAAAACCGTTCGACGGGAACGGTCGTCCGCAATGGGCCGGGGATTTTTCGAATCGCGTCAATGCATCTGTCGCGACGCCATCCCGTTAATTAATTAAGGGCGTCCTGTCTGCGGACACCGCCACCACTGTGTAATTCTAGTTAAAACAATTGCTATTTGCTGTTCGCCAAACACCCGTTGGCGGACTCGTTGACGCGTCGGTCACCGGTGATTGTTCACAGCTACGCAGAACCCAAGAAAATTAACTATAAGTCGAAATCCAAGAGAATTTACTATCAAAATGAAAAGATCTGAATCTGCAACCCAAATGGAAAACTCTTAATTACACGATGTCAGCGAAACAAAACAAAAATCAGTGACCGCACGCGAAAAGCTGAATTGCAAATGAAAACAGGAACGTGTGCATCAGATACAGTTTCATCCTCGTGTTTCTTTGAAATAGAGGTTGGTATAAAAAAATGCTAGCCTAGATTTTTTTGTCCGCTTCTTTAATGCAGATTTACGATCCCACAAGTTGCGCCGGCACAGTTCGCTAAATCTTCAAACACTTCCATTGTTGAAGGACATTGAGATTGTTCACGATTGTTTAATCTTGTAACTGGAGCAAGAAAGAGATTTATTTCTGAAAATTTTGATTGGCTTCAGATCTACGAAGGCACTATAATTTTATTTGTTTTCAGTTTCTTCAAATTTGTCCGCGAAAATTGCAAATTGCATGAACATTCGCAATCTAATAATAAGATAGGAGAATTGCCGATCGGATAAGTAGAATGGGAGTAGTTAGTCAGACGAGTGGAGTGGAGATCAGTTGCGGTCAGAGAGAATCTATAGCCAGACTAGAGGAATTGCGGAGCGAGTATGGTTAGATAAGTAGAATAGGGTTGTGCCTGTGGTGCGATAAGTAGAAAAGGATTGGCCTGTAGCCAGATAAATAGAATAAGGCGGATATGTGCTCGGACAAGCGAAATGGGAGACAAACTATGGACAAACGGGAGAAATGGGAACGGAGTATGGTTAGATCAGTAGAATAGGGGTGGTCGGCGGTCAGAGAAATACGAAGGGGATGATATCTATCCAAACAATTGGAGAAGGGAAATAACTCATGACTCGATGGTGGTTCTTTATGCAAAATAAAAATTTTCCACCAGAATTCTGCAACAAACTGGAGAGACGTGCAAATGTATTTTCTCCCTCAATATGTTTAACAGGGTGAAACTAATATGACCGTGTCTCTAAACTGTACTAACGTTGT
This sequence comes from Lasioglossum villosulum, assembly GCA_963971365.1. Taxonomy (NCBI): domain Eukaryota; kingdom Metazoa; phylum Arthropoda; class Insecta; order Hymenoptera; family Halictidae; genus Lasioglossum; species Lasioglossum villosulum. The sequence goes on along the minus strand of OZ020496.1, from coordinate 47,592,831 downwards.
TGATGTTTTAAATTACATCTTCCCACTTTTTGTCAAAATGTATAAATATTATTGTTATGGTTAACACGTATTATAATTACATTATTTTTCAGACACATTTATTCTCTTGCCTCTGGCTGTGGTCATTGATCTCGACACTATCTAGAACATCGTGTAAAACAATTCTAATTTGTCTGTTTTAACGATACAGGTTATAGCGACAAACATTACCCATATTTTATTAGTTATTCTTTTCAATATACAGCGGATCTTTATGCAAAATAATCAGTTTCTACATGTTTCCAACATCCTGCAGTGAAGTGGAAATTTAATTTCTTTCTTAATATGTTTAATTACACCTACTCGTTTCCGTCATAACTGCATAAACAATCAGCCCCGAAATAAGCACCCCACTACAAGAACAGCATAAACTTGAAATAAACTTCCCATTGCAAAAACACTCTATATTAATGGTGCATGTAATTTTCTCTGTTTCGATGCACCGTTCTCGATCGCAACGAACTGCATTTGGCAAAACGCAATTACGTAGACAGTCGGATAACGGACATGGTAATTCACCAACACCGAAACTATCTGCACAAACAGAAACACTTACACGCGCGCAGTTCTCCGTAACGGCGAGTTCCTTTGAGTGACAAAAGTGTCTGCAAAATTACTGCACCGTTCCCGTACAATTTCGCTTAAAATCCGAAACATTCTACGGACGTTGCATCTCATATTTTCCCGCAGTAAAAGCAGACACATCAAGAGCATAATTCCCCGTTTTTATTCCCGCGTGAGATGAAATCGCTCGTCCACTGACATTTTCCCACTGTTTAATATGATTCATTCGCGAGATATCGGTGGTTCGTTTGCGTGGCAAATGAACCACGTCTCGTCAACGCTACTAATAAATCGATAATTCTGTGTTACGGTGCGATATTCCCATCCCGTTGAATTTTTTAAAAAGTTTTGGTATAACAAAACGCTGCGTCCATAGTAATTGAGCGTTAAGTAAATGAAAAGCAATAAAAGGCACGTTAAGTAGATAAAAAAAAGAATTCCGTAAGTTCGTTGAAATATTTCGTTTAAAATATAGCTCGGAGAAAGCAACGTATTTCAATTTAGAATGTCAGTGAAATTCATTTGTTTATAAATGTATAGTTTTCAGAAATTACAATCAAAACAATAATAATATCTAGCCGCGTTCTTTGACCCAACTCCCGGAAACGTCTTCGACTATTTCAACCCCTAAAATCTTCCTTCAGCTTTCCCCTTTTCCGGTTTTATCAATTTTTACTCCAAACACTGCATTTCGGCTTCGAGATTCGTGAGATTAACAATTCCTGCGTTTCTGAATGTCTTAATTTAGAATTAACCAGCTAATTTTGTCTCGCCGTCTAGTTCCCTTTTTATTGAAACTGAAATGCAAAAATCCATCGCTTTCTTCATCGGAACTTTGTTCCATCGTTGAAATGTTTAAATCCGTCGTCACCGACCAAGTGGGTACGTTAACTCTGACGAATGTCGACCGATAATTGTGACCTGAATGAATCTGATACGTGTATTTTACGACCTCGAACATATATCTGGAGCACGTTAAAAAACGCTTCGGGAGCTGAAGGACCCATAAAGTCACCGGCTCGATAAATTGTTATCGACCTCATGGAAACTGAAACTTTATGGTTTCCTCGTACCTAGAGCCTTTAACCCAGGATGGCCAATGTCTCGGCTTTTATAGCGCTTTTCGCTCGGCCCGGTGCAATCAAAAACGCTGCTGTAAACTCTCCGATGCAGTTTTGTTGGTAGAATCTTTGTTATGATGGTGCAGCCGCGGCCATAATGCAGTCGGTAACATTCAGTAGTTGGATAAACTGCTGCTACAACAGAGATAAATTCTATTACAAATTCTAGTTGGAGATAGTCGATACGTTCGCTCAATTCTTTCTCTAGGTTATAGCGATTTTTAAATTGCAACTTGCTGCAGCCATCTCCGTCCACTCTTTCTCTCGAACAAATTTTATCTTCGTTGCTTTAAAACTCCAGTTTCGAAGAAACAACTTTCTCTACATAAATGTCCAATAACTCGGATTAATATTCGAACGCTCTATAAAAGACGATAACCTTTTTAAAATTGTGCTAAACGAATTAAACTTTTTTTGAGAAGCTAGAGCTACATTTTTTCAACAATTTCAATTGATCGGAATTACGTGGGTGGGCCTATAATGAAAGTTTAAAAAATACTTTTAGTATTTTTTTTTACAAGTCCGATCAAATGCAATTTCTGGAAAAATTTCTTTTCGCATCCCAAGAAAGTTCAAATCGTATAGTACAATATGTATTAAAAGAGTTATCGTGTTGTTTAGAGCGTCCGAATATTAATCCGAGTCACTGTATGTACCCAGAGATAATAAATGAATCAATTATAATCTATAATTGAGATGCAATTTAGCTATGCACCATAATACATTACTGTTATAAATTGATTACAAGTTTCGCAACAGATCCAATTTGATGATTGCGCGAAATTCAGCCACTTTCGCATAACTAACAGGACATATTCGTCAACGCAGAGTCAACGGCGTCGAAGTCGGGATCCTCGGCTGCGAGATTTAGCATCCAGCAGCTCACTCGATGATCACAGCAGCTGAACCATGTTGTAAGAACACACATAACTCCCGTAACAGTCAGAAACAGGGTAAGCTCCTCGCAGACAGCGCTCGCGCTTCATTGCCACGGTAAAGTGGAATACTTAATACGGCTCGAATCTGCATGCAAATGAAATTTCTCAGAAGCCGGAAGCCGCCGAGGAGTTCGAATGCTTTGAATATTTCTACGCAGTTGGGAAATAAAGCGATCTTTAACCGGCTTAACAATTAACGAGAGTGGTTCTATGTTTCTCGAAGATGAAAGAGAAAGCAAATATTAGAATGCGAATCACCGTTGACGGATCACCGTTCCCGTGTGTCAACAGAATGCAATTTCCGGCGTTTCTTAAGGATGAAATATCTCCGTGGAATCTAGAAGAGCGGACGACGGAAATTACACGTGAACGCCGAACAAAAGATTCGTCCCTTACCGAACGATTCGAATCTCCGGTTCCCTTCGCTGCTTATTCTTATCCCCCTTCGATGCCAGGCCACCAGAAACATCGGAACGTGTTTCTTCACTTTCTACCATAGCTTTTTGATCCCCTTTTTTAGTTCCATTGTGCTCCTGTGATAGATTTCTGCCTCGTGATGTGAGAAATGCGAACGTTCCGAGGCGGACAAAAAATTTCTGCGATAACGAAAGAGTGTTATTTTCATAGAGCGAGAACTGGAAGATCGAAATGTATGCTGGTCGATTTTTTAAACTTCTCGCATGATTATCTAGGGCTTTTTATACAAGTTTTTTTTATTCCTTGTCATAAATTACAAATTATTTAAAAATTTATTGTTAAACCAAGCAATTTTGCAATTCAGAAAATTCTCGACGTTTCGATCCAGGTGTGGACCATTTTCAAGAGAAAAGTTGCGTCTGTAAAATAATATATATTGTAATAAATGTTTAAATTGAGAATTGTCTGAATTGCAAAATTGCTTGGTTTAACAATTGATCGAGTCTGTGCGTCGATAACGTCAACTAAATTTTTAATTGAATATCTACGATCGACAAATATCTATCATTTATTATAAATTCTTGCAGTTGCAACAAACAGTGAAAAATACAATAAAACGGGACCTGCAACAGCCACTGAACCAGAAAAGTTTCATTTCCTTGAAAGAAGCTCTCGACTCCGGCAGGTACGCTAAGCGTTTGATCCCCGACAGTGAAAGTATTAAGTATTCATCGCTCGCGGGTGCATTCGTAGCAAGATCGTCTGAAATATTAATCATTTAATAAGGGAAAAGTGATTACCGAGTATCCTTTGGCTTCTGCTCACAGGATCAGAGATTCTGGGTACGCAGCCTTTTGAAAAATGCAAATTCCCAATCATCTCCGGCGCGGCTAAGTAAACCGAGTCGTAAAACTGATTAGCCGAAAGTACGTTGAAGATAGTCGGAGACTATCTTTATTATTAAACTATTATTTCTAAATAATTCCTCATGTAGTTTCGTAATTTTGCATTATGTCACATATACTTTCAGTGGTATATAAAGTGGTTCAAATAAACTTGAATGTTAATTTAGAAATACCATATACAGGGTGTTCACGTTATTACTAACCAGAGTTTTTCTTGTGAATGGTAAATATTAGAAACAATGGAAGAGTAAAAAGTAGAACCGTTTCTTATACGCAACACAATGGCGTATGTGATTTTTTTGTGTTCGTAAAATTTTGTTGGATGTGAAGGTGACCTTCAATTTTTTAAATTGAATGCTGTATTTTTTTATAACACATGGAAGAACAATATTCTTGTTTAAAATTCTCACAGTATAAAAACATAATATGGATTGTTAATTCACAGACGCAATTTTTCTAATTTTCTTGAGAATGATCTAAAGTAAGATCGAAACGTTGAACAAGGATTTTGTAATATTTTGCAAATAGTGTTTAATTAACAATTGATCGAACCAGTGCGCTGAAATCATTAAAAGTTTGTTAGTAACTATCTACGATCGACATAAGGAAATATTTACATAGTCGGAGACGTTGGACGAGAAAGTTTTTACCTGATTCGTCTATTTTATGGCCGAAAGAGAGAGCTAACAAAATGGATGGTCAAGTCGTTTAGATAATGAATAAGCCGATAGAGAGGATCGTTCGATACGTTTCACTTTAGATACGGTGACAGTGTTCGTTGTCACGAGCAGTGCGAACACACGATCATCACTAGGATTCGCGTGTCGGCTATGTCCGATGGTCAGTAGTCAATAAATGTCCGCCGGGGATTGAAATTCTGCCAGGCACTAACCTCTGGGAACGAGGATATTCCTCTTTTTTCGGTGTCCTCGTTTCCCGATCCCATCTGCCTCGCGCCACCTAATTTCCTTGCGCCAGAGTCTTTTTCGAAAATCCCCAAGAACGAATCCTCTTACCTAACGCTTTCAGGATAATTTCGTTTTGCTTTTCTTGCGGCGCTACGCGAATCTGTTACGGGAAATAGAATGATTCGTATGCCTTCCAAAGGACTCGTTCTGCTTCTCGAATGAATTGCAGAATTTTTAGTTCCCACTTCTAGAAGTACACTGTGGTTCCAGAATTGGAGATTCGAATACGACTGTGAATTGAGAGAAGTAAATTGGAAAGTTTTTTTAAGCGAATCTGCGACGCGAAAAATGACTTTGCCAAAAATATGTTGACGGTAACAGGTCTGTCAGAAGAAAAACGGGAGATTTATCGGGTTCAAGTTCTTTTTATTCATCGAAAAAGTTCGCGTGGTCTGTTCTGTTTAAACGTCGGGGAAACCGAGCAGAGAAAAACGTGGAACGGTCTGCGAATGGAGAAGAAGCAGAGGCATCCTCGTGACGGTACGCCAAACGAAATTACTCGGACGGGAGCGTCGTACTGACGAGTGGCCAACGAGTGAGGACTACTTCAGGTCAACTTCTTTTGGGAGCGTCCCGACGCCGCCGCGTCGCTCTCTTACCAGTGAAACTCGCCGGCGAATTCTATGCGAGAGCTTTGAAGGGCACCTCTCCGTTTATTCCAATCTCCAGTGAGGACATTTTTCATGTTCGCCAAACTTTCAAATCTACGAGATTTACAGGCTTTTTTCTTCTTCAAATTTTAGGTGAAGCTTCTTCGAGCTTTATTACTTGAATTTCTAGCCTCGCGAACTTTTAAGACTTTTGCGGGCTTCTTCGGGATTCTGAAGCTTTATACAGTGAGTGTACAAAGTGTTTGTACACTTTTTAAAGTGGAATAACTTTTTTATAATTGTACCAAGCGACCTGATTTAAATTAAGAATTAATTAGGAGCACTGGTTCACTAAACGATATGCAAAAAAGATTTCTGTAGTTCCGGTAACTGTTCGGGATGAAACATTCAAATCCTCAATCAACAAATCTCCAAATTATTCAACACGTGACCAGAGACAACAGAGATAACAGAGACATGAATCTCGTCCAGCTATCGTCGACTTTTGTTAAAATGATCTATCATAATTTACTACCGCGAGCTTTCTCTTTGAACGCACAGTTCGAAAGCAGAACAAACTTTCGGGCTGCAGCTCGTATGACAAGCGTGCGTTGATTTACGCGAATACCTTTGGTTTATTGGTGTCGTTCGTGGTACGAGTTCCGTTTGCAAGGGACCTATAAAACGAAACCAACGCGGTTAACTGCTCTACAGTCTGCTCCTTTCGCGCTGCCTTTGGAAATCAAATTGTTTCGTTGTTCGTTCGTACGGTCGTTCGTTCGTATGTTTCGTGGTGGTAGGTGCTGGTCTTCGTGGTGCTAGACATTTACGAGCAAACGAGGTCAAAATTTCCCGAGGCCGAAATAAAAAGAGCGCGATTCCTTTGTCCGGCTTTGGACGAGTCTGTGCTCCACGGATCCTTGGAATACCAAAATCAGTCTCTCAGAGAGTGGCTCGCCTGGAATTCAACGAGAGCGTCGTCTATTTTGCTGTATGTATTGTTGGATGTATTCATATGCCGGGGAAAGGCTCCTCTTTTGTTGTATTCGTCTCCATTTCAAATGTTCGCGTCGTGTTCATGAAAGGTTCGAGAATGCCTCTGTCGGGCTTAATTTTCTGCCTTCTAAGTGGTTTCCAGAAACTATTAAATAACCTTCGTGAAAATGATTATTTTCATTCGTTGTCTTCATCAAACATTTAAGAACTCTTCTGTCCGATCCACTCTTCTGCATTGTACTTCGATGTTCATTATGTATCACCTTTAATAATTGCTCTAGAAAATGTTCATTTCGAGCTTAATCTTCTGCCTTCTAAGTAGTTCGTAGAAACTATTCGAAATCCTTCGAGAAAATGATTATTTTCGTTCATTATCTTCATCAAACATTTAAGAATTCTTCTGTCCGACCCGCTCGTATGGAATTTGAATTCTATGTTGATTATGTATCACTCTTAATAATTGCTCTAGAAAATGTTCCTGAAAAACGATCAAGCAGGCTGAAACTTGGTCGAAATTCTCTTCTTCCGTTCAAACTATGCGACGGAAGAATTCGGCGTACGGAGGGCAATTCTCTCGAAATGCTATAATTTATTCGTCCGTACGCGTGTCAGGAAAACTTCTGTGTTCGCGTTTCGTCGAAGGGGAAATTATTATTCCGCGAACACAGGCTCGAGTTACGAACTTGCAAATGAGCCTGCGCGTCACGTCGTCTGCAGCGTCCACAATAAAGTTTCTCCGCGGAATCTGTGATCGACGAATAGTTTGATTGTACATAATAGTTTTGATTGAATCGTCTGGAGAATACGGGACGGGTGAAAGAGAGGTAAAGGAAGGGGGCGGTCGATTCGCTCTCCATCATCTTCACGGAGCTGGAAATTCGCGGACGCGGTCACGTACGAACGGGGCTTTTCAGTATTGCATGCGAGAAAATTGGCACGGCGAGCATATTCGTTCGTGCGCGATTCCCCCGCACTGAATTCGCCTGTAATTATGCGATCGTGTGCGTGAGCGAGCAGCCCGCGGCCGCATGCGGAAAATGAGGGCCGCCGCGCGGGCACGCGAACCAATGCCATAATGCCGGGCACGAAACTAGCGTAATCGCGATGCGCCCGCGACCGCACACCGTTTTAATTGCGATAATTTCGACCATTTTTTCGACGATTTGTTGCGAAAACCGATTCTTTCGCTAGCTCCGAAATGATTTAATTTTTCAAATATATACATCAAGTTTCCCTTGTATTCAAATTTATCGTCCCTCTCCACTTTCTTAATTGAAACGATCTTTCATTGCGATTGTGGAACTTCTTCAACTTGTCATCTTCGTTTTGTGACGCTCAGGAAGATACCAATTCGAATGTAACCCAATCTTTTGGTATTAAAAAATATTCTGCGAGCATAGGATCCGGAAAATCGCAAAGGATCATAGAAGAAAATGTCATGAAACTTTTTGTAAATTGTAAAAAATTAGCTTTCATTGTCCTTTGAGAAAAGAAAATAATACTAATTTATTGAGATTGCCTGAGATTGATTGAGAATTGTGACAATCGTGTGAACTATGAAACTGGTGATTCGACTTTTGAAATGAAAGCCAGTCGTCACAGCGTTCGAAGGAGACGCGTTACAGGTGCACGAGCAATGGGCGAGCTTCTGGGAAACGATTCGCTGCACAGGTACGGTCGCGACGACGATGCAACAGATGCAACAGGTGCAACGTAAGCTCGATTGCCGCATAAGCCGATCTGCAGTTCCGTCCAGACTCGCTCCCGATCTGCCGATTAGCCGACAGATTTCGTTGGTCCCGCGGCTCCATTACCCGCTCGAACACTCGAAATCGGTCGATCTATCGATCGCTCCCGGTGAAATTGCCGGCAATAACGTCTTCCACTTGCCAGCAGGATCGTAAGCGAGATTTAATGGAGACGTAAAGGAGGTTATTAAAATGACCTACAGCGGCGCGAACGTTTCTACGGCGATTGTTATACTCTTCGGAACGATCGGCAGCTTTGTAATCGTGATATCCATATACTTCGTAATTGTTATTGTAGTATTCAGTTTGTTAGCTTTGGGAAACCATTAGCTATCGTGCTGCTTGATCGAGAACGATGTTTAGAACATAATATTGACGGTTTAATATTCCCTCTGCTCTCGACTTTTAGTTTTCCCTCTTCACACGTTGCACTCTCTTTTCACCTTTATACAGGGTGATCCACTTAAATATCTCCTATTTGCGATGACTGGACTGCGGGTGTTTATACAATTTTTAATTTTTCCAAGCAAATTACAAGAAACAAATAAAAATCGAATTAAATTCTGTGGATTTTTATGTTCTAGCATTTTTTCAATATTTTCGGAATCATTTATGTATTTATTTTTTAATGGGCGTAATTCTTGTAGACGCGTTAGTCTTCCTTTCCTTCGTCGTTTCCATTAATCACCAGAAACTGAGTAATTAAATTACGATTTTTATACACTCGGTGAAAAGAGAACCCGCACACGGTCGCGTCTGTCCGTGCTTTTAATTAAATTTATCTTTCTTCACGTCTCGAATACTTCGACATTTAATAACAACGAGAAATTATATCCCCGTTGCTCACGCAGTCGCTGGAACTATAAACGACCTAGAAAGAATCCGAAACATTTAATTTTGTGAATTATTCCATGCGTATCAACGTCCAATAAAACTGCAACTGTTTACAAAAAGAAACAAGAAACAAGCAATTTTCTGAATATTCATACGCACTACAAACATCGCGGCAGTGTTAAATTATTCCGGAGCAACTTTTCTCTGAATTTACACAATTCGCTGCATCGGTATCGCAATTACACGACACGCTCACGCGATAATTAAATCGAAAACGGTCGTACTTTAAAGCGGAGCGATTTCTACGGACAACAGGAGCGTTTAATCATCCTGTACATGAGCGATATAACATTAACAATGATTACAACGATAACCAATTATAATTAAAGCGTGGTCTCTGTTAATTCGACGTATCCCGAACAAGAATTTCGTAAGTTATTCCCAGTGCATTATCGAAGAAGATCGTTCACCGATACCGCACCCCATTCCCGAAGATTATAGTCGCCCCAGCCCTTACGTAACCACGAAATTGAAAGACTTATGGGATTTCCGCCCCTCGACGGGAATTTTACAGTCGATGTACCCGTTGATAATATTACCGTGTCCACCGTGACGGAAAGGTATCGTTTTTCTCTGCTAAATGTACACGCACACTTCACGGCAATTTATTGCTCGAATAAATTCAAACTCAATAAAAATTTTCTAGAAACATGTGACAGCAAGGGTGTAGTGATCTTTATTTATGATCGGTCATAGTAATTTTTGTTTTACGAAGAATTAATTGTTCGATACAAAACATTTTAATTCGCACGCGAATTGAAATTGCGATTACGATATTTCCAAATATTGGTTAATGTTATCTGTACACAGGTTCGAGTAAATATTAATTCAAGCGCCGAGAAGATTAACAAATCTCTATTCATTATTTACGATCGACAAAACGGAATACGTATCATGGATGGCGAAAATGTTTCTAAATACAGTGGGTGTACAAAGTTCGTACACTTTTTAAAATGGAATAACTTTTTTATAATTGTATCAAACGACCTGATTTTTATAATTAATTAGAAGCATTGGTGTATGAAATTATATGTAAAAAAATTTTTGTTTAATTATTATTTACAAGGTTACATGCAAAAAGGGAAAGTTAAAGTTTTTTGATTTGGGTCCTTGATGAAAATTAAAAATTTTTGTTTTGTGGATTGTAATTAGAAACTGATCGAAAATCGTGTGAAAATACGATTTTCACAATTTTTAACCGCTATGTTAATCGATTTCGTTTAAATTTTCAGCATGTGTGTAACAAACATAAATCTACAATACATATACTTGAAAAAAATTAAAAGAAATGCTTTCTTATTTTTGCATGAAACCTTGTAAATAATAATTTTTTGGGAAATCCTTTTTGCATATCATTTAGTAAACCAGTGCTTCTAATTAATTCTTAATTTAAATCAGGTCGCTTGGTACAATTATAAAAAAAGTTATTCTATCTTAAAAGGTGTACGAAAACTTTGTACACCCACTGTATGTTGCGAGGGAATTCGAGGATTTCAGAGAACAGAAACGGATCGTTGTAATATCGAACCCGGAAGTCGAAGTCGAATTCCCACCGAGAGATTCTTATTATTTGGGAGCGGGGGAAGGGGCGGGATCATCGTCAGTAGCGTGCGAAGCAATAAAGACCATCCGCGATTATTTTTGCACCGGTAGACCCGATCCACGCTGCCGGGTTCACGAAACTCGTCTATTTGGTGCGTCGGTGTGTGTTCATTCACACACGACTTTATCGATCTAAGCTCCAGCTCGCAACACGCGATTCGCGGTAAGCTCAACGACCCGTGGCATGCCGGGTCGAAGTTCCGATGCCCAGGGAACCGCGAAGATAAGCGTCCTGCGAATAGGGCCCTCCTACATTTTCGCTAACGTTTCGCACACCCTGTTGTCTTCTGCGATCATCCCTTGTTGCGACACACTCCAAATTCACCCTTTTGCAAATCAATTTCACTAATTAGAAATACTGGAAATTAATTATTTATTCGGATTAAATTATACAGGGTGTCTCAGCCAAAGCAGACCACCTAAATATTTCGTTTATTTTTAACGACACGAAAAATATGTATGGCGTAATTTAAATGGTGTCGGAGGAGGAATATTATGGAAGAACAATTTTTTCTGTCCGGTTATTTTTTCATAGTTTTTTCAAGGTCATCGTTATTTTTTTTTATTCCACCTTGTAGCGGCTGAAAAATACATTTGAGTATGCTTGAGTCATAACGTTCAGGTGACCTTGAGTCCAAAAAAATGTGATAAAACTGCAGGACAAAATAAAATAAAATAAAATGAATGGTAATGTTCTTCATGAAGAATTTTATCTGGCGAATATAAAACGATTGTATCCCCAGACTGGATTATCTTCTGTTTTCTTTTTCTCTCTTTCGCTAGGAATACTCTTAATGCACGTAATGTACGGCTATCTTCACGTAATTAAATATATTTCCTTTAATTGCACTTCAGCTTCGGTACATTTTAATTAAGACGATCCTATGGTATCTTATTCGCTTCAGTCTGACGTTTATTCATTTATCATAATAGAATTATGTAGGATTGTGTAAAGTACATTAATCATTGGTTGACTGCGCGAGAAAATCCTTTTACTTTTTAATCGGTAACAAAGTGCGGAAAATTACAATTATGAAGTCGTCTGACAGTAAATAAATTATCAAAGGATGTCAACCAAGCGTTCTCTTCCATCCCTCTATTGATCTTCTTAGGTATTCATTGTGAAGCTATCATTCCAAAGCAGCTTCATTCAAATATTATAAGTACTCGTGATTTGAACGTTTCCATAAAAAATTTTGGTCGCTGTAGTACCGCGTACGATCTTTAAGAATTTATTTTTGGGAAACTGTTAGGTTTCAGGTATAAGAGGTTTCGCGAGAATGTTGCGGTGCGACCCAGGTAATGCTCAGAATTTTGACAAGAACTTTGTTCCGGAAGTGCAAGCAGCCTCTGAAAATTACGATTCGCCAGTACCATGCGGAAAACATCGGAAGCGCTTAATACTCGGTCGCCGGAAGTCGTCCGTTGGTCTGTGTACTTTTTGCGAAGGAAGACAGACTCTTTAAGTATCTCGAAAAAGTTCTCCGAGGTTAGGTCTTAATGCTCTCGACCGAAGTGCAGGCCAGCCAACTGCACACTCGAGGAGCTTGCACCATTCGGCAGTGGACCAGTGGAACTTCTCCACGCCAGCAAGAAAAGTTCTAGAAGGATAAGCATGGTCCAGCGCTCCAACCCCCGAAAATTTTTTATTGATATTGGGCGCAAAACAATGCTTTTAGGTCGGCAGATGATGCCTCAAAACTTGAGGTCGCTGAGCCTTCTAATGTAAGGGTGAAATGAGGGTGAACACCCGAAACTTTATCATTTTTTTTCTCGGTTGTTCATTAAGATATTAAGATGAAGAAAAAAGAAATTACACGAACTTACTTTTCCAATAGCAAATATTTTTTCCGAACGTTTCGGATCATCAGGTCCCGGGTCGCGAATAACAAAGATGATCTCGTATTCAAAGAGAACTTCCATCTGCAGCTGCGGATCAGATCCGCGTGAAATATGGTACACGCGCACAACACCTTATGTAAATGATCGTGGTCTAACGATCTCGTTACGTAACCCCGCCACAATGGCGCGACGCTCGATAAACTAATGATGGAACGTTGCCGCTCTCGTGATATGTACACACTTACCCTTGAGATTAATGGCTTCTGAAAAGAGAACCCGACTGATCTCCTCGACTCGGTTGCGGGAAGGAACGCATTTTTTTCCTCGTTGAAAAATCGATCGTACGAAACACTGGCGAAGGAAAACTAGGGTTCGACGTGGTACAAAGGAAAGTCTGTTCAATAAGGTACCAAGGAAAATAAGAACGGCGCGGAAGGAAATAAGAACAGTGTAGGGAAGTGGGAACTAAATTCCAAAAGGAATAAAATGCAAAAGGGAAGAATGGAAGCAAGGGGAGCGTAAGAACAGAAAGAAAGGAGATTGCGCCTTTGTAGTATGTAACATAGGGCTCCGGTTTTGAGGCATGAGAAAGTTTCTTCTGTTAAATGCTGCTAGCTTTTACCCATTAGAAATGAGACGGAGCAGCAACGTTGTTGGTTAAATGCTGCATCTTTAAAGTGATTAATAGACTGTGGATAAAATTGTAATAAAGGATTTTTACACAGTAGAAAATTATTTTTAGAAGTAATAATAGTTACTTATTTGATTCATTAAAAACAATAAATAATAGAAAAATGAGGAAGCTTTTTGGAGGTAAATTTTTTGTAAATTAAAAGTTTTATATATAAAACTTAATTTTAAGGATGGACAAAATTGAACTATAGTAGAAACTTGATATTATTTAAAAATTTTATTGAATTCATATGAAATTAAAAACATTATTTTATTACTTAAAAATTTTTTTTATTTTACTTTTAATTATATATTCTTTATATAAATTTAAATAGATTTTAAATAGGAACAGTAAGTTCGCGATAGAATGTAGTGCGACTTTTATTTGTGTTGAACTTAGATACGCCGTTGCCACTATAATAGAATTGTATTTCATTCGATTTTCTGAAAATGTGTCTAGTGATCATTCACCCAAAATTTAGCGTTCTTGCACTCACATCAAAACTGTTCAAATAATTGGAAGAGTAGGGTTGAAATAATGCTCACAGTCAACATATACTAAGTCGAATTTCGAGCGCGAATTCCGACGAGAAAATTATGAAAGGGGTGCTGAGATTCCGCGGAACAGTGAAAAGAATTTGCAAGAGAGTTTCGGAAGGTTAATGGCCGGGCCAGTCATCCAGGAATCGAAAGGTTGGGGGTTCGATTAGCGCCCCATCGCCCGTTTCTTTTTCTCCTATAACGATTTCAACTTTCTTCGAATGGAAGGCCATCGAAGTATCGGAAAAAAGAGAGCTCGACGAAAGATTATTTGCTTCCGCCTTTTTAAAAGCGGACAATCAAACGTCGAACCGTGGTGCTCTCTCCGAGAGCAGATGGATCGGAAGAATTAGAGGATCGGTTGTTAGCGATCGTTCGGCGGATGTACTAAAAGCAGAATGTACATTCCCGTGACTGGGAACGATCGATTTTCACCGCGGCAAAAAAACAACATAATTCCCGCGATATACAATGACTCTTACTAATATTCGGACACTCTTAAAAAGACGATAACGTTTTTAATATTGTACTGTACGATTTGAATTTTTTGGGAAGCTACAGCAATTAGTTTGCCACAGGATGCGAAAAAAAATTTTGTCAAAAATTGCAATTGATCGGAATTGTAGCAAAAATACTAAAAGTTGCATTTTACAACTTTTTATGTGGGCCTGTATTGAAAATTTAAAAAATACGTTTTATAGACCTGTGTTAATTAAACAGATTATGAAAATTTCGTAAAAATCGGTCGACGTTGCAACGAGTTAAAAACGTTTAAATATGTTAAAAATTGCAGATTTTCGGGCTTCAACTGCAGTAAATCTAAGGATTCTTGCATCTGTCAATGCCTGTCGTTTTTTTCCGCATCAACCGATTTCGATGAAACTTTACCAATGCATACAACTGTTTGAACTAAAAAATAAGACAATTCAATGTCGTTAGACAGTGAATTACAAATAAATGCGGAATTTTTCCTACATACTAGTTAGCTTTTCAAATAATTGTATAAAGAAACTACAGTTTCGTATGAATTTGTGAATGGAGAGTATTTTTCGAGTTGAATTATTTATGGTATGATTTTGCTTCGAGGAAGTATTCCACGATCTCGATCCACGAGCAAGGGAAACTCCAAAAATTACGTCGTAAGACGTCGCTGAAACTTTTCCTCCGCGTTTATGTTTGCGCATTACCAATAAGGGAGAGTGTATCCCGCGATCCATCATCCCTTTCGACTAACGCTGGGGTGTATCCAGTTTCGATCTACGTCTTCGTCGTTCCACTTGCTCGGAGAAAATGAACCACCACGGGACGAGTTGAAAAATAAATGAAACGGCTATACTGAGCCATTTTGTAACATAACCATATATGTATTCTATAATACTAATAATGATAATAATAAAACAGTCAAAGTACAACAAAGTACCACAACCGAAAGGCTGGATTAATATTTCTAAAAAAGCTAAATATTTCTAAATTTAATTGACCTTGAAAATCAACCTCGAGGTCGATTTCAAAGATGCCATCAAGTGCTCACTGTGAACTGTACAACTCTGGATCTAGAATTTTTTTCGGAAACTTCATCCTTTAAGAAATAATTAGCCACAAACGTTTCGGTCTCGAGAGGTTGAAGGGTGATTTTTACCCCTAAAAATCGTATTTAGCCGAAACAAAGAAATACGTACTTAATATTTTTCGGTGTTTAATAAGTACGTTAAATTCCATTCAAATCACGGCGTATCAGTTGAGTAGTCCTGTTTGAAAAGCGCGTTCTTTACACAGAGTAGGATAATTTTTTCTGGACGAATTGCATTTACTGGAAGTAATCGAAATGGTCGAACGCGGGAAGGGCTCGATGCAAGTTTCACGTTGACTTTCCATCGCGTCAAGCTCGACGTTATTTACCCGTGGCGAGTCAAGAAACTCTCTCTCTCTCTCTCTCTCTCGATTTCTTCGTTGGTCTTAGAGACTGTCGAATCCTAATGAAAGTTTCCGGTCGGGTTGTTTCAGAAAGCGCGTACGAAGATGAGGAGCAATTCGCCAGGGGCGCGAGATCCCCCGGTGAAACAGACGGAGCCGACGACGAAATTGCTGGTGCTCACAGGCCGGGTCACACGAACTTCCACTTGCACAACTTGAGCATGGGCACCAACGCGACGAGGGCCTGGAACTCGAGGCTCGGCGGCGGCTTTCTGCGCGGTGCCGGACAACGGGTCACATTCGACTCCGAGGCACCGCCGCCGCCGCCCGATACGGGCCACCAGCAAACCATGATCCTTCTCGAGAAGCCCAAGGAGGACTGCAAGGTCAAGGTAAGGGTCCTACTCCCAAGATCATCGACACTCTTCTTGTAAATGTATATTTTCTGTCCTCGCATCTTCCGGTTGGCATTAAAACGCATTCAGACGTATTAGTAACACGTGATCTTCAAGCGATCTCCAACAACCTCTGATAACCTAAGGATATGTAGGGCTGGAAGCTTAATAGCTAATATTAAGTTTGCGAGCCATCTGTCACTTGCTCTTTAAATCATTCTATGATACTTTATACTACGATCTTTTAAAAGATTCTATGATACTTTCACGCCCATTTTTGCTTCACTCTTTAAGTTAATGAACTTCATTTATCACGTCACATTTTAGACAAATACATCTAACAATACAAATAAAGAGGAACCAATCATTCTGTAGTATGTAGAAATAGTAAATGGGTGAATTTTCACCTTGAGGAACGCACGAGGGTTAATGTCAACTGGAATATGCATGGATAAAATATGCATCTGAAAATTTGGAAAAAATGACCCTGAGGGAAAAAGGAAATTTGTAAAGCATTCACCTTGTGACGCCATTTACGTCAACAAAGTAGAGGGGATGTTTAAATGGATCACGATAAATAGAATTGAAAGGGTGACTAGATTATTTTGGAAGTATACAGAGTATCATGAGAGTATTCCTCTGCATCTGTGCTCCCCTGAGTACAAGGCAGAACTTGGAAGGACCCAGTTTCCACAAACGACGCGCACTCGAGGATAAGGGCGCGCATCGAGGTAAACCAAGCATGCAGTTACAGAGGGAGGTTCACGTCGATGGCTAACAAAGGGAGACGCGATAATAAGGAGCAGAACTCTAGAGTATTCGCGTGAAGCATCTCTCCCTAGCAAATTCAATACCCTTCCTGACATTAGTTTTGGAAATTAACTCCCCAGAGCTATAAGTGCCATAAATCCCCAGGACTTCGAACCTCTGTCAGATTTTCGAGGCTCATTACGAACGTATTAATTGGACTCATTATCGTAATAAGCCACGATACGCGAGAAATTTCGCGAGAAGAATGTTGAAGAGGCGGTCGAACTATAACCGCGTTACGACGTCGATCCAATTTGCGGAAGTTGCCATAGCTAGAACTCTTTCCTGGACGTTCGTCCCTTTTGTTGCTTTCTTGAAACTTCTTCCTCGAACTCTCTCTCGTTCCATCGACGATTATCCTGCGATCCACGGGATCCTGGAAAATGAAGCAAACTGCCTGGAGACGATGCCCGTCCCGTGGGAATGGCTTAACGATATTACGATAATCGCGGTAATCTGATTCGACCGGTCAACCACTGCTTTAAGAGAATGAATATTGAAGGAACCGCAGCGGAACGTGATCTTTAGGAATTTCTTCCCGGAAAAATTTGCACGGCTTTCTTCCAAACGAGCATTTTGTTTAAAATTACGTGTACTGAACTACTTACAGTAATTGTTTCACTGCAGTATCTTGAAAATTTACTGAATTGCAGTCCAATTTCATGGAGATGGATCATCCGAAATGAAAAACTGATGAAAATTCTGATAGCATATGATTTTACCTAGGACATCACCGCGGGGATTTGTGAAAAAATGATTATTAACAACATGAGGATTTATCAACGTCTACCGCGTTCTCATTTTTCTTGAATAAAGAACAGACTTTATTTCGAAAAATGAAATCCTCTTCTCATCCACTGGATAAAAGCATGTATCAACAGAATATTCATGAGTCTTTTTATCTGAGATGACCCAGCTCTGAGAAATTGCAGATATATTAATCGTGCAAGGCCCTTACGTTTTTTACGAGCTCCCAGCTAAGAGATTCCTTGGCTACAATTTTTCCTTCTCCTATAAACAATTGGCGACGAAATGAAACATTTCTTCCGACCTAGAATAATTCTATTGTGCATGATTTTTTTTCATTTGATGGATATGAAATTGTTATAACACCTCGTACAAATATTAAATGCTTCGCAATTGATCGGATACGAACATATTTAATTAAGTAAACAATATAATGAATAATGCTGCAACGATTTTCGAATGCTAGGTGTTAATGCTGTACGTAAACAAAAAGGGATGCGTCGAACCATCAAAGTTTAAGGAAGTATCCTGTCGAATCCGCTGCGAATCCGCGCGCGCGCTAAAATCAGCGTTTAATTCGTTGGCGGATGAAAAGCTGCGGGCCCGCCCCTTTTATTGCCTCGTAAACGTCCTCGACGAAACGGCACTGCACCCGCCTGTCAACTGCAGCCGCGACACCGCGGTTTCATTCAGTCCGATTCAATCTTTCTGCCTGCATCGCGCGCGTCTGCGTCCCGCGCGTTTCCTTTTGTTTCGCGGGACAGTTTGATTCACGGGACGCATCAAAATCTCCTAGCCGCCTAGGGATTCATACACAGCCCCGTCCCAATGAATGCGAAACCGCCGATGCAGCTTAATCTCACGCTTTTCCACAATCGTTTGCGTTTTTCGACCGTCGATCCAGCCATAGGTCAAATCTTTTGGAAAACTCAGTTCTTTAGTTTGCGCCCAATCTGCGGTACGTGCCCGGACGTAATGATGTCCATTATTCTTATGTAGGCAATGATCATTCTTGAATTTGAGTAGTTAGTAATTAGTTAAGAATTTAATTAAGTATTAAATTTAAAGTATTCAATTAAGTACTTAATATAATTAATCTAATTAAGAATTTAGTAATTATATAACTGATTATCATTTCTTATACGATTTTTTAAATATGACTTTCAGTAGTTTGTTAAAATATTATTGTATACGCTCGGTAATTTATTCAATACAAATTCTATAGTGCAACGAATATTTTGAATACTTGTAGAAGTAAATATGTTCAATTTTCAATTCGATATATTTTCAAGGCAGGCTTTAAGCGTCCGAAAAAGCAGTTAGTCAGTTTCTGCGCGCGATCCAATGTGCATTAGTCGGTTGAGGGCGTTTATCGCGATCATTTTCCCTGTCATAACTTTCTCCCGATGATCGATGAATCAATCACGCGCGCGGGTCGTTGATCAAGTCACGACGAAACCGGAATGCAATCTCATCACCAGTTGAGCGTGCCAACCTATATACGAGTGTTGTTGCGTCGTGCCTGCGTCTTGAACGCGTCGATATGAATCGAGCTTAAGGGCACATTCCAATCTGCGATCCTTCGGTCGGTAGAATTCTTCCGAGTCTCTCGAACATCGTCAAAAATGTCGAATATTGTCTTCAGATTCAGAGTCTTCCCGACTACGAGGTCTTGCAAGAATTCCATATTTCTCACTAAGAGAGGAACCAGAAATTGCCCTCTGAAATAAAAAAAATCTTAAATTAAAGATTTCAAAACTAAACTAGTAGGGCCTATAGCTATTAATGTTTTGTATTTGGTGTGTGACTCTTCGAGAGCCACATAAAGAACTTCCCGATTCGTTAGTTGCAGTAATATACTTATACAGGGTGTCCCAATGTATCGAGAACGGCAGGATATCTCGGAAGACGGTGTCGTTATCAAAAAAGTGTTCCAACAAAAGTTGCTTGGTATGACGGGCTAAGTTACGTGGTATTAATTGTTTTGTTCTGGGTGGAGTGGTGGAGGACATTTCAAGGTCACTTTGATTTTTTTATATGGAATAGTATATTTTTGTCTAATTATATTGTACTTTTTCAAAAAATGTTAACGAAAAATTTGATAATAACGTACCCAATGATCCCAAAATGATCCCAATGACCTTGAAATGTGAAGATCTGCTATAAAATCGATTTTCGATTTTCGGGGACATTACAATAACTTCTCTATAAATCAGGAAGTTAATAAATACAGTAACAATTCAAGTTCACATACGCACACCTTATTCAGGTAAAGTAATAGATGTTACCATTGGCGATTAATGAAGTTTCATTTACCCTTCTTAACTGAATGCGATGAAAAATTCAAAAGAATAGTTATTCTGGGTTACTGGGTTAAATATGGTATTTCAAAAAATGTTCAATATCCGAATTGAATTCCCCTAAATGATCGAAGTGTCACACTGAGCGACGCTCCGACTCTAATCATAGAATTGTTCGCGTCCTTTCGGCGCAAGGACGTCGCGTATGTACGCATATCTGGTCCCGGTGGAGAAGGGTGGTTCGCGGGGCCAATAGAAACTGCGGGGAGGTTAGAGACCAACAGAAACAGAGAGAGAGGGAGAGAGAGAAAAGAAAGATAGAGAATAGAGATATGTATAGGCAGGCGGTGGATGATGGACAGTGTTTGCGGAGGGTGTGGCGGCTCGACAATTAGGGTGCGCCCAGGCAAACACTCGTTCGCTGTCAGTGCCGGCCCTTGGCACAGTATGTCATCTTCTTGAACGCCGAGAGGGCTAATCGCGGGCTCGCACGTATGCCACGGGCTCGCGAGTGTTCCTCGAGCTCTCGAGCACCGTCGTCGACGACACTTCGACTACAGACCTAACTCAGACACTACGATGTCCTTCTAC
Source organism: Lasioglossum villosulum (assembly GCA_963971365.1). Lineage (NCBI taxonomy): Eukaryota > Metazoa > Arthropoda > Insecta > Hymenoptera > Halictidae > Lasioglossum > Lasioglossum villosulum. The sequence goes on along the minus strand of OZ020496.1, from coordinate 47,572,238 downwards.
ACCCCCGGTTTTTCTTATTATTTTCAGAGTCTTCGAGGATTTCAATTTTCTCCCACTCTCACATCTTCAGCCTCGGGAGAATACAGGCTCATACTTATTTTAGGGATGACGAGGTTGGGAGATCAATCTAGACCTTATATTTATTAAACGTTTATTTAATGTTCACCGCACTCATGGAATCAACGTTCATCGGTAATAAATTAAATAGTTCACATGTAACACAATAAGATACTTTATTATTAATACATTGGATTTAAACTGATGTGCACCAATAGACTGGCACGAACTGAACTACCTGATTTTTCTGGGTAAGCGAATAGCCATTGGGAATATATTTCGTGTATTTCGTTGCACACTCTAACACTTATCATTAGACAGTGGATTTGATGCATTTATGGCAAAATGAGTAGATATACTTTAAAACAGAGAGAAAAATAATTTTTGTTTCGCACAAAGATCCGCACTCTGGCTCAAACTAGCTTCCCGAGCCTCTTAAGATCCGATCTAAAGAGGTGCGATCATTCCAACCCCGCCGATCGTCGTCAAGAATACAGAATTCTGCCTCAAGCTGCATAATCCGATTGTTCATGCGTCTAATTTGGAAATACCTGGAAGCTCCTTTACACAGAAGGTGCACAAGCCTCGAATCAGGTTCTCAGCCACAGAATCTGCCTGCGGTAACCAATATTCGAGCGATAATATCGTGTCCCGTAGATATCGTCGCGGAGGGTCTAATTCGCAGGGCCAACAACTAAACACGTTCTGAAAGCAACCATCCGGGCTCCCGTGCCAAAGTAAGTATATCGTATTTGCACTGGCAACCGGAGTCGTCACCAAGTCAAACGGCAAATTATCTAACGAAGCGTTCGGTCGTGGTCTCGCGACTCGAACAGGATAATTGAATAGACGACGACAGTGAGCATATCCGACGATATTTCTTGTTCGAGGAACGGCCCGGATGTCAGGGCCGTCCTAAGATATTCGGCGATCGTAAACGTAAAAAGTAGGAATTTTGAGCCAAATAGCACCCTAGCTTGATCTTTCATCTTGCGATTTTGACTACTAAGAAATCCAGTCATTGCATTATTAAGATGTCAGACGTCAAATCCCGGACTCTTACAATTCTCGTGTACGTATGCGTGGCCTAACGATGCGTGCTCACACAACGAATAGGTAGACTCTGCCCTTGATGAAATACTGAAATTATTTAATTTACTCTGTCCCACAAAAATTCGTGAATAACTTTTTATCCTTTTCAGTGCTGAAAATGATCTTTCGACGTTGCAATTTGTAATGGCAATACTTAAAAAATGCACAGTGCTGTGGCCACGTTGGGAAATGTAGACTGAATTTTTGAGTCAATTATTGTGCTTAAAGTAACAGAAGTTCCTAACCAATCAACATTGCCGTCCCTAAAAGTCTTGCGCCCCGGGGCTTAGCCCATTTAGCTCTGGGGTTAGGGTGACTCTGCCGGAGGTATGTCCTGTTAGCGGAGAAAAGTATACGAATACCTTTGAATCTTTTCTACTGCTCATTGTTCCTTCTTCGAGCTTGATCTTTACGTGTTGCGCTCACGAGGATCATTCTTTTTTCTCCCTGGCCATAATGGGAAGCGTAACGAGAACTTTTCGCAACGAGTGCTTTCCACGGCCGAACAATAGACTGGCTATCCGAATCGTTAATTGCTCGCCTCGTTCCATCCCACGATCGTCCCAATTTCAACCTTCGATCCAACCGCCCACGCCTCTCCAAAGAAATCCTGTGATTTTTCGCGATGCTTCTACGCGATTGGCTGAAACGTGCCGACGAAACTTTCCGGGAGACGAGGCTCGAGGATCCTTTTGTTCGGAGGATTGTTGCATCGTGAAATGAGGAGCTGTTAGGAGCGAAGTTCTTCGAGTACTTCGTTACGTTTTCTGCTGATCGATCTTTTCGCGATGTCTCCTTCTGCTTGGTAACTGCCTCGTCGATAAATTATTAGCGAAGGAAGTGGCGCTGCTTGGATTCTCTAAAGTCTCTGTTTTCACGTTCTAGTAATGCTTGATTTTTCTCAACGTCTCTATTATGTAACAGATGGCCAGAATTAAAACGGTAAATGTCATAAAAGTGAATCAACTTTGTTTAATCGTCTTTTTTCCAGCGACATTTCCGCTTGTAAATAACATTAAGAATACACCGGGTGGGGCAACACGAACAACAGTTTACAACTAATATAGAAAAGGTGAAGATCGATCGCTTAAAAAAAAAGACAACTTCCTGATTTGAACATCCCTACAGAACTTAAAAAATGTGTTGTGCTTCATGATTAAAGTCTCCTCTTTACAATGTCCTTAAAAAGTTCGACGTAAAACTTTTTCTTTACCGTTTTGTGGCTCCTGAAACGATGAGTTATAGCTTATTATCGATTTCTCATTTGAAGGGAACAGTTTGAGCTAGTTTGTGAACTCGACGCGTACAGTACGATTAAACAGAATTTCACCTAACGAAGCCTGCGCTCGCGTTCGAGGCAAGGTAACTGGTCTCTTTTGATCGTTGACCGATTTTGTTCGACGTCGAAAGGGATCGAGAATGCAGCGGTTCATCCGGCAGAAGTCTAACATCGATCTAAGCCGGGTGTTGCTCGAATTTCCCGCGTCGAAATAGCCAGCGTTGTTTATCGGCCGGGCGTAATTGCCTTAAAGTTATTTGAATAACGCCGATGGGAGCGAGAACGATGGGCGATTCCGAGAACGGGGCCGTTGAAGCTTGTTATTGGCTGCTCGTTCCGGCCGCTGAAAGGGACCGTGCGTGATCGATCGTACTTCACCGAACGCCTCGATCGATTCTTCGCTCTTCATTCTTCGTTTTCTCTCGTGGAGGGCACTGTGGAATGCAGACGTAGGCTAACTGGACCAATTACTGCGGTATCGTGCAACGATCGTACTTTATTTTAATGTTATTCGTAATTTATCATGAAACAGTAGTACGTGTAAGTATTTTGTGGAAGAACGTGTTCTGGACGCAAAAAGAAATTAATTAGTAGCCCTCAGAACCGCCGGTAATTATATAGAAAAGGTCTGCCTACTCCGATTTTGATGAAATTTTAATATGTTATAGATTTCGACATTTTCAACTACTTTTTCCTTTTCCAATATAGGGGGGTCGCTTTTAATTTTCGAGATATTCGCAAAAAACCATTGCTAATACTGTATTGAATTTTCAGTGTACTTGCACGGCGCGTCGTCTGTTTACTTTTTTTTGTGAACACGTTGTGGGGACGAGAGAGTAAACAAGGTCTCGCTCTATATAGGTGACACATATGTATAGGGTAAGCTTTCAATTTGGAAAGACTACCCCTGGATTTTTGTATGCGTGGTCGGGCCGACCTAACGGCTGGTCCTTTCCGCCTCCTCCACGATATAAATCATCACAACTCATTCTGATCGCACGAGTTTTCCATTACTAGTTCAAATTCTAGATAACAGCTACAATGCAAAGATTATTCGAATAGAATGAGTTGTGGTTAGGTCGTGAAGGGGGCGGAGAGGACCACGCATACGAAAATCCAGGAGTAGTTTCACAGCGTGTTTACAAAAAAAATGTAAACAAACGCCGCGCGGATCAGCGTTACGTTGCCACGGAGCGTACAATAATTCGGAAAATTCAATACAGTGTTAAAACTATTTAAAAGCGACCCCCTATATTGGAAAAGGAAAAAGTTGTTCAGAATGTGTTGCTGCATAACATATTAAAATTTCATCAAAATCGGTGTAGACAGACCTTTTCTATATAATTACCGAACCGCCTTATACAACATAAACAATAATTAAGAAATAAAATATATACATATATTTAAACATGATTGGGTGATCATCTTCGGTGATCAAGATAGAAGAGAAATTGTTTTATTTTTACCATTTACAAAGCATGTCTCTGCAAATCATCAGATTATAAAAATATAAGAAGATCGACAATCTTGACTCGCCAACGAGAATTTGTACATTCAGGTAAAATGTATCTTCAATCTTTTCAAACTCTAATTCGTTTGTCCATCATTTTGGCCGATTTCCACGAAGCATATCAAAATTCTCGACGATACACACAACGAGCTTATCCCCCCTCTTCAGTATCGTAGCAACATCCAGAATTTCGACGTCACAGGCGACATCGAGCAACGACGGTCCCCTGGCAACCCCTTTTTCAACCATGTTGCGAGAGCTTTCGCCAGACACGGTGAAAGCCGCGTGCTTAAGCGGCTGAAGTGGTCTCTCTGGCACATTTATCATCCTAATTTCAGCCATCTTTCACTGAAGTTTCGCTGGCCGATCGATAGAACCTTCCTCGACAAAGGGTTGTTTTTGAAAAATCGAAGATGCGTTTACGAAACGTTGCGAAACCTTTCGCAACAATGTCCTCGTATTAATCCAGTTGTCGAGGTTCGATAGCGGCCTGTGTCCTTCGGAGACTATCGGGATATATTCAATAGCCACTATCGACGGCGCACAGCATTCTATAACTGTCCATTGTCGATCGGACCCTTTGAACAGTCTCTAGGGGCTAGCCCGAGATCCCACCAAGTCAATTATTCCCCTTTATTTCGTTCGAGGGAATTCGAAGTACTACCCAAGTCGTTATAAACCTATCTTCTGACCCTCTGATGCTTTAGACACAGTTCTGGACCCTTTACAAACTTGGTTTCTCCCCTTTCTTCGTTTTAGCGATCCCTGAAAGCTGGCGAAATCGTTCTAGAGCCATCTTCTGGCTCTCTGTGCCTTCAATTGACAATTGGGGATTAGGTATGCACTTCTACTGACGGAGACGATCGACTTTTTTGATTCCAGAAGGCTCTGAAATCCATCTGAACGAACCTAAAGCCTCTTAACTATAGTCTTTCAGTATTATTGGAATTCTTTTTCAATCAAAGATTCGGTCAAGTAATCATATGGTCGACTTCCTAGGTTAGAGGAGTCTCTAAAATTCATCTGAATCATTATCAAGCGATGTATTGTCTTTATAAATTTACATAATTCTGAAATTGTTTGTGAAGCACGTCAGGGACGACCTAGGGCTCTTGAATGGTTCTTGGTCCTTTCTCGTGATCGTCCAGTTCATGAAAAAAGGTTGAAAGGATTCAAGGAGGGTGTGCAGATGGCAAGAAGACTGAAAGTACGGCGATAAGTCAAAGAAGGAGCAGAGGTGATCTAAGATGGCCTTGGGGTTCGAGGGTTGTACCTTTCGTTCGGTTGAATCCAGATCAATGGGGCTAGGATGTTTGAAAATACCTATAGAGATAGCGAAAAGCCACTTGGAGAAGTTGGGTTGGTCTTGGAGGTTAGCAGAGATCCTTGAATAGATTTACTTTTACACAGAAATCCAAGGAATCCTCAGATATCGTTCAACATTTTTTCAAACCTATTGTCTTGATTGAATGCTGGCAAAAATGAATCTCAAATAAGAGGTAACAATGAGCCAACGCGTGATGAGGAATTACTATGATTTCAGAGGCACAGTATCCATGGGATGAACGAGGAGGAGAACGTTGTGAGGCCACACCAGGAGATGGCCAGCCTGTCCGGCGATGAGAAGGACTATCTTATTGCGGTGGAACGCGGTGATGTGGCCTCTGTCAGAAGGTAAGCCTCCCAGTTATTTCAACAATAAATGCCATCTACAAATGCTGAGGACTGAAAATAAATAAAGAGGACGCTCCAGAAACAAATGTCACATCCAGCTACAATTCTCCATTTTATATTCAAATTCTAGACACGACAAGCTAGTATAAACGTGGTAAAAAACGCATTAGGCAGTTGGTGAAGTAATTTCGTTTTTCGAAAACGACCTAATGTATCACTGAAACTTATACAGATACAAAAAGCAACTTTGCAAAGACTATTTGTAATAGTTTTAACGCCGTGCTCCAAGCAATAATTCACATTACTATCTCTTCAACAAAACAGTCCACCATAAGAACAGGATAGTATTGCTACACGTGTCGATCTTGTCGCTACAGTCTCTCCGCAGAAGAAACACCCCTGATTGCTCGTTATACTATACCCCCAGACAGATAAGACCAAGCCTGCGTTTAATCGTTCGCGGACGAGTCGCACGTGCGTCCGTACACCGTCTGTTTCCCTCGTTACCGCCATTTGTGGAGAGGCACGTGTCCGCTGAATATAGCAAACCTGTCGCATAAAACAGCCTCTTAAAAACGGATATCAACAGAAAATTTTCTTTATCTTGCCGGTACAGCTAAAAGCTTTTAACCCAACCCTTCTGGCTCTTGTAAGCACGCGTTTCCTCGGGAGCCAAGCCTTGTTACGTGACAAATCTTTCATTGTTCTGTTTCTAACCAGCTATTATTAACAAATGATTTCGCTTCTGGGCCACAAGTTAATTTGTAAATTTCAGAAAACTGTGTACAGGGACTCGCGCACCAAGACCGCGATAACTTTCATACGATTTATAGCCGCGCTCCGCAGGAAACAACAAAAGTTAGCGAAAATGATAAAACGCCGCCGAAGTATGACGTTTATCCAAGGTCGTCCGTATTACAGGGTCTTGTAAATGGGCTTTCGCTGTACCGCGGGTCCCGTAGAGCGTAAACTTCCATCCTGCGAAAAGTACCGAAAATTAGAGTACCGTTTTCATTGCTTTCAAGCGCATTGATCGTGCCCGGGGACAAAGAGCAGGCGAGAGAGCACGCGGTATCGTTGTTTCTATGCAAACGAGCACGCCCCGGATGCATCAGCTCGATACATGTGCACCGCTGTTCGAAAAATATGCGCACATCCTCCGATTACAATTCTCGTAAAATAATTAGAAAATCACTGGCGAATTTTCGTGGAAATTTTATTCAGTACGTTTATCGCTAGGGTACCACCGAAAAACAAATGGTTCTAATGCAATGTAAACGGTATCGCAAGGTGAATGCTTTAAAAATGTCATTTCTTCCGGAGTTTCTTGTAAATGTTTTTATTGATTTTTTATTTTCTTTCATTTAAACATACTAATAACGTGGCCATTTTTCAATATGGACTTTTTAATATTGCAGGATGAGAAAAGAATTTTTTTCGAATTTTGCTGTTTGTCGAAATTGTAGAGAAAATACTAAAAGTTGCATTGTACGTTTTGTACATCTGTGTTGATTGTATGCATTGTGGAAGTTTAGAAAAATTTTTGCAGAACTTGCAATTGATTGACGAGTAATTCAAGCTGTTTGTCAACTTTTGAACGGCGGTGTAGATCTGGCACGGGTTAAAGAGGACGAGAAATCCCGCGGGAGAAGGTCAAAGGCGCGGCGACGTCCCAGTAGCGCGTCGACAAAGGATCTAATTATCCAACGAGCGATCCGAACGGTCCCGAAACTTCCAGGAATTCTTACCGGCTAGGTGCTCCTGACGCAATTAATACCGATTGCGATGCACAGGAAACTTTCAGCGGCCATGGAATTCTCATTTGGCTCGGGCTCGGGTCTCTCGCGGGCCGAAATACGTTTGCCAAGCTGATTTGTCGGCCTCGTACCAGGGAATAATACTGGAACGAGTGTCGCCCCTGACAAAATCCGCGCGGACCGATCCCCGATGCAATAAGCTCCGAGATTTGCAGCCGTGTGCCATATTCTTTGAGATTAGGAAGCCTCTGAACACTCCGCCCCGAACATCGAGTTCGAGTTTTCATTGCCAAAATAAATTTCACCGCTGAACTTTCTCATTCCGATAGTCTTCTCAATTTTCACTCAACAGGAAGTTCTATAAGCCTGCTGAAATCGGTCTGTAATTTTTTCAAATGATAGCAAATGTACATTTATTCTTTACCGCACTGCAACAAAAACAACAGCAAGTAGAATTAGTCGGTATTGGCCAGACACATCGACTAGCCAGTAAAACAGTGTCCTACATTTCCATTTAGTTTTATTCGTGGAACCATGTCTCCCTTGGTTGCGCTTCTAATTACCGAATACTCCATATGATTTCATATACTCAGTTTTGTTTAACGATGTCGCATGTTCTTCTTGAAAATGTAATCTCCGAGTTGATTACTGAAATTGTAGTCGCTAATTATTTGGTGGAGGGGATTTTGCTTATTTACGACAGTTTTCTGATGTAAAACGCGGCACAGTGTCAGGATTTACAAAGTTTAATGAGATTTTTATCGTCGTTGAACCGGGTGAAGAAATTCTTTCTCGATTTCAATTTCGATAAGCCTGTGTCGACGTTTATTTATAATATACATCGGATATATAATCGAGTTTTTGATCCTTTTCATTAAACATTTCTTTTTTCTTTCACACACAGCGAACGCAACTTTTCTCTTGAAAATGGTCCGGATCTGTCATAGGTCTTTGTTGATACATAACTACATTGTTTTTTAATTGCATCGTGTAACTGATCTTGAAATGACCTTGAAATGACTCATCTCGTTGCACCGAGCAACCGAATATCAAAGTCATTTCAAGATCATGTTACTATACTGACCGGGGTTCGAATCCCCGTTGGGTAAGAAAAATTTTTTTTCCCTTCAAAAATTTTTCGTTACATGCGAATTCCGTAACGCTAGAAAATTGTAGCTCCCTCAGTAAATATTTTTAACTTCAAAAGTTTCAATAAATACTGCAGTGCCAGCAATAGTATAGTTCACCGTATGTCCCGCGATGGAAATGTTCGTCTACCAAGGCTAAATTCTTCTGACCTGGTGAATAGATTAGCGGCTCATCAGATGGTTCATAGTGTCCAGAGGCCTCTGAGGTTAGGTTATCAGGTGGTAACGGAACGTTGATTGCCAATGACCATAACCTGGTTGTTTCAGGATGCTGCGGGGCGCGCAGGAGACCGAGATGAACATCAATTGCGTGGAAGCTAGGGGAAGGTCGGCCCTTCTGATCGCCATCGAGAACGAAAACCTGGAGATGCTGGAGCTGTTGCTGGAGCACAAAGTCGACACGAAGGACGCGCTGCTTCATGCGATTTCCGAGCAATTCGTCGAGGCGGTGGAAGTCCTTTTAGAACACGAAGAGACCCTTCACAGGAACGGGGAACGTCACGTTAGTCGCCTTCGCAAATTGCACAGATGTTAAGCGATTACCCTTGTCCACGTTGCTACTTTCTCTTCAGCATCTGTTCCCCTTTATTGCAGCGCCGATTTAGCCAGTTTAGCGACGGACGTGACTCGTAATTACGACGCGATTTCTCCGTCCCAATCTCTTTTCACTTATGGAAATCCCTGCTGGAAACCCAACTGCTAACGTAGGAAGATTTATGATTTCCATTGGCAAGAAATTATAAAACATTTGGGGAAATTAGTCGTGTGCGCGTTACGCAATTTTTCTTTGACCCACTTTGCTTCAGAGGATCGGACCTACAATTCAATCATCATAGCATCGACAGTTCGAAATATTTCCAAACAAAAATTTAAAGAGAAATACTACTCGAAGATAGATTTAACCTGAAAGGTTCACGGGTTTCCGAAGAAAAAAACTGCGGAAGTTGAAGTTTCTGTTCGGTCTTTTTGTCTGGTAACTTCTTAATCGAGAAAAAAGTTGGAAGTTCCGAGGAAAGTGGACCGAATCCGGTGGAATAGCGAGCCAGTCTCATCTTCGGTGAAGCTTGGGAACGTGTCCGAGCGTTGGCATTCAGAGTGGACGTGGGGAAATGAAGAAAAATAGTAAAGAGCCAAGGCGCAAAGCGACGCGGGATCCGATGGGTTTAATTTAATCGGCTTTCGCTGGGAATCAGCTTACGCGGAACTTCGGGAATAATTGTTGGAACCGACCTCCGGCCCAACGAGATGTTTGTTACATTGGCCTCGCGAGGTATAAAGCCTCTCGTTAACGACGCTGCCGGTTTTCGAGTTGTCTTGTACATTTCATTCGTCTATACTTGGTCCGACAATTTTTTTCCACTATTCGCTTTAAGCGGATGCTGCGCCCTACTTTTGCGTCGACGGTACGGTACCCAGAATGTTTATACCTTCACAGGACTGTCAATTTTTATACGCTCGCAGTTAATATTTAATCTACCATTTCTTTCGAATCTTAGAATCGTTGGAAGTGTTTGAATTTATTTTTCTCTCAAGCCAATTCCCAGACACAAAAAACTTTCCTTCGCAATAGCGACCAATAACAATTTAAAACAAAATAATTCACACTTTTGTAAAAAGTCATTCGATTTTAGAACGTGTACGAATACTTTGCACACCCACTGTATATAAGTATATATATACAGGGTGTCAGCCAAAGCAGCCACCTACAGATCTCCTTTAGTTTTAATGACACGAAAAATATTTGTGACATAATTCAAATGGTATCGAAGGAGGAATATCATAGAAGAACAATTTTTTCTGTCCGGTTATTTTTTCATAGTTTTTTCGTGTCGTTGTAAAATAAAGGAGATATTTAGGTGGCCTACTTTGGCTGAGACACTCTGTATATATATTAGAAGAGTGGAATAATAATATTAGTTAATTGTATTATTCCAAATCTGCTGACGAAAGCGAACAATTTTTCAACGTAAACGTCGGATTGGTTTTTTGCAGATTTAATGGCCATCGTGTTAGGAGCTCGGCCGATGATATTTCGATTCAAAATAATTATCGAGAGCCGACGGGACGCGACGCGTCGAGTGCTCGCAACGGATAAATTTTAATCCTTTGTGCTCGGGGCGCCAACCTGGTTAACCCCGAATGGTAGCGTTTCGCTTCGCATGCCAATTCAATTGGCACCGACAACGAGACCGTGCTGTTCTGTATTTTAATACGTCGTTTTAATTTCTAACAATTGTTCGTCCGTCTCAGTGCGAAAAGCGTGCCTCAATGCGAGCCGTTCATTTACCAAATCGAATATCTGCGCGACATACAAAATGTGCTTAACCTTTTAATTATTGCTGGTAGCAGCTTACACTTTCGTTCATTTGTTCACTCATCCAAATCGAATGTTCATAGAGTATAGAAATTATCACACAATCTTTCAAATTCATTTAGAAGTTTATAATAAACTTGTGATTTCGGGGCACTGTTCGATCAAAAATACAACAGCAAATTTGCAAATTATTAATACATTCTCAACGTTTCGATTCAAATACGGATCATTTTCAAGAAAGACGTTTTTGCGTTTGCTGTAGCAACATGGAAAATAAAATAAAAATAATGAAAGAGTTACGTAATCACAAGTTTATTATACAATTTCAATTTTCCATCGAGAAGAAATTTACATTTAGAAGTTTGTTTGGAATAGTTGAAGCTAGGGATTGACCTATCGATCTAGAGGTAAAATATCAACAAACTATGAAACTGGTTAATCGCTTTGACCTGTGAACGGCTAGCAATATCGCTGGCAGTGTACGTAAATTGAAATTATGCTTGGCCCTTTCAGAGTTGGGAAGCCGTGCCGCCAGACACAGCCACCTTCACGCCAGACATCACACCCCTAATTTTGTCCGCTCATAAGGACAATTACGAGATTATTAAGATCCTCCTGGATCGCGGATCCATCCTGCCTATGCCTCACGATGTTCGTTGCGGGTGAGCGATCTACCTTCATCTACTCACATTCTACTTAAGTTTTGGATCGTTTCTTATTAAATTCTCAACGAAATATCCAAGATGTAATAATCCACAGCACGTTCAAAATTATAAGAAAATTGTTAACCTCAATTTACAAAATTCTAACTACTTAGGTTGGAACTTTTCTAAATCAATTTTCAACAAAAAAGATCCAAGTTTTAATAATACACAGCACATTCAAAATTATAATAAAATTGTAAAACTTGTTCTCCAAAATTCAAACTACTTAGGTTGCGTCGTTTCTAATTAAATTCTCAATAGAAAATCCAAGATGTAATAATCCACAGCATATTCAAAATTACAATGAAATTGTTCAACTTGTTCTACAAAATTTTAACTACTTAGGTTGCGTCGTTTCCAATTAAATTCTCAATTAAAAAGATCCAATTCTAACTACTTTTCTAATTTCATTCTGAACAAAAATGAAGAACCATTCTTCAAATCGTAACATTGAAGAAAAGATAAAATTGCAAGTGCTCGAGGTAGAAGAAGGATCGGTTTAAATCGCAAAGGTTAATTAAAACAAGGTGGTATATTGTTGAAAAATGTGTTCCATTGCTTTTGAATGCCGCGACACGGACAGCACAGATAAATTTTCGAGTTTAACTACGTATTTTACGAACGATGAAATTATACCCATAAATAAAGGAAGGAAAGCGTAGGCGCGGAGGTCTACAATCGCTCGTTAGATATACCATTTCAGTCCGATTAATTCCCCCGACCTGGTTTAGCACCTTGCCCTTGCAATCTTCGGAGCAGCCCCCGCGTAAACTAATTAAGTTAGGGTAGATGCACTGCGAGAGAGCTACCCTATCACGCTGAAATTTCACCCCGCGAATTAAATTATAGGATTTGTCGCATACGATAAACCTATACCCTCAACGAGATTGCTCATTATTACTGTAATTAGTCGCGGTCTCCACTTAAAGCAGCAAAAATTAAATGAACGCATCGTGTGGAAACTGGAAGAGTCTTCATTAAAGAGTCTTCATGAGAGATTCTTAAATAAAATCTTTATTAATGATATTTCACAGAGAAACTTTGCTAAATCTTTTGGAAGAGAGTCTTTAATAAAGACTTTTTAAAAACCGTCGTTATTAAAAACTTGTTTAAGGACGTCTTTATTAAAAATGATGTAGACCGTCTTATAGAAGGAAATGTATTTAAATTATTCTGGCAGGTGGAACACATGGTTAGTAGACTGGAGCATGGAGTACGAACTACAAAATTGTTACGAAAAATGTGAGGTATAAAATATGAAATTAAATTAGCAATTGAAATGTGGAGTATGAAACATGAAATACAATGTAAAACATAAAATATGAATTTTTTTTTTTTGAGCTAGATGGTTCTCACATACAATCAATTGTATGCAACTGACTCCAACAAACGTTGAATGTTAACAATGATTTACCACCAAGGTATATTCATAAAAGTGAAGCGAACAAAAATTTTAATTTAATTTAATTTACAAAAATTTAATTTCACGAAAGCAAGCGGAGGCGATTCAAATAAATCTTGAAAAGGATCCAAACTAGGATCAAAACATCGATTATTTGACATTTGGCAAAATTGCTTCGTAATCAGTATTAAGCGATCGTACCGTTGCGACAAAAACATTTAACATTAGTTATTAACAACAAATACGATCGATAGAAGAAACATATTTATAAAATATGAGTTATGGAATAGCACAGAGGTAGGAGATTTTGAATTGAGCTGCTGGTGGAGAGGAGAGAGGTTCAATAACTGGCGTGGAGCTATTGGTGGGAAAGTGGCGAGTGTTCCCGTTGTTTATATTTGTTTCTGTTATTGACAGGTGCGACGAATGCGTGACGTCCAGAAAGGACGATTCCCTGAAGCATTCCAGAAGCCGAATCAACGCCTATAGGGCGCTGGCTTCGCCGTCCTTGATCGCTCTATCCTCGAAGGATCCGATTCTAACCGCGTTTGAACTGTCCTGGGAACTTCGGAGGCTTTCGTTCCTCGAACACGAGTTCAAGTGCGAGTACCAGGTGAGATCTCCGATAAAAATCAGTTGTTAACCCATCCATTATATTTCAATCAAAATTCAAATTCAACTTTCAATCAAAGTGGTCTAGATGAAAATTTTTAAAAAACATGAACTTATATTCTGAAAAAATCGTGTGCGTGGTGTCCACGCGCGACAAAAGTGAAACTTCTTGCCTATTATTTTTATCGGTCTCGACAATGCACTTGTTCATGGTGCAGCAAAATGTTGTGACTGCTCGGCATTTTGTTTATCAAAATTTTCAAAAGTTTCTGCATTTGTTTTCAGCATTATAATTTGTATATATAATTTTTATATTATTTAATTAAGTGTAAGTAAAGCAGCGCTTTCGCTTTCGTGCTTTCTCCCTCTCTCCCTCTGTTTCTCTTGCTCTTAGCTAGCCTACGAACTCTACGCATACACTCGCACTCGTCCCACTTCGCTAGAGCGGCAGAAAGAGTGGGGAGTCAGAACGCTGGCGCGGCTGACCATCCCCACCACTTCCGTTACGCATTTTTGTTTCATCGCCAGATCAGTTTTACCACGCCTAAAGAATTTTCACTTCAAAATGAACCGTTAGATAGTGCTTGTTATTTCAACATTATGTGGAATTCGTTTAGCGTTAATATCCTTTCCCTTTAAATTTCTCGAAACAAGAAATATATGACCTGGACCACTTTCATAATCATGGGCACATACGTACAATACAGAAGGATAATGAAAATGTATCGATTAAAGTTTCATTGAACGAGGTGCTTCTCTTTAATTCTTCTTAAACAAGAGAAAACTTCTTGGCCGCGGCGGTAGCTCCATAAATATATCGAGAGACACAACTCTTCCGGTGTTCCAGTTGAAAAGTTCATTTTGTTGGCAACGGGGAGGGGTCGAAGACCAAGGAACCACCTCGAATATTAAGTTTCACCCCGAGACTACCGGAGCCTTCTAACCGTTCACCTGGTAGGCCGCAGTAACTTCTGATTTATACTAGAATAAATCATCAGGCGGTCCATTCGCGACACGCTAGTCGATGCTTCTTTCTGGTGCCTCTTTTCTGAGCTATCTCGGATTTCATTGTTTGGCAAGAATCCAAAAGAATTATCGATTTACCCTCCGCGATCGCTGTTCGCACGAATTGTAGTGATTCCAGAACATTGTACAATTTTTTGTTATTGCTAGACTCCGGATGTTTATGCAAAATAAAAAAATATATAACAAAACCTTTTAAAAACCACGTTTATATTAAAATGCACTAAAAAGGAGAAAATAATTTTTTAGACACTACCCAGCACCCGGACGTCCGATGTACGTCCACTGGACGTATGGATGTAAATTAAACGTACATCGAACGTTCTATGGACGTCCGTGCTATCTGGGTAGTGACTGTAAATATAACCGTGGAGCGCTGAACTATATCGACGTAATCTTCGTGGGCACTCCACGCTTTTTTTATAGTCATTAATGTGTAAAAGAATTATTTTTCCATTTTAATAGTAATAAATAAATTTATTTTTTGCCTTTCCGCCTCAAAAGTTAGTTTACTTAGTTTTGTTAGGAATGCGAAAGATCTGGAGTCTAGTCATTCGCATAGTCAGGTAACCAACGAAAGGTTTTCGAGATTTCGAGATGGTCTGACCTCTTTCCGGAGGATATTTTTGATCATTTAGAGGACTACGTAGGATTTCAGTCTATCCAGCACACGTTTCGTGGTTGGTAACGATTACTCTGCTGGAAGTAATCCCGGTGACACCGGAAAACATACCGCGAAATTCAATTTGCTCGAAGAACGTGATCCCGGTTCGAAAAAGTGTCGGATAACCCATCTGAGGAAAATATATAAAACAACTCCTGAACTTCGAAGTCTCGGTCCTTCGGTGCTCGTCCTACTTTTCTTTCTTTCTCGGTCCGATTGCTTTCTTCTGGATCCTAGACCCAACGTGGATCCTCGTATCGGGAAACTCGAAAGACCTGGGACGTTCGGGGGGTTGTGGTAACGATATTTTCATTTATTCATCCACCAGAAGAGGGATTTTTGTTCTTCTATTTTCACGTTTTTTTTTATTTGTAGACGACGAAGGACACAATGTAATTTAGTTACAACAATTACGTTATTTAATGTGTTCGAATTTTTATAAATGATTATACAGGTACTATATTATATATTATTGTTCTGTCTGTGACTGTAGAAATTCATTTTTGCCTCACGAAAAATCGGAGACACTTTTCCGCTTCGGTAAGAATAGAATTCAGTTGTCTCTAGACCGCATTGAAACCGAATCGTGCCGATTCACTGGAGAAAGAGTATTCCCCGAGACGTAACGGTTTCCCTGGAGGTATTAAAAAAGAATGAAAGCGAGGGAGATACATTCGTGTCTTTAAGAATCTCCGGGAAAAGCGACTAAAACGCGTAGGCTTTTTCCCCGTCTTTCCAAATATACTGGCCATTTATTTTGTGCTTTTACCGGAGAAAAATGTATCCTTGCCATCCGGATACGTCCCAGGTATCCTGAAACTCGCTGAGCTTTGAAATTCTGTAGCTGCTTTTACTCGTCATTTAAAGCGCCATGGGTTCAGGCTTCTGCGTTCGACTGTTTAGATTTATGATTTCTACGATCGATCGTAGGTCTTTGCTGCTTTCACTGACAAATTTCTGAAATTTTATGAATTTTATCTCATTTCCAACGAAATTAATTTTTCAAATCCACTCGAGCCTTTCTGCAAGTTATAACTCGCAACTAATTCGGAAACTCCAATATAATTTCCCGTAGGAGTTCAAAATTCAATTTCAAAAAATACGTACAGGAACCCAGGATTTACTTTTGCAATTCTACATCAACCAAAGCACTTCAAAGACAATTTTACATCAACCAAAACATGTACGAAAATTTTTCTTTTCCAATTCTACATTAATCAAAATACATTAAATAGTCCCAAGCCTCACTCTTCTGAATTCTCCATCGAGTTCTGGAGAAAGGGAGCGATTTCCAGGTGTGACAGGGAAGAGACGGTCGTGTGAAACGACAGAACGGGACCACGGCTCGGTGCCAACTCAAATATTTAGATGAAAGCGATACACGAAACGACCCGGGATGTTTTGCTAATATCACAGAGTGGCCGCGTACTTCTCGTGACTATCGAAGTTTAACGAGACGTTAAATATCGCTATATGACCGTGAAACCGTCGGACAATGTCTCTCTGTGTTCGATGGACGCCGTCTCCGCGGCGAAAGACAATCGTCGTATTTCGAGAAACGTTTTTCGAGATCCACGTGTTCCTTTTGTTTACACGGGATTCACAACGAGCGCGTTCGCGCGACGCCTTGAGTCAACAAAAGTCGACCGTGAGAATCAAGCTGAGCCACGGGTAAAATCTCGTGAAACCGTTCACCGCACGATGATTCTTATTTCGGATTCTTTGCGCGCTGACATTTCAATTTGTTCGGAAATTTTTCGTCGGAAATGTTAGGGGGGACTCTCTTAACAAAACAACGGCTTTTTTAAGTCACAGGAAGTGAAAATTTTATTTATCAAACGTATTCTGAAAAAACTACAAACGTTTAGAGGTACTAAACCTTGCAGGTTCTCACGATTTTCGATCTCAAACTGCAATAAATCTAGGTATTCTTACATCTTTCATTTCTGTCCAACTAATTGCTCTAACTTCTCAGAAAAGTCCAAATCGTATAGTTCAATATTAAAGAAGTTATCACTTTTTTTAGAAGACCGAAAATGAATGGACTATCTTATAGCACAAGTCATACAGAGGAGAACCTTGAGTTTTCACGAAGATACACGGTCTTTTTATACAGTGTTTTAGCCACACTATATTATGATTTACTGTATCTGAAATTTACCTCTAGAGTCTCTCAATTTATCGCCTCTTCTACAGAGAAAACCACTTAGTTCATAAAGCATTCCTCCACCGCTATCTCTCGACGAATTCACCCAGAAAATCGGAAATAAATTGTGCGGTCGATTACCCAGCTCCACAATCCTTGCAGATAAACAATAGGCAAGAATTCAGCCTAGGTCCCTGGACCACGGATAATCCTTTGAAAGTAGTCCTCCGAGCAGAAAATCGTCGATCGTTCTGTACAGAAATTAAAAGAGAGCAATCGAGGACCTTTTAAAATTCCACTCGTCATCGTAAAACTCCCGAAGACGGACACGAATGATCCTCGACCCGTTGGATTTCTCATTGAAAGCGACTCTTCCAGAAAAATCGTCCCACTTTATCCTCCGTTCTGTACACGAATTGATCAACAAGGCCGGAGATAGAAAGCTTGAAGATTCCATCGTCCATCAGGGGAGACTTTGACGTCGAAGATCAAACCGGTTAAACACGATGTCGGTAAAATAAATCATCCCTGATAGCAAATTGATTAAGCCTGTCGAAGGATCGGTAAACGATTAACGAGAATAGATTACAGCAGGCCGAGCGTCGCATCGTCCGTCTTCTACTTTTAACGGAGAAAAAAGCAACCCTCGCGTCACTGTGGTCCTGTTTTTACGGAATGATGGTCCATTTCAGCATCGCGACATCTTTATGGAAGCGCCCGTCTCCGGAACACAAGTCCTCTAAAATATTATACAGCCTTTTTCAAGGGATAGTCCCGTTTTCAGGGTTTCGAGGATGCGGAATGCGCCTTCTCATTTCTCGGTAATTGCAAGGTTGGCTTTCTCAGTAGTCAAAAAAGCTAGATAATAGATCAATCTAGGCCGCAATCACCCTCAAAAGTTCTATTTTTACGTTTACGAGGCGTAATTTGCATTATTCGGAAGCATGCAGCTGTCGCAGCTTTGTCAAAACAACTACAGTGGGTGTACAAAGTGTTCGTACACTCTTTAAAATGGAATAACTTTTTTATAATTGTATCAAAAGACCTGATTTTTTATAATTAATTAGAACCATCGGTTTATGAAATGATATACAAAAAAGATTTTCCAAAAAATTATTATTTACAAGGTTACATGCAAAAATTGAAAAGGCATTTTTTAAAACCTTTTTATTTAGCCTCTTCATGAAAATTTGAAATTTATGTTTTGGAGATCTATGGTAGTTATCCACATACTGAAATTTTATCGAAATCGTTTAACATACACACGAGCTGCAAGCGGTTAAAAATTGTGAAAATCGTAGTTTTACACGATTTTTGATCAGTTTCCGCTTAAAATCCACAGAATCGCAAATTACCTGCAGAATAATGAAAATTATGCCTCGTAAACGAAAAAATAGGACTTCTGAGGGCGATCGCAGTCTAGATCAATCTTTTATCCAGCGTTTTTGACTACTGGTAAATCCAACCTTTGAAAAGGCGCAGCTTGCATCGTTGCAATCCTGGAAAAAAACGAGTCTACTCGTTTGGTACGTTTCCTCTTTGAATCGTTAAAATTGTAGAATTTTTAAAAACCTGGTACAGCATGCAAGGTGAGTAGATTGCAAGAAGTTGGACGGGTCGGCTCTCGGAGCCCTTCGATTCCCTTCGAAGGCAATAAATCCGGAGGCGCAGCAAATTGCCGGGCTCGTAAACCTTCCAGGTGATCGGCGAGCATCGGAGGGGAATAAATAATAGTGCAATCTTCCAGGCGCTTTGCATTCGCGATCAAATTTTCTCCTGGATTACATTTTGTCCGTTTTGTTTCCGTCGTTTAGCCCCGATCGGTTAAAAGAAACTTCTCGGGAACCGTCGAGGAATAAACGCGGTTATCCAAGCTCTAAAAGAAAAGAAATTTTCGAGTAAAAACTTCGATCGATCCCCGGAGTACGACACCGACAACTTGCGTCGTTACACCTGGCTTTCGAGAAGAAAAACACTATCGGTGAAAGTTTTAAAGTCGGGATATATCGAACAACGACAGTTTCCGTGACTAGTTGCGTTGTTGTAGACCAACGAAACGTTGTTGACGAGCGTCTAATTCGATCACGATGATGTTGCGTTTGCAGGAGCTGAAGAAACAGTGCCAGGACTTTGCTACTGCCTTGCTAGATCATACCAGGAGCTCCAAGGAGCTGGAGATCCTCCTGAATCACGATCCTACAGGACCCGCGTTCGAACACGGAGAAAGGATGCATCTGAACCGTCTCAAGCTCGCTATCAAATTCAGACAAAAGGAGGTCAGTGAGAATTATACAGGGTGTCCCTAGATAAGTGTAACTCCCGAAAATGGGATGTTCCTTGGGTCATTTGAAACGACATTTTCCTTTACAAAAATGGCGTCCGCGGCTTTGTTTAGGAGTTATTAACTAAAAACACGGACCAATCAGAGCGCGGCTACAGCGGGTTGATTCTGGTTCGGCCAATAGCGACACCACGTTAAGCGGGACCTGTCGCCGAGTCGGACTCCGTTCGCTATAACCGGGCTCTGATTGGTCCGTGTTTTTCGACAATAACTCCTAAACAAAGCACCGGACACTATTTCTATAAAGGAAAATGTCGCTTCAAATGACCCAAGGAACCTCCCATTTCCGGGAGTTACACTTATTTTGGAACACCCTGTATACTTTATCTTCTATCTATTTCTACACAATTCTTTTCAACGCGTTGCACTCTTTATTTGTTCTTATACGAGTTTCCGGAGACGTTCGATTTATTGATACACCACTCTTTCGACACGTTTCATTTATTTCTGTACGCAATGTTTCACTCCTTTTCAAGTCTCAAAATCTAAAACCCACGGAACAGTTTGGAAACAACAATTTTCACAAAATAGGTGGTCCTAAAAGTTTCTTTCACTACGTGCATATTCCATATAGTTAGATAACATCAACATTCGAAAATAACACAATCTTCTGTTCGTTTATGTCATACTATTCCTTAAGCTTCCCCTTTCTTAACCTTCAAGTGGTTTACGTTTAGTCAGATTATAAAGTTTCATCGTAGAACCTCTCGAAAATTTTGAATAAATTTATTCAGACATTTTTAAGTGTATTATTTCAGACGGAATCATTCAGATGTCTTAAAGAAGTTAAAAAATGTTGATATTTGCAATTTTCGCACAATACAGTAGCAAAAGTTAGTGTACAGAATTAAAGTGCAAATTAATAGCATTATTAAAGAGCATATTAATCGAAACGAACGTTTGGGACAACCTACTACTTCCAAAAATAGTCACTCCAGCAAATCCTAAAAAAAGGAAATCATCCTTCCTCGCAAAGAACATCGCAACAGTTATATCCACGTTTTCCAAACACGTCCGAAACACGTCACAAACTTGTCAGAACGTCTCCAAACGATGGTCGTCAGTTTCCTTGCCAGTATACCGTTCGTTTCCGTTCGAAGCCACCGTAAATATTTGATTTCCTGGTCGTCGGAAGGAATCTCGCATTCGTAAGTTCAATCGAATCGTTCCTTGGGGAATGAAATAGCTCGTGTGGTCGAAGACATACACTCGAAGAGTGTATTGGCGTAGTCACGTTAGGCTGAATCTTGAAGGTATCGGATAATCTTGCGACTGGTCGTAACTCCTGGATTAAACTGTAATAAGTTGAATTTGCCGGCGACGACATGACCGGAAACTGTCGGCCGCTATTAGATTATCTTTGGAATTTCCAGTTCGTGGCGCATCCTAACGTGCAGCAGCTCCTCGCATCGATTTGGTACGAAGGTCTGCCGGGTTTCCGTCGGAAAAACATGGTCCTACAAGCGGTGGATATCGTCAGGATCGGTGTCCTTTTCCCGTTCTACAGCGCGGCGTACATCATCGCGCCTCACAGCGGTATCGGGCAGACCATGAGGAAACCGTTCATCAAGTTCATCTGTCACTCGGCATCCTACTTCACTTTTCTCTGTGAGTATCGAATCTGCCCACGCAATCCATTTCAATCCCCTCTCTCCCTCTCTTTTTCTTGTTTCTCAGTTGATTTTCTACTAGTTTATTCGTGCCCATATTTATCAAACCGATTAAAATAATTGTGAAACGAATTTCACGTAACGTTAAAATAATAAATAATGTTAAAATAACAATAACCTAACGGTTCATTTTTGACGAAATTGTAAAAATTACATTGAATTGATTTAGTTTAAATTAATGCGATAAGAAATAGCTGATCAATTCTGTTTTTAATAACTATGAACGCGTACAATGATTGGAAGTCGAATTTGAATTTAGATTTATATGCAGTGAGTGTACAAAGTGCTCGTACACTTTTTAAAATGGAATAACTTTTTTATAATTGTACCAAACGATCTGATTTTACAGAATTAATTAGATCCAATTGAAACGTTAACGATTCTAAAGTAATTCGATGAACCACAATGGTCACACTCAAATTTGTTTGTTAACGGTGCAGTTCCAACAAAAGAGACTTTCGGATGCGACATATCTTTGTCAACGATCAATATTTTTCTGTGAAAAAATTACAAGAACTATTTCAGAATACGCTCTCTCCGACACAAAAGGATTCATCCCGAAAGATTCGCTTGTTTTCGAGAAAACAAATTCAGAAAGCCCCCCGATTCCCCGCTCCCGTCGACCAACAACATCCCTTTATTCCGACGCCACGCCGGCTGGAAACTCGGCCTTGTGTTCGACTGCTCTCGCGAACGGCTTCGTAAACATCACTGAAAGGAGTTGCTGGTGAACCCCCCGCGGCTCACGACATCCTCGAAAAGCGTAATTGACCCGGAAGTTAGACTAACGATATTTTGAGGCAGCGAGTTACGCGGTTCGCGGAGATAATGCGCTCCTCGAGGACGCGTAGCATTTCAGGAGATTATTCGGGAACAAGCACGGTTAATCCCGAAGGCTCTGGAACGCGGCCGTGCTCGTGTAGACGTCGGGAACCACGTTTTACGCCAGTGATCGTCGACGTTGCCTTGATTTGACGCTGCTAATCTGCCTAGAAATTGGCCGCAACCATTTTGTCGGACCGCGGAACCCAGACTCCTTTTTAAGAGGATACAGTATCCCTTTGCTAGGTCATTTATCAGTGTACTCCACCATCAGTGTCTCTCTAGCCATTTATCATTAAGTAGTCTAACCGTGCGTGGCGTCACGCGATCCAGTAATTGCGAGTTTAACCTATGGTCCGTGTACTTCGACCAGTTCGGTGGATTAAGTTAACGCCGCCTCGTTGAATTCGGTGAATAGACGTTTGTTCCTTTCGCAGAATTGTTCAGATGCTTCTTTTCACGGCGCAATATCTTGTTGCACCTTAACGAGATGATTAAAAGGAGAAAGAAATTTATATTTGGCTCCTGAGCCTTGTAATCAATATCCATACTTTTTATTTTCAGCAATGATCCGAGTCTAGTAATCAATAAAAAATTAATTGTTACTGTACTCAGGATTTATTTAAATTGATGCCTGGATACGTACTTTGTTATCAATTTTATTTTATTTTTTAATATCTTCTTGTGTCGCATTAGGTTTCGCGGGCCACCAATTTTTTTATTTTGTATTTTGAACACGTTCTTCCATGAAATGCTTACTGTATTATCGTTTCATGATCAATTAGGAATAATCTATATAAATAAAAATGAAATGCTAATTTTAAAAAAATGTCCGTAATAGTTCGAATAAGGTTTTTAGGGAAAGAAGAATTGGAAAAGTTGCCTGGAAAAATGGAAAATTCGCGACAAAATGAAAGCGCTTTTTTCTATGGAATTTTTGTATGAACTCAAGACCATAAGTCACGATTCGAATGATGGATATGGGTAATTCTCTTTTTGTTTTGTTCGTTATGATCCTGGAAAAATTTTCAGGAAAAAAATTCGAGACAATTACAAAGTACCGTCGGAAAATTCGGACAAACTGCAAAAATCATAATTTTTTAAACGGTACACAAAACGATCACAAACAAATTTATTGAAATTTGGACAGGACAACGTCTAACGGGTCAGTTAGTATTAAAATAAAGCAAGATAGAAGCACGATACCTCAGTGATTTGTACAAACTTTCCGCTCGAGAACAATTCTGGAAAGTCGCGTAGTTATTCCCCCGGGAATGGTCCCGCAGCGTTCCCGTGAAATCGACCAATCAAACCGCGATAAAAACTGGAAAAACTGCAGCGATAGCTCGTAATAGGAAACGCGGGACGCATCCAGGAAGCCAGGGAATTCCGTTCATAGGATTCCATCGACGGATCCGATAAAAGGGAACCGGTTGTTCGAGGACGTTTCTACTGGCAGCCACGTCTGACATGTTTATCGTCTCGCCGGTTAATGGTGGCTGATGACTCAAATTTAGAGCGGTACCGTGGGCTCTGGCTATTATTGGTAGCGAGAGAAAGGTATTCGTAAACCCCGCCACCACTGAGAGATATTTGTAAACTGTTTAGAGCACGAGACCCGCGATGTTTGACTCACCGACGTGCCGAAAGGTAAAATACGTCGCAGGAAACGAGGCCGGACCATTTCGATAAACTTGCCAGCGAAATGCGTGTGGAATGTAAACGCGGATTTTCTTTTTGTACCATTCATCTGTTCGGGCAGACCGGAAACGCTCTGTCGACGTTTCCGATTTTTTTCTTTGGACCTGTGTTCGCTTCTTAAAATGTTCCATCGACGAAACAGGAGAGAAATAAAAATTCAAGTAACTTTATGGAAGACTAAACCAACGATAACGTCTAAATTGAAAGAATGAAATGAATTAATTCCATTAAATCCAAGAATATTCAAATCTTATTGCAAAATGAAACGAACAACTTGAAGATACATTTAACAGTTGAAGATACATGTGTTGAAAGCAAACAGCTGGCGACAACATTTGAACGCTGAGCAGAACCGTGAAAGAACGAGGAGAAAATAATGCCACAGAGAATGATTGTCTCCGGAGGCGGCAGCTTTGGAAGTACGCGAAACTTTTTGACAGCCACGGGCCACAGCAAAGCTTAATTAGATTTATTAGTATTCCACTGGTACTTTCAAAGGCGATGGTGGTGACAGATGCTGTATCTCGCGCGAGAAAAATAGTAACGAAGTTATACGAAAGACCTGTGTCTCACGAGACGTTGCACACTCCGGTGCATCTGAGAAAACTACCCTTCGAGGTCACTGAAACGACCCGGACGTGTATCAACATGCAGCACGGGGCGGATTCTTCCCGATGCACTTTGGTCAACTTCAATTTCGCCACTTTCTGCGAGCTTGAAAACTTTCGTCCTTCTACGTTTCAGTCTGCTGTCGCTCCATTTGCTTTTCGTTTCTCGAGGCTCCTCTCAAATTGAGCGTTTATGATAAAAGCTAGTGGGTCCATAGAAGAATTAAGTAATCTAATTAATTACTTAATATTTAAATATGGTATCAGGTATTATATCAATTTAATATCCATCAAATGAAAAAATATCGTACAGAATTATTCTACGTCGGAAGAAACGTTCATATAGCCTAAATCAATCATAGAATTAAATTTTTATTGCAAAATATGGTATCAGGTATTATATCAATTTTATATCCATCAAATGTAAAAAAAATCATATAGAATTATTCTCGGTCTGTTTGCTTAACCCTCATCCGTCCCTCGTGTCAATTTATCACAGTTTTTCCGAAATAAATTATACTGTTCTGTAGGTAAATTGTCCCGAAACGTTGCGGCTGTTATTTTTTTATTTAACTCATCAATTTGTCAATTGGACATCAAGGGACAAATTTAGTTCCTGAAATGAAGGACGAATGAGGTTTAAGTAGTGGATAGTTTACCAACGAGCCTAATCACTGGTTTATGAGGAAACGAACTCGGAAAGAGTAAATATTAATAGCTATTAAGACAGTTAGGTAATGAGCAAGATATAGCAGTGGCTGTCGCCGAGAGCTAACGATGACGCGTTCTGTCCACAGTCATGTTGATTCTAGCTAGTCAAAGGATAGAGAGCGTGATTGGCAACTGGACAGGCAATGAAGTCGTGAAGAGCGAGCCGGAGCGGACGAAAAGGGGTGCAGCGCCTACGATCATCGAGTGGTAAGACAATATTTTCAACCCCTTTACAACCCCGCCGAAGAAAAACCTGAACGAGATCACAGATCTTAACCTTTATCCTGATTTATCTCAGCCTGATATGTGCATTTTTACCTGGAATCGAAACGACCAATTCCAAATTGTCATGACATTTTCTCAATGTTCTCGAAATCGTTTGTTTCACAAGGAAGAGTGATATGGAAACGATTTTATTCGCATTCACACTTTTCACTAAACAAACTCTGTAACTCTTTAACCCCTTGCCCTACCACATCGTGTCAGACTCGTTACGAAGAAATTCTGAAAATCTAAGAAACACTGTTATTGGAGAACATGTAGGTGTACAATAAATACAAATTGTCTCCTTTTTTAGGAAATTAAGAACTACAAAGAAAGTTCTAATCACCGAGACCGTAAAATAAATCGTAAGATATACAAAAGCAACGTCGGCAGGATTACTTCTTTGATTGATTGTAAAAAGCCGCACGAACGACAGTAAACATGTTTTGCCGAGAATCGGCGGAAGACGATTGAAAAGTAGTCTATCCCCAAAACTCCCTCCAAGTCGATATAAATCTCGGTATCCTATAGTACCCACCGCGGAAAGAGAGTTTCTCCCGGTGATAAATAAAAATAAACACGAACCGTATGGCGATCGTGCCCGTGCGAAACTATTTTCACGTCCGCGATTTTTCCCGTTTACATTGTTCAGGGAAGTTCGACGGTGTAGTTTATAATAGAGAGTTTATCTCGTTTTGCGGCTGATAGAACTTTTAATGGGCTGTACGAATTTCTGCTTGATTACTGCTCGCGTGAATTGGCTCGCCAAGAACCATTCGCAAACTCTTGCGAACAACCGTTAATATTTTTGGAACAATTCCGCTGGTACATTGTACTTGGATGTTTCCAGCGGAGATATTGTTTTATTGGCTCTGATTGTTTGATTTGTTGGGGAGGTTTTCTGTTTACCGTCGGTTCGAGGGTCCCTAACTTTCCAGCTGTAGATTTCAGAGGCTATTCAAGGGACTTACTGTCAAGCGACAACGACGATCCCAGTGTAACGAGATGTAAATTGTTCCCATTGTCGATCGACTTTATAAAATCATTTCTTCATATCATTCATCGCAATCATCACCTCTAAAGAATAAATTCTTTTTCTACCCATCATAATGTGCTTACAATACTGAAAGAAATGTTGATATGCAAGAGTATTTTCGTTGTTTTCTACAACCGGGAAAAAAAGTGGTGAAGTTTAAGGTGTTTACTAGGGATGTAACTTTCCTTCGAAGGTCGAAGATTTCGAAGCTTTGAAACTTCGAATGTCGAAGTTTCGAAGTGCCCTTCGTTCCTTCGAAGACTTCGAAGCTTCAAATCTTCGAAACTTTGAAACTTCGATTTCTGAAAATTCGAAGGCGATTATAATCAGTTTCTAATTTCGAACGTCATTTTTTCAATTTATCAAAAATCGTAATATCGTATGAAACTCATAAGTTACAACTTCATACGTGTCGTGGACTTTGAAATTTCGAGCACTTGGAAGACTTCGAAGCTTCGGAAAACTTACAGCCCTGTTTACCCTCACATCACCCTTAAACGTATTTTAACGAAAAATAATTGTTTCGCACAAAATATCAATAAAAAATGCCGTAGAGGTCGCTGGACCATGTTTACCTTGCTAGTCCGTTTAGCGACAGGGTGCATAAGATTGACACGGTACCAAAGAAACTCTGAAAGTACTCTGAAATGATTATAATCGAAAGTAAGCAGCGTAGGTCACCATCATCGCCTAAGAGACCTCAAGTACCTCGAGGCTACGGTCTGTAAAACCCGGTTCCAGTCAAATAGAGTGATCCGTCTTCTGAAAAGTGAAAACTCCATCCAATTCCGCGATGTTTCCATTCCTCGTGATACGCTCGAGATCTCTTCCAGTCGAATCGAAGACGTCTGGGGAACACGTTCCCCGTTCGAAATTGCATTTCTCGAGGACCTCGACGTCGTGGGTCGCGATTTCACGTTGATGGGAACGACGTCGAGTCAGATTAAACCAAGCAAACAGACCACGATGACAACGACAGGATCTTAGAGAGCGTTCTCTTTCGTTTTCTCTCTCTTTCTGTATCGCAGGTTCATCCTAGCCTGGGTGTCCGGTTTGATTTGGTCCGAGGTGAAGCAGTTGTGGGACGTGGGACTTGAAGAATACGTGAACGACATGTGGAACGTGATCGACTTCGTCACGAACTCGTTGTACGTCGCGACCGTCGCGCTTAGGGTCGTGGCATACTATAGGGTGCAGAAGGAGATCGAAGGACAAGAAGCTGAGTTGCAGAGGGAGCAATGGAACACGTGGGATCCTATGCTAATCTCTGAGGGACTCTTCTCTGCTGCCAATATTTTCAGGTTCTTCTTTCTACTTCGCTTCTTCGACTATTCTTTGGAAAACTACCACCGTCAGCCACTTAGAAACGGCAAAATTTAAGATAAAATTTAATCCATTTCCCTTGTGTCGCCGACTTTTCGCCGCAGTGTGAATTTAACGTCAAAGAAGAAATTCCACGTTCGGTTAAATAATGCATGACTTATTCGCGATCAGTTCTCAAAGGTTTCTCGGTCAAAAACACATTGTAGAGTGTTCTCCGTAGAAGCAGCGCTCGTTTCCGTTTTAATTAGGCGAGTAATTACGAATTTCTCTATTCCGAAACGCAGTTAGCGCCGCGTGAACTCCTCTCGCGGATAATTAGCGGTTTCCCTTTCAACGTTAATTTCGGCCTGCTTAAAACGCGCACCACTACGCGTACCTCGCACACGTAGACAAACACAGACGTCGTTTAAGCGTCATTGAACAGAGACGCTATAAAGTCTGTTTTACATTTGCAGCTCACTGAAACTGGTCTACATTTTCTCGGTGAATCCACACCTCGGGCCACTTCAAGTCTGTCTATCGAGGATGATCATGGACATTATTAAATTCTTCTTCCTCTACGTGTTGGTGCTGTTCGCGTTCTCCTGCGGTAAACTGATTAGAATTATTTCGGATGGAGGATACTGAATTTGGTAAGGAACTTGACTCGATGTTTTCTTGACAGGTATGAACCAACTGCTCTGGTATTACGCTCACATGGAGAAGAAACGATGCCCGTTTGCCATTGGAAACTATACTCCTAACGCTAACAATGGAACGAACGATACCAATGCTTGCTTCGTCTGGCGACGTTTTGCCAAGTAGGTGACAATGCGGAGACACTTACTCCTTTGCGGACGAGTCGCCTCTGGAGCGACGTTGCTTGCTCTCGGATTGTGCCAAACAAATTTTCGATGAAACGTGCTTCCTGCAATAAAATCTTCTTCGTTAGCATTGCCACCTTGAATTAAATTTTCATTCATTCCTACATGAAATTTTCATTACACGTGCCATGTTTGATCGGACTCGTTTGCTTCGTTAGCGATGCCCTCTTTCAGATGGCGTTCCGTTTGGATTGCACATTTTCAAGCGGGGTTAATTTCATTTGCATATTTAACATCTCTCGACACTTTGCGTTCCTCGTATCCTGCAAATGGGGGGGGGGGCAGGCATGACCTTGAAAAAAGCTATGAAAAAATAACTGGGAAAAAACATTTGTTCTTCTATGATATTCCTCCTTGGATACCATTTAATTGATGCCATAAATATTTTTCGTGTCATTAAAAATAAAGGAGATATATAAGTGGCCTGTTTTGGATGAGATCCTGTATATGTTTAGATGTTTAGATTTTATTAACTTCCCGATTCATAGGGAAGTTATGGTAATTACCCCGAAAATCGAAAATCGAATTTTTAACAGATCTCCACGTTTCATGGTCATTGGATTCATTTTAGACTATTTTTATCAAAATGTCGGTATGTGTGTGTGTGTGTGTGTGTGTGTGTGTGTGTGTGCGTATGTCCGTTTCTATGGTATCAAATTTTTCGTTAACGTTATCAGAAAAAGTAATAACGCGATCAGAATAATGAATGATGCATTGGAAGTGCCCCGCTGCAACTTAGAGCTGATAAGATTTTGGTCAAGTTTGGTCAAGTAGTTTTTTAGTTTTTAAAAAAAAAAATTTTTTTTTTTTTTTTTTTGAAAAATTCAAAAGACTACATACATCATGTGGTTGGGCATACTCTATATGCCCAAAACAGTGTTATAATCACTTTCCCTGAAAACATATAATCTTCTTAAAACGTACGAATAGCAAAATAAAAACTAGCTGGTTATTGTTGCTCGCTCGCTTCGCGAGCTCGCGGGTAGAACTGCTCTTGCGAGAGGGTTAGTGGTACGCATTGCTAGTGGGGCATACAGCTATTAATGTTTTTTTACCCCGAAAATCGAAAATCGATTTTTTAGCAGATCTTCACGTTTCATGGTCATTGGAGTCATTTTAGACTATTTTTAACTTCCCGATTCATAGGGAAGTTACTGTAATTACCCCGAAAATCGAGGATCGATTTTTTAGCAGATCTTCACGTTTCATGGTCTTTGGAGTCATTTTAGACTATTTTTATCAAAATGGTGTGTGTGTATGTGTGCGTGCGCGCGCGTATGTCCGTTTCTATGGTATCAAATTTTTCGTTAACGTTTTCTGAAAAAGTAACGATGCGATCAGAATGATGAATGATGCAATCGATGTGCCCCGCTGTAACTTAGAGCTGATTAGATTTTGGTCCATATTGGTCAAGTAGTTTTTTAGTTTTTTTCGAAAGAAGTTCATTCAACAATGCAAATTATACGAGAGGACGGAAATTTTCCACCGAAGAAACAAACATAATAATTACAT
The DNA here is from genome assembly GCA_963971365.1 of Lasioglossum villosulum. NCBI lineage: Eukaryota > Metazoa > Arthropoda > Insecta > Hymenoptera > Halictidae > Lasioglossum > Lasioglossum villosulum. Next base: position 47,542,005 of record OZ020496.1, on the reverse strand, counting down.
ATATTTTTTTTTATAATTTAAACAAATTTCTTTAAAAAAATTTTTTTTTTAATTTTCCTTTTTTAATTATGCAACTAATGCTAATGTTACCGCTTAGAATAATCGAAAATTATCCCAATCCAAGAGTGAGTTATTCATCGCTACTGCCGAGAATACATTTTCAAAGAATATCGATGAAAGTACAAAAACATTTATATTACAATCCATTAAAAAAACAAGCAGTTCAATACGAATTATTAACTGAGATGAAATTGAAAGTTAATATAAAAAAATGGTTAATGGAGCATGCGAGCAACGAACATACGATGTTGGTTTAATGCGACGCCATACAGAAAACATTTTGATAAGTAGAAAACTATTGAACTTCCCTGAGGACGTATAATCTACTTAAAACGTACACTAAATAATGATAATAATATACTGCAACTAACGAATCGGGAAGTTCTTTGTGTGGCTCGTGGAGAGTCACACACAAAATAACATCCGTACCACTAACCCTCTCGCGAAATCGCAAAGCGAGCTACAATACCCCTACCTGCGAAGCTCGCGAAGCGAGCGAGCAACAATAACCAGCTAGTTACGTATGTAATTAAATCGATTACACGTTAACCATTAAATATATATGTATATATAAATATTTATAGCCTGTTCGAGACAGTGCAGACGCTCTTCTGGGCAGTGTTCGGCCTAGTTGACCTTGAGAACTTCGAGCTGGATGGGATCAAGGCGTTCACAAGATTCTGGGGTATGCTGATGTTCGGTTCGTACTGCGTGATCAACGTGGTGGTGCTGTTGAACCTGTTAATCGCCATGATGAACCACTCCTATCAATTGATCTTCGTGAGTGACGATTGTCATCCTGAATTAGATCCTGCTCCGTGAAAATCGTGGAGGGTGCTGAATTGGTTAGGGTTGTTCTGTAACAATCAATTTCTGATCCGCATCAGGCACGCGCCGACGTCGAATGGAAGTTCGCCAGGAGTAAATTGTGGATCAGCGCTTTCGAGGAAGGTGGAACGGTGCCGCCCCCATTCAACATAATCCCAACGCCGAAGAGCGTCTGGTACATGGGCCAATGGATGTACCGGAAGCTTTGCGGCCACAGCCGTGCTGCCAAGAAAGAGCACATGCGGACCATCAGGGTGAGATTACTTCTAATTGAACGTCTACTGTCTCTGCGCGAAGTTATTGAATTCTCTTGAATAGATCTCTTTCTCCTTTCTCGAATACCAGAAGATTATTAAGAACTCGGTAGGTATTAGCTACTATCTTCTAGATTACCCCATTAGACACTCCTCTAGCTAACGCCCTTAGAGATTAGACAGTTTCTTTGCTTTTGATCATAGGAATTAGAACGTCTTAGCTGTTAATATACAATCTAGGAATTTTAGATGTCCCCCGTAGATGATAGATATATGGCTTTCTGCAGGGCCGGCGCCAGGTAGGTTCAGCGCGTTCACCGGAACCCGGCCCCCCGGTTTACGAAAATTACCCAATTAAAATTTTCATCAATTTTCATCTGAGAAAATTATTCCGTCAATAGAAAGTGAAGTAGCAATTTCAATCGATTTCGATGGTGTTGTCAAAGATTTGGCGTCGAAACAAGCGAGAAAAATTATTTAATATTATTGTTGGATTGTATTATTATTAGATTAGATAGATTATTAGATAACTTTGACAAATTGCCAATCTCAAATTTGCTTTGTTTGTACCATTGATCGAAACTGTGCGCCGAGAGCATATATTATTTTGATTTATTATTTAATACTCATCTTACAAAAAATATACAATATGTAACAGCATCTGTAAATAAATTATTCCTCGGTGAAAAATTTAAGTGTAGGATTTGAACGTGTACTCAGGCCCCGCAAAATTTTTGAACCCGGCCCCGCAATAGGTCACGCCGGCCCTGGCTTTCTGGCTACCCTACTGTTGCTACCATAACGATTAAGCCTGTTTTTTCGGTAACGTTTTAGATATTCGAAGCTACAAGCTTTGCTGCCTTTCTAGGGACTAGGAAGTTTCCGTACAGCTGGCCTATTAAGTACTAGCCTCTGCTGTTGGCCTCTTAGAAACTAAGCTATTTAATTAGCCTTATGTTAGGGCTAGAAATTATCCTTTCAGCTACGTAAAATTTATTGTAGAATATGGACACTCTTTTTCTAGATGCTTTCCTGGGGATTACAAATTTTTGTTCTAATTACCTCCTTTAGGAATTACACGGTCTAGCTGCCCTTAATTTGAGAACTGGAAATTATACTCCCAACTACCCTTGACAGCTAGCCTTCTAGGAGCTAGAATCTCTTAATTCTTTTTTTCCTAGGAACAAGGAACTCCAACTACCCTGAATTGGTACAAGAAATCGTAGCTATTTTTCTAGCTAATCCTTTAGAAAATTCCTACAAAATTTTTAAAGCTGTCTCAGATCTTCTTTGTAATTATTCATTTAGAAAGCTTCAGATAACCTTCTAGAGATTACAAATTCTTGTTACACTTCTAGAATGTATAGAATCATCTTCTTCTTCGTTTGGTTAACTTTGTAGGCACAAACTTTTCTAAACTACTTTTCAAAGCATTGAATACCTTCCTAACGTCTTACATCCTGGAATAGAAACTTTATAAAACGATTAACGAAGACAAGTAACTTTTATCTTCCAACTCGCTGCTGTTCGTTTAGCTAATGACAATAGTTCAGCTTCACCGTCCCAGAATCGAATGACAGAATACGCAAAAGCAAAGTTGACAAGTCAGACTCCTGCAGTTGGTGGTCTATACTAACTGCCGACCCTGAGAATAACAACAGACACGCCTTTATGATCCCTGCTTGCAGAGGAAGGCGAAACAGGCGTCGGAGAGGGACTATCGTTACCAAAGCATCATGAGGAACCTGGTGAGAAGGTACGTCACCGTTAAACAAAAGAAAGCAGAGAGCCAAGGTGTGACAGAAGATGACGTGAACGAGATCAAGCAGGACGTTAGCGCGTTCCGTTACGAGCTGATCGAGATCCTGAAGAACTCGGGAATGAATACGTCTACGGCAAGCGGAGCAGGGACTGGTGAGCTTAACCGTCCACGTACAAATAATTATACTTTTACAGCACAATTATCTTTCGTTAGATACGCTTCTTAGATATGCAACAGTTGCGCTACATCGATCCCTTCGCCCTTGCCTGGCGAATGCAGGGTCCATTCCACCCCTAAATTTACATACAATGGGTGTACAAAGTGTTCCTACATCTTTTAAAATGGAATAACTTTTCATAATTGTTCCAAACGACCTGACTACTTATCATCAATTGGAAGCATTGGTTTACAAAATGGTCTGCAAACAAGATTTTCCAAAAATTACAATTTACAAGGTTGCTGGCAAAAAGAAGAAAGCATTTCTTTTAATTTTTTTATTAGGCTCCTTAATGAAAATTTCGCAGGAAAAAACGACACGCATCGAAAGATGTACGATTCTGTGGATTTTAAGCGAAATTTAATTTAATTGAGTACAACTACTTTCACCATTTTTAACCGCTTGGAGCTCGTGTGTATGTTAATCGATTTCGATGAAATTTTCAGTATGCGTATAATTACCATAGATCCACAAAACATAAATTTTAAATTTTCATTGAGGACCCAAATAAATGAGTTTTAAAAAGTGCCTCTTTTATTGTTGCATGTAACCTTGTACATAATAATTTTTCGGAAAACCTTTTTTGCATATCATTTCATAAACCAATGCTTCTAATTAATTGTGGAAAATCAGGTCGTTTGATACAATTATAAAAAAGTTATTCCATTTTAAAAAGTGTACAGAACACTTGTACACCCACTGCACATAATTCTTTCAAAGGATACATCAATTTATGTTTGAATAGAGAGAATTTTTTAATAGTTTACATTGTAACGATCGATCATTAAAATAAATTGTTAGATCGTCAATCTAATTTAACACATACGTTAAACGAAGCAGAAATTTTCGCTATAGTATAGACTTTATTTAAACCCTGTATTTATCGTTCACACACGTCGAGCGTGAACATCCCCCGAAGCCGAACGTCCACCCTCGACACGAATACGAAATCTTCGGGGGTGGATCTATGCGGGCTCGATCCCCGTAAATGAAAGTTCCGAAGTTCCATACCCCGGCTGCGCTATTAATCATCCGGCGAGCTACGGGGGGCTAATTAATGCAATTAGGGATCGTCTGCCCTGGATATTACGTAGTCGTTAACGGGTTCAACTTGGAATTAAGAAGTCCGCGCAAGTTCTCGCCCCCGAAAGCCACCCCCGCGTGATCGGATTACAAAGGGTGGTCTAATTTCACCTGTTGGTTAAGTCTGACGCAATTAACAACAGTCACCACGGTACAGCATCATAGTACACATATAAATGTATTTTTTTGCCGTTAGTGACACGAGATACTATCTTACGGCATCCATTGTCGGAATATTTTTTAAAAAACGAAGACCTTCAGAGCTTTGAGAAATGTGAACTTTTGAAAATTTGTATAGAAAATTGTCTGTCAACTCTTTTCTTCTTGATTTTTCAAGGCCACCTTCAATTTTTTGCAAATACACCTATCATTTTTTGTCAGTAATTGATCACGATTTGTGGTTCACCCTGTATATACAGCTGCCAGTGCACAGAGTTAAGCTTCCATTCGATAAAACACCATGAAAAATCCTAGCTTCTGATAGACGTATCCAATTCCCAGGCAATTCTTTTTTTTGTAGTAGCTTGAGCATAGTCCTTGGTTTTTCTGTCTGTCCCATGCAGACGGTAGCGTTAAAGAGCTGTCCATAGGTACGGGCGGCAAGAAGAACCGTCAGAAGGAACGACGATTGATGAAGGGTTTCAACATCGGTCCTCAACCAGGTGGAAGCGGGAGTTTGCCACCGGTGGACGAGTTCGTCGCGTTACAGCAGCAGGTGCAACAGCAGAACTCCCAGGACTTTGGATCTACTTTGAGTGGACTGTTCGGGCCTGGTACCACTCCGAAGAAGAGTCCCCATAGCACCAGCACTAACAGTGTACCTGGATTATCCTGTGAGCAGGCTAGGTTGAGAAATGGCTCGAGGAAAAGGGGATGGGGCAACATTATCGAGTTCGCTAGGAGCAGCAGGATGTCCAGACTGATCAGTAAGTTACAAACACTGTAGGAGACGCTTGTTCATGATTTTTCAAGACTTTATTTGCTGTGGAACGTAATTGAAAATTAAATGAATAGTCAGTGGATTTTTTTGCATCGATCAATCAACAACGGAAAAAGCTCACGTGGGAACAAAGCCAGTTACAAGCCGATTTTAATGAAACTTACGTGAAATATAGTTTTTCGTAAAATATTTGACACGTATTTTTGTTTAACGGACAAATTAAAAAAACGCACAAATAAAAAAAATTACTATTTTCCGACCTCTGGTTTCCGAGATATCTTAAAAAATATGGTTTTAATCTCGAACTTCGAGGGCTGTTTTCACCGCTTCAAAGTGGATGGTTGCGGATAAAAAAAACACGTGTAAAATATTTTTCGAAGAATTATATCTCGTATAAGTTCCATTAAAAAAAGCTTGTATCAACTGGCGATGTTGCCTTGCCAGTTGTGTTTCTCGAACACAAAAAAGATCGTAATCCAAGAAACTCGTTAAAGCAACAAGGAGCAATCTTTTTTGGCTACATTAGCTAACTAGCGTAATTTCTCTAGACAGATCTCGTTCGGAGGTTTCAGTGTACTCCCCAGGCTCTGAAGACGGTGGTTCAAGGTCAGAAGGATCGACAGACTCGAAATCATCCTTGGAGACTGGTGGGCCAGAGGTTCAACCCCATCCACACAGGCCCCATCACCCTCACGATGCTCGTCACATGCGTGCTCACCGTTCAGGCGCCCTGAACACACTCAGGAAGAAACCAGTGCATAGACTAACTTCTTCATTCGCGTCCACGGTCGCGAAGAGGCAACAACTATGCAGAGCCAGCAGCGTGCCCACCAGAGGTCCGGAATTAATTCAACAAGGCATCATGCCGAGGAGACACGATGGCACGCAAAGTCAACAGCCTAGCTTAGACAACCCTGATGGCGCCAGCGTTAGCGAGCAACCTGGTCAGTTACTTCGCCTAAGTCAATCTTTCATGTTCAATCGATCATGCTAGACCATTATTTTAAATAAATATAGCTGGATAAGCATGAGCCAGCAGCTCGCGCTCCGATTTTCCTGATTCCTGTCTTAAAACATCGTTTTATGTCTAAAATTCCCCGCACAGTAAAGATATCGACATGGGATGCACGGCAAACGAAAGACATAGGTACACTGTATATTTCAGATTTTTTTCAGAATGTTTTATCAATTATTTATAGTTGAAAATAGTTAATTACTTTTTTGGCAATTTTTTTAACTATCTTCCCCTGGGTTGACACCTACCAAAAAATTCTAAAATATTGCTATGATGCTAACCTATTTGGTATAAGCATCTCAAAAGTGTCCGTTTGGTGGAACAGTGTAAACAAAATCGTGTGCGTGGAGTCCACGCGCGACAGAAGTGAAACTTATTGCTCATTAGTTATAGATACGGATAAATTATTAGTATTTTTTTATTGAAAACAAGATATAATAATAAATAACAATTCTGTCGCTGCAGCATTTTATTCTCTGCTGTATATACCAAAAAGTTCGCCTTGATTCGAAAATCGTCGGTTGTCCAAGCAAAGAAACGGAGGTGCGAAATTCGAAATTTTGATTCTCATCGCCTTCGAATTTTCAGAAATCGAAGGTTCTGAAGTCGAAGCTTCGAAATCTTCGACCTTCGAAGGAAAGTTACAGCCCTACTGAAGATAGATTTGCGGTTGGTTTCTGTTGGCAGTGGTCACGGCGATCCCGCTGACGCCGTCCACCACCGAGGAGAGCGTGGTAGCCAGTGGTAGCTTGTCAGTGACATTGAAGAGGAACGGGTCTGCGACGCAGCTTCAACGACTTCCAGGGATCGAACCAATATCTGGTCACGATGTTACCGGTGGCTGGCTCTGAAACGATCCCCTAGTCGCAGTTAGGCGACGTCTCGACAGCTAGCGAACAGACTGAGCAAACTTGGAGTTTCGCTCGGTAAACCACCTAAATAACAACCTCCGAAGTATTGGAGACGAGACGACATCGATCGGTGAAATATGGTGATCATGATCGATCGATCGCCGACGATCGTGAGTCGTCGTCGTCGTCGGCACACGCACAACGATGCCTTTCTCGCGACGACGCACCTCGCCGAGACTAAACACAGAAAGAAACTATATTATATTATATATAGTTATATATATATATAAATATATAAAATTATATTATACCGTACGTAAGATGCGACCGTCGAACACGAACTCGCGAGTCGACTCACGTTAACGGGCCTTCTTCCTTGCACACTCGGATTTCGCGATTGTTTCATGATGGTTTACTAATTTTTAATTTCATTTTATTCGACTGCTTTTAGTCTCTCTTTTAATTTGTAGCTTGTAGTTTCAACTCGTTGTTATTGGATGATTTTGAATCTGTAAGTTGAGGATCTACAGTGATTCTAATTTTTACAGGACGATTTTTAATCGATAGTTTGAGGATCTTCAGAAATCTATCTCGGACTATGAGAAATTGAAGATAAGTGTTCGTTCATGTAATCATTAGACAGCGGATCTATGCGGAATGAAAATTTTCTTCCTGAATTGCAACGAACTGGAGTCAAGTAGAATTTTCTTTTTTCTTTTTAATGTGTTTAATAGGTTGAGAATAATACAACACCGTTTTAGATTTCTTCCCATATTTTTGTCGTCATTGCGTATAATCTGTTGTCTAGTAATCATTTAATTTTTCCACGATTTTCCTAGAATGACTATCATGAAACACTCGCGACTTCAACACGATCGACGTTTTTCCATCACACGCAAAACTCCCCTACCTCTCTTCAACGGAGATCAACTTTCGTTCTCGAAGGCGTTCCCACGTAACGACCAGGGAGTTTCTCAACGGCGCTTTATGACACCGATTCTACTTCTTCTTCTTCTTCTTCTCGAGAAAGAGAGAGAGGGCGAGTTTCGAGAATAGCGTGTCGAAATCCTGTGACGATCGAACTTCCGGCAGGATCATCGATTTCCCTCGTCGCGGACAACGTTCGTTTACTCGTCGACAGGTCGCTGCTCTCTCTTGGGATCTCCTGCTAACCCTCATGTCAGTACCATCTAGATATCTACTTTCCATTCAATCAGAAATTTGATATATCTTCTCCTTGGCAAATAGCAAAATTGAAAGTAAATAAATCATCCCTCGGTATATACTTTCAATTTATCTTGAAAATTTAGTTCATCCCCAAAATTCGATATACCTTCTCAGTGACAAATAGCAAAACTGCAAATAAATAAATCATCGCTCATTATACACTTTCAATTTATCTTGGAAATTTTGTGCACGTTCTCCACAATAAATATTACTATGAACTGCTTCTTTCTCCGATAAACAGAAATAAATTTGGACGTATAAATAGAATCCAATTTTTGGCAATTCGAGTTTCACTGCAATCCTATCCAACGTTGTCAAAAATTAACTATGTTTTTATGTTCTCAGCGCAATGGTCCGATCAGTTGTTAGATTTCACACTATTTGCAAAATGTCACAATCAGGAGTGTTTTCTATAGAATTAAAAAAAATATTTTTCAGTTTCAATAATTTACAGACGCAATTTTCTCATTTATTCTTGAAAATGATCTAAAGTAAGATCGAAACGTCGGAATGAAATGATTATGATAGATTGCAATAGTGTGAAATTTAACAACTGACCGAATCAGTGCGCTGAAAACATAAAAAAATAGTTATCAACGATCTACGATCGACATAAGGAAACATTTGTTATAGAAAATTGTTGGTATTGACGTAGGGGTTATTGTTAATTGTTGAGCATTCATTTTTGATAGGGGAGTCGCGTTAAGGATCGGAACAGCGTCGGAACTTTCGGCGATCGTGGTTAGAAACGATTTTTATCTATTCCGTGACATCCTACGATCTACTACTGCTACTACTGCCAGAACGGAAGGGGCAAGTGGGTCGACAATCGCTAGTCTAGTCAGCACTAGTCGGACGATCTCGTACCAATGAAAACTGGAATAGTTGTGGTCGGTTTGGACTTGGCTGGCTTTGCTTCCTTCAGATTTTTAGTGAAACGAAACATTCACAGTTGCTTCAACTTCTCAATTACGTAATTGTCGCGTTTGTTACGTAGTTGTGATGTTTCTAAATGCACAGATATTTTATTCTTTGAATTTCATACAGGCACAATGTTGTTTGTTACGTATTTTTAATATTTATTTAGCTAGCTAATGGCGTTTTCAAATTCACAGATTTTTTATTTCTTGAATTTCATAGGCGAACAATGTTGTTTGTTACGTATTTTTAATATTTATTTAGCTAGCTAATGGCGTTTTCAAATTCACAGATTATTTATTCCCTGAATTTCATAGGCGAACAATGTTTTTCGTGCGAAACAAGAATACTTATTGAAAACAGATATTCTCTTTTATTTGCTTCCTTTTGTTGCAGCGGCAAAATATTCGTACCGTAATGAGACACTTATGGGATGGAGTGTATCCGTGTTTCTTGCAATTTGTAGAATATTTTGTAGAAATATGTATAGTTTAGTACTCGTGCGAGGTAGGAATAAATCAGAATGACAGGGCAGGCTCTCAAGCTCCCCATTCTCCGGCCATTCTCTCCGGGATCTATTTTAGCTCGTAGATCGTGGATTTTATGCTCTAAATAAATTCTTTAACAGAAAGTATAAACTCCAGCTTGTTAAAAGCGCCGACAAATTTTATGAATCGAATAGAGTCTGGAACCAACAAATATGAAAAGAATAGAAAAATTGTTGCAGAATGAAAAGAGCTGCTAATTTTTTTCTTTTAGTTTGAGGATAATCGTTTGGAGTCTTAGGATGATTTCAATGATCCACCCAAGTTCAATCCGACCGTAACATTCTCCCCGCGTTAACTCGTTAGAGTCGGTGACTACTATAAATAACAAAAGAAAGGATTGTTATCGTCGTTTTAGCGGAGTCGCGTACACGTCGAATTTATTATTCTAGCCGCTTCAGGAAGCTGGTCTACTGAAGATCGGAGCTTTTCTATCGCCAGCCGCGCTCGACAAGGCGTTTCATACTTTTTTATTTGCCCGTTGAACGGAGTCTAATCAGATCACTCTAATCGACTCTATTTCTTCCCGACGCACAGTGTGTCCAGTAAAGCACCTTGATACTTTTTAAAGTAAAATGCGAAGTAGAATCTCTATTGGTAAATAATAACAAATAAGCACTTATCAAGTGACATGCGTTTAAAAATAATTGCAACCAATTTCTTCCAAAGACCAAGCAGACTTTTATTGTTTTCTCCATTCTCTGGAAATATCTGCAAATTGAATCAACGCGAAATTAAAGTTTAACATACCACATATTAATACACAAAATTCACGGGAGAACTTTTGGGTACGTTTTTTAAAACTCTAATCAAAGTTGATAAATGTTGGATATGAGAAATTAGGAGAAATTGCGGTTACTTTTCAAAAATAGCTTTGCAGTTGCAAGGTCTTGTAACGGTAAGCACACGCTGTGGAAATCAAGTTAAAAAATCACAAAACTTGTGAGGGACTCGTTTCTAGATCGATTGATTGATTTATTCTTTTTTCCATTGGACCACACACTGTGCGGCGGATCTCTTCTTTCAGCCTGCCACTGTACTTCGATTAATTAGGGTCCTCTAATCAATAAAATGATCCATTCGATCTTTAATTAATGTCCTGTAATAATGCTTCTACATTGAAACAATCTCAGTAAGGATAGTATTAGCACAATGGAATTCTAAAGATCGGGAGTACCTTAAGACGTCTGTAACGAGTAGAATATAATTAACAAGAAGATACGAATTATTGTTGATGCTTTCGAGCAAATGGACGTCCCAATTAGTTCGAGGTGCACTGACAGATTGAAAGAAGCAGAAGAAAGGTGGTTCTCATGGTTGGGGATGAGGGCAGCGGCGTATTTTCTTCGATCGTCGTGGAAAATTGTCGGCTCGAATTTGCTGACTGAGGAGGGAGACAAAGGATCGAGAAGGATCCCCCTTAATTTTCAAGGAGGTTCAGCGAAGACTTCCAGATTTCTTTGGTTCTGTTTCGTTGGATTTCCGAGAGATTGTTCTCTGAAGGAAAACCGAGGCGCAGGTGTCACGACCAAAAGAACGAGCCGAGTAGCTTAGAGTAGAGGCCTAAAACAGACAAAGATCCGTACTACTTCCTAGATATTACGTGTACGTACGATAATAACGAGTACCATTAATGTTAATGCATCGTCAAACTCGCGAAACGATCAGAGGAACAAATCAAAATTATACCTTCGATCATATCTTTTCAAATGTTCAAATTCGAATCTTCTTCCGGTTGTTAATTGTACTTTATGGTTCTTCTAATCGGCGATCGCGAGTTCGACAGCTCGTAATAGTCACAGCGTACCGCCTACGTGTATTATTTATGAGATTATTATTGTAAATGTAAAGTTAGCTGTCCACTTGGCAAACGTCGTAGTGAATGTTACATTGTGCGCGGTCATTAATTGTAAAAATAAGGAAATATTGTGGACGATGCGAGGGACGAAAGTGTGGGAGGATCGACGATGATACCGAAAAGAAAAAGAAAAAAAGAAGAAACAACGGGTCAAGAATACAAAAACCACGGAACCAACTGTTTTATTAACGAAATAAGCCGGCGAACATAATTAATTATAGAATCGTATACCTACCGTTCGAAAGGTGAATTATAGTTGTACGAACGTAGCGGAATTTTTTCACGAGACTCGAAAATTTAATATCATTTCTGACTGCATACTTCACCGAATCATCGACGTCTTGCGGGAATGGATTACGCCTGTCTGGGACAGGATCCGGTTGTGTCGAACGAGATTATTATAGTTACGATATCATAGTGAACTGTTCTGTTGACGCTTTGCTCCGTTGGAATCGGTTTTGTACATTGTTCGACGCTGGAAGTATCGAGCGCAAACATTCTGTTGAAAAATGGAAGGAACGAATCGATTGAATGCATTCGCTGGTTTGGTATCTGCAAATTTTTTAATGTAAAATAACGCTCGCATTTATGCACAGTAATAGGTATTTTAATTTATTTTCCTGTCTTCGTTGCGATGCTTGTAAAATGATTTGCGAAAACTGAGATTTACAATCAAGTTATAATATGTTTTAGAATTTAATGCAAAATCATTTCATTTATTTTTCTTCTTCATTGTAACGTTTGTGGAATGGTCTGTGAAAATGGATATTTAGAATCAAGTTATATGCTTTAGAGTAAATCAATTTCTTTGACAATAATTGCGTGCTTAGCCAAAAAATTGGAATGATGAAAAATTTGAAACGTGAAATGAAGAATATTCAAGTGCCTGATACTTTTAGTGTCGAGCTGATAACGAATGCAATTAGCGATCAGGAGATTCTACGATTTTCGTACATTGATCAGGGTAACGTAATCAGCAACTACGATTGTTTAACAAACGATTTACCTTATACATACATCTGCATGGCAGCATAATTCTCTGGGTTCACGGCCACTCGCTTGGCGAGCTATGTTACGAAGCGAGATTCGAACGCAATAAGGCAGAACAGCTCGGTTATGTTCGTTTGCCACGTGTTTTCGATAATCCGACCGGGAGTAGAAAGATCACGATTGACCATTAATAAAATACCATTTATTCTGATACATCGGTTTATTTCGTACCCATCATATTTGTTTTTCTTGTAGACGAGCTTGCAGATTCTCTTTGAGAGAAAGCGAGTCTCGGTGGAGAACATGCTTTGACCCTTAGCGCTCGAAAATCTAGTCAGCAACTTTGATATCCCTAAGTAAACGTGATAACGCTGCTGGAAACGATGGTACAACATTTCTGCTTCGTGAAATATGCACCGGTCAAATTTCTAGTGAAAATCTTCCCGTAAGTACAAAATGAACACAGTGACTCCAATAATATTCGAACTTTCTTGAAAAGACGAATTATTGTTTAATATCTAAATTGCAAAATTGCTTGTTTTAATAATTGATCAAACCTCTGCACCGAAATCATCATACAATTTCTATATTGTTTAATATCGTTTTAATAAGATTTTAACATTTTAGAGAAGTTCGAAAAATTGGGTTGTCACACAATGTGAAAAACGGTTTTGAAAAAAGGTTTTCGAACCGCGAGGAGTTGATCGCGCGACACCCACCGAAAAACGAACGTATTGCCTGTCTCCTCTGTTTGCTGTTTTAGCTCCGCCGGTCTTGCATCAAGTTTACTTTGAAGTGTTACTCGCAAGGCGCGAGCTGGCATCTTGAACGACGTTGCATCTTCTTGGGACAAGGACGACCGCCGTTCTGCGGTTCTTGCTGAAAATTTGCAGACTTTGATGCATATTGCAGCGAGAATCGTTAGCTGATGCTGATGTTTTTCGCTCCGGTCTTGTGTATTATAGAATAGTGAAAAACAATTGGAAACGAATCTGACCCTGCAGAGGGTCCTGATTTCTTGGTTCCAAGAACTAGCTTGAAGAGGTGATCAATTTTCTTACCCTAACGGTCCTGAAGCTGGTGACACGTCCGGTGCCACAAGAGACACTGCAGGAGGTCCAAGGCGACCATGCGGAGACAAGACAATCAACTGGAGCAGCCGTCTTAGGCGATTCTTGAAAACTGGTCGCATTCACTGTCTGGCCACTGAGAATCGCTCTCACCTGGTGAAATTTGTTCATTAAAAATCAGAATTCCCCTTGAAATTGCAGTTTTGCTGTGCCATGTCTTAATTGCAAGGCTAAAATTGCTAATCGTCGACAGCGACAAGAAGTAAACCATCTTCTATGGTCCTATCCAAAACTGACAACTGATAAATTGATAAGCTGCGATGAGGAAACTTCGGATCGACGGCACGATCTTATCGCTGCGAGATACTCGATTAGAACACAGCTCGAGAGGTGTACTAACGATGCCACAGGTGTTGGTGCACTCCTCGGCAGTCAAGAAGTTGTTCCTGTTGCCGCGACAACCGCCATAACCGAATGGCACGCACATCAGCTTCTGGGGAACGAAGGCCCATCTTTGGAAGTAGCCTCTGCAAGGTCCGGGGTCTGCTTCTTCCATACAGACCACTGGAAAAAGTAAAAGTATATTCAAATAAGGGTTCAGAGAAGATTTCTTCGGATGAAGAAAGGATTTTGAAGAAAGAATTTCGAAAAAACGAGGATCTTGAAGAAGCAGAAAATTACCTTTCGCAGTAGCCATGTCGAAGGTGCAGTCAGCCTGATCCAAACAAGGTCGTTGCTGAAGCATCTCCATCTTGGAGAAGCATTTGTGTTGTTCGGAAGGTTCAACCATCAGCAACCTGGTCCTCAATTTCACCCCCTTCCCGCAAGACGCGCTGCAAGGCGACCAATCAGACCATTCTGTCACCTGAAAGGAAAGAAAACGTTGTAAGTGTGCAACTATACTCTGATGGATGTGTCAGAAGAATGGAAGATACAGCACATCCGCGCAGGATAATTCACGCAAGATACCTTGCACGTAGGATCAATTTGTTCCTCGATGGCACCCTGACAGGGTGGCTCCATGCATTTGGCTTTCTCAACGACAGAAACGTGAGGACATCGTTTGCGGCCCATACGGTCCTTGAACCTTCTCGTTCGCAGTTTCATCCCTATTCCGCAGGACGAGGAACACTCAGACCATTCACCCCATTCGGTCGTCTCGCAGAATTGATTATCGAGCACTGGCAAGCCATCTTCTTCCGTTTCCTCTTCCCCTCTGTAATCGTCAATCTTAACTCAACCTCAATTTTAATGATGTTCAAATTAGAGATCGCGGTTTTTGAACATTTATTGTACTCGTGTGGAAAACAATGCTTTTAGAATGATAAAAATTCAAGTCGTTTGGTAGAATAATGGAAAAGTTATTCCAGTTTAAAAAGTGTACGAACTTCGTCTCATTTTAAGTGCAATGATGCACGTGTACTATTTATTTCCATATTAAAAATATGGGTGTATCGATCTCTGATTCAAATGCACCACTTGAGAAAATCATTAAAGATAGGTATCTGAAAAAATTGATGGAGCACTGTTTCGATTCAGAGTGTTAAACAAATTGCTTTTGATCGACTCACGAGCATTCCGGGATCGATGCGACGCACATCTCCTTCGAGACCAGCTGTCTATTGCATTGGAACATTGCAGCTTTCTCTGGCATCAGATAGGACCTGGTCCGCATCCTCAATCCTTTACCACAACTCACCGAGCAGGTTGACCAGGCTGTGTACTCCGTGGTCTGGCATTCAGCTTCGTTAAACAATAATAAAGAAACTTTGATTCTTTCCTCATTCAATATTCATTAATGTACTAAATTCAGTAATTCATTACGAATCAAATTCATCAATGTCCTTAAAATGTTAATAATCCTTACGTCTAGAAGTGTCCTCAGTATTCTCAGCAACCTCCAACTGAGTCACTTGCTGCTGAAGAATCTCCTCATTGCAGCTCCTAGGAAACAGCTTCTCTCTGTTCAAATATAACCGAGCTAACGGTAGCATAGGCCTACCAGTCGGATCGTAGAAAGGTGCTCTAGGATCTTCAGGGTACAATGTAGTTATCGGCTTCATCTTTTCTCGCGGTTTCGTTTCAGAGTTTGGCGACATATAGGAGATCCCGTTGTCAGTACCCGCATCCCAAGGGTACAGATCGATTATCTCACTTTTTGTCCAGGTGCAGTCTTTTCTGCAGAGGTTCAACTTGCTGACTCCAACTACCCAGTCTGGAGATGGACCCAGCATCGAGGACACCGAGAGCAAAGGGTGGTTTCTGTCTACTCTGAAGAAGAATCAATTTCAGTATGAGGAAGCACTTGTTTGTTTCAGAAACATTCAGAAAAATCAATTTGAGAAAGGAAGAATCACTTGTTGGTTTCAGAAACATTCAGGAAAATCAAGACTTTCAAATAAACTGCGAAGATAAAATAATTACCTGAAGCTAGTAGTGGTGTTGCTATTCACGTTAGGGTACCACAGGCCAGCTGACTTAATCAGAGTCCTTAGCTTATTCGAGTTAGCCCTGAGTTCGGCTTCGACCCCCGATGCCGAGCCCCATTCAGCCAGTTGACGGAAGCCATCGGTAGCGATGTGGTCTTTGCCCCAGAAGGAGAACTCGGGAACGTGGGACGCGCCGATCACGTCGCTAAAGTGGGTCAACCACACCGAGAACGGGAAGTCCTTCGGGTGGGTCACGTTCGACCAGATTCCCTCCATAGTTAGCTGCGACAGTCGGGCAATCGAATCATTCAAATACTAGCAATTTTTCGTATTAAATTTGAACACATTTTGGTACGATACAGAATTGAAAAAAATATTTAAAACACATTCTATTATAGCTGCCGACGTTAGGGTGAAAATCCATTTTGTTGAATATCTCCGAAACTATTAGGCCTTTTTTTAAAATTTTTTTACAGCTGCCGACGTTAGGGTAAAAACCCATTTTGTTGAATATCTCCGAAACTATTAGACGAAAATTTCAAAATCCAGTTTGTGCATGTTTGAATATAAATATTTAAATGTACACTGATTAAAAAAAAATTTGTTGAACAATATTTTAAAAATTAACTTCTTTCGCAGTCTACAGTCTCTTATAAAAAATATGAGAAAAATCTTTTTAGTTCCGCAGTTTACTCACAAAATTTATTGACCGCCTAATGTTTCAAGATGCAGAACAACGCTGAAACTCACCGAGTATTTCGCCTCATCGCAGGCACAGCACCTGTCAGCCTCGAGCACCCCGACCTCCTTAGGGCCAACCTCGCAGAAGGTTTTGGTCAGAGCTTCGTCTTCAGCATACCACCGCACGTTATTCTCCAGAACCATAGCCGTGAAGATAACGCATCCTGATCCGGTCGGCGGTGCCCTCCACATCACTTGGACCTACGCCAACGGTAAGAAACATTTCAGCGTCTCGTTTTGTGGAACCTCACGAGCTCTGGCCGCGATAATGCCGAAGCATCGAACGCCATCGACGCTTGGATATTGGCCAGAACCTAAGGATTCATCCCGTGATCGAGAATCTGTCGACTTTTATTGTACACGTCGCGTTCGGTGCATCCGAGATCCAGGGAGAAGACAAACTGTGAGAAATTGAGCGAGTTACGATCTTCGAAATTGATCTTCTTTTATACTTCGTACTTTTCTTTTCTTTTATACCATCTTCTTCGTGGTCCTGTTTAGCGACTTTTAAAACTCCTGAAGATATTAGATCCTGTTGTACAAACAGTATTTTCATTTGTGCTCTAAAATTGTTCGCAAAAGGCAGCAGAATATTTCCGGAAAATTCGCGAACGAATATACAGTGGGTGTAATTGATTGCTTCTAATTGATGATAAAAAATCAGGTGATTTGGAACAACTATAAAAAAGTTATTTCATTTTAAACAACCACTGTATTCCCCAAGAAATAATTTCGAAGTTTTCCACCTCAGTTTTCGGGAAGTCCGAAGCCTCGGAGATGGTGTTGACGCAGTCTTCGTTGAAGGTGGTCAGCGCGTCCGGGAATAATTGAAAATAGCCGACCCGTGCAGCGGGATTGTTCGGTGCATGTTGGGAGTGAACGGACAATGTGAATCGCGTAAATTGTTGCAGCCTTTCGTGCGTTCTCGAGCCTGAAATCAGAGGGATTACTTCGTGCATATTACATTAGTGGCAGCTGAAGTCTCATCAAAATTCATGGACCGTTCCCGATGGTGCAGTTGAAAACGTTTTCCCCGAATTATCCAGTTGATCCACGGAAGGGATCGTTTGCGGAGGGAGTAATTGTATCGCTGTGAACAGGAAATATAGGAGGTTACCTTGTAAACTGATTGTGTAGACTGCGTTCGGAATGTACTTCTCCCCATCTCCGCTAATGAGAATCCTGTAGCCGCCGTCGCCAGTGGTCCTAGAGACTGTAGTTTGTTCCGAGGTGGGCCTCATGGGACATCCGGCCTGCACCGTGATGCATAAACATGCTGCCACGGTCAGGAACAACATCCTAATGCCTGTAATGATCGATCAATCAATTGTCTACCGTTTAAGATCAGTGTTAATTGTGCCCGGTCGATCCGATGATCGTTCAGACTGCTTTTGCACCGGGTGTGCCTACTAGAACCATCTTCAATCTCGAAGGAACACCTTCTTCCATACTCTATAGGGTGCACCTAAACTAAAACTGAAATATTGCAGGGAAAAATCTACCCGTACGTGTTTTTGGATAAACCACAGTTTTCTAATTCTGCAAGTTTAACACAGATTTTCATTAAAAAATTAAACGTTAAAAAGCGTTCTACCATAATCTCTTTACTTTTCCCATGTCCTGTAATAGTTCAGCTTTAATTTAAAGAAAAGGATCACCGCTCTATCTCATTGCTATCGAAAATTCTTTGATTTTGACACAAAATTCTTCGGTTTACTCCACTATGCGCCGCAGCCAAACTATAAAAAGTTAAGTACCGAAGGAAACGTCACTCAATATAAGATTTAGAATGTTTTGTTTATCGTTTGATGAGAATTTCTCTGAAAATTGTCCTGAATAAAGAATACATCAGAGAATCATTTTGAAAGTGCAATCAGAAATGTCCTAGAAATTTGCTCGTCTCTCTGCATACTGCGAAAGTCCTATCAGTCTTAACAGCTTAACAAAATTGCCCCAAGTTCTGACTATGGCAGCAGTAGCTGACTGCTCTTCGAAAATTAGTTGAAGTGTATTAAAGTGGATAACTCCCGGAATACTCGAACGAGTTGCCGAAGAGAATGTAACAGATTAGATAAAAACGTATACTTCTACTGTATTATGGTCTCGAAGAATTCGGTAAGAGAGTTAGCCTTCTGATAAAGCGGAAATGAAGAATTTTCGTCTGGTAAAATTCTCTGTAAAATACACTAGTGGATTATTTTTCAATACAGAGTGACTCTTTTGAACGTTGCCACAGTGGAAAGGCTCTTCAGAGTTGAATAAATTACGCATCAAGATGGAAAGCCAAGTTTTATAAATTGAAAGACTTCCTAGAGCCAAGCTAAGAAGTGGCGTTGGAACTTCCAGGATAAGTTTGCTAGGAGTTACGCTCCAAAAAGGGAGTGCCAGGAACAAGTTTCCGCGCTTTTCTCCACTGAAACGCGATATATAAAGTGAATAACACTCAATCGAACCACCGGAATGCCATGATCGCGGAGGGTCCTTGAATTCACGCGTCATTCGCTGGCAAAAAATTCGTGTCAATTGCCTGTGCTGCAATCCAGAGTTCGTCTACCCTTTCAAACAATTCCCTTCACCAATTAATATTTTTTTTAATTTTTCTAGTTGGAAACAATTAATCCGAATCTCATTGATTCTCTACAAAATTTTAAAATGCAACTACGCAGGATTATACGATAATACCATATCGATTGTACCATTTTTATATATTTCCTTTTGTCTGTTAATAGACGAGTAGTCTTGTATCTTCCTCTTTTCTTTTTTATTGTAAACACTTATGTAAAAGAGCTTCAGTCCGTCTATGATAAATAATAATAAAATGAAATCAATATTAAATATACAGTATCAAAATCAGTGAAGTTAAATAAAGATAGTTATTCTTAAGTTATAGTTTCGTATTTGGAAACTCAAATATTCGTGTGCATTTCACATTTTAGAAAATGGGGACATTGACCTTATGTTGATTTTGCTGTTTAATTGAGTATACCCTTTCCGAAATTAGTCACCAGCCGAAAAATCACTGTCGATTGCAACAGAGTTTGCAGACAAGAGGAATCTGGGAGGCAGGCTCGTGCAATTGGTCGATCGCGGGGTTGATTAATGGTGGAAAAAGCGAGAGGATCAGGATCGAGCGTCCTGATCGGGAGCTTGCGACGCGATGGTCCAGTTTCGAAGGTCCTGAGGCGGTCGCGGCCGATGGATGTTTCTCTGATGGTCTCGATCGATCAAAGAGAGCCACTCGTTGCGACACGAGCTTCGTCTTTCCACGGAACGTGATGTAACGCAGACAAAGTTACGAGGCGATGTAACTGGCCGTGACGAGAACGCTGAGAAACTTCAACGCTCGCCTTGCGCGTAAGCGTGGCCCATTGATAAATGGCCCCGGCTACTCTCTGATCCCGATTTATCGAGCAGAGAAACTTGTCGACGAACTATCTGTCCAGCTGGCAAACTCTAATCCGATTACTCGGTGACGATGGGAATGATGTTTCGACTCTAAGCTTCGCATTCGATGTCTGTGATCGTTGATCGTTGTTTGGGATCGTTGATCTTCGTTTGGGATCCAGGTAGGATTACGGAATTGTACTCGAGGATTGGAGATAGTGTTTCTGACTGAGTTTTCATGACCGATATTTAAATTTGAGTAAATATTTTGTTTATAATATATCATTAATTAGATTGATTTATTTCAACGGTGATTAATGATTGTAATTAATAATTTGTTAAATATATAATCAATTAAACAAGAAGGCAATAAACAGAAATATTTACTCAAATTTAAATAAATCAGTCTAATTATATATAAGACAAATTGTGCAACATAGAGTACAACAACTTTTAATTATTGGATTGGATGTTAATCATAATTTTCAATCATTAACCGAATTACGTTTTTACGTGTTTATATTATGTTGCTGCCTACTTATTTTATGTTTCGTTGAACAGTGTAAACAACCTTTTCATACTACTGACTAAAAATTCAAGGTTCCCTGTTGGTCAAGAGTCCTGGATACAGGTTGAATCGAGACGCTTTATAACCACTGATAATATCATGAAGGTAATTTGCTTGAAGATTGTCTTATATTACAGCTCTTGAATCATTATCTTGCATTAAAGATACAAGATAGCTTTGTGATGAACAAGGTTGAAAGTATTAATCGAACTTGAAAGGAGGTTGTTGCTAGTCAATTGAGCATTTTCATCGTTGCACAGGATGTTGTAATCTGTGTACGTACATATATTAACCTGCTGATTGGATCGATTCTCATTAAGAAAACTATCCAATAAAATTATGTTAATGCGTTAGAGAATGGTTGCGACCCAGTGCAATCTAATTAACACTGCTACATATAATTATACATTGTACCAATTCGTTCGCGAGTAATATGATTAGATAAAGAAAAGAAAATACTTTTCTAAAAAGAAATTTTAACTTTTTTAACATTGAACTAAAAATATATAGAAGTATATAAAATTAATTTAAATTAATTAAAAATATATAAAAGTATGTAAAATTAATTTAAATTAATTAAAAATTAATTTTATATTGGTATATTTAATATGGTATATTAATATGTTTCTTTATATGTTTAATTAAAAACATAATATGTTTAATCAAAACTTTTAGTGTTTTCTCTGAAATCCCAACAACTTGCAATTTTCCTAAAAAATTTCGTTCAAAAAAGTGAAAACCGAATGGTTTGATATTAAAAAATCATCTTGTTAAGAGTATGCGAATATTAGTGGGAGTGACACATCAAATGGAGAATAGAAAACAAAGACAAAGAATAGAAAACGCAACAAACAAAATAGAAATTGAAAACAGCAAATTCAAGTGAATAAAATAGAGATGGAAAAGAATGAAATGAAGCAAATAAAATGGGGATGAACAGTGGTGAACACGCAGGATCACTCTCGCGTGAAAAAGGTCGGATGGACACAGAAGAGAAATTGATCTGGCATCTCTCCGTGAGATCGCGGAATAATAAACGTGGCTAAGTGGCAAATAATCGAGGATAACTGAAGATGCATCGGATTATACGCGTATCCAACTATCCAGCAAGTGGGTCGGGAGCATGAACCGGCTCTCGAGAATCGCCGCTCTCGGCATGTAGGTGTAGGTTTCTAGAACGCCTGGTGTCTCGACGGAGATCGTCAGAATCAGGGACACGGAGAGCACCGCAACGGGCGACATATGTATATGTATGCATCGGGGACCGGAAATTGTACGGATTCGAATCAATCTTCGCACACCTTTGATCCCCGGAGCCGTGACCACCGAGAGAAGTTCCATCGGACGCGTCTCAAAGGACGAAATGCAGAATGGAAAACAGAGTTTCGAAAGTTTGCCAGTGCATCTTTATGCAAACAACCATTTTCACAAAAGGTATTATACATATGCACGATGCACCCGTCCCACAGTGGTCGGAAATCGCAAAAACCTGACCAAAATAGGCAGTACTCCAGTTTAGCTCAGAATTGATGCACTGCGGGTTTTCGAGTCGCTGATTACACTGTCCAATAAATTTCAACTTTCTTCATGTTTACAAAAAACTGTTGGGTGAAACATGACTTCGAAAAAAAATGTATTTTTCAACTTTAAGCAAATATTGTGATGTATTATAAAAGATATCGAATTGTTATTTACAGGAAAAGATTCTATCGACTTTCCCGAGTCTAGTGATATCCATTATCAGAGTCAAAAACTGTGCAACGTCCGACAATTATATGGAAACATTTTTGGTGTTGGACAGTGTTATTTATTAAACTGCGGATGTTTAGGTAATTTCCAATTTTTGTAGGCAAACTTTAAAAATGCATAAAGATCCGCAGTCCAGTAATAACATTTCTAGTAATTGTTTCGTTATTTCTCGATCGTAAATTTTTGATATAAAATAATATAGGTTCTCGGCGCACGGTTTCGATCAATAATAGTATTAATAATAATAATAATAATATTATCGATCGAAACCGTGCGCCGAGAACATATATTATTTTATAACATTTCTAGGTCCAAAGTAAATAAAAATCGTAGCAAGTTCTGTTGCATTGATATTCCAGCGTTTTTTGAAAACTTTTAGATATGCATAAAGATAAAAATTGTTTTCCTTTTGGCCACGATTTCGGTCGAACTCACCACTGTGCGTCGCATGCTGAATATTCACAACTATTCAAATTCCCGTGGACCCGAATGAAATAAAACGTGAATTTAGTCGTTGACGTCACCGACTACAGTTTATAAAATTAACCCCATTCGCTTCCGATCCTCAATCCTCTGCGCTAGTATTAATTACTATAGCCACCGTCCGCACTGTTAGTAATTAGAATGGGAATGATTAGAAATCTAGCAGAGATCGATAAGACACTTACACGATACGTGACAATAAATCGATCCCAGTCTTTTCAGCCTAACCTAGACCTAGTCTGGCACTCAAACTCGCGTTCACCATCGTGGTATCACGCCCCAGACCGTTTCCTCGTGACTCACGACGCTCGCTGATTGCAAGCAATTAAAAGTAATGACTGACTTACCGAGGAATATTCATGGAACAAAAGTTTGAACGACTTTTGTCGCATCGACGGAGAGTCTGCTATAGGGAATTGGGAAACTGTTCTGCGAACGATCACAGTCAATCACATCGACTGATCTAGTTGTTAATTAAAATGGGACAAGGCTGCGGGTTTTCTTTGTCACGATTGATTTTTTTCTCGAATTAAGAAGATGCGGGTCTTGAGTTCCTTTCTGAATATTCAGTGCGAGTGAAATTGCGATGCGAAGGAGAGCAGATCTTTCTGATGAGAAGTTGTTTTTAATTAACTCGATGCTGAATATCGCGTGCTCAGAAGGTGTAACATACTTTGAAATACTCGTAATACATTTAGGGTGATTGTGGAAACTGGGACAGGTCACTGATCTTGTTTAAGTAAAAATAAAAAAGAAATGACAGAGGGAAGAATCATATGTCATAATACGTTCTAACTTCCTATGATCTTATTTTTTATGTGGATGCACCGATAAAGCCGCCAGATGCAATTCAGCTGTTTTCTTCAATGCAACCCAATTTTTTTAACTCATTTTCATTTGTATCAATTTTTAGGATACAGCTATTAATGTTCGAACGATGCTATGTAAAATAGATCGATAGAAGGCACACTCCCGAACATAAGAAGCTTCGCAACATGCAAAGATGCATCCAATTGGCCAAAAGAATCCTCAACAGTCCAACAACCGCGACGAACGTCTCAATTACCGTCTTCCGAGCGTCGGAGAACGATTCAGTTTCTTCAAGACTTCTCACAAATGGTCCTGACAATTGCACTTTCTTTTATTTGCACACACTATTCCCACTTCTATCCCACAAGTTAACCATTCACGGGCCGAACTGATCAACCACCTTTCTAATTTCTCGTTCATCTACTGGCAAAACATTTGATTGATGCCTCACTTTCTAGATTTGGAACAAATTCCCTTCAGACATGACGACGACCACACTGAAAATTGCAAAAGCTTCTACAATTTTTCGAATTCAAAGTGTTGACCAAGTTAACATCGAGATTACCAATTTTTCAAGTTTTTTAGGATTCATAGAATTCTATTAAAAGATTTAAAAACATTTTTTTAGATTTCTGGAATGTAACATCAAACCTACCACCAATAAACATATTCAATAGTACAGAGATTATATAATATGAACCACACAAAGTCTAAATAAATTTAGTTAATCATACATTTGTGGACTTTGATGTTCGTAAATCACCAGATAATTAATTCACATTTTCGGCGTATAAAACTGTAAATTGCAACGCTAATGAATATCGCAGAAAATTTTGGTTATCGACACAAGGGTTAAGGGGTTAAAATTACAATTTCTCTCAACCGTTGAGATGCAATTTTCTCCACTATGCACTTCAGCTAATCGATTCGAGGAGCGAGCGTTAAGATTAAGAGGGCTGCGACCGCGGTGCATAAATTCGCGCGTACTGCCGTTGCATCGTTGCACGCGGCTTCTTTTATGAGAAGGATCGCCCTTTCACAAGCTCTTGATTCGACCGCTTCAGGGTGTACATCGCTCCCGGCCAAATTCGAAGCGGTTTACATTTGCGAGCCGATTACTTAACGGCGGCGGCAACCGCGATAAAAATCGTCATAGAAATCGCGAACTTTCGCAATCTCGCTCTCGAGACTCTCTCACCCTCGTCCGACGACGGAAATCGTGGAAATCGGTTAACTATGTTACACACACATAAACGCGTATATGTACATGCATAGAATATTAGAGTGAAGCAACGCGAGTCTTTGACAGACTGTTGAAAAATCGTGCAGAACCTGTTCGAAACTGGTAAACTCGTCCAAGTGGACGATTCAATCCGCTGTTTGGTAGTCGGCTGGTGATTTCTTGATTAATCGGTCGAATTGGAAATTGCACTCGCACTTTGGTTCACCGAGACACACGATCACGCCGATTTCCTTCGCGAACACTGCCAACGGAATGGCAGTCAGCTAGACTAACTGGGAT
The DNA here is from genome assembly GCA_963971365.1 of Lasioglossum villosulum. NCBI lineage: Eukaryota > Metazoa > Arthropoda > Insecta > Hymenoptera > Halictidae > Lasioglossum > Lasioglossum villosulum. The sequence goes on along the minus strand of OZ020496.1, from coordinate 47,516,701 downwards.
GTTGAGCAAGACGAGAGAACGATCGTCCGCGACTAAACGAGATGACGAACCGGACTATCGGCACTGGCTGCCGAGGCGGTTCAAAAGTTAGTGACAGAGAGACTTTCCCGCGCATCATTCTTCCGGGGCAGTGTGTAACACTCGTCCCGAGTGAATAATCTATCTTGCAGTGTTCATTACTAGCACAATCTTTCATTATAATTGTTCGCTTCAAGCTTGGGTACATAGAAACGCTGAAATGACGCTTTTTCAGATTTTTTCTTTTTCTTTTGTTTAATATTCACATGGTCAAATGACCTGCAATAATATGCAGTTCGTTCACAACTTGTATATGCTCATAATTATGAAAATAAACTACTTTCATAATTCTGGACACACATACTCTTCTATCTTGGAAAGGTAATTTGATCTATAATCTGTTTTAATAAAATTAGAGAAAAACTCTGGTAAGGGTACGGTAATTAACTTCCCTGGAAAGAAAATTATGATAAAACAGGATCGATTTCAGAATTTCAGGAAAGAAAATTATGATGAAACAGGATCGATTTCAGGATTTCAGGAAAGGAAATTATGATAATACGGGTATCGATTTCAGGATTTCAGGAAAGGAAATTATGATGAAACAAGATTGATTTCTTTCCAAAGATGTCTATATTTCGATGAGAACGAAGAATAGAGGATAGGAGTTGCAGTAAGATTGGATCGGATACGATTGAATTGATTGGGAAGCCGCAGTTCAACGTGAAGTTTAATTAAAGACTTTTGGAGTTCGGAGAGCAAGGCTATGGATTTTGTTTGGCAGCGAACAGCCGCGCATGCAGTTCGCTGTCAAGTCGGCCAGCCACACTCTCGGATGATTATCTAGTGTCACGAGGTCAGTTTCAGGTCATCCTATCTCCCTGGAAGCAGCTCTGTCTTCCAAGATAACGCGGACATGATAAACACCCACGTCCGCATCTATCAATCCTGGTCTTATTTCGCAGAGGCAATTAACTACAACTTCAACATCAAAAACGTAACCTGCGTTCTGAATGGACCAGCAATGTTGCGAAAACTTCTTCCTACAGATCTACATCGAGGTCCATAAATTAAATCAGGTTTAAAATGGGTGGATCACGAATCTCAGTGGACGGTTCCACACGGAAGATACCTCAGAGGATCCCATTATAGAATCCAACTTTGAAATTCCTGCACTTCTGCATAAAAATTTAGAAAATAGAAGACTATTATGAATCTTAATTGATTAAAATGAATTATTAAATCCAAAGACTTTTACTTCTTACAATACCCATAGCTTTTCAATGCGTTATCCGATTTCAATGAAACTGTGTACAGGGTGTCACGAAATCATGTGTCACGGGCACCATAGCGTGATTCTACTCCAATTTAGTGGAAATTGATATAAAAAACTCCCCGCAAAATTCACCTTGACCTTGAAAATCAAGGTAAAAAACAAAATTTTTTTGTCTAATCGCGTTCTACTGGTCATAAGCACCATATGGACATGTATATATAATTTTATTCATAAATTAAATGTTAAGTTAGTCCCTAAGCTACTTTAAATTTTGTATTTATTTAAGTCAATTTCTACTAAATCGTGAATCACACAATGGTGCCGTGAGATATACTTTCGTGACAACCTGTACAAGTATACAGGCACAGAAAAAGAATTTAAAGATCGAGACCTCCTTAAACACGACCAACAACAATAAAAAAAGGATCGTTCACACATCAGCTAGTAAACTAATCTTCTACGTCCAATGTCGAAATAGCTATCCCTTTTTAAAAGGTGCGCGATCAATTTACACACAAACTGTACATGTATAGTAACTGTCAGCATATATTGCTTTGGGCGTGTTACGAAAGATTTCATCACAGACCAGAATCCAGCATCTCCAACTGAAACAAGAACTTCTTTAAATCAAGCTATCTTCCTCGAATAAAGAATTTCCAGAAAAACATCTCCATCAAATTGAATTCCGGATCTTTCCATCCTCTCGGTTGTTATGATAAGCGTATTCGAAAACTGCGCGTGTGGCGCGAGCAGACGCGTAGTTGAAGCCCGCATGCGCGGCTTTATCGAGCGGCGTAGCATGAGCGCGGTGGTCTCCGAGTCGAGTCAAGTGATCGCCTCGGTTCTCCGGTGAGACTTTGTTCGTCGTGGAAACGTTGACTGTACGAGTAAAGGTAGTGAGTGTGACCGCGTCGCTATGGCCGCTTCGGTGCCGCTCCGATAAAGCAGCTTGTCATCAACGTTGTCATCCAGTCAGAGGAACCATTCAAAGAGAAGAAGAATGCCGGCGAATGGTCAGCGATGACCCCAGGTCACCTCGGCTACATCATTGTCATCGACTCATTCGGAATTTTTGTCGGCCGAGCGTGATTCTGACAGACGCGACGACGCTCGCGATCAGGTGCGTCGTTGTGCGGCGACAGGTGGGTCCCGGGCCCATTCAAGATCGCTGCCTAGAAGAGAAACAACAATATCGTCGTCATCATCTTGGGCCAGCCTACTGGGCATGGCTACGCTCGCGGGCAGCTCGACCTCGGGCCTTGCCAGGCCACCGACCATGCTCGAACAGCTCCTCGAAGAGATCAACTTCCAGAGGACCAAGGAGCTCAGACAGATGCTCAAGGATGGTGAGTATGTGGCGACTGTGGCTACATTCGCCTATGTGGCCACTGTGGCTAGAATTTTTGAGAACCACTAGGAATTTTTGAACTGGATACTCCAATAAATATGCAGGGTGAGTCTACTAACTTGACGTCCTCGAATAACTCGTAAGGTATTCGTTGCATGGAAAAAATGATTCAAACAAAAGTTGCATCTAGGGGGACATACAGTGCGGGACTTCAAATGAATAATTTTTTAAGCAGTTTTATTATTATTATAACAGACTAGAGCAATGTATAGCCCCTAGATACCATGCAACTTTTGTTTGAAACATTTTATCCGTGCAACGAATACCTTACGAGTTATTTGAGGTCGTCATGTTAGGTTTTTTTAGGTAGATTTTAGGTAGATTCACCCTGTATAAGGCTGAAGTTAATTACTTAAATTTATTTATAACTTGTAACATTGAAAACATAATATTATTAGAAACAATTTTTGATCTTAATTCTATGAAGACAATTTAACGATTAAACAATTCTTAATTTGTTGAAGGCAAAATAATGTTTTTTTCATCAAATGACAACTTCACGTTTGTGTATGACTTCACATTGGTGCCACAGTTGCTACAAAATCACCTATGTTGAATTAATCGCCAATGTGAAGTTTTAGATATATTTAAAAATATTTTGAACGTTGTTATTTTGTCTTTAATAAAATAGACAATGTTTAATCAATAGTTTGCTTTCAAGGAAGAAGGATCTAAGAATTGAGTTTTACAAATTTATTACTAATAATAATTTGTTTACAATTTTATAATAGTTATGAATAACTGTATGTATAATATATTCAAACGAGTATGTACATATACGTTTGTACAAAGCATATCGTGTAAAAAACGATTTTTTATTTTATTTTGCATAGAAATCCGTTTGTGCGCTTGAAGTTTGATGGACAGGTTTGATTCTCGGAGCATTTTAATTTAGAAGATTGCAGGATGGTGGTTTACGAAGATAGGGGAGTTTGGAGGATGAGAATTATTAGATCTTGATTATTTGAGAGTCTAGTTTCAATCTTGAAGAGTAACGTGGTTATTTAATCGTATGAAGTTTTGGGTTAGGTTTGATCCTGGAGGAACGAGTGGGATGGATGCCTGTTGATAAGGTTGGGGTGTAGAGTTTAGGGGATGAGACCCCTTAGGTCTTCACGTTTGATGAATTTTGATGTGTATGGATGGATAGTATGGGTATTTGTTGGGTGATTTGATTTTTAGAGGATTTTGGTTTGGGAGGGAATAGGGTGGAGATACGTGTGGATATGGGGTAGATTTTAATGGAGGACACGGGGTGGTTGTATACTGCTAGGGTTAGGATGCAAAGGTTGTTCGAGTCTTTTCATTTGTTCATGAGTTTGATTTTATCCTAGAAGACAGCTCCAGTAGTTCATGCTGACAGGTTTTAATCCTGAAAGAGTTCACAGGGTGGTTTTTTACTGATAGTAGAAACATAATTTCTTAATGATCTTCTTTTTATCCAGCCGCAGGGCAGCTTGGAATGAATGTATATTTAATGGTACAAGGTTTTAACTTTCAACCCCAGGAAAAGTATATTCTATAAAGTTACAGAGCGATGGTACCCCAATAAAGTTAGGGTACAGTATTAAGGTAAAGCGTCAGGGGTAGGTGAATCTCCTCATTTTTATGGGTTTCGGTTTACCCTGGTGGAGAACGTAGTTCTCAAGGGTTGTAGCCCTAGGAAAAATTTATTTTGCAAAGTTACGTGTAGTTAGAGTAGCATCGAGGGTATGCGAATGTCTCGTTATTTTTAATGAGACTTTTATCCAGGGAAGCTCAGACGAGATTAGTGGCTTTCTAACCCTGGAAAGGTTTGAGTTTATTGGCTCCCAGTCGTAGATTGTCTAGACTGCGGATTTGTTGCATTCATGACAGAATAAGTGGGTGCAATATGACAATATAATTAATATTAAACGTATTAAAGAAGAAATTAATTTTTATTTCAATCCAACTTGTTGAAATCCAGATGGAAAATTATCTACTTATTATACACATCGAAAGTCTAGAATGAGGCCATCGTCGAATGCTTTCACCGCGAGATTCGATTAAAAGATGATGGTCCGATCTATATCGATCGGCAGTCTCGATATTGGTTTGCATTCTTCTCATTTCCGAATGGGGGTGGAAGGAATATAGGCGAGAAGCCTGAGGTGGAACATTGATCGGCTATAAACGTGATTGCTCGCACGCAGGAAGTAGTAAAGCGATACTGATTGAAATCGAACTAGATAAATTTTCTCACTTGATCGTCAATTTAATTAAAAATACCGTGCGCTTCGTACACCTATGCACCAATTAAAAATTCCATCGAGAACAGGATTAAGTATTACTTTCTCAAAGATGATGCATATAATCCGTTTACAATTAATCATCCAGCACAGACGCGGACGACGAACTTTAATCTACATGCATATGTTGCATTTACATACCCATTAATTACTCGCTAATTACCTGATCGTAGCAATCTGACACGTGATTCGAGAGAATTGAAGCAATGAAAAACGATCGTCAACGTGTTCAAGCTTAATTTAGTTTAATTAAGTTCCATTTAAAAATAGAAGTCTGGTACTTAAAGGGTGAATGGTTAATCCGATGTAAATTTCGAGGGTAAGGATGTTCAGAAAGAACCCGTTTAAGCCACGACTCGTCGTCGGAATTCTGAAGAGCGACTCATGAAGTCTACTTAGCCCGAAAACAGTACGTGCTTCTCGCAGAAGGATTTAAGCGCGGTTAAGTTCGCTTCCCGCTTTCGGGGGTGAGTCGTGGGTGAGCTACGAGTGCGAGAGGGCGTGTTCCTGGGGCTCTGGGCCTTTTGTTTGGGAGACGCGAGGGTGAGTTGCGAGGGTGATTTCGCGATCGATGAGTCGAGGGTGAAATGAGCGACGATTGGTTTATGCACACGTCGTTTTTACACGTGTGCGTCCCTTTTCACTTTCCGCAAAATAATTCACAAAACTGCCCTTCGCAACATGATAATTATTTTGCAGATAATTATGCAAAAATTGTGGCAAGCAAAAATCGAATAAAAATTGATTTCATCCCCAACGACCTTGTTACATTAAGAACAATATTACGATATCCTAAAATTTTTCTAATCCTTTCAATAAATGCATAAAGATCCACAGTCTAATGCTAATCTATGACCTCCACAATGATCGTGAAATCAGCTCAACGCCCAGAGGCACATTAAAAATGCTTCGCACCTAAAGAAGCACGATTTCCGTGCTAAAATTAGAGAATGAATTGCCAGTTTCAAGTTAAACGTAGTTAATATTCTCGCTAAAAAGAGAACGGCATCCTCAGAATATAAATCGTGACAGGGAACAAAACAAAGGGACAAGGGTCGGTGGATGGGATGACGAGGAGAGTGCCTAGGGCTACAAGCACCATGACGCACCCCTGACATATCCTCGTCAGCTGATTCGAAACTGTGTTTACCAACACAGAAAGAAACGGTTCTTCGCCCGCGGTGATTAGAGGGAATACATTTCCATCGATTTGCGTATTCAATTAGCCGCGTAGCGAGATCGAATACACATTCGACTCGTCTTAATGATTATGATGTCGATCCGCTCAACACAGCTAAGCAATGCCTTGTGCTCCTTTCAATTACTTGATCCTTTTGTTTTCTGCTTGCAGTGATTTTCCAGCTGAACACTTCTCCTTCGAGCATCGCGGATCGCGGATTCCTGCTACTCCTTCGAGCATGAAATTTCCGGTCTTGCTCTATCTCGAAATCGAAAGTGATCTCTGTGTGGCTGCGAGTCGATACAAGCCGAGGCGCGATTTCAGAAATGCTTCTGTTTTCAAATGGAACTTTTAGCTCATTCTCTAGCTAGAAGTGTCATTTAAATTCATTTCCGAGATTTCTTTAGGAGCTGTCTCTTGATTATATGTATTTTATTCGTTTATTATATTGCCAGCGAATCAGACATCGCACACCGTAATTATGGAAATTTTTAAACTTTCACATCCATGAGATTTCTATTCCTTCTATTCTTAATAATTGTAATGAATGGATTATAATACAGCGCCCGTCTCTTAATTATATTTTATTTACTTATTACATTGTCCCAGCAAATTTTGATTTATAGATCCATAGGATTTCTGTTTTTTCTTAATAATTGTAATAAGTAAAGTAAATCGATCGTAAAATAAATCGAATTGCATTCGATTTGCAGCGTCTTACAATCAGACTCGAAAGCACGCGACTTTTGTTACGTTCTTAGTCGCAGAATTTTGTTTATTAATAAACCCTATCTGGTGCGGTTTGTGATTGCACCTATGCAAACGAAAAGCGTTGATAAATACGACGACGAATCACTGTAAACACGCTCGTTCTATAAACGCAACGTGACGTAACCTCGTGTCGCTGCACAATTAGGCGAGCCACGTTTCAATATACCAGTAGCGTGTGTCGTCGCGTGTGTCCACAATTGTCTTCCACACTGATACGCAGCAAGGTTTCCGTACCGATGACTAATATCTTCGAATGAGTCCGTTTTCACACGCTACGCTCATTCGAACATGGCTGCTTCCCTTGCTTTCCACAAAAAATGAAATTCTTGCACAAAATTTTTACTAGAACGTAACTAGAAAATTGAGTAACGTGTAATTTCGAACAGTAAAAACATTATAAGAATTTAAAAATCGAATTTTCTGTCTACTTTAAAACATTTATTTGTGTCAATCTGGTTTATGTACACTGAATTTTATTCGTGATTCTTAGTTTCGTTGACTTCAAAGTAAAATATATTCGATAGAAATTGTGTTTAAATGATTTCGGCGCACAGGGACGATCAATTAGATCTAGTTATAAATCATCGCACTTTTATTAAATTTCTACGATCGACGAAACGGAATATTTAAAATATATTCACTTTGATCATAATTCTGTACTTCCGCGGCTGATTTTCGTCATAAAATCCACAGACTCCTTACCACAGGATTATTTCCACCCAATTTAGTGTCGCCAGCCGCCAAAGACCACGGCTCTGATAATTAATCTCCCCGGAGTCCATTGTTCTCCCGCAAAACGATCGATAGACCGGAAAGTTTCTTTTTTAATAAAGCCTCAGCTGGTCGTTAGCAGAGAGACAGCAATTAAGTCGCAGAGGAACGTCGTCCCCGAATATTGCTATCGATTATCTCAACCCCACCATGAGAAGATTCCATCGTCTCCCTCTCTCCCTTAAGCATCCTGTTTTCTTCGAACACGAGATAATATCCACAAGACGATCCTCGGAAATGCAGAGACGAACTTTGTATTTTTATCAGCGACCTTCGGACCTGTGACGCGATCCTCTATTTTTCTCGTTCGCTTTTAATAAAAAAGGAAGAGAAACGGCGGTGCCTGTCTGCGAACGGAGTTGCATCGTGTTTGGAAACTTTTTGATGTTTTCAATCTTAACTTTCGATGGATTTACACAATTTTATATCTGGTTTATTTCGGGTTTCTGAACTGCGCCATTTCATATAAGGAAAGGGCAAGCAGGTATTTTATTTAAGGGTTAATTCCCTCGCTGGTGTAATGGAATCAGCGGATCCCTTAGGGACGTTTAATGTCACTGTTCTCGAAATAGAAGAGACATTTTTATGAAATTGAAGGAGAAAATAATTTTATTTAATCATTCTGATCTGTTTCCCTAATATTCTGTGTTTGTTATATACTCTTTTGTATTTAGGGGGATAGTCTCGTCTCCAGGATTCCTCCTTTCTCGATAATGCAAAGTTGAAGATTTTCAGTATCTGGCAACGAAGTAATATCGGTATTTTAAGGTGAAATAGAATCCAATTTTTTTATTCAAGCAATGAACTTTAATGAATAAGATATTTTCCTGAAATATCCCCCAATTTTGCATTGATCAAGAAATGATTCTATCCTCTTAACGTGCAATACAAATCGTGAGCGATGTGGTTTACGATTGGTTTGACAAATGAACAGCTGATGTGTGACCGACATGAGATCGCGGACACGTTGCTGATGGTTTGCGGATGTTGTTTCAGACTCTGGATTCGTGGTACTGCAAGGTACAACGTACTGGACGGACCTGTTCGTGCGGCACTTCCTTTTCCAAGCGGAGCACACGATCGACGGAGATGATCTCCTCTTCTTCGTACGAAAGAAACACGTGAAAACCTCGTCGAGATACTTGCCAAAGTTCGAGACCGAGGTGGACGTGTTCCGCAAGGACAGCAAGAAACTGCCGATCGGCGATCCCGACATCGATTGGGAGGAAACCGTGTACCTGAACCTGGTCGTACATCAGTTCGACTACACGCTCACGCTGGCGATCTGCACAAGAACGAGCCCTAAGGAATTGCAAGTGAGAACGGTTCCTATGGAAATCACCGACACAAATTTCCCCGACACGGTTTTCAGCGACTCCAGATTTGACCGGCAATTAAGACAAGAACACGAGTGGTTTTAGCTCGAGTTAAAAAACATTGCTGTCAGTTTATGCAAAAAGCGGGTCCCTGCAGTGTTGTCCCTGCTGATTTCTTGACGCAGAATTTGTTTTTAAATGGACACATGCAATTTATTTTAGATCGTAAGCGTCAACCAGTCTGAGGATTTCATTTTAGTACATTCTTGTTTCACGATTAGATGATTTGAATCAATCAATCTGTGTAAATCTCCATGTATAGTCGCTTAACGATGATTACTGTACGTACGAATGTGGACACCGACTATCGAGCGCATGCATTTTAACAGCCTATCTAATGAGCATCTATTAATAGGCTTCTGAATCACTGTTCTACTGATAGGTTGGTTCAAATTGCTGCTTGAAGATTCCAACGCTGTTAAAGAATCTCGTAATAATAGACACAAATGAAATTGAATTGAATTTCGCCAGTCTATACAATTTTATTTAAAAAAAAAAAAAAAATTTTAAGGAAATACGGTGGGACAAAATGATAGCACATTTAACTTAAAATGTATAACAGGAAATTCGCGTATGATATTTACACATCTCCTCCTTTACATTTAATAACAGCCATCATTCGCTTTGGCAACGATTTATACAGTTTTTTTTATTAGTATTTTGCTCTAATTGCTCCCACTCACCTAGAATACATTTTATTAATTCGGCAACATTTCCAAATTGTCTGCCATTTCCATATACGGTGCGGGCAAGATGTCCCCAACAATTTTCAATGATGTTCGATGCATTAAGGAATGCCCGTTTGTTTCAGGTTTTGCGAAGACACTCGCAGAAGGTGTACGCCAGCCCGAGTCGTCGCCGCATGGACGCGAAGGGGGACCTCGAAGAGATGACCTACCCGCACATCTGCTTCATGGTGGACAATTTCGACGAAGTTTTCTGTGATATTCTAGTCAGGGACGGTGAAATGGTGTGCGTGGAGCTGGTCGCTTCCGACAGAGAGGGCGCAATTCAGGGTGTGATTTTCCTTGGTTCTATCAGATACGACGCGCTGAAGAAAGTCTACGACGCGAGGGTACGTCCATCGCACCGTTGAACCGTCCTATACATACTTCACTTAACGTCTTCGCTTAAAACAACGCCTATTTCGTTCGGTGAATAACGTAATGCTGTCGCTTCGTTTTGCAGTCCAGCTTGAGTACCAAGATGGCGCAGCGCATGACCTTCGGCCTGTTTTCCGGCGCGGCTTCGCAGAGAATAGAGTTTGTTCGGATGAAAGGACCTCGTGGTACGATTAACGATTTCTTTACTTCGATCTTCTCTTTCACCTCGATCTCGTTCCTGCTTAAAAATAAATCCGATCGAATCCGTGGTATAATAAATCAATGAATCTGTGCACCTGCTTCTGGGCTTACTGCTTCTCGGCGTTACAAAATTCTGCTCCACTATGTCGACTCCTTAACTCACGATTTTATTTATAACATACAGGGTGTCCCGAATTTAAATAGCGAAACTTCAGGAGCGTGTAGGGGACTGAAAAACTAAGACAAGAAGTCTTTTACTGCTTCGTTCTGGAGAAAATCGCAAAAATTCAATATCTCATTATCAGTTTCTCTCTTGAGTTGTTGTTGCAGTAGTAGTAATATTTATTCTTAAATATATGCCTTTCGGCGTTACATTTTCTTTCTTCATTTCTACAGTCCTTAATATATATTAATAATCTTTAACGTTATCGGCGCGCGGTTAGATCAATCCCTAAAACAAATGTAGCAATTTTGCAAGCATCTCAAACTTTTCGATTCTTCTTTTTCCTACTCTATTTAAATATTAATTGCAAACGCAGTTCTACCACGAAATGATTCAAACACCGAGCAAATCTCTAAAAGACTTTTCGTCTTAGATTTTCGGTTCTCTACACGCTCCTGAAGTTTTGCCATGTAAATTCGAGACACCCTGTATAACCCCGGTTCTGTACACACTTGGTCCACTTTGGTACACACTTTCAGATTTTTAATCTATTTGCATCGCCAGGCGGAATATTCTACGAGTTGATTTCTGTTTGCTCCGTTTAATTTACGACGGAGAGTCATAAAGTTTATTGTTGACGTTATAGGTGATAGGTCGTGCAATTAGAAGCGATGCAGATAGGTTAATATTGTAGTTACAAGTAGAATTGTGGTATTTATACTAGTATCAGTACTGGTGACTCTATGGTTCTGTTAGAAATAAAAATGTAATGTAATCCTTGCGAACATACAGGCTTGATATCTATTTTATTATCTTGGTTAATACATTAGAAATTTCTCTAGCGTTCGTTGAACTAGCTAATTACCCTTATTTAATCATCCCAGAGCGACTCAACAGTTCCTGGGTAATTTAATTGTCTCTGTTCGTAGAGCTGAGCGTTGCTCTCTATACTTTATCAATAATCTAATTGTCTCTGTTTAATCAGCTGAGAGCTGCTCTGTATACTTTCTTAATCTAATCGTCTCTGTTCGAACATGTCAGAGCCGCTCTATTTTTCCTTAATATTCTAGTCTTTATCATCAGAAAGTGACTTTCTGGAATTTCTCGGGGACCCATTCAATCGCGTCTGGATACAGTCATGCGTTTATCAAGATGATCGTGAATTTTTTTAGGCAAAGGACACGCAGAAATGGCTGTGACAAAGCCGAAAGGCTCCGGGGCTGAAACTCCCACCTCAGAACCAGGCTACTGCGCCACAGATTCCCTGTGGGACGCGGAATGGGACGACGCCGAGGAACTCTTCATGTATCGACACCAACGAAGACTGTCCGATCCGAGTGCGAACCTGAATAATTTCGTTCGCGGTGGTTGGAGGACGAAACCGGACACCGCTGCGACGAAAGCTAGGTCCGAGAACGAAGGGTTGGACTCGATGGCAAATGGATTGAGCGAGATCGAGGCTGGGGATGTTCGAGACGGTAACTAGAGCACCTGTACAACCTGTCCGACGGGGAAGATCCTCGATCAGTCGAGAAACTGGACCGGAGTCTGCGACACTCTACTTTGTGGAGCACCGAGTCGGTAGCAACTGCTCGAAATTATTAAGAGTTTAGGGATGTACAATTAGAACAATCTGGGAATCAACACTTTTGAACAATCTAAGGATGAACACGATTACACAATCTAGGGGTGAATATGAAATTCGTTTCTTTCCTCAGACATGGGAATACCAAGATCACTTTGGATGTCGACTAGATCCTCGAAGGATCTAGCAGGATAAGCATGGTCCAACAATACTTATTGATATCGTGTACAAAACGATGCTTTTATCAAAACCATGCTTCAGAATTTGAATATTGGAAGACATGAAGCTTGAGAGTTTGAATACAGTGGGTGTACAAAGTGTTCGTATACTTTTTAAAATGGAATTTCTTTTTTATAATTGTACCAAACGACCTGATTTTTTAGAATTGATTGGTAGCATTGGTTTATGAAATGATATGCGAAAATAAGAAAGGCATTTTTTAAAACTTTTAACTGGGCTCGTAACACCAAGATCACTTTGGATATCTACTAGAACATCAAAGGATCTAGCGAGATGAGCATGGCCCATTAATACTTATTGATATCGTGTACAGAACGATGCTTTTATTAAATCCATGCTACAGAATTTGAATATTGGAAGACATGGAAGCTTCAGAGTTTGAATACCGTGGGTGTACAGTGTTCGTACACTTTTCAGAATGGAATAACTTCTCTATAATTGTACCAAACAGGCTGATTTTTTATAATTAATAATTCTAATTAACAATTCGAAAAGATGATAAAAAATCAGGTCGTTTGGTACAATGATAAAAAGGTTATTCCATTTTAAAAGGTGCAGGAACACTTTGTACACCCACCGTATGTATCTGAGTAAAAATTCGGGGGATAATCTTTGAACCTAAAAGTATTGTTTTCCACACGATGTAAATAATAAAAATTGAAGAAAAATTGATTCGTCAGTTGCCACCGACTCGCAGGGTACATTCACTCGTCCCATCCCAGAAAGATCTCTGCCTGCGCCCTTCAGGATCGATCGTGCATGCGGTTGTGTTACGTATATTTGTGTCTACTGCACATATTTCTTTCTCTTCGATAGATCGTAGCCGTGTACCACGTACAAAAATAGTCCGGAGCAAAAGCAATCTGAAATAACATCGAACTAATATTTATTCCTCAGACGAGCCGAAAGACGACGATCGTTCTCGCGAGTCTTCGAGAGCTCGCCGACTCTGATCCACGTAAACAACAGTTCCGCATAATATTTGCATGTTTCCGAGACTAAACCACGTATAATCTAGACGTTTCTTCTCCACTGCGATCCATCCCCGGATTCGCATCGTGTATCTGCTTTCAGTCTAGAAAACAGTTCGCATTCGAGAGACATGATAAAAATAATAATAATTCGTCAAAAATCGATTCAGTCTCTCGTGAAGATCGATACTCGTCGCGAGATCGTGCGAGATATCCTTCGGACCGGTTTCACCGAGTGGATACAGAAAACTAAAACAAAAGCAACATAGATGTACCGATCGAATAAATCCCTCGTTTTCGTGTCAACAAGTCGAGATGGGGAGAAACAAAAGAAAAGACTGTTTTATGCCACCACCAACACCACCACGCGCGTTCTATTACATTCGTCATCGAAAGAAATCCGTGGATTCGAGAGAGTGAGAGAGAGAGAGAGAGAGATCGGGAGTGTTCGCGAAAGATAGAGAAAAAAGAGATAGAGAAAAGAGAATACGAGAAGAAAAGAAATAATGCATTTGTCTCTAATCAGTGGCACGTGCCATGCCGGCTCTTTCCTTTGTAGCCGAGCCACAAGATAGCAGCTGGGGCGGCGGGGGCTCACCAGGAAATCGCAGGAGTCCTCGCGCCAGACGACGAAGATCCCCTCATCTCCCCGGCAAGAAGCAACAACAACAACAACATCAACATCGTCCGAAGCAAAAGCAACGTAACTCGTGGGAACAGCGCGCCGGCAACAACGAGAACTCGCCGAGCCGCAAGGAGGCCTATCACGAAACACACGGTGAGCGTGCACCTGTGTGTCGTCGAGATGGTCGTTCTTTGTCTCTTCAATTTAGAAAAAAAACGATACTGTCCCTGGTTGCGCGATACCTTCCCTGATTACGCGATACCGATCGAAAGTTAGGCGATCCCTCAGTGGAACTTATTGTCTCGGCAGTCCTTCGACTGTACCTTCAACGAAAGACTGTTCCAACGTGTAGAGACGTCCTTCATGATCTTTTATTCAGTCAGAGGATCCATGTATTCTCAAATTGAACTGCTTGGTTGTTTGTTTACAGTGTTCTCGTGTGTTCCAATTCCTGTTCTCAATTTTGTTCGTGAGAAAATTCATACACGCTTCTTCTAGATTGATTTGTTATGCTGTTTATTTTCATTTGTGATCTCTTTCAACCCCTTACCCTACGATCTATCTTGTGGTTTCAGTGGTTAGAACTTTGGAATTACAGAAAAATTGATTTCATCCCTTCACCACTTTGTTACGTTCAAAGCAACATTACAAATTCATACACACTTCTTCAGATTGATCTGTTGTGCTGTTTATTTTTTGCTCTTGTATAATGTACAATGGTATATGAAAAACACCCTAAATGCAAACAGCTCAACAATCCCTGAAGGATCGCCTAAACTCCAGCACGTACAGTGGGTGTACAAAATGTTCGTACACTTTTTAAAATGGAATAACTTTTTTATAATTGTACCAAACGACATGAGTTTTTATAATTAATTAGAAGCATTGGATTATGAAATGATATGAAAAAAAGATTTTGCGAAACAATTATTATTTACAAGGTCACATGCAAAAATTAAAAAGCATTTCTTTTAATTTAGTTCAAATAATTTTAATTAAAATAAAATTCAAATTAATAGTTTAATTCAAATACATGTTTTGTAGATCTATGCTTTTTTACACATATATCTCTTGTTTTCAATAAAGAAATACTAATAATTCATCTGTATCTATACCTAATAAGCAATAAGTTTCACTTCTGTCCTGTAAAAAATTCAAAAGAAATGCTTTTCTTCTTTTTGGATGCACCCTTGCAAGTTGTAATTTTTGGAGAACCTTTTCCGCAGATCGTTTAGTAACCCAATGCTTCTAATCGATGATAAAAAAATCGCGTCGTTTGGTACAATAATAGAAAAGTCATTCTATTTTAAAAGATGTACGAACATTTCATACACCCACTGCAATAGCCGAAACAACTCACGATCACAGGGATTACTATGAAAAAAAAGAAAAGAGACAAAGAGCCGCGAAGAGCGATGGCTGAGGGGCAAAAACTCGATCGAGTTGTTTGGTGGCAGGCCTCCAGAATCATCAGCACAACCATATCGAGGTCGGTAGCGAGATACTGGTGCCGTCTGCGGCTTGCTTGACGGATGACAACGTGAGACAGAAGCTGGACGCCGGTGCCATAATGGTCCACGGCAAGGAGGAGCTACCGTTAGGTTACGAAGAGGAGCAGGACAATAATCGTAAGCGGCGACCATACAGCACTGGCCAAATTAATCACGACAGGATCAACAATTTGGAGAACGACGAGGAGCAACGTCGTCTCAGCGACGACGAGGTATTCAGGGCTCGTCGACCGGATGGACGTCGACGTCTACGATCCGCCGGGTCCGACCACGAAGAGTACTACACGACTAGGAACAGGAACAAAAACGAGGAGCAGTTGAAAGACAAAAACGCGAACGCCCGTATCACTCGTGGAAACCTGACCACACACAGGCAGAGCGCTACTTTGCCAAGGAGAAGACGACGAAGAGCACTGTCCGGTAGCTTCGCTGGCAACCCTCTACCACCGCACAGAGTCACGCCAGATGGAACAGCCATCTACTATTGGTGCGAGCTCCCGCGCCGCCCCGGCTCACAGGGTAAATTCTTCTTCCACCCTGCTCGACACACCAAACCCCACAAACCCCCCATAACCGATATCACGCGCCTTCTTCACCGACTTCAGCCGCGGGCTGCTCCCTCAACGATCGTCAGTTTGCTCTTCAACGTTCAGCACCCCTTCTGTACAGGGTATACAGGGTGGAAGGACGTTACACGCGGTCACTCGATTCAATTGAACCATTCGATCGTCTCATACAGAGTTGGGCAAAATATGTAATTAGTTACTCGAGGATTTAAATGCAAAAGTTCAGTAAAGATCCAATTGTAGGAGTTCACAATCACATTTAATCTCAATCAAAATACAATATACAATATTACTTTATACAACTTGATCTATCAAACTGTTATTTATTACATATAAACGACGACGACGCGCCTAAAAATTGTTCGATGATAGGGTTTGACAGATCAAGTCGTATAAAGTTGCATTGTGATTGTAATTAAACGTAATTGTCTTTGTGAATAAACTCCTACTGTATCTAATTAAACTTCGAATACAAGGTACTTTTGGATCCGAATCTTAAGATCACCAATAATAGTTACGAATCTTTTAGTTGAATCCGGATTTAGATACTTTCGTATTTAAATACTGCCCAACTCTGGTCTCGTAGATTATCAATTGGTCGACTTGTTCTGTTCTTGTTCTGTTGCAAAGAGGACGTCGAAGTCCTCTTTCGACATCTCAAGGCGATCTTGTATCTTCCTGACGGAACTCTATGCCTTCGTTTTGGCAGATTTGTTGCTCGTTACCTTGAATCGCTTTCGAACACCGACGTATTTCGATCGATGGATTCGTCGTGGAACGAGCTGCAAGTTTGGCCGAATAAAAGCATACGGTTCTCCTTTTGGAGAAATTATTACAAATATCGAGTGAAACGTTTGATGAGGAGAAGAGACTTTTTTGACGCTTGTCAATTCTTGTTGGTATGTAATGAAACTTGGAGAACGGAAGATTATTTATTATAATCATAGTTGTAGCGTCTTGTACTTTTTGCTAGATCAGTGGAACCAGTAACGATTACATGAAAGAGATGATCCTATGTATTCGACCCTGTTTCTAGTAATTTTGAAAGAACTTAGTGTAAATTAGATGCATGATTCTTTGACATGATTCTGGGTCATGACAGTAAGAAGTAGAATGTCTGTTTAAAGGAGGCCAATCAGAGATGGACTTCAAGAAGTTCATTTCACACGATGAAGAAAGAAAGATAGTCTCCATTCAGCATACCATGTCGATTTTATTGAATCGAATAAATTGTAGCCATCTCTGAATACAATGAGCTGTTCTTTCTTTTTCTATATTCGTACAATTATGTTAGTGATGTTCTAAACATTGGTAGAATTTCCCCAGAGTATAAGTAGAAAATTGAATGATAAAGACACACTGTACAGTTTAGAGGTATTGTCATTAGCTATAGGGTTCAGGAAAACCACAAGCCAACGACATAAATCAACATAAACTAGCATAATCTAACATATACGACACGAATTCAGAGTAGAAACAGGGTTCGATCAACACACTAAATTAAAAACTGAGAATACAAGCTAAGAAACGATTAACAATGCGTGTAAATAAGTGTTGTACACCCTGTACAGGCTCTGAAAAGAAGTCAATCTCGAAGAGCACGGGGAGCAAAGCGATCGTTTATCGAGCAGCCTGCAAACACACCAGACCGTCAGCAGTCATTCTGTACATTGTATTCGGTCCGTGGTAAACAAATCGTTAGAGAGTAGAGATCGCGGTATTTCGACGTGATACTAAGACATGTAGTGAGAAATTAACCCTTTGGACTCGAAGCAATTTTAATTCCGAGACGTATCTGTCAATCTAGAAGATATTTATTCCGTGTAATCTTCGTTAGACATGAAATCGAAACTGTTTTCTCATAGGAGATTTTAATTTTTAGCAATTTATAGAATCCGGAAGACTTTGATCATTTCGAAACTGTTTCAAATAATAATACGGCGATTTTGACTGGCGTTTCACAGTTTTTTCTGTGTAATCTTTGTTACGCATGAAATTCAAACTGTTTTCTCATAGGACAATTGAATTTTTAGCAATTTATAGAATCCGACTTTGATCGTTTCGAAACTGTTTCCAATAATAATACGGCCATTTAGACTGGCGCTTCACAGTCGCAATTCGAGTGTAAAGGGTTAAAGATCCGTGTACACGGATTTCCGGATTCGTTTGCTACTCGTAAAATAGGATCTCTATTAGAGAACCTTTGAACAGTTTGTGTTTCGGTTTTGTACGACCACGCTCGACCCGGCTATGACTGTGTTTATGAGGATGGTGAAATTACAATGGCGACGGGTGTACGATTCCGCCATTACCATTCGTATCAGTATCGGTTCGGATTGGACACGTTGTGTTTTCGATTATCGTTGTGACGGTGTCTCGTGCTGGTGGTGGTTCGTAACAAGAGCTAATCGACGCTGCGATCGGGCAAAAATCGACTATGCGAGTTTCACCTCCGGTATAAACATAGTCATCGAACAGCGAGATGCGACGCGCTATACACGGATCGGCGGGAGCTCGTAGAGCAGGCATGGGCAGCTCTTGGCCCTCGGAGCGCCTTCAGCTGCCCCTCGGGGCAAATCGAAACAACTGGAAATTAACCTCCAACACCGATGGATGATACAATTCGTATGAATTTTTGTTTTTTAGATACGACATAATGCCCCTCGGGGCAATTCCTGCTCGCGTGTTCGTCATTTATGCAAATCGTATCAAAACGTAATGGCCAAGTAATCGGTACAATGGCCGACATCATTTTGAACACCGACAGACGACGATCTATCAGAAATTTTTTTAATACAATTCCTGAATTGGGCGTGGCTCCGACGGGGCCACTAAAACGCCCCATGGGGCACTTTTTGCTCATGCCTGTTCCGGAGCTACGGTGTCAGGATTGGTTCACGTCGGTAAACGGTAACGATTCATCCCTCCGATTGAAATCATCAATGATTTTTCATAAAAAATCGTGTGCGTGGAGTCCACGCGCGACAGAAGTGAAACTTATTGCTTATTAGGTACAGATACAGATAAATTATTAGTATTTTTTTATTGAAAACAAGAGATAATAATAAATAACAATTCTGTCGCCGCGGCATTTTATTCTTTGCGATATACAGGGTGCGGCACAAATTAATCCCCACGATTTTTCAAAAGTGTTTCATACCGAAGTCAATCAGTATTTAACTTACAAGAAATTTCAATTTTTTAAATAAAAAAAAATCAATTTTCAACCAAAAAAATCAAGGTCGCACTCATATAGTCCATGATCCAGCGTACATTTTCACAATTGGTTAGAATCAAGCTAATGTTCCGTGAGTAGCTTCATTTTGATGAGACGCCCAACATTTTCTCTCACAAAATTCTCGATTCGGCATCTCATCAAAATGAAGCTACTCACGGAAAGTTAGCTTGATAGTAATCAATTGTAAAAATGTACGCTGGATCCTGGACTATATGAGAGCGACCTTGATGTTGTTTTTGAAAATCGATTTTTTTTATTTAAAAAATGGAAATTTCTTGTAAGTTAAATACTAATTGACTTCGGTATGAAACACTTTTCTGTCCGACCACCCGAATGGGCTGAAAAATCGTGGGAACTAATTTGTGCCGCACCTTGTAAACCAAAATGTTCGCCTTCAATCAACGATCGTCGGTTGTCCAAGTTGTTGAGCAGTTGGCCTACCAAAGGGTAGACCAGGGCTGGGATCCCCGTCGGGTAAGAAAGATTTTTTTTCCGTTGAAAAGTTTCTCGTTTCATTTGACTTCCGTAACGCTAGAAAATGCAGCCACCTCAGCAAAGAAGTTTCACTTCAAAAATCGATCGTAACGATCGGAGAAAACGAGCGAGGCTTAGTGCACCCCTCTCTGTGCTCCTCTGTTCTACGCACCTGTAGCTGAGATGTGTATTGTTGTACCACGTTTGAACGTCTGTCCGTGTTCGTACCTCGCCGAGAATCGGCGTGGATCATCGAGATACACTCGATCTTTGATCCCGTTGCACCTCGATGTCCGGCGAGATTCACTTTCCTACGAGTCATTTCCAGGATCATAGCTGTACACAGACGTGTTTTTGAGGATCGAGGATCGTCGATGATGATCGGTGTGCGTGTGTTTCTCTGTCGACAGAGCTGGACGATGGCGCTTACAACCCCCTCTGGACCATGAGAGGATTCACTCAGACGTTTCACTTCTGGAAAGAGACCAGACGAGCCCAGTCCGTTCCTCTGAACGCGTTTCTCACCTACATCACGCTACCTTGGTGGAGCATTGCCAAAGGTAAATGATTTCGTACATTCGTAGTACATTGCCAGCATACAGTCAACCACGTTGTACTTTTGTACATACGTTATTCTTTTACACATAGCAAACGCAACTTTGCTCCTGAAAATGGTCCGAAACGTCGAGAATTTTCTAAATTGCTCGTTTTAATAATTGATCGAACCTGTGCGCCGAAATCATCTCACGATTTCTAGTAAACGATCTCGGGCTTGCGTGATCGGTAGACAGCGGATGTTTAAGCAAAATAAAAACGTTCTGCGTTGTAACAAAGTGAAACAGAGTGAAATGGAAATTTATTTTCTTCCAAAATATGTTTAATTGTTTGAAAATAATATGACAGTGGTTTTAAATTCTTCTACTGTTTTCAGTTCTTTAAATTACACCTACTCATTTTTGCCGTAAATGCGTACAATCCACTGATCAGAGCCGCGCGTAACAATTAACCCTCATACGTTCCTCAGGGTGAAAATTCACCCATTCATTATTTTCACATACTGTCAAATTATTCATACTTTTATGTCTACGTCGTGAGATGTATTTCTTTAAAATGTGACGCTGTAAATGCAACGTAATTTGTTGATTTAACGTGTAAAACAAAAATGGGTGAATTGCTATCCTAGTCTGCATTGAGCAACTATTTTTCAGGAGCGTATGAGGGTTAACGAAGAATTATTTACATCGTTTGTAGAACAAATGGTCAAAATGAAAATTGACTTGATTTTGTTTCGTGTTCACAGAGATTGTTGTTTGCTTGCAGATATTCTTGATCATCGAGAAGGCCCCATCCTGACGTTCTAGCCAACGTGAGGCAGCTCTGTTTTCATTTCAAAGGAGATCCCCATTTGCCATATGATTTCCCACTTTGTACGCGCTTGGACAGAAAACAGTGGTCCAATAAAATCGACGATATGTATAGACGAAGAAATAAACAAGATACTATTTACAATCCGTCAGCGTTCAGTTTCTTACATTTCCTGCAACGTTGCGTGATACTCGCCGAAACCGCAATGCCCGATTATAAAGAGACGAGACAGGACATTTATGACCACAGTGGAAAAACCGTTTTCGGTCGTGCACATCCGGCAGTGGTATAGTTCTTGTAGCTACAGTGACTATACAATACTATATACTATAATACTATACAGTACTATACGATTTGAACTTTTTTTGGAAGTTAGAACAATTAGTTTGCTACAGGATATGAACATTTTTTTCCAAAATTGCAATGCATCGGTAATTCCTAGTATTCTACAATTCCGATCAATTTCAATTTTTGGAAAAATTCTTTACCACGCCCTGTAGCGAACTATTTTCTCTAGCTTCCCAAAAAAATTCAAATCGTATAGTTCAACGTTAAAACAGTTACCGTTTTTTTTAGAGCGTCCGAATATTAGTAGGAGTCACTGTAGCAAAAATGAAAGTGATCGCCGTGTGTTTACTGATTGTTAATTTAACATTCTGGTACGTTGAGTGCACGCCATCGAAGGATGACGATGTTTTTGCAGACGATATGACAGGTACGAAAGATTTCGAATTAATCGGCTCCAAAAACATCGTTATAGAATTCGTCGTATTTTCGACGAAAATACAAATAATATACTATATAAAGAAGTTAGAAATGAATAGAAACAATCAATCGAATTTCTTCATAGAATGCAGAGGGACGAAAATGAAGTTCAGCGCTTCGATGATGGAAGCAAAGTGTATGCCAAGGAAAAGTCTCGTGACGTTAACGCCGAAACCAGGGATTTCCTACATTCCTAATGTGGTATCGGTGAACAGATGCGGAGGTTTTTGTGGTGATAATTTATCTTGCATGCCTACGGAAACCAGACTCCGGGATTTTGTCGTTAAAAGTACTCGCAACATTCTGTACGAAGAGATGAAGTGCCATCGCGTTTACGTGAAAGAACACACGCGATGCAGGTGAGACAAAATATTTGATTAGCTACCTAAAGATGCGATCTCCTTTGCGCATCTGGACGCAGCGTTTCGTTATCTCAGCTCCTGTTACACTACCTTCGTCATACTTCGTCAGAATTAGAGATCGCGGTTTTGAACGTGTACTAAAATACACGTGTACACGTGTTACGTGATCCGGATCTGCGAACACGGATCCGTTCGGCACGTTCGAGTCTGACATCAGCGAAAAAACTGATTCGAAAATAAACGAAGCGCTACAGTGCGGCGCAGCGTTAGTTAACTAAAAACAGTTAAAGATGTTTTGGAGGTATATAAAAACGCACAAAAATGATTGAAATCTTGACAAGATATAATTCTTCCTAAATGAATGCAATTACCAAAGTTTGTGTTCGATTCACTGCAACGTTCAAGAATTATATACGGTTCACGTACCACGTGTATTTACATACACGTGAAACGGGGATCTCTAGTTTAAGTTTGAGCGAAACTGTTTTTCTTCGCAAATGAAATACGAGGAAAGACATATCAATCGCACGATAGGAACGGAAACTTGTGCGTTACAGAGACACAGAGTTACAACGAATGGAATATGAATCGCAAAACGCTGCGTCCAGACGCGCAAACGAGATCTCACTTTAACTCGCCAGTTTTTGGTCAAGAAATGTTCTCCGACTGTTTCGTTCGAGAAAAATTCGTAACTACATCTGTTGACAATCAGATGCAGGTGCAAGGTGATGGAACACCACTGCAACGAATATCAATCGTACAACGGGAACAAATGCGCGTGCGAATGCATGGATCGTTTGAAGGAGATCGCATGCAGTCTTGAAAAGAACATGGTCTGGCAACCCGACAAGTGCAAATGCACATGCGATAAGCCGAAAGAAGAGTGCTCCACCGGGTTGGAATGGATCCCTTCCCTGTGCAAGTAGGTACTAGGTCACGTGGCACCGTGGACACGTGGTTGACAAAGCTTTCTTTGTGTTTCAGGTGTGCCAAAGTGATGTGAAGAAACACGAATCCAATTCAAATTATTCAAGGCTTGTGCAAATTTACAAGGAGATATGAAGTTCGATAGAATACGATGTCTTGCTTACCACTAAAAATAAACTTGATGTTTTCTCTGCAGCTGGCCTATTCTATCAATTATCGCATTAAGGGATTAAATAAAATGACACCGCGCTCTTACGTATGTCAGAAATTTATTAGTACAATCCAACAGTTCTATGAAATTCTATCACGGCAGTCTCCGAACCATCCTCACATAGCTTCCATCGAAGCGGTTTCAATATTGTTCAAATAATCTCCGAAATTCACCCAGGTGTGATCCCAGAGCACTGGATTTGCTCTGTTATCCCAAGGTAGGTTCCCAGGTAGAATTGCTGTTGCATTTAACTTCTTCAGCTCGGTCTGCAAGTGACTGACTATGGTTGGCAACCTGGAACATCGGGAGAAAGAAGATCCAAAGTAATCAGAGATGTGTTCAAGAGAGAGAGAGAAGCGTTAAAAAACATTTTTGCAAATATTCAGGCTCTAAACTAGATTAGGAATTAATGAATTAGATTATCGCTTACTTGGCAGCGAGGTTGGCGTGCTCGCAAGGATCGTCAATTACGTTGAAGAGACACGGAGCCTCCAGAGGCTTGCAACGTGGCACGGTTTCAATTTTAGAGGAACATTCGATCATCACTTCCGATCGTAGTCTCCGAACCTCGTCAGGTTTCAGGTTCAAACCTACGCTAACAGCTGCTCTTCCTGCTGCGCTCCCTATCACTCCTCCAACGTCGTAGATCGAGTCTCTTCCCGATGGCCCGTACCAGCCGTCCCAGTTTCCAGCATAAGTAGTTCCTATCAACAATCTTCATATCACGAAAACGTCAACTAGTGTAGCGGACCTCTTGGAGAAAAGTTAGTCGGACCCAGGTAGACTTATTACAAGCAGGCTGGGTCTTTGCACACATTTGGTCGCCAGGCTCAAGTTTTCCCGAGCGTACATTAGGTCGCCGGATTTCGACTCCTACCGGTGTGCACGATTGGCGACCAGGTCCGGGGTTTTCGCCTGGATACGGGTGGTCTGTCCAAGGACACGAACTTTCTCCAAGGGGTACGTCTAGAAAAACGACAACCCCATTCCAGAGACTTCCCAGTTCGAAGGAAATTTCTGAGGGACACCGGGGTTGAATATAAGGGGTCCCATGGAAATCACCGACACAAATTTCCCAGATACAGTTTTCATCGACAATAACTTTGGCCGACAACACCTTTCACCGATAACGAATTTGACCGCCGCTAGATTTCACCGACAACAAATTTGACCGATAACGACTTGGGACGACCACTTCAGTTAGCGAAATTTTTTGTCGGTGAAATCTGGTGTCTGTCAAAGTCGTTATCGGTTAAAGGTGTTGTCGGCCAAAGTTATTGTCGGTGAAATCTGGAGCCGATGAATTGTTGTCGGTGAAATTTATGTCGGCAATTTCCATGGGATCCGAACACAAGCGCTTTTTTACGGACGCTTTCTTGTTACATTGTTGTGTTTTTCTTTTCCATAAATTGCTACTGTTACATATTGGGGAGACTTCATTTTCTCCAGAAAACGGTACAACCGAACTAGCGTCGTTGTCGTCAAGGTAAATTGAAAGATGCACCTCCCTACCTTGCACCAGCTTCCACTGGCCAACGGTGATAGCAGAAACGCCAAAGATGTCATCGATATTATGAAGGACAGTGCTCCGGGGACCCTGAGTGTTGTCTCTGAGAGCCTGCCACATGTCGAAGCCATCGATATCGTGCAAATTCGATTGATTGCCTCCGGTAGCTGATAGCAGGGTCGGTAGCCAATCACTGACGTGGAAGTATGTCTTGCTAACCGCTCCGTGGTGCTTCAACCACTTGGCTGACCATATCAGACCGGCTCCTCTAACGCCGCCTATCAGAGACACGTTCAGGTTTTGCTAACTTTACTACTACTGATTGTAGTAAATCGAACTTGATAATTCATGAAATTTCAACAAAAATTGATGAAATCAGCCAAATTTCTATAAAAGAGGGAGAGGCAATATTAGATGTAAGATGCTAGGATGGATTAGGATAGATTAGTTTAGATTAACAAATGGCATTGGTATGAATGAATGTTTGAAAAAATGGGTGGATGGATGGGTGGATCTGTAAAACCAAGTATAATTTCTTGGTCGCGAGGCCGAAATAAAATTAATTATTATTATTAATAAGTAAATAAGTAATTTTAGTTCTTCTTGACGAGTGAAATTGAAATACAGAACCTATTTAAAACACAATCTAATTGAATTACGCGATTCAATTACAATGTATTTAAATTAGCACAAGTCTGTACATAACTAATTTCCTTTCGATTGAAATGCACTTACCTTCCCAAAGAGTGTTCTTCCCACCCTTAAGCGGCCAATTGGAAGCGGCGTTTAGGTTGAAACCTGCCGGAGGACCGCCGTTATCCGTGGAGAATATGATTATGCTGTTTTGCAACATCCCCTTTTTGCGCAGAGCGTCCACCACGCGGCCGACTGACTCGTCTAACGTCGTTAACATACCTGAAATCCTCGTATACTCGTTATTTTTTCTATAATATTTTAATATTCAGAATTTTTGAAAAATAGAAATAAGACAATTAGAATGATGGTCGCAAATTTTCGAACTATTGCTTGCTCGGGTTCCATGGAAATCACCGACACAAATTTCCCGGACACGGTTTTCACCGACAATAACTTTGGCTGACAACACCTTTAACCGATAACGAGTTTGACCGACAACGACTTGAGACGATCACCTCAGTTAGCGAAATTTGTTGTCGGTGAAATCTGGTGAAGTCTGTCAACTTCGTTTCGGCCAATGTTATTGTCGGTGAAATGTCGATGATTTCCATGGGACCCTGCTTGCTCACCGGCGTAGCGTCTGCGATTGTAATCAGAGATGTCATTGAACTTTGCGACCTTGTCATCGGGGGCTGGCAGAGGGTTGTAGGGATTCCCAGAGTGCACTGCAGCGTGAGCAAGGTAGAGAAACATGGGGCGACTAACATTGTGAGCGTTGATCACATTCTCAGCTTCCTTGGTGAAAATGTCTGTGGAATATTGACCATGAAGGTCCCAAGCTGGGTCCAAGCCTCTTCTCATATCCAGACCCCAGTAAGGCTGCGAGTTCAAACGAAGAAAATAGCATGTTCACGAATATCGTGCATTCGTTATAGCTTTCTATAATCCATTCGCTCACAGACTCAACGGCGGAGTGATCGAAATAATCATGATGGCCGCTCCAGAAGCCGAGATGAGAATCGAATCCTCTGTAAGTCGGGGTGTACTGTTTCGTGTAAAATCCCAGGTGCCATTTTCCGACGATGTGTGTACTGTAACCGAGCTCGCTAAGGTATTGAGGAAGAAGTTTCTCCTTGAGAGGAAGTCCTCTCGGTTCGGCACACTTTAAAACCTATTATATCAAAATTTCTATGTATAATTATGTAATTAGCATAGGAGATAGACAAATCTCGTACATTTCAATCTGCCGAATGATCCGTGTTGCGCAAGGCGAGAAAGCCGAGGGTCGCCTTTCTCCATTCTTACTGAGAAAATACTGCGCGCAGAAAGCAGAATACCGAGATAGAGAACAATACACAGTGAGCTACAATAATGTGCGCACACGAGGGGGCAGTAAGGGAAATGTTTGTATACAACAAGAACCCAGAGCCACGTTAGTAACATTGTAAATCGGTGGACCGATTAAACGTTTGCACGGTAAATCGTGCAACAAAGACCACGAGCTAATAGAACCGTTTAATCACCCTATGAAATGCGCAACGCTCACAAAGGACGACAACAAAAGCATAATCGACGATGTGCTTGTTAGTGACAGTGATTGTTACAAAACCAACTAGTTTAACAAGAATTTCTAGAGCTGTCTTTAAAATTTTGTCTTGAAGAAATGATCCTAAAGAAATTGAGAAGCGAGTCTCAAGTTACATTTCAGATTAGATTAAAAGCTTCTAAGTCAGTGATAACGTTTGCATTTTTAACATCGTTGAATTTCATCCATTTCACCAGGTGTCAATCACGATTCACCTACCCCGTGTTGCATTCCAGTATGAATGGGATGCTTGCCGGTCATTATAGCACTCCGTGACGGTGTACAGATCGGGCTGACATAATACCGGTCCAAGATAAGCCCAGAGTATGCGAGGGCGTCGATGTTTGGCGTCGGAATCTGCCCGGAACCGTGAAATCCGACGTCGTTCCATCCCTGCGAATTTCTTCTATTTGAAAATTTACATTCACATATTTGTACAAATATTTTATATAAAACTTTGGCACATATTTATACAAATATCAAATCACTATTACTCGGCTGCGACCAACGTTGTACCTAAACGGTACTACAAACACTTTCGAATTCGATCTCAAATTCTGACCGAGATTAATCGATGCTCTACTAACTATAATATCTGTAATCGTAATTATTAGTAAATCGTAATTCACGAATTACAACTACAAAGTGATTCGATTATAATTGTGCGATGGTATCGACGCACAGGTCCGATCAATTATCGGCGAACCTGTGCGCCGAAATCATCACACATTTATTATAAACTAGCTGACCTGACAGACTTTGTCTTGTCCAAATTTCAATAAATTTGGTTGTGACCATTTTGTGAATTTGTAAAAAGCTATAGGATATACGTAGACAAAATAAAAATGAGAAAAAACGCATTTTGCAGTAATCATTATAGCAAACAGACGTGGATAATGTAAATTCCTATTGAAATATTGATTAAAAGCTGCGACGTTCGTTTTTTTTTTGTTGTATTAAAATTTGATTCAAAAAGCACTTTCAGTTTTTCCCGAATTTTCATGTTTCCGAGCAACTTTTCCAATTTTTTTTTACTGTAAAAACATGATTCGGACTACAACGAACATTTAGAAAAAAAAATTAGCCAAATCGGTCAGGCCGTTCTCACGTGATGTCGTGACCAACGAACAGCATTTCATTTTTATTATATAGATATTTTGATCGAAAAACAATTTAAATAAATGATATATGGTATTTTAATTAATTTGCAGAGTTGCTAGTGTTTATATCATTGATCGGACCTGTGCGTCGATACCATCGCACAATTATAATCGAATCACTTTGTAATTATAATTCGTGAAATAATTCAATTGCGATTCAAACCAACTCCGCGCAACAATAAATTAGGCAACCCGGCGCACTTCTAAATAAATAATATCGACTGGTGCAACAGCGTCTCACCAAATCATCCGCCAAGATGAAAACAACATGCGGTTGATCAGCGGCTCTCGCACGCCGACTGGTTATCAAAACGATCAGAAACCACTGAACAATTTCCCGTGCTCCAATCATCCTGAAGAATCTTCAACCTCAGAATAATCTCCTTCGAACGACTTTCCTCTCGCAACTATTGTTCTCGTTCATTTAACGCTCAAACACCGGCGAGTTTCTCACGTACACTTTCTCGAATTTGTCTCGCGATCACTGAACTTCTTGCTAAGATGATTATTTCATTGGAAATTAGTTATAACGAGAGGATTCCTTTCGCTGGTCGACGAAATCGGCTCGAGAGACGAGCACTGGGGCCAGCGGCCGGTGCTCAACTGTCATGGTCTTGTCTTCTTTCATGGTGGGGGCGACTCTGTTCACTCTGTTGCTCGTTTGACGGTCTGTCTATGCTTCGGCGACAAGATACCGAAGAGTTCGGTCGTTGACGCCGTGAAATTTGAATCTAATTAGCGACACACCGTCGAGAACCTGCCGTAGACGACCATGGTACACGCGACGCCATCTTGTCGCTGGCATTCTGAACGGCTTTCAACCCTGAAGAGATCATTAGACAAGAAGAAACTCTTGAAATAGAAGAGGGAATTACAGTAACTCACACTAATATTCGGGCATTTATTTTTATTAATATTGTACTATACCATTTGTACTTTTTTGGGAAACTAGAGCAACTAGTTTGCTACAGGATGTGAACATTTTTTTCAGAAATTGCAATTCATCGGTAACTTCTAGTATCTTTTCTACAATTCCGATCAATTTCAATTTTTGGAAAAATTCTTTACCACATCCTGTAGCAAACTATTTGCTCTAGCTTCCCAAAAAAATTCGAATCGTATAGTTCAATTCGTTTTATTTAGAGCGTCCGAAAATTAATGGGAGTCTCTGTATCTATCCAAACATTTGAATTAATTTTCACGCTCGTATATTTCACACAAAATTCCGTTACTGTCTGAAAGATGCGAGAACGCTGAAAACGATAAATTCGTTTCACATGATTTATCACTGAACATTAAAATTACAACAAACTGCAGTGAAACAGAAATTTATTTTCTTTCCGAAATACATTAACAATATTTTTAAATTCCTCCAATGTTTATATTGTTTTAAATTACGTTATTCATTTTTGTCATGAACGCATAAAACCCGCTGTTTATGGGTTAGAAGCGTGAAGACTAATGACACACGTGTACATAGAAAGTTCTTGGTGTGGTAATGATTGACACCGTTGAACAGCGTGAAAATGGCAAGTATTATCTTCCTACAGGAATCAAAGTAGATATCAGTCGATTTAGATTGCTATCCGAGTTAATGGACACTGTGTAAAAGGGATGAGACATCATTTTGCGAAGGGGTGGTCACTGTATGAAATTGACTGTCATCTTTGTCCCGTATAAAAAGGATGAACATTGAATACAGGTTTTAGTGTCTACCGTGGTCATTGCTCCATCCGAAGTTTCATGTACGCGTAATAATGAAGTCTAGTGCAAACGTACTGGAAAATAAGCGAAAGCTTTCAAAGCCATAGTCCAGTTAGTTATCAGAATTGAGTCTCATTGTCGTCACTTGACACAGTGCAGCGCAGGGCAACGACAACTCAATTTGCTCCATCAAGTTCAAGACGTTCGTACAGTGAAATTAGCCGGGCACTTTGCATTCGAAACAGGTTGCGTTAATTCTGAGAATTAACATAACCAGTTTTCGAGAGACCTGTACATATACATAGTCAAGGAAAACAGGGAAAACATGTCTGGGCGCGATCAAAGTATTGTTTCGACGATCATCACGGTGATGATTAACGCGACGACTGACTACAAGATCACTTATGATCATTTGACGGAGAAAACGGTATGCTAATCATAGTAAATCTGTGGACATGTGAGAGTATATTCCTTGTTTGCAATGTGGGCCATGTTCCAGCTGATAATTGTGTTAGCAACTTTGTGCAACCCTTCGCAATCGGAGCTATTTTAACTTAAAAATTAAACATCTCTTCCAGGCTAGAATAATTCCATTCTACGTGATTTTTTAATAGTGTAAAGAATATTGGGAATGATGACACAGCAATTTTTAGTGGTCACTCTGCTAAGAGTTAAGAATAATTTAATGGTTTAATTAATTTTACACTGAATGAACGACATTTAATTTAATTACGTATGCAATTTACGGTTACGAATGTGATTTTTAAGTAAAACAGATAAATAACAAATTGAAAAACACTGAATGAACGACATTTAATTTAATTACGTATGCAATTTACGGTTACGAATGTGATTTTTAAGTAAAACAGATGAATAACAAATTTAAAAACATTTGATCCGAAACAACTTATTAAATGTCTTTTTTTTAAGCGTGCCGGGTTGAGATGAAGCGATTATATTTATGAGTTAGTCCTCTGCAGTCGGAGCTATTTTAACTCGAAAATTCGACATTTCTTTCGACCTAGAGCAATTCCATTCTACATAATTTTGTTCATTTTATAATTCTAAATATGGAGTAATTGATTAGATTAAATACCAACATATTTAGTAATATTGGAGTTCAAGATTTAATTAAGAGACTTGTCTTTTTTCTTCATTCTTAGATGACGATTATCCAAACTTGCACGTCCTTCAATAAACACGACACTCTTCTGCTGGCAGGAGAATACGAAGAGTTTCTCGTAAAGCCAAGCTTGAAGAACTTACCCGTTGCCTTAATCGCAGAATCAGAGTTCTCAGCATTCGATCTATTCACTCGGAGCAGATACTCGTTCGCAGTGTTCAAACAATTCCATTTCCTGCATTTGCTATGGAAACTACACCAGTTTCTAGTGGTTGCTTCCACGCAGCCATTACTGAGACTGATCCTGCAAAGGATAAAGGACTCTACTTGGTCCAATTCTGGTGGCTACCATATCCTGATAGACAAGAAGACCGAGGCTTATGGATGCGCGAATGCTTACCGATTTCTTTCGGCTGCTTGGGAATACGATCTTGTCTCTACAATCTTCCTGTGCATCGATCCTACTGATGGCTTGATGATCTATACTTATAATCCTTACTCTAGCAAAGCTCCTGTTGGCTGGATCAAGGATGGACAGTTTAGGGGACGGGCTGGACATCCTTGGACACTTTTCAAGAGAAAGTACCGTAATGGTAATTCATTTATTATTTGTTCCTCGACTTTGATCAGTTTTTGGTGGCCCTCGTAACCTCTTGATCTGTTCCAAAGTTTTTTATAGGACAGATGAAACATCGAGTTTCATGTACAAAAATTTTCAACATCGTCCCCTCGTTTACAACGTTTCATATAATATATAAATAATAAAAAAATTGTATATAGATTTCTGAATACATACATAAAATGATTTTCATAGGACAAATTTAACATTGAGTTACATGTACAATACCAAAATTTTCAACATCGTCCCCTCGTTTACAACGTTTTATAGAATAAATAAATAATATAAAAAATTGTATACAGATTTCTGAATACATAAATAAAATGATTTTCATAGGACAAATTTAACATTGAGTTACATGTACAATACCAAAATTTTCAACATCGTCCCCTCGTTTACAACGTTTTATAGAATAAATAAATAATATAAAAAATTGTATACAGATTTCTGAATACATAAATAAAATGATTTTCATAGGACAGATTTAACATTGAGTTACATGTACAATTCAATACATTTTCAACATCGTCCCCTCGTTTACAACGTTTTAAAAGTGCCTGCTTTCACTGTTATAAAGTCAGCCTTCATTCCAGGTCCAAGGATGTGCGAAGGTCTGTGGTTCGACAAAACGACGGATCTAAATGGGTACGAGGTCAGGCTGAACGCGATCGAGTATAAACCCCACCTATGCATAGATCCCGATAAGCAAGGTATGGACAGATTCACCGGCGACAACAGCGAGATTGTGAAAATGGTGTTCGACAAGCTGAACGTGACCTTGAACGTGGACGTGCATAATGGCACCGCTTACGAGCTCGGCGGTGTTGGGTCTCACGGGAACATAGTGGGAATGCTGGCCGAGGTGGCCAATGGCGAGGTGGACATGGGCATGAACGTGAGAAGCTTGCACGCTATGTGGAAAATCTGGTGCGAGTTTGCTTCCATTACTTTGCATTCAATGGTCCCTTCTTCTCCCTTTCGCGTACGATAACTCTGAAATGATACTGTATAGTTTGACTAAAAATTCTGTAGATATTTAATGAGCTGAGATTTTGCAATGAAAAAATTAGTAAAAGTTGTACTGCTGATAACAGCACGTGTTATCAGTAGACTGCGGATTTTATGCAATTATGGGAAAAATGAACACGTACAATTTAAAGCAGTGAATGTATCAAAAAGCTTTCAGGACATCGGATAAGATGATTGTTATTTGGTTTCTGTGGCTTGTCGTGTCTAGTTATCAGATAATTTAATTTTGTCACTTTTTATTTCGGTTTTATTAGAACCAATGTCGTAGTTGACCAAAAAAATATTTGAAAAAGTGACGTAGATTGTACGATAACTGTGAAATGGTACTCTAGAATTGGTCTAAAAATTTTATAGATATTTAATGAACTGAGATTTGCAATGAAAAAATGCTACAAAAAGTGCTATCAGATAAAATGCTCGTTCAAACGGCGACTCCATTAATTTTCTCACCCTTATTTCGTTTTTAGTAGAATGAATGTCGTAGTTGACCAAAAGAATAGTTTGTAAAATTGAGAATCCGTGCGCACGTGTGTTTAGGCAAACCTACCCTCACGGACAAGACGGTCTTTGCGTGATCACGCAACGCTCAGGTCAAATTTCCGAGTACATCAAGATCCTGTCTTTCATGTCGCCGGAAGTGATCGCAGGGAACGTCATAGTCTTCCTGATCGCGCTATTAGTACTCTCTAAACACGAAGGTGTTCAATCAGCCGGTTTAAACCTAATTCGCATGCTGACTTGCGTGTCTATGCGTCGAATGCCGAAACGCTCCGCCTACAGGATTTTCTTCAGCAACGTGTTCCTCCTGTTTCTCATAATAAACGCGTTGCTGCAAAGCCATTGGGCTTCGTTGCTGACCGTACCTGTCTCGCGACGCAACATCAGGACCGCGGAGGACCTCAAGGTAGCAAAAGCCTTTCACTTATATGTAGTTCAAGCTTCAAGCAAAAAGTTGTAAAATACAACTTCTAGTATTTTTTCTACTATTCTGATCACTTTCAATTTTTAGAAAAATTCTTTACCACACCCTGCAGCAAATTATTTTCTCTAGCCTCCCCAAAAAAATTCAAATCGTATAGTCGAATGTTAAAACAGTTAAATAGGTAAATAATTGATGTTAAACTTTCTGAATGGGTGAAATTGATTAGGAAAATTTTGCAATTGATTTAGAAAAAGGTGAGATTGATTTGCACAAGGTTGAATTCGACTTGCAACGAAGGATAAATTTGGAGTGCAATACCGATATAAAAAAAGCTGTCCCCGGGACAATTTTCAATACTTTCCAATCGAAAAATTCCCCACAATTACTGTAACAAATGCACTTCCGATTCGGCGAATTCTTTCGAAAAAATGCGGCCACTGATTGCCCCTGATTGTAGATTTTTAGAAGTTCGTTTCAATGTCACAGGGGTCAAACTACAAGATATACGGATCCAGGTTCTTCTCGGAGTACATATACGATCCAGATCTTCGATCGCGTTTCCATGGCGTCGATTATTATCACGAGTGCAAGGAGAGAGTTCTTCGGTCACGACACTCAGCTTGTTTGGACGATTGTCTTCACCTGTACGTGGGACTCGACACGGAGGTTCTGCACCGATCAAAGAGGGTGCAACAAAGTATACAGGTGTACGCGACACGGGAAAATTGGCCGTTGTTCAACCGCGTGTCGGATCTGATACGAGGCGCCGTCGAGGCTGGCCTGGTCAAGATGTGGAGGAAGCGAAACCTGAGGAAGATAGTCCTCAAGTGGAAACGGAAGCGGTTGAACGATAAGAGGCAGTTCAGGACGCTGAAAGTCAAGCACATCACGTTCAACTTCTGCATACTAGCGATCGGACACTCTTGTGCCGCTGCGGTTTTCGTCGGCGAGATTATCGTCGCGCGATATCGAAGCTGGAAAGAGGGAAGAAGATATTCTAGAAGACTCTATTGAGAGAGCCTGGTGTACTTTGGCAAAATGCTTGCGGAAATGATCATCCTGTAGTTTCGCTAGAGTTCATTTTTTAGTTGAGCTTGAGTGAATTTATTGATCTCGTATTTCAGAGATTGATTCTTTTCTTTATGATACGCATGGTTCTCTTCCTTTCCTGCGTTGTTTACTGAATTTATTCAGCTCAATGTTGGTTCTGAATTCATTGTAAGATGCATAGAAAATAGAGTACATTTTTCTTGAATTTATTTAGCTCAATATTTAAATATTGTCTAAAATCGATATAAAATAGAGTTCATCTTTTTTTAATTGAACATGAGTAAATTTATTCGTGATCTCGTATTTTAGAGATTGATCGGCTCTCGAGCTTGATTCTTCTTCTTCCCTAGGTCCTTTATTGAATTTATTCAGTCCAATCTCTGTTCCGAATACTTAATAAAATCAATAAAAAATAAATTATTCCTAGCGTTAAAGATTGTGATCTCGAGCTTTCTGCATTCATCAGATTCTGCGAAATAGTTTGGATGTTGTCACTGCACAGTATGCGGAAAGCCCTGTGGGATTTGGAAGTCTATAATCAAGGAAGGAAGATGTCTATGATTAGATATAGAAAATTGCATGGTAAATATTGAAGTGAGTCAATACAAATAAACTATACCAAGTTCACCTGTAACCAAGCTCTGTCGGTATTTCGCCAGTCTTCTTTAAAAACTGCATAGAAAAACATCATTGAATTCGTCCAACAATGAACAGTAAGAATAACCTTCTAACTTTAATCGTATACGCTCACGCTCTATTGGTTCAATCGAGGCTAAACATTCAGCTGAATCAGTTTGAAGCTCTCACAGAATTATTGGTAAACTCTACTAAATTGCCTTCAATAATTACAATGATCGTACAATGCTTTCGTTGATGTTATCTTTTATTCACAGACAACAGCGTTAAGCAATTGTAAAGCATCACACCAAAACACTGTCGCTGTGTTAACCAGTGCAAACGTTACCATAAAATGGTCGAAGGAGTCCCTGAAATCAGTGTCCATAATCAACATCAACGACATAAAACAATTTCCCAGGAGATCGATCTTGGATCAAAATCTACACACATTTTTAATCACAGTACCCTCCGCGTACCATTTAAGGAACATCATTGCAAAATTGAGAGATACAAGTTTATGGAACCCTTCTGCTCTGTACATAATCCTTGACGACAAGACGACGCAAGCTAGCTGCGGAGGTGCTTATCAATTTCTGAAAATTATGTGGGAGGAAGAACTACTGTCATCGACGTTCGCCTGCGTTGATCGACGAAGTAATAATTATATGATATTCGCCTTCAACCCGTTCACTTCTTGGGCGCCGAAATCCTGGCAACGAGTGAATGATAACAACAATCATGAGAAGCCTTGGACCCTGTTGTCGCAAATGTTGGAACCAGGTTCGTAACGATGCGCTCGATATTTTTACACCGCAGTATTGGGGACATTCATAGTGATTTTTGCGCCACAGCACAGACTGGTATTTGACCGATGTAGCTGGCCAAAAGTCAATTTTCTAGAACTACCCCTAACATAGTAATAGTCCCTCGAACCAACCCCATTGTTCATAAATTAGAAATTGATTTTTTTCAATTAATGTAAGCTTTAATTAATAAAACATAATCAATTTTGGCCAGCTAGATCGGCCAAATACCTGGTTACAATGGGTTCGTCGGCACGATTTGACCGAGACTATATTTTCGTCGACAAATGATTTGACCGACACTATGTCAAATCGTCAAATCGTGTCGACGAACACAGTGTCGGCGAAATC
This sequence comes from Lasioglossum villosulum, assembly GCA_963971365.1. Lineage (NCBI taxonomy): Eukaryota > Metazoa > Arthropoda > Insecta > Hymenoptera > Halictidae > Lasioglossum > Lasioglossum villosulum. The sequence continues at coordinate 47,480,217 of OZ020496.1, read as the reverse complement.
AGTTGTCGACGAACCAATGGTAACCCCAAATACCAGTGTATGCGCAGTAATGAGCTCCTCCTTGACTTGAATGCGCGCAATGCTGAGGGCTTAATATTTTCATTCAAAAGGAAGAAGAAGATCCTTTTCGTATTTTTATTCCATCGAAATAGGTGTCCAAATAATAATAAAACAAATAATGAATCAAGACAAAATAATTTTGAAACACCCTGTACACCCGCAGTAATGGGTACATTCACCCTGTTAAGCAATTCCAACATTCCCAGGTGAATTAAACTGCGACAGGCTGAGCTTCCGAAAAACAAGAACGCTAGGAGGTCACGTAATCAAAGCAATAGCGTTGGACAGTCCACCAGGGATGAGAATCGATCCTGAAATGAAAGGTCTCGGTAAACTAAGCGGCCTAGACGGCTGGCTAGCCAGAATAATCTGGGAGAAGCTAAACGCGACTGTACACCTAACTGAGATCGTAAACACCACTCACTACTACGAGTTCCTGCCACTCGTTTCAAGAGGGGTCTACGATCTACTCTTAAACAGCCAATACATCTTCAACAAACCTAACGCGACGACCACATACCCCGTTCAAAACTCCGGGATAAGTATCCTGACCAGATACCCTAAAGACGAGACAGCCTACAAGAAGATCCTCAAGTTCATGAACCCTATATTCATTCTAGCAATTGCTATAGTATGTTTAATCACTGTGGTGTTCCTGGAAGTCTTCCTTCATCGAGGGATAGTAGATTCAAGTTTAGAAGTGATGAGAATGACGTTGACCATCTCGATGATGAGGTTCCCGGAGAGAAGCGCCTTCAGGATCTACCTGGTCACAGTGTTCCTGCTGTTCATGCTGACTTCCTCGACCTTCCAAAGCAATCTATCCTCGTTGCTAACTTCACCGAGTCCTACATTGACCGTAGACTCCACGGAAGAATTGATAGAATCCGAATTTTCTATCTATACCTATCACAGGTACAAGAACGCGATTTTCGATGACATACTGTTCTCGAGAACGAAGACTGTGAATCATTGGGATTGCAGTGAGGAAGTGAAGGTTCACGAGAACGCAGCCTGTGCTGCTGATAGGACAGTGTTGCTCAGGATTGCTTTCAAAAAGAATTTATACCTGTCCAAGCACAGGATACAGACCTTGTTTACGGCGTTCGTTGTTAGGCCGAACTGGATGCTGAAGGATAGGGTCAGCGATTTGTTGATGCACCTGTCGGATGGAGGACTGATCACCTTTTGGTGGGAGAAGTCGGTGGATACTTATCTGAGGAAGTGGATGAAGAAGGTGGACGATAGCAAGAGGACGTACGAAGTGATGAAGCTGAAGGGTCTTGACTTTGCGTTTTATATTCTTGCGTTGGGTCTGGGAAGTGGTTTGTTGGTGTTCTTCGCGGAGATTGGAACGTGGAGGTGGAAATGGAGGGCTGAAAAAGAAAATGGAAAGAGAAACAGCTGTTCTTGAAGAGATTTTGGTAAATACAGTGCAATCTAAATTCAATGAAAGACTTTTAAAGTTGTTTAGAAGTTGACAACGTAATGAATGTACAGGGTGTCACGAATTTACAAGATTGAATGCAAAAATAAAGAAAGCATTTCTTTTGATGTTTTTATTAGGGCCCTCAATGAAAATTTCAAATATATGTTTTGTAGATCTGTGGTTGTTACACACATGCTGAATATTTCACACGAGCTGCAAGCGATTAAAAATTAAAAATCGTTGTTTTACACGATTTTTGAGCAATTTCTGCGTCAAAAGATTTCGATGAAATTTTCACTATTTGTGCAACTACAAGATCTACAAAACATAAATTTTTAATTTTTGTTACGGGCCCAAATCATGTTTTAAAAAATGTCTTTCTTATTTTTGCATGTAACCTTGTAAATAATAATTTTTTGGAAAATCATTTTTGCACATCATTTCATAAACCAATGCTTCTAATTAATTATGAAAAATCCAATCGTTTGGTACAATTATAAACAGGTTATTCCATTTTAAAAAGTGTACGAACACTTTGTACACCCGCTATATGTGAAGATGAATTATCGCGATTTGTTTTGTTGGGTGATTCGGTGGAATGACAGGAAACAACTCGAGACAGTTGATTAATATCCTTTTTATTTCAGTTGTAACTACTTTATGTACAGGATCTCTGATCGTTTTTATTTAAAAATACATGATTTACATAAAAGAATAGCAGCCGCGTATATATACGTGAATGGGACCCGCGGGGGATGATTGAAGACTGTCTTGTAATTGGTCAATATTTTATTTATTCCTTCACTTTAGTTTAAACAATTTGTTCATTCGAAGAATCTTCGTGAGAATCCCCGTAAAACTGAATATGTTATAGTAAATACGTTCCTTTTTACAATTTATACCATATACACAATAATAGTAATAATAATAATAATAAAATTAATAATAAAATTAATAAGAATATAATGATAATGACGATGATGGTGATAATTAATAATAATAATAATCAGATTAATAATAATGCAAGCCTAAGGCGCAAAACAAACAAAAGACATAGGGTATACGACATAGTGAAACCGCCTCCATATTTTTTCAGCCGACAGTATTTACCTATTTTTTTCTTTTTCGTCTACGCAATTTACAAACCGTTCGTCAGCTGCGCAAAAATCTCTCCCTCTCTCTCTCTTTCTCTCTATTTCTCTGCACCGCGATTCACTCCACTCTCTCTCTCTCTTTCTCTCCTTTTCTTTTTCTCGTTTCACTACCATCGAAGGGGTTGTCTCTCACTCACTCTCGTTCTTAAGCTGAGATTACTATAAAATACATAAAAAAAGCACAGGGCAGAGACCATCAGGAACGACTGATCGCAATGCAGACACCACCATTTTGGAAACGCATGCTCATCGAACACTATACAAAGAAGAAACGTGCGAAGATAAAACCAGCGATCTCTCGATCACAAATTGATCATTATCTAGAACGAGGCACAACGTGGAATGGAAAAATTTCTTTAAAAAAATGATATTTTTACATTGCTCTTGAAATTGACGAGTTTATCAATTATTTCACATCAGATTGTTTTAAACTAGGTTAATCCAATGCAATTTTTACAACATCGTGAAAAATGAACCGTCAGATTGTGCTTGTTACTTCAACATTATACGGAATTCATTTTCCTTCAAATTTAATAATTATTGGCAAATATGATCGCGAATTTCAAGCCAATTAATTTGTGAATCAAATCGATTCGCCAAATTCTGGATCTAGTCCCCCATGTCTCTTTTTCTGTTTGCGAAACAGTTTCTTCGGATGCCTACCTAAAATTCTAGGTACGAGATTGCAATTTCCGATTGGAAAAAGGAAAACTGCGAGCGTCGAGCATTTCGGACACCGTTTTTTCCATCAGGAAGACAGTGGATGCTCGTAATCGATTCTCGACACGGGCAACCATGATCGGTTGCAACTTGCACTCACGATCAATTGCAACGTTTTCCCTAGCTGTCTGTTCAAGAGAGAGAAGCTCGGAAAGTCGATCTAAGCAACAATGAAAAACCTCGAATTCACGAATTTTTTTCTTCTCTCTGTCTTCAACGTGTTTACAAACGTTGGCGAGGGTCGATCGAAATATCAGCCACCACCGAGTCTCTGCCCAGCGTTCCGCGCCAATAAATACAATAATTAATAATTAACGTTAATAATTACAATAAATAAAAAGCAGGTAAGTAATTATCTTTCGTTAAGCGAGTTTGGTCTCTCCTTGGTGCGGTTGCCATTCTATGTGTCTCTTTATTGCTCTTTGCCTCCACTCGACTGTTTCTCTCGGTCATTCTCTCGTTGTACGCTCACGTCGACTAATTTTCTGTCGGCGATTCTTTCAAACATTTTCAACTAACGGAAAACATGCTGCTGTTTGGTGTTTCTAGAAGACGAAGATGTCGTAATGCTAACATGCAATGCCACGCATCTTCTCGTAATCCGAGCTTTCTTATGTTTCGAATAAAACAGAAATACAGGCACCGAAAACATATAAAAATATCTTGTTCTAGCATGGATTTCGAAAGTCTGTCCACTATGTATAAAATATAGAAAAGTCTGATCAGACTGCGTTTCCGGATTGCCACCCTTCAATTAATTAAATTTCATCTTCACGCTCGAATGGTCGAATGGAGCTTTCACATTTTTTACAAAGAAAATTTCCAGAATATTCAATATATAATAATGTTGTTCAATATCCTTTACAAAACAAATATAATTCATTATAAACCACTCGACCAATCAGGTCTAAAATAATTGTATATTTCGTTTACAGAGCAAGGGTTTCATCGACAAACTCAAAAATCAAGGATGTTTTGAAGGTATATAAAAACGCGACAAAACTTTTGAAAACTTGACAAGATATAATTCTTACTAAATGTATGCAATTACCAAAGTTTGGGTTCGATTCACTGCACCGTTTAACACGTCTTCTTATGGAGAATTCATGAAATTTTACTTCAAACCCTATTTAATCCTTGAAAAAACGCAACTAGAAACTCCAGTTTTTTTTCATATATAGTAAAAATTATGTTCAAAATTTATTAGGATTCACTAAACAGTTCCAGAGCAAAAAATTATAAACTGTTACACAACGTCAAATTTATGTGTTCTCATCTCACTAGTAATAATTTTACGCAAATTTCACGTTTATTTTCACTAATAATATTCAACTTTTTGTTGTGCAATTATATATATTGAAAAGTATGAAAAGATAAAACTCACTTACAACTTTTTATAATATGAAGACAATTTGATTAAAAAATAAATGCAACATGAAATTCACTAATTAAACGAAAAATTTAAAAATTAATCTATTTATTTAATGCAAAATATACTCGTGAGTGGCTTTCATTGCCAGTATTTTGATGGATTTCGAATTCCTTGTACTTTTGTCTCCCATTGTACCTCCAGAACATCCTTAATTTTCCAAGAGTTCACGAAACACCGCAGTCCAATTACAAACCTCGAAAAACACGCGGCAACGATTTCCTTTCGTAATAAATAGACTTTCCACCAAGCCAGCAACAAAATCGCAAAAATCCGTGGAACAAGTCGCCGCCGTGAGCGTATTAAACACAGTCACGCTCTTTCTCTCTCTCTCACTCCCTTTCTCACTCGCATCCACCCTTTCAATCCTGCGGATCTGTTTGCTCGTTTCGTTTGCTCGTCTGTCTGGCCGTCTCTTTGAGATGATCTCTGTGTTGGGCGTGTGGCGGATCGGCGCGCAATTTCGCGACGAAAAAAGAAAATCGGGACCCTGACGAGTGGAGGGTAGGCCCTTTAGAAAAAGAAAAAGGAGACCGAGAGAACCCTTCGTTCTATTTTTCACTTGTTGTCTTCGCTTGTCTTCGGTCGATCTTCGTGAGCTGAAAGCTACCCTTCGAATCGTCCGCAGAGTCCACCCCCTCGCGCGTCGATCGCGCCACGCAGTAACTAATTAAATTGCTCGTTGCGTCGCTAATTGTCGGCACGCTAATTATTGCTGTTATCGATGCTCGAATCTAACCCGCATAATTTTGTCCGTCTGAATTAGAACGAGAACTTAAAAGCATTTTTATGTAATGTTGTTGACGAGTTTATAATTTTCGTGAATGGGCAAAACGTAGTTTTCACAGTCCTGTAATGTTCGGTTTAAATAGAGCTTTGGTATAAGTAGACGGCGGATTTTATGCATTTTTAACAACAATGAGTGGGTGCAATTTAAAACAGTACAGAGACTAGGAGAATTTAGAAATACTGTTGTATTATTTTCAACCTGTTAAACATGTTAGGGAAGAAAATGAAGTTGCATTTTATTCCAATTTGCATTTACGAAGAAATTGATTGGGTGGAATGTAAGCAGTGAAGATTTAACAAATTCAAGAACGTTGCTTTTAACGTACCAAATTCGTGAAGGAGTGAATCAATTTTTAAATTATCCTTGCTTCCCACACTCCATGCAGAACATTGTTATTTAGCATAAAGGTCCACAGTCTATGAATAAGATCCATGCTCTGGCGTTGAGGAATCGTGAAAATTAGTATTTGATTTAAGTACGTTGATTGTTATTGGCTCGAAACCTACAATTTTCTATAGGTTACAACTCCAAGGAAATTGCGGCGATGTAAAAGCCGCAGAGACCGCAAGAATTAGCGTGCCGAGTGGAAATCGCCGGCTCGAAAAGGAGCCCTCTGTGTCCCTTAGCTGTGTAGTTTTTGCGTTCACGGGCAATGTTGAGGTAATTCCGCGGATTTGCGACAGCGTGTGCTCTCCAGCAACGTTCGAAACAATAACAGTTGGCACGTAGAGAGAGGGCCCACAAAGTTCTCCTTGAATCACGGCAACGCGACAGACCGGAATAATCGGGTGGCACGCAGTTTGTGACCGTATACGAGAGTATAGTAAAATAATTATTATATAATACTATTAATATAATAATATAATTATGATTGCATGTCCTATGTATACATATATATATACTCGTAAGTGTTGTCCATGGTGTGTTTTATTTCCTTTCTTTTCCTCCTTCTGTATGTATATATGTATAAGAAATATATTACAAATTACGTCGGCGTTAGCGGGCGAAAGAAAAGAAGACGAAGAGAAGAAAATGAAAAACAGAACGACAAAGGAGAACACATTCGTTTGTCTCTCTCTATCTGTGTGTACGCGTGAAAGAAATAAAGATGGGGAAACAGAAGAACGACGAAGAACCGAATCTTCGTGGATTATTATAATACAATATGTATATGTATATGATATATGTATAATATATATACGCTCGACGGATAGCCGTCGACGGAACCATAAAACGTAACTCGGAACAACTCGAATAAAACGTAAAAGGAAACAAAATAAAAGAGAAGAAAAGAACGTATCATTTTCTGCTGCTGCGTTTAGGTACAATATACAATTTTTGTCGTTGCGACGTGCATTGCTTCGTGAAACCGTAATTTCTTCTCGCTCTCTCTTTTTCTCATTCTCATCCCCCCGTCCCATAAAAAAGACACACGGTGCCCCTATTCTCCCGTGTCTCTCGCGAACACCTGCATTCACTCGCGTATAAATATACCGGATAAAAGAAAACTAGTAACGATCATAGTACCAATAACTCAATAATAATATGATAATAATAATAATAATAATAGTAATAATAATAAGAATGGTAATAATAAAATTAAATATAAAGATAGCAATAATAGTGACAATATATATAATTGGATAATACGCGTGACAATAAAAATTTCTTAAAACAAGTCGAAACAGGAGAGGTGGAAGAGAACGGTAAAGGAGAGAATAAATTTTTCGAAACTGATCCAGGAGAGAGGATACAAAGGGGAATAAAACGATGGGTCGAATTGTCCCCTACGTGGCAATAGTAATCGCAGCACCCATTTTCATCTTTGGAGGTCAAGCTAGGAACTCGCTCGCGAAGAAATTAGTCTGCGACGGACTGAACGAAGGAGAGACGAACGGAAAAAGCACAGAGACCGAAATGTGAAAGTTCGTTAAACGTGCACACGGTTGTCGAATCGGTTGACAACCGATCGCACACAGACACGTTGCTTTCTCGTAACAGGATCGTGGGGGATCGACGACCATAATCACCGGGACAACGGCGAACGAGACCCGAGGCCTGATATTTATACGTATCCGCTATAAATATGTGTCTCGAAAATATCAAAACTTTCTTTTTTAATAGACTTTTCTGCTTCTTCTTTCTTCCGAGCTTTTATACTATTCTTTTTCTCACTTCAAATCCTCGTTCAGCCACTTTGTGCACGTGTGTGTGTGTCTGTTCGCACACGAGGTAGAAAATTGTATCCCGTGAACCATTGGACCGCGATTAGAGTAACTCTATGGGCCCACGGGGTCTCGTCCAACCGGCCCGGTGATAGTAAACGATTTTCTCGGCGGTACTAAACGGTTCTCTTGGCGATGATCGCAGGGAGAGTGCGGAAATCGGCTCTAGTCAGTCGCTGTAGTGTAAAAATCATGCTTTTTTTAACAACTCTGATCGTGGTTATCGAATATAATAAAAATTACACGAATTTCACCACTATTTATCATGCATTAATTTAAAACAATTCAATCATTCGCATAACGTAAAAAAAAAATTGAGTAAAATAATATTTAGTATTCTGAATTTGTAATAAAATATAGATTCTATAATGAAATGTATATATTTATAAAACCGTGGCAACAAGTCCTGTATCTTCCTTGAAGTGTGTTGTAACCTTTCGATTACTTTCTACAAATTAGAAAGTAATTGCAATTGGTTGAACAATGTTGATCGAATTCCTTTAAGAAATTGCAATATCGGTGTTACAACGAGAACAATATTCCAAACACGTGTAAACAATTTCGAGCTGCTCTCCAACACTCTTCCCTCTCTCGCTCTTGTTCTCACAAAATCCACTTTTGGAAAAAGATCATCCCAACTCTCGTGCCTCGTATACATTAATCTCATCGCTCCCTCGGCAGTTTCGAGAATCCACAAACGTCCTCGATCAGTCGAGCCCACGTAATCATTCTCTCTCGGTTTACCATTCGTGTCGGCGAAATTAACGAGAAAGACCGCGAGAACGGAAAAGCGTGTAACGCAAACAAGAAAGCGGAAGAACATAGACGAGCGAACGAAAACAATATCGAGAGAAAGTCTGGTGAATCTGGTGTTGCGACCAAGAACCAAAAAACGTAACGGTATACGTGTACGGAAAAAGAGAGAAAGAACGCAAACCGAATCTTTCATCGTGTTGTTCTTCTTTTCTATTTTCTCAATTTTTGTTCTGTTCTTTTTTATCGTTCATGTTGGTTTTCGTTCTACACGCGCATCGTCGAAAGTAAAAAGAACCATTATACAAGACGGTAAAAGTGTCTCTCCGTGAGTGAAACGTCGTTAAACTGTACCGTGTTAGTATATTTTTTTTTCTTCTTCATCGCTTTATTACTTAAATATCTTTTTTTATTCTTCTTACGCTTTTTTACCAGAAATTTCCTGATTCTCGATAAGATTTGTGGTAGCAAAAATTGGGGCGGGCCGGCCAGACGCGCGGTGTCGCGACGTCGGGCCGCCCTCAAGGCGGCGGCACTCGCAAATACCTATTTACAAAAATATACACATGAGCAACTCGCTTATCCGTTTACGCTTCTATCTTTGTTTTCGTCGATTTAGCGATCGCGAACCTCCTCAAGGAGGGCGCACGGTCCTTTAGGTATTTAATTGTTATTTGCATCCCTTATCGTCTTGCTTCTCCTTCTCGCGTGTCGTATACCACCCCTGGCAGAAGATGTTCCATCAAAATCAGTCTAGACTGCGGATTTTTATGCAAAACAAACATTCTCCTCATTTCCTTTTGATGTTTCACCTCCGCATTTCGATTAGAAACACAGAACATCCGCAAACTAAAAATCACGAATACGATTACCGAACAATCGGCTCAATGGACAATGCTCTTTAGAACTAAACATTTTATTATGAATGAATTTTATTCGAAAGCGTTCGTAAATTGATTTACTTTGATTTCGTTATCATTTCAGTTAACACTCAACGCACCGAACCACTAAAACTAACTCGTAAACGTTGCCTTGTAAACACAACATTGAACGTAATCAGATTTTCGGCAATGTTTATTACAACAGATGTTTCAATAGGAAAATTCTTCGTTTCAAATAATTACGCACACATTTAATTTATTCGATGAAACGATATCTGCCAGGGTTAGTATGTCTGTCGTCGCTTTCTCTCTTTGCTTCCCCTCTTGCTTGCCATTCATCCCTCTCCTCTTACTTTAATCGCGATACGTATTAAACTTCGTGTCTGTACGCGTGTGTCTGTGTATGTATACTCGTGTGTGTCGTTTTTAGTCTGTTCGTGTGTGGTAATGCGCTATACGTTATAATTATCTGAATATTCTTTTTTATTTTCTTATTTCGTGCATCTCGTCGCTAGAACCTCTACTTTATTTCCCCTTGTTTAAACGCTAAGTAATGTAAATAATATGTATTGGGTGTATTCCTCCCATCTCTGTCTACACCGTTCCACGTGCTTTCTTCATCATATCTGTTCAACCTTGTTGCGTAGTCTGTCTAATCTAAAAAAGAAACGTCACCGTTTTTTTTTGCCCTCCTCTCCTCTATCCGGCCCCCCTCCCCCCTTTTTATTCCGTAACCTATCTACAAAAGAGCCTAGCATCCTCCTTGGACACTCGGTGAATATATTTATATATTTATATATATATATATATATATTTATAGAATATTTTTGTTAATAGTGTCGTCGATTGTGATCGACGGTTGATCTTGTTGCTCGCGCGCCTAGCGCGTCTCTCTCCGTTCCTCTCAATGTTTCTCTCCCTCTGTTCCGCTCTTTTCCTCCCCCTCCACACATTCTTTCTATTCTTTTCTCATGCTTAACTCTCAATGTGTTTGTTTTCAGCTAAAAACGCGGTTGAATGTGTTCACGCGTTGGTTCTCTCTCTTCGTTATTAAATATATATATATATATTTATATATTTATAATTATTTATATATTTATATAGGTAATAAACTATATGCATATTATGTATATATTTATATATCCATTGTGTATTCGTCGCACTCGAATCGCCGAGACGAGACTCATGCTTCAGGTAACGTCGGCTGCGGCGCACCGTGAAGCGAGAACACACGGGCGCTTCTGTGGCACTTCTTCTTCTTCTTACCCTTCATCCTCTTCCATCCCCTCTTCATGATATACTCGCATCGTTGACGTATACTCTTCTCCGATCCGTTGGTAATATTTCGCAAACTGAGAAACATGAGAAAACTATTTCTTCCCCGGTCAAACACACTTTGTTGATCCTCTTCGTGTCTTTGCGTGTTCGTTGCTCTTCAGTGTCGTCTTCAGGGTCGCCGACTGGGGTGTCTCCTCTTCTTGCAAAATAACGTGACACGAGAAGAATCTCTTCAAGTTGTTCAAGTACTTTAGAGAACTTTCTGGGAGTTGTTCGGTCGGTTGAATTACTACTCGAAGAGCACGATGATGAGCTCTGTTGTTCAACAGAGTTGGTAGATTGAGAGAGGGACTCTCAACGATCCTTTTCGCGACCGAATACTCTACCCCGTGACCACCGAATCCCCTGTCCTCGCCCCAACAGCCCTTGTCTGTCGAGGACGATGAAGCTCGACTTCTTCTTCTACTCCTTCTGATTTGTTTATGGTTCTTCTTGTTGTTCTTCTTCTCTCTTTCTCTCTCTCTCTCTACTGGAGGAATTTTCTTCTCTAGCACATCAATCTCTCTGGTAACTCGCACCGCGTTTTAAGCCCCGCGATAACACTGTTCTCTCTTTCTTTCTTGCGATCGGTTTTACGTGAACATCGTTGGATACGTGGCCATGTTCTGCGGTAGAGAAGTTATGTAATTGGGGGTGGGTGGTCGGGGGCTGTGCCACTGTGGTCAGAGATCACGAAGCTTCTTTATGCCGGCCTGAACGTAGCGCACCAGGTCCCGCAGAGAACTCTTCAAGGTCAGAGGTCCTAGCTTCTCGTCCAGCTCTATGAAGAAGTCTGCGAAAATCGAAAAGATATACATGGTTAGGTTTGCGGGGCTTCAAGCTTCTAATAACAATGTTTAAGAAAATTGTCAAGACAAATGTTCATTGAGCTTGAGTGCCAACAGTAGATGTTTAGAAGTTTGGATAATTATTGCGAAAGGGTAACTGTAATCCGATTTTCAAGAAATTCAAATATGTTATAAATTTCGACATTTTAAACAACTTTTTCCTTTTCCAATATAGGGGGGTCGCTTTTAGTTTTCGCGATATTTGCAAACAAGAAAAGAAACAAGCACACGTGTACAAGGTGTCCGAGAATTCCTGAGATCATTTGAAGCAACATTTTCCTTTGCAAAAATTACGAAATTACTCTATAGAGAAATTCAATACAGCATTAGCAATAAGTTTTTTGCGAATATCAGGAAAATTAAAATCGAGCTACGGTAACATAAGGGAAAAGTTGTTCAAAACGTCGAAATCTATAACATATCTAAATTTCATCAAAATCGAAGTGGAGGGTAAGCTTTTAAACAATTACCGTACAGCGTAATTAAAAATCAATTCACCTCTATGCTTATCCGTCACCAAAGCATGCGCCTGGTCCCACAGTTCATGGCCGTTTAATATCAAATTGAACTGATAGTTTTGCTTGGCCATGGCACTGTGGACACCGAAGGGGACGCTGATGTATGGGGTTGCCTGTGCTTGACCGGAAGTAGCCCCTCGGTTTGCCAATTCTCCGCTGCTGTACCCAGAACTTTGGCTGCCAACAGAGCCTACGGATCCAGCTGGCGAAGGTGTCGGTGACAGAGACGGCGTCCCTTGGCCCTCTGGTTGCACAGGTGTCGCCTGAGTTGTTTGCTAAAAAATCACAAAGCAAAACCACACGATAAATCCCCTATGTACATCTACCATAGAAAGGACATTGTCCGTTCTGATGATGAAGAGAGCTTACCTTCTCATGGTACATCGTCAGAAGCTTCTGGGTCTGTTTGACTTCCGGTTTATGCATTTGGAACAGTTTCAAGTAGATGAGGGACTGGCAAAAGAGGCTGTAAGAACACGTGAAAATTAGAGGGGTCGTATAAATCGTTAGACGGAGAGTGGGGGATATATGGTACTTACCTTAGAATGGCCAGCTTATTATGTATACTGCTCTCGGGCGAGTTGTTCTGCTGGCTCTTGAATTTCGACGAGATGTACCTGGACGAAGAGAAGACACGTAGAGAAATCGGAGATTGGTTTAATTAGAAAGAACTCTCCGAGGGAGCTTGGTCTCACGGTTAATTAGAGATCTACTCACTTGATGAGGCTCAGAGTATCCTTGTACATGGTGAACGACGCCCTCTCCGTAACGGGATCCGACTCCATCGCGTTCCCCGTCAACAGGAAACAGAGAACTGCTTCCAGGTAGAGCATCCCTTGCGCTGTGAGCTCGCACTCCTTGTCGGCGCTGTGCTTCAACCGTTTCGCTTCCATCAGGTACTGGTTCTGGTCCCTGTCGAATTCAATAATAATTATCAGCACGTTTTTGGCGTCACATTATAACCCTTAGAGCTCCGTAACCCTAGAGTTAAATTCGCAGTCTAGTGATTATTTTACAATATTGAAGAAGTGTTCGTATGCGTTCGATCATTTTTTAATGCAAATATGAGAAGATATTCTTATCTAGATCCGGTATAACAGAGAATGAGCGGAATAGTGGTTGACAGCCGAAAAGGAATAGCAAACCAAGGTTTGGACAGAAGAAGACGAGACTCACCACCTATCCTGATCCTCCATGACTTCATTTTGAGGGTTGAAGTAGGAATAATAGACGCGTTGAGGCGGAGGCGGTGGAGGCAAGAGACTAGTGTCAGGTTTCTCTTCCCGCTCGTGGTTCGTTGGTTGTATACCACTCTGCTGTGTGAGGAACGGATACGTTAGTTCTGTTACGGTCGGCGGTATCAAGTGTACAATCAGATTTTAATAACCCATTTGCATCATTAACCTGTGCACGCTCGTAATTTTCTAGACAACGATACGTGCCGCAACGTGCAGATCAGTGAAACATGAAACTTCTTCCGTTCCAACATTCTTCTAATTAAATACAACTACAAAAAATATGATGATAATTACGTTTAATCGGTCCTAACGATTCAAATGGGCCGATGCAATCAAACGACAAGCTAGAGCGACGCTACAGAGCAATGACAACTATTCAACACGCGCCTCGAAGATAACAGTGAGTTATCAGCCACTGAGGACGAAAATAAAATAGCTCCCACTGCTCTCTAACGTCTCGCTATGCCTCCCTTGTTCGTCACTTCTTCATTTCTTCAAATTCTGTACAGTAGTAGAAAGAATCGTGGGATTGTGGAGATGATGGGAATGGAGACACGGCACTTATGGAGACCGATAAAGCGTGCCGTTAAAGAGGGAAATAGTATTTCTTGCAGATACGAAGGCTCCTGTCCTGCTCTCCACCGTTTCATCTCTGTATATCATTTATTCATTGTATTATCTACTAAGAGATCAACGGAACTGATTTTTCCAAAACAAAGGAGCCCAGCTCACCTGACTAGACGGCCTGGAAGCGACAGCCTCGATGTCAGCGTGTTTCCTCTTCCGCTTTTTCTTCTCCTTGTGCTCGGCCGAGCCCTTGGCCTTCGACTCCGCGGCACACACAGTACTCAAACTGGACACAGAACTACAACTCGGGTTACGTTTCCTCTTGGGCGCGCTACCCGCCGCACTAGCACCACTACCACTCGCACTAGCACCACCACTAGCACCGACGACCACACCGCCGATGCTGGTCTTCGAGTCCGCGATCGGTTCGCCCTTGATCACAGCACGATTCTTATGATCGTTGTCGGCGATCACATCGCCGTGTATCCTCGTATCTGCAGGCAATTGCTGAGGAGGCGGTGTATCTACGATCTCACCTTCTTCGGGAGTTGGTGGCCTTGGTGCTTGACCGGTCAAGGTCACCGGTTGCTTCGAGGACGGCCTGGTGTCCGGCAATTCCGTTCGCTCCCTGAACTCCTGGCCCCTGGACAGCTGCGATATGTGCGGCAGCCTGCTCAGATCGATCCTGCAGAACAAACTAGGCACCCCGTCCACGTACGTCAACGGTGGGAACGTCTGAATTACGCTAGAAGCCTGCGACGATGGTCTCTTGTAAGGACTCTCGCCACCTGTCGGAGTGTTCGCCGATGTTGTGTACTCCTCCACGTAAATGCCGCACTTTCCTCCACCTTTTCCACCCTTTCCACCTTTACCGCCACCTTTCCCACCACCTACAGAGGTGGAGAATACCCTGCGCAACGTGTCGCTCTTCTTCTTATCCTGAACGTTCCCCGCGTCCTCCTCCTGAAGCTTCGGACCTGGACTGTTGTCACTGTCCGAGTTCTCCGGAGACGTTGTCCTTGTCGGTGGAGCTCTCGGTCTTGGAGGAACCCTGCGGAAAGTTGTCCAATCAGACATTACTCCTCAATGCCTCGTCTAATATTATGGGACAGCGGATCATTACTACATGATTTGCAACCGACTACAGTGAAATTCAAATTTATTCTCTTTCTTAATGTGTTTATTGTTGTGAATCGCGCGGCGGCGCTCGCGAGTTCATATAGGAAAGAGGAGAGGCGATGGGCTTGCCAAAACCATAACAATGACTCGCGACTATAGAGGCTTCCTCGTTGACTCTCTCCCCACTATTCTCGCTTTGCAAACTCATTGTCAGCTGATTACCAGTGAAAGTCACTTGCTGGTCGAGAGCTAGCTTTGCTCGGGCGAAACAGACGCGCTTCTGTCTCTTCATGCAATTAAGTTACGCTCAGTGTTAAGCGGTGTCGGGTTAATCAGATTAATTTCAGATAGATTTGGATTTTTAATCAAATAGACGTTTGACATTTCTCCTGCTTGAATGGAAAGATATCAAATTCTAGCGCCGTTATTTTTATCTCCTTCCTCGACCTTTCTATTCGATAACAGTTTAATAGGTCGAAAACATTAGACGATTGTATGAGCTCGTGCCTGATTCGAAAATAAAATACAATGATTAAATTTTAAATAATACAGCTTTGTTAATCAATTATATAGTCACTATTCTTTTGTACAATTAGAAAAGAAACATGTATAAAAATCGGCCACGAACTTATGCAATCATTTGATAATATAACAGTGTTCGTAAATTCTTCTAATATTATCACTGTGTCCAAAATAAAATCCGCTGTCCAATTACACTGTCCAACATATTTCAACTTTTTTCATGTTTCACGTATTTTTCAACTTTAAGCAAATATTGTGATGTTATTATGAAAGATAATGAATTGTTCTTTCCAGCTAAAGATTCTGTAGACACGTGTAAAGTTCTGTGAACATGTTTAAACGACCATAACGTATTAACAATGGATATCACTGGATTCGGGAAAGTCTACATAATCTTTTGCTGTAAAGAACAATTCAATACCTTCCATAATAACATCACAATATTCGTTTAAAGTTTGAAAAATACGTTTTTCTTCAAAGTCATGTTTCTCAAACACTGTGCACTGTGTGTTGGACAGTGTTATTATTTAAGGGATCCTGAATCCTTACCAAGCAACCTGTTTGCGGCTGTTCCTCACAGAAACTTCAGACTCGCTGTCAGAGTCAGAGCCAGCAGCGTTGACTCTGGAGCTGGACCTCCTCGGTTTCGGTTTTGGGGGACTCTTCTTCTTGTCCTGCTTCTTCGGAGAGTCGGCCAACTTGGTCCTCTTCAGAGGCACCCTCCTCCATCTAGAATTATCCTCATCGGAAACGCTATTCGTCTTCCCATTCGCCGGACTTTCATCTTCGCTAGAAGAACCGCTGAGTCTCGGCCGTCGTTTTTCATTGACGGTAGTGACTGCAGGCGACACCCTGGCAGGGCGATCGCTATCAGAATCGCTGGAAGCACCCTGAGACCTGTCATCACTGCCATCATCGCTAGTTGCGATCGTAGGCTTCGAGATCGGCTGCTTCTTCTTCATAGGACTGCCAACCGGTCGCGTCCGGCTTCGTGGTTTCCCATTCTTCAGTGCCTCTTCCGTTCGATGCCCACCTTTCGGGCTCTTCGTAGGTTTCCTAGGACGTCCTCGCTTTCTGGCGTCTGCCACCTTTGGTTTCTCTGGCGCACGACTCTCTTCTGCTGGCTGAGCTTTTTCTTGGTCCGAATGGTGGTCGCTGTCACTCATTATCGTTCTCAGCGAGTCCGTGTGGGTCCTTTTGAAAGCCTCGTCTAGCTTCCAGTCGTGGCTTGGTTTCTCCCGGAGAGTCTTCGCGTCAGGGACTACTGCTGGGGAACCGTCGCGCCTCGTGCAATCCTGGGAACATCAATTAACATGGTTCATTCGTCGGTCATTTAACCCTCTAAACGTAAACTTTAAAGATATATTTCCTCCCCAAGATTTGAGTATTCGGCAGCTCGAATTTGTCATGTTTGACTGATTATAACTCGATAACTGTCCATTATTGAACTTTGTGCCCAATACATCTTTTGTTCAATAGATCATAAGTTACAACATATAAAAATCCAACTGATTTAACCGGGATAGATTTTCCATACAATTAGTGCGAGGTCCTTTGAAATGTACGGTCTAACGATGAATTTTAAGACTCACCTGCGGCTGTTTGACCTCAACATTTTGGTCATGGGGCACGGCCGTTTTGTTGATGAAGGAGCCAAGGTTCCAACTCCTTGGCTTCGACTCCTCGATCACAGGGGGCGGTTCCTCGATGAGGTTGTCCTTCTTTGGTGAAATCGAGGGCGGGGTCGAGGGACCTTTACCAGTTTGAGGACTAATCTCGTCATCGGAATCGTCGCTACTCTCCGAACCAGATTCAGAACCGGAATCAGAACTGGAACTCGCGCTTCCTGAACTTTGTGGTGCTTGACCCGGTGGGCTAGGTGGCCTCTGATGAATCGTAGGACTCGGTGAACCCTTTGATTGCAAAGGGCTCACCGGAGGTGGTGATAACACCTGCTGAGGTGTCATCTGTTTCAACGGTGACGAAGGTCTGGGCGGACTCAACGGCCTTGGAGGCGATAAAGGACCCACCGGTGATAAACCCATGGGTGACATGGGCGCCAGAGGTGGGGGCGCTGGTGTCATCGCTATCAACGGAGCTGACAGGCTGCGAGGAAAATTAATGTTTGGTTAGTTGACGATTTTCAAAAGAATCTTGGCAATTCTAAGTAGTTGTTGGAAATGAAGTGTTAGCAGTGGCGCATTACCCCATGGGCATCTTGGGCAAATGGGACCTAAGCAAAAGGGGACCTCGAACACAAACCAAGATCCAAGATCCAAATTCTACGTTTTTCTCATAAAAAATTTTAAAGGGGCCCCGAAATTCTACTTTGCCCAAGGGCTCCGACTAGTCATAACGCACCACTGGATGTCAGACTGATGTGAACAGGATTTTATAAGGTTGCAGGGAAAGTTCTGTCGTATTTTAACACTGCATTGTTTTTATAAAAATTACAAAACTGAATTTATATAGACTTTTCTATTGATTGAATAATTCATAATGGAAGCATCTTCATAATTTTATGGGTGAAAATAAAAAATGTGGAGCAGGTAATTTAGCTTGTGAAGGAAATGATAGGTTATCGAATAGATTGCAGCAAGTTGTTGCAAATAATGGAAATTGTATCATTTTTTATAAATTCGTTCAAATGTTTCCTTTTAAATACGACAGAAATTTTCTTCCAATCTAATAATTGATTGGGGAATGGGATTTAGGTTGTTTGTTCTTCTTATTGTTCTTTTCAATTAGACACACGTTATAAGATGTATTTCAGGGTTAGGATTTCACATGCAAATGAATAAATAATCCCATGTGGAGATTGGATACTTACTCGACGGAGAGATCAGGACTCCTGCTGCCCCTCGTCGTTCGTGACAACGTGCCCTGCGAAAAGAAAACCATAACGATTACGAATTACTTCCATACATTTGTTTTTCTCATACCTTTTTCGACAGTTGAAACAGCAGACAATAATACATAGTACAAAGGCAATAGTCACATATTAATTATCAAAAGCATATTCGACCAGAGAAAGAGATTGAGAGACTGAGTTTATAACGTTAGCGTACGTGAGACTTTGCACTATGGAACGCTCGATACACCAAGCCGTCAGAGTGGCAAACGCCCATACGCTCAAGTTTGAACCTAGTTAATTAATTTAGAGACTCGATTACCTTGCTCGTTTCATCCTCGCTGTCCTCGGACAACCTCAGGTCCCCTTCCACCAAATCTCTGCAACAAAAAGAAAATCCATTTTGTTAGTTACACTTCTCGTTATCAAACCTTTATTATTAGACGGATAAATCATTTCTGTGGATTTTCAAGCTTCCCGAACGTACTCTTCTCCTTTCTAACCCTTATGCACATATATTCTGAAGGTGAATATTCATTTGTTTTCTTGTTTAGGTATTGTAAAATTTGTTACTCCATTGTAAACCCAACGAGCATTGACTCGAACAACTGTGCTCCAATTTGATTCCTAAACCATCCGAATTTTCTGGAAAGCATTTCTAAGGGCTGAAGTCAACAAGTCTATTATAGATTGTCTTCGTAAAATTACCAATTGATTGGGTAAGGGTTGAAATCAGCAACTGCATCGTGATGAAAATTAATTTTTTAATATGAATTGGTGGAATTCTCTTTTTGACGAAATAAGTTGGTTTGATAAGGGTTGAAGTCGGTCTGAGGCTCGGTTTACGAAACAAAAACGGCTTATCCGCGTATAAAATCGTGGATAAAAAGACGGTGGTGGAGAAAGGGGAGCCTGGTGGGTAAGAAGAGGCAGAGCACTCTCGATTAGAATCAACAAGAAGAAGAACGTGCACGGCGAGGGAACGCGTGCCGCGGCAACCTGTAGAACACGAGCGACGCGAGCCGAGGCAGGAACAATCGTTCATTGATCTCTGAAACTGCTGTTTCACGCACGCCTCGCCTCCTTCGCCGGTTTCTTTGTCACCGAGCCTCGTTCCTGTTCCTCGCATTCCCAGCTGACGCTCTCGCTTTCTGCGTGATCAGCAATCGAAGATCCAGCAATTGGCGATCGATCAAGGTCTCGAACAGTCTCTTCCTTGCAGGAATTGTCCGGTCGTTCATTTAATTTCAAGCGTTCTAGTTTGAACGTATTCAGGAAGAATCGAACAATTATTTCGCATGGAAATCCGCTGTCTATCGGTTCGTATTTAATCCTGAAGAAGTTGATTAGCAAGGATCGGGCTGGCTATAGAAACTGTTTGGCTTGCTAAATTAGCTTGTTGTGTAAGGGTGCAACCAAGGGGTGAGAGCAATAGCTTGATTCTTCAGAATCATCCACGGATTCGTTCGAGATTCCTACCCTCCCCATTATTTCTTAGACCTCAATTTTCCCAGTGTCTGAACACCTTATAGTTCTACCCTCTCTACCAGATGTATACAACCATACGCCCCATTTAGCAGAAAGAATTCCTCCAGCAACCCTTCGAGAAAGCTACGCCCTATTTAAGGCTGTCTGTCCGTCTACGAGTAGACGGATCCTTTCTCCGTTCTAGTTAAGACTGTCTACCTTCCACCGAAGTAGACGGATTCTTCTTCCTTTCTTTGTTATCCTGTCACGCGTCCTGTTACCGGAAACAGAAAGCCTTTCAACTTCTGCATTACTTTCGAATATATATCACTCTCAACGATAATGCACGTCGTTTTTGCATGGACAATAAAGAACGTAGATATTGTGGATCTTAAAACGACGATCAAGGTAAATCCTTACATGTAATATGATATGCTAAGTAGGGTTTGTCGGTTTAAAAAAAAAATCCAATTATAAATTTATACATAACGCTAGTAAATTTCTTCCATTTTTTTCATCTGTAAAAATTCAAAACCGGTTTGAACCGGTTTCATGGAAAAGTAAAAATTGGAAAGCCAGTTTTTTAAAAAGTCGGTTCTTGTATAAACCCCAATGCTAAATGTACTTCATAAATCGACTGCGGATTTTCGCGGAGAATAAAAATTGTCTGAATGAATCGCGAGGTGCAGAAGTTACGTAGTCACGAGTCTCTGTGGTTAACGCGTTTAATAGAATGGAAATAGTAAATAAATAATAAGTCTACTATGAGCACAGTCTAAAATTAGAAAACGACATTCGACCGACAATGCGAAAGTAATGCCGGGGGGTGATCGAATTGCGGTGAATAGTTCACGGTGGCGAAAATAGCGTCCCATTCACGGGACCATCACTGGATTTATCATCGCTTAGGAGTCACCGAAATATCGACATCCTGTCCAGCCACGAATCTCTCAATCGTCGTTCGAGTTGGTGACCGGCGTAATCGCGCGTGCGGCTCTCGAGGGTCGAAAAAGAAGACGATATAGAGGAACAGGGAAAAACATAAGCGAATAGAGAGGGAAGAAAAAGGAGGAGCGAAGACGAGGGTCGTTCCACCCTTGGTAGAGGTTCGCGAGCCTAAAACCATGAAAACATGTTATCCCAAGCAGAATTGGGTCGGGAAAACAGTCTCGGCTCGAGAGATGATAAATTTGTCCCTATTCTTTTCGTTTCACGCGATTCAGACAATTATTCGCGCTTTTATTAGCACAGAATGAATAATTAAACTTCAATCTCATCGGTGAAATTCATTATTTTACATAAGAGCTAAAAAAGTGTTCGTCGTCATAGACATAATTTGTTGGACATATTTGCTTCCCTAAAATGTACTTCAATCAGTAACAATTAGGGTTGTAACTTTCCTTCGAAGGTCAAAGATTTCGATGCTTCGATTTCAGGACCTTCGAAGCTTTGAATCTTCCGAACTTGGAAACTTCGATTTCTGA
This sequence comes from Lasioglossum villosulum, assembly GCA_963971365.1. Lineage (NCBI taxonomy): Eukaryota > Metazoa > Arthropoda > Insecta > Hymenoptera > Halictidae > Lasioglossum > Lasioglossum villosulum. The sequence continues at coordinate 47,458,845 of OZ020496.1, read as the reverse complement.
AAATTCGAAAGCGATGAGAATCAAAGTTGCTAATTTCGAACCTTCGTAGTAAATTCTCAGAAGATTGAACGAAACAGTCCTCCGTTTACCTACCTGAATTCGAATTCGCGCTTTTGAAATTTCGAGCACTTGGAAGACTTCGAAACTTCGAAGCTTCGGAAGAGTTAGAGCCCTAGTAACAATTCTAGTTCCAGCTTTAAAATGATGTATCGACGTTAAAAATGAATGAATTTCGAAAGCAAATGTAGTCGAACTAACTGTACACGATTTTTGTGTCGTCGAGACGCATTGGTAAACAGGACTTTTGCTACGTTTAGGGTGTTCGGTCCCCTGCGTCCTTCGTGGTAGATAAATTGCGCGAGGTTTGAGAGGGGAAACAGAGAGAGAGAGAGATAGAGAGAGAGAGAGAGAGAGAGAGAGAGAACAACGACGAGAAGGAGGGGGAGAAAGAGAGGAGTGCTGGAAGATAAAGCGGGAAAGCACGTGAAGAGCCGAACGCGGATATGCCGAGGGTCGACGACCCTAAACACGCTGTCCTGCGTCCTCGTCGATGCTCGTGGATGCGAGAAACCGTCTGCTGTGCCTAAGGTCGTCTATTCGCTTCCTCTTTAATGTATTTCGTGAATTTCGATCCACCAAGAATGCTCCTGCGCGATACACACTACTTGGACCCCTGCAAAGCACGAGGAAAATTCGGGGTGACAAGCAAGACCGTTCAGGGGTTGCACGATCTTCGATAATCTAAATCTGACATAGTTTATTTTACATAAAGGTCCGTAATAATTGAAAATCAAATTCCACCAAATTCTTAACTCTTAATTACTCGAGTATAGGAAGAAAGGAAGACTTATCATGGATGGCGAAACAAGCACAACGAACACAGGTTTTTTTGCGTGAATGTCAAGACAGTAAGAATTCTGCAGGACTGGTCAAACACAAGTCTATTAAAATGTAGAACACATAATTGAATTCCAAACTTTATCAGAAATAATGTAAAAAAGAAATTCAACATATTTACCACTGCAACGTACACTTGCAATAAACTGTTGAACTCATGATCCAACCAGCCAATAACATTAATATACTTTGTTTAACAAATACACGTTCGATAAAAAGGAAGATTTAAATTTAGTGTTTCAGATATGAACAATGCTGTCGACCACAGCAGCAAATATTTATTCTGCATTAAAGCAGTTATTTCATCGAATAAAAATTTATTTGCGTTGGAGTGATGTAAAGTTTCATATTTATGAGGAAAGTGGTGTGCGAGTAATTGAAAGTTAAATTCAGCAATTCTTTCGGTGCCAAAAATGGCAGGTCTAAAAACAATATACAGTGTGGAAAGTTAGATTGGAGCACTCGTTTCTTGCAACATAAATTTCGGGTTCGGTCCAAGTTGGACTGCAAACTGTCCAAAATCGAGTGCGGACAGTGCACCGAGCCGATTTTATTGATTTATTAAACGAGATCGCGTTAGAAGTTTTGATTGACTTCAGAACTCGCTTGGACTCGATATGGCCGCCGGGAAATTGGTAAAATACTCGGCGGAGGAAGTATACGAGATGCATAGATTCCCGGTAGGTGCAAATTGCACCAGCGGCTGCGGGTTTAGAGGTCTGATACTTTCGATGATGATCGCGGTAGCTTCTGGTTTATCGCTTGGATTTTATGCGGTCTCAGGGATTAGGCGAATAGAGAGAGAGGGTTCTACTGTTGGGGAATATCGTCGGCAGTATTATAGTACTCCACCGGTAATCTGATTTCGCTCATTCGGCCGACGTTCCTATTATCTTACGACTGCTTAACGCTTGTTCAAGTACTCCAGTTTTCGGTGTTAGGGTATTGCGGGTTAATAACAACGCTTGGTACTCTGATTGAAAATTAAAATTCGATCAAACGTTTCTTTCGACCTAGACTAATTCTATTCTATATAATTTTTTCATTTTATGGATATGCAATCGATATATTACTCATACAATATTTAGTGGCGAGACTAAGGGCCAATTTTAACCCCTACGAAGCCAACCAAAATGTGTAGATTAAGACTATAAATTAATAAATTAGCGAGAAACGAATAAACGTGCAAAGAAATTTGCTACACAAGGTGTTGTCAATTTATGGCAATATGTTTGCAAGTAAATCGCGCAATTGATCGAGCACGATTAGCCTGATTGAAATAAATCGTATCCAGCGATCGAGTCGGTAAAACCGAAACAAAACGTATCGTTCGATGAAGTGCCTCCCATTCGGGTCACGCAAATTTTCAATTTCCTCGAAACTGGCGAATGTCCGGTGACTAATGGACGACGATGCAGAGTTTACCTGTGCAATCGGCTCGCTCATTCGAACAGAGAAGGGCCGCGCATGTGTTCCGTTGTACGCTGGCCCGAGCATACATAGAGAATCTCGCGAGGCGAGGTTGAAGAAACCTCGGCAAACAGGTTTCTGCTCCTTTTTCCGCGCGATCGCCGGAACGAGGCACATTAACGCGGTGACAGATGGAAATAGATTCCACTCGCGATTACCCTGTACCGTTTTCCGCGAGAATTAATGCTTCGGACGGCTAGGATTGAACGATATCGATGATCTTCGCTCCGAGGACCTCGTCCAATAAGCCTATCATTCTGTTCCCATGGGAAATATGGCCGACTTTCTTTTCCTTTCCTCGCCCGAGACCGACGCGTCGTTTAGCAGCTCAAGCGCTCCTCGGTTATAATAATCTAGGACTCCGCGAGATCGTGAACCGCGAAAATTTTAGACAAAAAATTGTTTCGATAATCGGTTAGCTAGTTGATTATAATAAAGATATAATGATTTCATTTATACCGGAAATTAAACATTGTCCAAACTTGTATGGCGAGCGTGTATCAAAATTGCACCCCTCGGGACCGCAACAGAATAACAAATTGTACTGTTGATTATACTTCGTCTAAATTGGAGTCTCGTTGCTCCCCATCATTTAATTACACCGTAAAGGGGTTGAACACATGGTCGGATTAAGCCTCCCCCAAGCTATAAGCACTCTTGAATTCGCCTCTCTCTCTCTCTCTCTCTCGCAGCTCTTCCCAATTCCTGTAAAATATTTTGTTAATCCTGTTGCCGATGGCCGGGGGCAGTGTAATCTGATTACAGCGATGATTGAAACGTAACCATCAATTTCGTCGTAAATTGTTCTACACTCTAGAAACTGTCCATCGAAATCACAATCGAGAATCGACGATGGTCAATCATGAAAAAGAAATATTCACACTCCAGTAGCTTTCGATTAACCCTTATCCGTCCGTCGTGTCAATTGGAAACAGTTTTTCCAAAATAATTTTGTAGACGTTAAGAAAGTGGAATAAATTGAAATCTCATTTTTGATAGGGACAGCCTTTGTAGATCGAAAACAAATCATATTATACGAACTTCTATCGAATTTTATGTAATATATATAAGACTCGTGAATTTGATTTTTCACGGGGGTTAAATATTAACGTTAGAAATACAGAAATATAAGGCGAAACTTCCGTTTACGTCCCATCGCAGAATTCGATGAAATTTTGAAAATAAGTTCTTTTTTACCTAAAATGACGATTGCCAGAAGAATTTTTGCCGACTCGAAAAAACGTTTTTTTTATCATTTTAATGTCGCTCTCTGCCTTACCGACTTACCGACTTTCTATTTTATGTAGAATATCTTCAATTAATTGTGAAAATGGATCATCATCATCCTAGTTCACCTCACAGCGTCATAAAAATTTACACGTATGATCTGTAATCGAATCCTCTTTAATTTAAAGTGATACATACATAAGGTCAATTCAAAAAGTCATTTTAGTCAAAAAAAGAACCTATTTTCAAAATTTCATCGAATTCTGAGATGGGACGTAAACGGAAGAATAGCCAAATATAATTCCCAAGGGTTGAAGAAGCAGAAGGATTCTACATCGACGAAATTCCGAAATTACCTAGAATCCACCCTGCACGCTATTGCAATGGGGTTGAAAGATCGTCTCGCAAAAGCCACCCGCTATTATGATTTCCCTGCGCGCTAATTAAGCGGCTATTCTCCGCCATTTCTAAATCCCTTTCAACATCCGATCGAAACGCGCGAAGGATCGCTCGATGAAAGTAGATCGTGGGGATGGCTTTGACCTCTGGATTGCAACGAAATCTGCGCTCGTCGGCGGCCTTTGAATAAAATATTCCATCGAATCGCCGTACCGGCACACGCATACACTCGCACATAGAGAAAAAGAGAGGGAGAGAAAGAGAGCAACGTCGTCTCGCGCACAATTTTTCAACCTCCTCTCTTTTGCGTTGGCAATTACACGGGCGTGTCGTCAAAGCGTTTAATTCGATGAAAGGGCAGCCGGCTCGCGGGCCGGTTGCCTCCCTTTTTCTACCCCGCAGCACCCTTCCTCTCTTTTCCAACTCTTCCTGCCTACCACCCCTTCCTTTTTACCCCGGAAACATTTCGCGTTCGTTCCCAGCGGAACCGGATGCGCGGTCTTTCTTGCCGCGAATGTCGACACGCACCAACTCTGCACCCCTAACCACCCTCGCGTGTCGCGTTTATGTTGCATCGTCGACAGGAATTTGTAAAAACTCGGGCGAACTTCGTAGGTTTCTTGATTGTACTGTTATTCGTTGGAAGTGGAATTGTTTTAAACGTTGTGTGAGATGATTTTATTATTTGTTTCCTGAGAAGAAAAGCTAATCTGGTAAGGGATGGTATTCTTCAACCCCTTACCGTATTTTAACCGGTCACATTCGCGATGTAATAAAAAAATTTTTTAAAATAGAACACAGAATTCATTAAAATTTATAAAGATTCCACTGTCTTAGAAATTAATAACTGTAAACAATTTTTAATTGCATAAATATTTAAACGTTAAAATATAAATGTTCTTTTCTCTTCGACGATATTTTTCGGGACGGAGACGTTTTAATCACTGCGACTGTAAAGAAAATGTTACGGCAAGTTAGTAGAAAACACATCAGAGATTCATTTCGTAAAGACGTACTTTGTGAAAGTGATGCTAAAGCAACTTTTGAATTCCGTCAGGCCCGCGTTCCATCAATTGTCAACGTAGAGTCAAAGGAGATAAACGTTTTCCGATGCAAGTCGAAATCCCAACAAGCTTAACGATTGCAGTCTCATTCCGCTCGAAGGGACAATCGTTCCATTAGCCATCAGGCTCGTTTAGCTACTCTTCTGGCACGTGCCGCACTATCCTGCCAATCCGCCTCGACGACCTGGTTCATCCGCGGGAATCTCGGCCGTTTGGCCGACATCCGCAGCGAAAAGTGCCACCATCGCGGGAATTAATTAAACCGGGCAAACTTCGAGAAGCACGTAAGCAAACGAACCACTTAGAGCTCGGTTTACCTAATTACGGGAACCGAAGGAAACCGACGAGAGAGGGATTCGTCGAGAAAAACACTCGAACCTCAATGTCGTCACCACCGCAACGTCGATTGTCTCGAACTAATTGTTCCTTACAAGGAAATATATTCAGTTGATACAAGTTGATTTTGAAACATATTTGACAGGGGTTTTTTATCGGCAACCATCCACTTTGAGGGGTGAAAACAGCCAAAGTTGGGTGTAAGAACTTGTGAAATTGTTTGAGATATCTCGGAAACCAGAGGTCGAAAAAAATTGAATTTTATATTAAATTGTGTGTTCTTAATGGGAAATGTAGTGGTGCAAGAAAATTTTAACAAAAGTTTTTTGTTTAAACGATATATCAAAAATGTAATGTTTTTAGTAAGGATACCGACTTATATAGCCAATTCGCCTGCAAACTTCTGCCGTAGAAATAAACACACAATTTAAAAACATAATTTTTAAAAAATTTAATATAAATATGCATATCTCAAAAAATGTGGTTCTGACCCCCAACGTTGAAGGCTGTTTTCACCCCTTCAAAGTGGATGGTTACCAATAAAAAAACCCCTGTCGAATATTCTTCGAAGAATTATATATCTCACATAAGTTTCATCAAAATTGGCTTGCATCAACTGAATATGTTCCCTTGTTAGTTTGCCAACAACCTAGAATTACGAAGTACACGTTTTGAAATTTTCATTGTAGACACAGATAAAAAATTTGAAAATCCTGACCTTTACTTTTCCGTTCGCAATTGCGTCCAATAAGAATTTAAGAAGAAATCTGACCCTTCCAACGTCTGAAGAGAACTCAAGCTGTTGGGTTGAATTTTGAGAGAGTTATTCGTTTTTAAAAGCTGTGCGAAAACGGGGCGGTTTTCTGTAAAGGATCGTGATTTCCGGTGACAGGTGGCGGATCGCAGTCGGCGTTCTTAGCGGAATTAACGCGACTTAATAATCGACAAATAGATTCGCGGTCTATCCCAAGCGAAACGGTGTTCTTGATGCTCAAAGCCACTTCGAGGAGAATCTTCGAGCGACGTGGAACACGAGGCTACAAAGGGTCCCGGGCAATCACGGGCCCAGAGAGAGGGCAGAGAGACGAAGAGGAATTAGCAAAGCGAAGAGAGAGAGAGAGAGAGAGAGAGAAGACTTATGATCGCTTCAGCGAGCCACGGCTGTCGCATTCGAAGCAATTTCCAGCTGGAAGACGACCGTGATTGCGGCGACACGAGGCGAACCTTCAACGTTGTCAAGTTGCATAATAATTAAACGGAGCCGAGCTAGCCTAAGCGAGAACGGGTACCGGGTGGTCTAGTCGGACAACCAACCCTTGCATTTATCACTCGACAGACGGGACGGTGACCTTTCGCAAAAATAATCGAGCTACCGTAACTACCGTCGTCGCTGACGATGATCGATTAGCTTATCCAGGAAACGGGTGCTAAGAGATTTATGCTAGCGAAGAGCTGATCTAACAATGATGATTCGACAGATTTCGTAGCGAAGAGAAATTTCTAAGATTGCGAGGAAGTCTTCTTCTTCGTTTAATCCATCTTTTTTTTATTAAGCTTTTCAGATATCAAATGACACGTATTTCTGCTGCACAAAGGTTAACTTACGGTAAATACATATTTATACATACATAAACATAACATTCCTAAGCGTAAAGGTAACTGAAGTTTAATTTTACGCAGTTGATGAATTAACTTAGATCGCTGTAAATCGAAGAGGCTACGTTGCCAAACAATGTGATTGATATCGACGTTTTTGATCGACAACGAATCTAAAATCGTTGTCGGCCAAATTCGTTGCCGGTCAAAGTAGTTGTCGGTGAAAACCGTGTCGGGGAAATTCATGTTGGTGATTTCCATGGGACCCGTTGAGGACATATATCAATAAAATACTGTAAAACGATTTTGCTGTAACATCGTTACGAGCCTGAAGAAACCGTCAGCTCGGAAAACAGTCTACTAACAAGTCGCGTATCGTCAGAGTTCAACGTCTCCTGCCAAAGTGCTGACAGTCTCCGAGACTCCATGGGATTCCTGAGCGCTTGTAGAGCGCAATAGCGAGTTTCTGGTGGCCATTAAAACAGGGACGATCGGTCGGAGGAAGTGTGGAAGGTGCATAGAGCGAGCTCGGTGCAGCGGAGCGAGAGGAAGTGCAAGCGATGCAAGCGGTGCAAGCGCAAGCGGTGGAATCGTTGCAGGCGGCGAATGAAGACCGAGGGGGGTTGTGGAAGAGAGAAGGGAAGAGAGAATAGAGAGAAAGAGAGAGACAGAGGACTGGGCGGGAGAGCGGAACGTAGAATTCCACGAGGCAGACTAGCGGAGCTGCCTGTTGCGAATAACTTCGGAAGTTCCAGCGTGTATACCGGCGTGTTTCTCTCTCGCCCTCCTTCCTCCCTATTTCCTCTCCTCTCCCGACTGTCTCGTTGAGTCTCTCCTCTCTCCGCCATTCCCCTCAATCCTCCTCGCTCGGCTACAGTGTCTCTGTCAGTTTTTAACCCCCGCCGACGCCACCCTCGGATGCGCGTTCCGTCACCCTGTCTCCCGCTGTTTCTCTCTCTCTTCTCTCCTGTTTCAACCCTGGCGAGCCACGTTTTAACCCCTTATTACTACCCCACGTCCTTCCCCGCGGTTCGACTGTATCCACCATCCCCTAACTCCTGCCCACAGCTTGGGGTGTCTTCGTCCGTGCGACGCCGCTTCTTCTTCCTGCGTTCGGATACAGAATAATACCGAGATCAAAATTTCTTTCGTTAACACTCGAGACTGCTTTTATCGGATTTTCAACCCTTTTTGTTTCTGAAGAGTCGGTTCACTTGAACGTTTCGATTTTTGTCATAAACGCGACGTACTGAATCGTACATTATTTTCATGTTATTTCTAATTTATCATGAAATAACAAGGCGTGTGAAAAACAATTCTGCTTTTAGCGGATTTTCAATCCCTTTTGTTGCTGAAGAGTGAGTTCGCTTGGACGTTTCGATTTTTGTCACAAACGCGACGTACTGGATCGTACTTTGTCTCCATGTTATTTCTAATTTATCATGAAACAATAATGTGTGTGAAAAGCAACAATTGGTGGCCCTCAAAACCTATTACAAAAAGTAAGAAAATATTGAATAATAATATTTTGTGCGCCCGCAGTAGTAGGAAGATTTACCCAACGGCTAATTGAAATTGCGGAAAACGAAGAGCGAACCGCGGACAAATCCTTAGCGTTTAAGTCAGCTCATAAATCGGCAAGCGGCTTGGTTTTCTAGAGGGGATGGCAGGGTGCTAAATTAGGATACATCTGGCGGTCGGGCTTGAGCATCGTTAAAACCATAGAAGCCACGGCCCTCGACGTGTTCGAATGAGAGTGACGGTGGGCGGGTTCGTCGGCCAGGTAAAACACCCTCTAACGCGTTGAAATGTTAGCGGAGGGGGCGGTTTGGTAAGTTTGATGTCTCCTTTAAGCCCAAACGAGTCGGTGTGGTTGGTTCCGTTGGTGTCGCGTCGGTGTCGCCCTTCTACGCCCTCTCCCGCTGCCCTAATATATGTATACGGTGTACGCATTTGCATGTACAAGTTGTCCAGACTCCTCGGTGGTAGCCATTTCGCATTTTACTGGCACACGACGACGTTCTGAATCTGTTGCGACCGGTTCTCCATCTAATAATACTCAATTATTCGTTTCCTTTGGGGGAGAATACGGGGCTCAATTTCCCGTCAAAGTATTCGGAAACTTCAAAGCCGCAACGAAACCTCGGGAAACGGAGAACCGTCGACCGATAATGCGACGTATTTCATTAGTTGCCTCGAGAGGTTACCTGTTTCTTCTTGTCCTCCCTCTGGTTTCGTCATCTCGATTTTTAAAAAACAATTTGTGCTTCGCGTAAGGACCAGATTGTACATGGTCGATGGTAATGTCTTTCTGATCTTCAGGATCTTGCTAGAAAAACTCGGTTCGTTAATCGCAACATCGCAGTACGGATTAACCTTGTTTATCATTTATAGTGGCCTTATCAACCTGTAATTCTTCACGATGCTCAGTGGAAAATTTGCCCGCTGTATCTTATCGATACCGGGCTCAAAGCGATTCTTCCGATCGACCGTCTTTGGACAAGTCCGGCTCGCGGAAGCATTATTTCGTTATTCGAGCTGTCGAGGCGACTTTGTGTTTCTGCTAGTTCGATTAACGGGATAGACTCGTTTCCAGGATCACAAAGTTGCCAGATGCATCTTCTCATTTCTCGATAATGCAAAAATGGGATCTTTCAGCAGTCGAAAGCGCTAAATAAAAATCAAGTTAATTCCGAATAATGCAAATTACGAACAAAGAGTATTGATGTTAACGGCGCAATTCTTTGTTCAATAAATATACGATCGATAGAAAAGAAAAAAATTTTTAACGCCAATTACGCTTTGTCAACGTAAAAATAGAAAACTTGGGGCAACTGCAACCTACGTTAATCTTTCATAACAGTTCTCTGTATTGCGATCGACAATTGTTCATAACTACAATAAATGTTATTGGCGCACTGGAACGATCATTTGGGATTACTAAGCAATCTGTTTCCTACACGTAATATATGTATTATATGTCTATATTTCATTTTTACATTATACATAAAATATGCCTCTTATTGTTTCTTTCAAATTTATGTAGCGTAAAAGAATGAAAAATTCTAAAATAGTATTGCAAATGTTCAATTAGTGCGTTTAAAACAATTCTTAATTTTTTAATTTTTGTCCCAAATTCCTATCGAAGTACCACACCGTGCGTCGCCTCGAATTCCGTGAGAACGGATCGAGATCAATTGAATAACGACACGGTTGTCCGAGTGAAATTGCCTGGCCGATCTCGCCGATTTAACGGCCGATGACTATAGCCGCGGGGGAACGAAATGAGCATCGAGAGACTCTCGGATCTATAGCTCCTTTGTCGCCTCACACCTTCCTGATCCTGTCAAGATCGAAAGAACTGCCGAATCTATAGAGGAGCCGATCCGAGTGGGAAAATCGCGGCGAGGATAACGAGATTCCTCCATCTCTCCTCGGGGTCGTTTGAAACGGAGCGAAGCCGGGAAACCAGTTAAGAACGAGCAAACGGAGGATGTCTGGGACAGCAGACTCCAGAGGTGGTGGTGGTGGTGGTGGTCTCCTCGATCAACGATCCCCTGATCCGGCTTAATCCGCGACTTAGTTAACACCGTGGAAAGCCGCGGCACATCCTGACTGATCGGAGGTAAAAGCTTCTTCCTGTTCGCTCGACTACGAGTTCTCGCCCGGAGACGGATGCAGCTGTCCGACGATCAATTGACGACGCGGCGCGATTCTGTGAAATAACCGACTACGATCAGCTACGTGACTTTTGCGAAGCACTTTCATTGGCTTCTGGACCCTCTTCGTGACAGCATAGATCCAACGTTGCGTCGCGCACTGAGAAGTGTTCACGATCTACCGAGACGACATTATTGTATCCGAAATGTTCATTATAAAAAGTGGATTCCAGGTGCAGGGAATTCTGTCGTATTTTAAATATGCAGGCAATGCGTATACGAATATTTTTACAAACTGATTCGAAGTAGGGCTGTAACTTTTCCGAAGCTTCGAAGTCTTCCAAGTGCTCGAAATGTTTAAGTCTTCGAAAAGTATGAAGTTGTAACTTACGAGTTTCATACCATGTCACGATTTTTGATAAATAAAAATATTAACTATAACAAAACAAACAAGCAAAGAAACTGCATCGTTATAAATTAAGTCCCAACTACAAATACACGAAACGAAGCGACACAAAATCCTGCCCAAATATGCAAACAATAATTGGCAAAAAGAGATCGCAAAGGACTTCGATTACGAAGTTAATCAGCGTATAATTTCCACGCGATATCATCCCTTTTCGCAACATCCGATCCCTTCGTTCTCGTAACTCATTCTCTACGATGTACGGTGCGTCGTGAAAATCCAGATTAAATAGCGATCGTAAAATAGTAAGTAAAAGAACGAGACGACCATGAATTTTCAGAGAAGACTGATAAATGACCGATAAATGACTAACGCTCCGGTAGCGCCTCCAGAGCCTGATAATATGAACCCGAGAGCGAACACGTAAATCCTTGAGATTAGAAACTCGCGTTCTCTCTCTCCTTCTCTCTCTGGATCCGAGAGATCCAATCCCACCGGTAGCAACGGTAATTCCTATGAAAGCGAACGACTGTATAAGATTTCGGGGAAGCTCGTTACTCTTTCAGGACAGAGTCAGCTGCGGAGGAAACGGCTTGCTCGATTCTGATTGCACGTTCTCGTTCCTTCTGCTTCTCCGCAAGAATCGAAGGCTCTCCCCGGGCCTTCCTGCTTCGAATTCCAGATCGAGAAGCTGCCTCGTGCTACCTCACCCAGCCAGCCAACATCTCCTTTCCGGATATAGAGCCTCATTTGTTACGGATTCATGGAAATGCGCCGCGAACGTCATTAAAGTATTTCCCGCGGACCTTTACTCTTCATACTCCAACATACGTTTATGCCCGTGGCAGATTTGTACGAATCGTTCGGGCTTTGTGATCTTCGCACAGCGAGGTGCCCGCTAGGATTTCTCGAAGGACCACCTTCCAAGTTTGGCAGGACAAAAGATAGAACAAGGTACTATAACTTAATAATATAGTTGCACTATATACAGGGTGAGTCACCTAACGTTAGCACCTCAAATATCTTTGTTTTTTCTAAAGATACGTAAAATATGGTAAGGACAAAGTTGAATGGTGCAATGGGGCTGATACGATACCAAAAAAATGTTGTTTTTATGTCATTTTTTTAGAGAGATCAAGGTCACCTTGACTTTCTAAAATGGAACTACCCTTTCTTAAACACCTACAATGATAGTCCCTTTCATTAGAAATTCAGTGACTATAATTATTCCAAGGTCACTGCTTGTTTTTAACAATTGATCGAACCTGTGTGCCGAAAACATCGTACAATTTCGATACAATCCTTGTGGGCGCTAATGGCCTTGATGTTGATGCGACCTGCATAAATAAATAAATAAAAAAAAATTCCGTTCACAATTCTCGATTTTGTAAATAAATATTGATTCTCTTTGCGAGGGAATTGCAATTTGGCACGTGTATTCGGAATCTGATGCGACAAGCATCACGCAACAGCAACAACAACAACAATAAAGTCTTGACATTCTCGATCGTAATATTCACGCGAATTCGCCGACGTCAATCTGCGTTTCTGCGAAACGATCGCGGAGTATATCGATGTCGCAAGGAACGCGAATTATGTTTATCGTCGCGAGGGAATAATGCGAGTCGGCCGGCCACGATAACAGTGCTCGGCTAGAAAATTAAGAGGGATTAGCCGAGTAAAGACAAAGCCGAGACGAGAGAAAGAGAGAGAGAGAGAGAGGGAAAAAGCAAAAACGGACGGTTTTATTGCGGAATGGGGAACGGCCAGCGAAATCCCTTATCGTTCCGCACAGCTCGCGAGTCGCTCGTTATCGGAATTGAACAAGGCCGCGAGACGGTTGCCTGATAACGCACGGGTCCCTCGTGTCGTTGCATATCGCCCGTGAAAAGGCCAAAAAAAATATCGTCCCGAAATTTTCGATCGCATCTCCCGGGCGACTACTACTTTCCTCACGCGAACTCTTAATTACAGGAATTATTCGCGGGATTACTCGATCTCCAGCTTTCTGCGATACCTCCGCCGTTGTAGATCGTCCACGGAAGTTTACTTTGCGGATAAAGATCGAGGAGAGTTCGCCCGAAACGCTATTTCTTGCAGAATTGTGTACGGGGCGGTTTTTGGTGCATTGAAATTACTCCTCGAATCTGACTCTCGGCGTCAAATTAACACAGTGGTGAAACGACAAAGTAAACATTTATATTTTATGTTTTTTTTATTTAAATTTATGAGTTAACCACTCGGAGATATTTTCACTCTAATAATGAAACGTTTGTTCGACGCAGAACAGTTCCGTTTTCTCTATGATATTTTAAATTTCATGAATTGATATGAAATTGATACGATGACTCGTACAATACTTAAATGTTTAGTACAATTTTTTAAGAATCGACCGTAGAAATACGTCGGACAATTTTACGGAATCATTCACCTCCGGCGATCGACAGCACATTCAGAGGCACAGGCCAGAGAGAATTAACGAGGCTGCAAACGGTAGGCGGAACACGTTTCCTCTCCACGGTTTCAACCCTCTCAAGAGAGGGGGTTGTTGCACGAGGGTTTTCGGCCTCGGCCACCGTAACTGCCCCTAATAAACCTGTCCCCGTCGACTCGTCGATGGGAAACTGGGTCGAATCGCTTATCGACTTCACTTTTTTCGCGAGCGACCCGATCAGGTTCTCGGTAAACACGCTTCTCGCTGCGTCTCCACCGTTTCGAGAATTTTCCTTCGATATCTCTGCGACTCGTCCCTCGTGTCGATTCGACACAGTTTTCCCGAAATTAGTTATACCGTTCTGTTACTTCTAACCATATTTGTCCGAAATTTCGTTACTTTCATTTTACTAATGCGAAACACATAACCGAAAAACCTAATTCGTGTTAATTAAATTTGTCGGTATCTAACCAATTACTACGAATTTAATAAAATTTGAAAAATCAGCGAATGGAAATATTCTAGGTCGGAAGAAACGATTGTTCTTCGACTTGAAATAACTCCGAGTGCAAAAGGTGAAGCCTAGAAGACGAAAAACAGAAAACGTCTGGTTGAATCGAATATGAATTCAAAGACCGTGGGAAGAAGACTGAAGTGCAGTTGTATAAGTGCAATTGAAAGACGTAAATTGTAAAAATTTCGCTGTTTCGGAACTGAAGATTGGATACAGTGGATCTCGGTGATCGTTCCCGAAGAAATTCGATCCGGTTCTCCCGGTGTCCGAATTTAAACGAGCGAAACGTGCCGCGATCAATCATCCACGATAAACGATTGCTCTGGCTCGCTAGTCATCGTTTTCATCTCTCTCTCTTTCTCTGTTTTCGGTGTGTGGTAACAGTTGGCACGACCTACAATGTTTGCTTTCGGATTTATCACCGTTGTTTACAGCAAACCGTGAATAGCTAATCGGAAGTATATATTATTTACATCGATTCAAAATAACTGGACGAGCAAAACAAGATGCTTTACACGTGACAAACTCGCGGACTGAGTTTATAACCACCAGCAACCGTAGAAGTGCTGTTTCCCCTACTGTCGATACGTACGTGAAATATTTATACCCGCGTACGCCGACGATCGCGTAAACTCTACCTTCTAAGCAGGTGCTATTATGCTAAATTGATCTGACATATTACAGGCCAACGTGTTCGGTGACCTTAGGATGACCTTGACTGAATTACCGTTCTTATGACAGAGAGCGTAATTGGACTGTTAATCGCGGAGGATTTCGATCGACGTTTATTCTTACGTGAAAAATGCGAGCAGTGAACACCGGGGGAATATTTTGCCATTTTTCCCACCGATGTCGACGCATCTTTCATGACTCTTTGAAAAATTGCTTACGACCAACTTCGTAGAATATTCAATCTCTTAATTATTCTTCGCGACTCTCGCTGTTTATGGGAATAAATAATTACTCGAATGGATTTTAAACTATGCAATACACCTCGGAAAAAATTTGCTATCGCCAAGATTTTCCTGTTTGGATGATCTAGAATTGAACGCGTTTCATACGACTGTTCCAGTTGCATTAATGCAACATTTCATTAGCAATTTCTTATCAGTACATTTCCATGATTCAATTTCTCAACGCTCCGTTTATAAAAAGAACTTTTCCGCTGATTCGCGAGTGGATCGTCAACGTTTCCTCAATCGACAATATTTATTCTTGTACAAAGCGTTCGTACACTTTTTAAAATGGAATAACTTTTTTATAATTGTACCAAATGACCTGATGTTGAAAAATTCAAAGAAATGCTTTTCTTATTATTGCACGTAACCCTGTAAATTACAACTTTTGGAAAATCTTATTTGCATACCATTTCGTAAACCGATGCATCTAATTAATTCTAAAAAATCAGGTCGTTTGGTGCAATTATAAAAAAGTTATTCCATTTTAAATGGTGGACCATCATTTTGTACACCTACTGTATATATAAAATTTCTACGAAAAAAACCGCTCGGGACTTAATGTTTTTCCAGCTCCCTTAGTTCTTGTTCGCGTTGCTTGTCAGTAAGTTGAAAAGTTTTCCAACACGATGGAAAAAGTCCGAGGAAATATTTACACACGGACAACTGTTTACCCCACTTTCACTATGAAAAGTGCACACTCAAGGCTCCGTCGTCAGAGTGCAATCGAGTTCGCGTTGAAAAGACACGCAACGCGGACCGGAAGTTTACAAATATACGGAGCAACCACGCAGCTTCCTGTCGATGCGTGGGAAGCGCGCGAGCATCTTCGTCCACGGTGTTCCCCTAACGCGCATACCTGTGGACGTCGCGTCTGTTTTTCTCGGTGCAGTATGCAACGTGAACTTTGTTGGAAAATGCACTGTGAATTACTCAAGATCAATTTCCATACTCGAGACCACAGGAAATTATTGAAATATCTCTACAAACTTCCCCACTCATTGAGAGTGTCGCTGAAATTTTCATTTCCAGGAATAATTTACGTTTTTATTTTAGATACAATGGATGTACAAAGTGTTCGTACACTTTTTAAAATGCAAGCATTGGTTTTCAAAATAGGGCCTTTAAAGAAAATTTAAAATGTATGTTTGGTAGACCTATAATTGTTAAATACTATGTGGTTTCCTGTGCCAATTGATTTCGATGAAATTTTCAGCATGTGTAGAAAACATATATTTTAAATTTTTGCATGAAACCTTGTAAATTACCATTTTTTTGCACGTCATTTCGTAAATCAATGCTTCTAATTGATTATAAAAAATCAGGTCGTTTGGTACAAATATAAAAAATAATTTGAACATGTGTCTCTGTCATGCACGAGAGTTCGGAAAGCTTGATTCTCGCCCTATTTTTGATTTGTCAGACAAATTGCTATAGTTTCTTGAGAAAATCGTCCAATTTATTGGATACTTACGCGGATAGCCTGTTGGCGCTGTGCCGCTCGCGCTCTGAAACAGAAACAAAAGGGACGACAATTAGCAAATGCGTAATTAATGAGCGTACAGTTATCGGCGTCCAAGGACGAGAGGACCGAGTCGATCGGCGATTCGACTGTTGGAGATCGATTAATGATTCTCCTGTTAGGAGCAATTGGCCCACGATTATAAAATTAACACTTAATGAATTCCATATCCAACGGTTCATTTTTCACAATATCGTAAAAATTACATAGAATTCTAATAAAATTCTAAAAATTTCTAAAAAAAAAGAATATATTTCCCGTCGAGTAAGTGGACAGAAAAGTGTGCGACTTCGCTGCACAGAAGCCAAACTTCAAAAAGGAGCAAGCCAATCAGCGTTCGCCCTATCGCGGAACTTTCTCTGCGGGCGAGTTCGAGGGTCTCGAGGAACAGGATGTATTAAAATAAGTGTCCCCAGAGTCGGAGAGTGCTCTCGGGTCACTGAGTAGGAATCATTGTCGAATTCTAAAGAGGCGAGAGATCTTTGTGGATCGACTTGGATCGACTTTGGATCGACGACGCAACTTCCGGAGCTACCCCTTTGGAAACGCGATGACCTAGCTCGTTCTGGGAGGAAATGAGAGAGAGAGAAAGGAGGAAGCGAGACTGGTTCGAGGAGAAAGAACAGAGAGAGCGAGAGAGAGAGAGAGAGAGAGAGAGTGAGAGGAGGAGGCTTGGAGTAAACAATGGAAAGCAACGTGCACGCACGTATGCACGCACGCTATGGGAAAGGGGCTGCGACAGAAGAGGACAAGGCTTGGGACTGGGTCAAAGGAGAGAGAGAAAGATGGGGAAAGATGAAGGAAGATGGCGGAACAAGGGAACAGGGGGAGCTCGGCCTCGCCAAAGAGGGTTGCGACTTTACAACGGCTGTTTCACCGGGCTCGATCGCGATGCGAAATAAAATTCTGCTTGGAAATCAGCCTGGAACATCAAATAGACCATCTATTATCCTCTCAGCTACCCTCTTCTTTTTCCTCGTTTTCCTCGCGTTTTCGTAGAAACCTTTAACTACACTGCTGATTTGTAATGCAAAATTTGCACCTTCGATATTCTGCATCGCTCGCGTTCATCGACGACTCAAAAATATACGTGCATTACGAACATAATGAAATGGCTGTGTGAATTGTTTGTTTCGTTTAACCATGTTTTCACATCGTGTATTACGGTTTGCACGGAGTGCATGCAATTACACGCAAAAGCCAGAATTGTTGTAACGTTTGATATACACGAATATGTATGCACATGTATGTATATACCAGGTCCCGATGCAATTTATATGTAACTCGTGATTTTTGTAATTTAACTGTGAGCTACCTGAAATTCCCACTATAAATTCTTGCTGTATTCTGTGGTAGTTCTCTCATTGATCTTTTTATTAGCGGAATGCATATTTCTGTGCTTCGGATGGAATGTAGTCGCTTGAAAATTAATATTACCTGGTATTTTATTCCAACCTTCTCGTGACTCTTGCGGAACGAGCTATGTATATTCCTGCCTGGATTGATTCGATTAACCTTACTTATACACAGAATTATTGATTCACTCTAAAACCACGCAGGAAATTCCTATCACGATCGTCTATTTCAATACTAAGCGATATTTCACGTGAATCATTTAACACGAAGCAGTGTTCGCGGATCGATTTGTTTGTTGAATTTTTATTACGGAAAAGTTATTAGCCGGCTGTAACAGAACATTTCAATGTTGCCATCGACGGTCCATTGACATACATTCGCACATGTATTTTATTTAATTTCTTTAATTGAACAAAAATCCATCCGCCTCGCATTCATACGAAAACGCATTTCGCGTCAATCGTATTAATCCCGAAATCATTCCTTCGATAATCTCCCCAATAACAAAAATGATTAACCTACTCTAAAAACACCTGCATATACGTCGATCGTTTAACAACCCCTATGAAAACTAAATCAACACATGTTCCCGTATCGATTCGTTTAATTTCTCGTACAGGGAAAAACAAAATCAACCGAAGCGCATAAAAAGCGTATATCGTGCCCGCATCATTTCAGCGTTAAATAATATTTCGCAAGAAACGGAGAATATAGGCGATTTTCAAAAGCCTGTTCAAACGCCGCGCAGCTTTAGTTCGACGAATATTCAATACCAAAGTTAATTGACTCATAATCTAATCTTCGCAAACATACCGTGCGTTCTGTGTATTTATCACGAAAATATAAACCACAATTTTACATAAATTTTTAAAACGCACAGTTACTTCTGCTGAATTAATTTCTGAAACGTCTTCTTCTTTTTTCAATGATTTTCCAAGTCCACTCTGTCCATTTTTATGCGGTCTTTTCGCTGCGTTTTATTGACTTTTTTGCGCTTGCGAGTCGATAAACCGAGAAGCGATTTTTCGTCTCGCGTGCCCCACCGGCCGGCGTTAATGAATTCCATATGTAGCGCGATTAATATACGATTATACGGAGTCGGAGGCGTCGCGATGTCCAATTAGGGGGATGATTTATCGGCGTGGATCGTTCAACGACCGCGTTACACCGGTCCTCGTAACTCCCGTTTGAACAAAAGCTAGGAAATTCCCCTGGCGGTGTTCCAGCGGCTAATTATCACTGTTCGGTGTAGACCCCCGCGAATCCGTTCGAACGGATAAGTGGCGATCAATCAATGACACAAGCAATCGCGGTCGATAACGGCGGAACGATTAATTCAGGGGCAAGTATCATAGGGACGAAACGCATAATCGGCGTCACCAACCTGTCGTATAACCACAGAACTTTTCTCTCTACTCTCTCAGCAACGCTTATATTCCCAACGATATCCTCGTCATCTCCCACGCGGAGTTTGTAAACTGCGAATATTATTTGTTGAGCAAAGATGCTCTCCCACGGTAGAAAAATTAATCACGGACATTAAGGGGTACGGTACTGGTCATGATTTAACGAGATTATGTTTATATTTAATAATACGAGCGCCCAAAGTAGGGGAAAAATCGAGGCAACCACCCTCAGGTACCCATGTATTTTTCTAATACAAAATGGTTTTCAATGGTTCTCATAACATGCTTGTATAAGGACAAAAAGTTGTTTCCCGTGATTGCATTTTAACTATCTTCCCCTCGGTTGACACCTACCAAAAAATGCTCAAAAAATTAATTAATTATTTTCAACTATAAATAATTAGCAAAATATTCTGAAAAAAGTCTGAGATATAGAGTGTATCTGTATCTTTTGTTTGCCGTTTATCCGATGTCGATATCTTTTCTCGTTTTAGAGCAAGTTGTTATACATACTTTCCTATCGCTCAGACCTAAACACTCTTCATTCGCACCCTCTCAGTTACTCGAGTTTCCCAAACATACCGGCGCCGGTCCGTCGCAATGTGACCCTGTCGCCCGCCAGCACGCACGCACGCGCAACGAACCATTCCTTGACAACATATTTCAAGGCCATGAAAATCGGCGAGGAAGCCTCTAATGTAAATAATTACCGATGATTGCGTTCGGTGGGATAGTTTAGCGGGTTAGATCGATAAGAGGTGTTGTTCGAGGGTTCGATCGGCATACCTGATCGCAGAAGGTAGCTGACAGCGCCCTGCAGCAGCTCGAACCTGCTGAACATGACTTATCGCGCGGGCGGCAGCAGCCGATGGTTCATGTTACTCGGTTCTCGCTGGTGCACGTGCTCGCGATCAATCTTCCCTTTCCACGGACTTCTGTTCCTCGCTTTCTGCTCGCTCGAGGAAGAAGAAGGAGAAGCCGCGTTGCGAATTCGAGCTGAACCAGAGTATAGCATCGATCGGCGAGCACGCAAATCGCGCGTTTCTTCTCTACGATACTGGTGCAGTGTTCCAAGGTCGATGCGTGCCTTGCGATCGACGATGCACGCTTCGTAGAATGCAACGCGCGACGAGATATACGGTTCTGATCCGTGGAACCGGTTGCTCTAAGGATCTATCTATGATGTGACGAGCAACTGGATCGCGTAACGACTCGTCAGATCTCTCTCTCTCTTCACACTGTCGAAACTTCTCCAGAGAATCCACCTTTTTCCATTAAACTCTACAAGATTCTTCAATTAAACAACCGTTACGTCAGGTGATTATCGCCGTCACTTCTCCATTTGCAAAATATATATTACTTATAACGAAGACAGTACACACAATTGCACAACGCACTTTCAATAAACAATGTGTCCGTATCAGAAACAGTCCAAACTGAATTTTCAACGTCGAATCACTGTCAAATTGTACTGCGTACCGCAAGAATAAATTGACACAACTCTTGAAGGTGAAAATATAGTGCACAGAGACAATTGTAACGGTGTAAAATGGCGGGATCCACTGTCAAGTTACTACTAAATAGCACTAGGGTGATTGTAATAGTTCGAAACGGGAGCATTCATTTTCGGAAATGAAGATTCAGTGTTTTGGGACAACAGCGGTTCGGAACGAATTCGTCGATTGTCAGACAGTTCCCGAGAGTGTTTGAGAATGAACGAACACCGTCTTGAATGGCAGAAACAGCGGCGTAACGGAAGCGGTTGCTCGACCGGCGTACACTCGCAGTGACGCGCATCGGTTGACTGAGGCTGCCGGGTCCCAGCAGGGCCCGGCCCATTGCGGGCTCGGGTTGCTGCCGCTGCCTTGCTGCTTCTGCTTCTGCTGTTACTCTTCTGGCCGATGGTAGCCGAACACGCGCCAACCGGGCCCCGCCAGGGCCCCGGCGCAGCTTGCTAAGCAGACGGTCGCTTCACCTGCGTCCGATGGCTTTGTTGAACGCAACCATAGTCACTCTCTTTTTCTCTCTTTCTTCTGGTCCCCTCTTTCTCTTCGTCAGGCCCCTCTCTTCTTTCTGTCGCTCGCCACCGTTCTCGCGGACCTTCGCAGGCCCGTTTCCTTCTACGTGTACTGTTCTTTATTCCCCCTCCCCTCCGAGCCTTCCTGCCCCGATTTTATAACGTTCGATTTATGTAAGGACGAATTTTGGGCCGAGACGCCTGGCCCAGCTTGCTAGCGAATTAGTTTCACAAGGTTCTGGCGCGTTATCAGGTTCGAGGGAAGGTTCTGTCGAATTATCAAAATATTAGACGATTCTCCTCTCTTCTTTCTGTTGCTCGCCACCGTTCTCGCGGACCTTTGCAGGCCCGTTTCCTTCTACGTCTACTGTTCTTTATGCCCCCTCCTTTCCGAGCCTTCCTGCCCCGATTTTATAACGTTCGCATGATGTAAGGACGGAATTTGGGCCGAGACGCCTGCCCCAGCTTCCTAGCGAATTCGGTTCACAAGGATTTTAGGTGTTATCAGGTTCGAAGGAAGGTTCTGTCGAATTATTAAAAGATTAGATGATCGAATAAGTCCGTGCCCGATTGCATAAATTCTTATCTACAATTGGAGAAAAGAATTAATTCGTCTTTGTTGTGGAACATCGTGTTTGCTGAGTAGATAGATGGTGAAATATTGATTATTAATAGACTAGATTTGATGTATTCGTATGGTAAACCAGGGGTGGTTCTCCAGGGTTGAAACATCCCTTGATTACTTCTGGCTGAACGGTGCGTAGTAACGTCGAAAGGGTGGAACAGTATTAATACAATGTTATAAAAAGAACACCTTGGATAACTGGATGGTATTGCGGAATTGTTTAAAGAGTAGAAAGTGGTCAGTCTGTTCTTTGCAGAGCCTCTGTTATTAACGATTAACATCGTTCTCAAATAAGTCACTTGACTTTCAGAGGCTTTATTGAATTTCAGTTTCTTCGGCACTTTTCGGATTTTCCTCTGTCGATAGCGCCGGTTTTGAAAACGGAATTGCATCATTGCTTACACAATGATTTATCAATTAACTGGGTCGATTTCTATTCGGCTCTATCAAGGAAGCATTGTCCAAAATTCGTAGTCGTTCGACGGATGTTCGGACCGGCTGGCTTAATGGCGGCCATCGGGCCTGTGTTTATGGAAATGTGTGCGTGCTGGCTGCCCGGTAAAGGATCTCTCACTGTGTTATTAAGGTGTGCAGTTAGCCGGCACACGCCTCGCCGGATAGCAGACACTGTTGCACCTGTTTTCGGCGGAAGGTATCTGGCCCGACTGCCTCTCTCTCTCTCTTCCTCCGATTTTCATCCATCTCGCCTTTACTATCCTTCCTCGGGACCTGCAACCTTGTTCCAGACGAATTTCACCAAAAGTCCCGGGCCAATTGCGCTCCCGATATAAGAATTTAGCCACCTTTTTGCTGGGAGGTTCGCGAATCGATTGGCATTAAATTAACCGCCATTTTAATGAGGTTCGTCGGCCTTGGACGTCGAACGATTAATCGAACAGAGTAGCAAATCATTTCGAAATTCATACCAATTTAATCTGTACCGTTTTCCATAATACTCGGTACACAAATCAAATCAATGTTCAACATTTAATTATTCGCATATTTTACTTGCAATCAAGAAATATTTATTTTGCATTGAAGTAAGTTTATTATATACTGAATAAGAATTTATTTACAGTGAGTGTACAAAGTGTTCATACTCCTTTCAAAATAGAATAACTTTCTTATAATTCTACCAAACTGACCAAATTGATCAATTTCTGCTTAAAATCCACAGAATCGTATATCTTTCGATGCATGACATTTTTTGTGTATAACTACCATAGATGAAAAGTGTTAAAAAATGCCTTTTTTGCATGTAACCTTGTAAATAGTAATTTTTCGAGAATCCCTTTTGCATATCATTTCATAAACCAATGCTTCTACTTAATTATAAAAAATCAGTCGATGGTACAATAATAAAAAAGTTATTCCATTTTGAACAGTGTACGAGCACCGTATGTTGGAATCGTATAAAGTTCCATTTGAACAGTTACGTAGAAAATGGAGTGCGAAGGTTAAGTAGATAATTTATTTATTGTGAAATAAATTGCGAAGCTCGCATAACGATTTCCCCAAAATTTTTGCGAGTTAGGCGTGCGTAGAGATCCGCGATAGCCAGCGCCAATAAAATTTGCATTCACGAGTGTAAACGATTCCTATGCGCGACGAGGCGAAGTGTTATTCTCACTAAAAGCATAAGTGCATGCAGGAGGTGGTATTTTTACCAGCGCTACCATAAATAGAAAACTGTTATTTAAATCGTGGTGGCGGCTGATCGACGGTCGCATAGTTTCTTATAATAGCGACACGGAGTCTCTAAACAGTCCGAGGATAATAAAAATTGCGACACCGTTACTGGCAGTGAAGAACGAAAAAGAGAGAGAGATCAAGAGAAAGACAGTGCGATTCAAAACGCGAACCTCGTTAATAGCATCGATTATTCAGCCAGGAGCGTCTAATGAGAGTTCGATTGTATTTACAAAACGCTTGCGCAACAATGGCCGATTGTTCTGCACCGCAAAACGGATATAATTCTCCGCTGGCCGACGGTCTAGTCCTTCAACTTTCATTTAAACCGATATTTTATTTAATTCTCATTGTGCACCTTTGTCCGCAATTATTTTTCATCGACGTTACGTATATTACACGTTTGTTGATTGATAGTAAACGCACATCAAATTATTTCGCAGATAATACGCGCTTCTGAACAGATTCAATCGGTATATGTATTCATGTCAGTGTGAAATGGTCGCTCGAAATATTCGGAACGGTATTTTCTCTGTCTAAAAATATAATTGTCAGTTGTGTGCATTGAACTGAAAGCGACGCAGTGCGGACACACTTTTGCAACATATTTTTAAGCGCGAGAAAATTAACGGAGCTGTTGTTCCCTAAATTGACGGCAACCTTTTCACAAGTTGCAGTTCGAGCTAATGAATCGCAACCTGGATTGAAATAGACATTTATAAAATCCCTTAAATTATGGATAAATAAGAGCTGTTAACACGATGGTTGGCGTTAACGATTTCTTTCATTTTACAAATATCCAAGTCGCAAAGTGCTAAAAAGAGTTCCGACGACTTGAGGGGGAAACAGGACCGCAGCTGGAAAATGGCGTCTCCAGACCGAAGACAAGAATGTTTACTACACCTTCGAAATGGGAAAACGAATTTCAGACAAGTCTATTCTTTCTTTTCTTTCACTATTCAGTTCCGTGGAAATGGTAAACGAAAAGGAAGCAGATTTTTCGGCGAAGACGCGCGTCATTCCCCGTATTAGGGGATGCGATCATGCCGAACAGAATAGACACGAGAAAAGACACCTGCCAGCGGCAACGACGATCGAGCACGCTCTCCTGGGTGTCCTAACGCGGAATAGTCTCTCGCGAGTATGGCAACGCCAGTTGTCTCCAGCTTATCCGAACGACAACTCGTTCGGAGAACTTGAGAGCCTCTATTCGGCTTTCGGCGACAAGCTTGCTGAAAGAATGGAATCCTTCTCTTTTTTCCGGTGGAGACTGGATTGAAAAACAACTGAGAACGTGATCCGAAGAATAGTTTCTCCGTAAAAGTGGTCCCCATTTTTTTAGAAGTATTCAAAGTATCAATATTCTCCACGAACCATTTTTCAAGATTTAACGAGTATCAAGAAATAATTCGCATAAGAATTCGAAACAATTATTATTTACAAGGTTACATGCAAAAATAAAAAAGGCATCGTTTAAAACTTTTTTATTTGGGCCTTTAATGAATTTGAGCCCTCAATTTTTAATCGCTTGCAACTCGTGTGTATGTTAATCGATTTCGATGACATTTTCAGCATGTGTAAAACAAACATAGATCTACAAAACATATATTTGAAAAAAATTCGAAGAAATCCTTTCTTGTTAGTTTTGCATGCAACCGTGTAAATTGTAATTTTTCGAAAATCTTTTTTGCAGATCAGTTAGTAAACCAATGCTTCTAATCGATGATAAAAATATCAGGTCGTTTGATACAATTATAAAAAGAGTTATTCTATTTTGAAAAGTGTACGAACACCTTGTACACCCACTGTAGCTGTTTGTAATTTGCTTTACACTTCCGAATAATGCAAATTAAGCTGCCGAATAGCGTTGCACATAGAAACCAGAATCACAGCATCGCTCTCCACGATGTTGCCCTACGTACCCGTAGAAGATTCACTTAGATTCACTTAGGAGATACGCGACTGGATCGATTTCATTAGTTCCCGAATTAATCTGTAACCGAATTCCAATCGCAGGGGTCAAAGACTACTCGCCAGAGCGTCCTACGATGCCGCCCGCAATACTGGGTCTTGATATGATTAGTTTTTACGCGATTGCTGGAGGAATACACGGGCCGATGGAACGGGGTATTCGATGATACATCATTCGGCTGACCCAGTTCCGAGATATCGAGTCTCGAAGTGGCGGAGCGTGGCGGTCACTGAAAGAGCCGTCGGTTAATGGTTTGCTGGGGAAACGAGGATAAATAGTGAACACCGGGGAGACGGAGACATTGACGTGTATGCATACGAGGAATTGTTCGTCGAACAGTTGGCCGGTTGATTTTTGACACTGTCTTTTTACCGCGCTTATATTAGCTTGCCGTTTCGATGTTGTATGTAATAACCTGTCTATTTTATTACATTGTATGCGTCAAATCTTGTAATCTAATTTTGAACCACTTCCCGACGAACTAGAGACTCGATACTTTACACGTAGTTCAGAATTAGATGACAATGGAATCTTAAAAACAAATTTTTGAAGTGAAACTTTTTTGCTGAAGGTAACAATTTTCTGATGTAACGGAAGTCGATGTTGCGGAAGTCGAAAGTCGAGTGGCGCAAAAATTTAAACTGAGAATGAATGCCGGTCTACCGATTGGTAGTCCAACTCCTTAACCGATTGGACAACCAACGATCTCAGAATGATAGCGAACATTTTGGTATATATCGCAAGGAATAAAATGCTGCAACATTTTTATGCGCGACAGAAATGAAACTTATTGCTTATTAGGTATTATTAGATACAGATAAATTATTATACCTAATAAACAATTATTATGTCGTGCGTGGTTTGTACGCACACAATTTTTTTTTAAACTGTGCGTCCAGGAGATAAAAAATATTTAAACATTCCCCTTCGCCCCTCGCTCATTTGGCAATGGGAAGTAGCGTGACTTGCATCTGTCTTCTCAAATAAAAATTTTTGCGTTTCGTATGTGAATATCATTTTTTTAAGGAATTTGTGTATAATAGATAGCATGATCTGGTTTAATAACTGTTCGCATTCGTTCTCTCGATCGCCTTCATGTACTTGCGAACGCTATTATAAGAAGAACTTTCCTGCACACAGATTCGCGGCGATTTTTATAAATAGCGGCTCATTCAATATTCATCAAGCGGCTTTAAAAACAGCGAAGAAACACGGCTGACACCCCTCCGCCACAGAAGTTGTTCCTGTTTGAAACCGTTCCGTAGTCGCCAAGACTTTCCATTAAATATATTCTCGAGTGCTGTTCCCCGTGGTATCGACATTTTCAAACTTTTATCGATTATGGCGTATTGCGAAGTACAAAGTAGCTGGTAATACGAAGGAACAACGTTCAAACGGTACATCAAACTTCCGGAGAACTTGGTGATTGCGCTGGTTCTCCTAATCGTTGCGGTGACAAAAGAATTCTGATAATTTGTAGATTTGGAAAAAGTACCAGGGATTGTCTAGGATTTCGTATTAAATTTTGGAACTGCTATAATATCTCCACTTTCTCCCGATTGGAGCGTTCGAATTACTTATGGCAACGGCGAGTAAGTGCAATTTAAACGATCTTAATAAATCAATAAGAGAGAAAAGAAACTTCAATTTTGGTCATATTCCTTGCAATTAATCCTCATACGTTCCTCAGGGTTGAAGTTTCACTCCTTCAATATTTTCAGACACTGTAAAATTAATCATTCTTGTATGTCTACGTCGTCGCGAGGATGTATTTCTTTAAAATGTGACGCTATAAATAAAACATAATTTAACGCGTAAGATAATAACGGGTGAATTGTTATCCCAGTCTCTTTAATGCAACTATTTTTGAGGATTTTGAGGAACGTATGCGAATACTTTAGTCCGCACAAGCTGCATAAAATCATAAAATTTGCAATTCAGTCGCGATGCAGTCACGACGACCTGGAAGCAGCTAATTAGGTGTGTCTTTATTTCGCCGTATCAGTAGTTAAATGTTTGCTCTTGATTCGCAATGCAAGGTGCTCCAGCTCGAAACTCGAAAGTCGGCTGCAAGAGCGGGTTTCCGCGTCGCGAAGTTCACCGAGTTCGAGAACTTCCGGTCTCAACTGAAAGCAGCTTCCGCCCTCGGAGATGCTGCGAGCTGCCGCAGGCAACAATCTTCTTAATAAATACGCCGATGCGTGGCCGCGAGGCTCTTGTGTATCAACTGATCCCCCTAAACAGCCATGATTCCGACGATCTTACTCCCGTTCCGCCTCAGGACATTTGATAAACCCTCTTACTCGCAGTCTGCCCCTCAAAGTACCAAAATCGTCATTTAATCACTCGATTTAAACTGGAGATTGAATTACCCAGTCGTTCCCGAAAGTCGTCTCGTTTCCTCAAGGGAACGCGAAAACCAATTTTTTACCATTCAGAACAAGTTCTGTGGCATTTTGGAAATTGGGTTACACGACTTTCTACGATCTTTATGGTCAGTGTCAAATCTTCACGTATTTATGGCTTCTGAAAATTATCAAAAAATGCTAGAATATAAAATATTTATTAATTTCAGATTTATAAAGCTTACTGCCACTGAAAATAAGATTATATCTGTTCCTGCTATCGTCAGGTTTACCTAGACGAAAAACGAAATTACTTTCTGAACGACCGAATTAATTAAATAAATATTATACTGCACGAGAAATATCTACGATAGCCTGTTTGAATTTTCACACTCTTCACTCGAGGCGTAGAAATATTGTCTGCAGTTATAAACAAAATATTGACAGTGTCGACAAATCTTGAAGAGAATAAAATTACAGCGAGACAAATGAAAGAAGAAGTTTCCACAAAAGTTAGGCGTTCGAGGGAAGAAATTTGAAATGCGGTTTAGCAAGCCGATTCGCAAAACCGCGGCCGGATTAGGGGATTGCTTTCGGCTTGGCATTGAGCTTAACCTGCGATTAATCGATAGTCTTTGCGAAGGTCGTACGCTCCTGTGTCGTCTCCACCTTCAGTTCGCCTGTTCGATCCAGCCACCTACACCAGCAAACATTTCGAAGGCTCTCACGCGATCCTGATCGCGTGTCCTCGGCAACGGGTCGAGTCGGGTAGTCGATAACCCGAGGAGGAACCGGGTCCTTGCCTACCTTACCCTCCGCGGCAGATTAAGTAATCGCGACAGATTGTCCCATTATACTCAATTTGGGCATGAAAGCGGGATTATGTTCCGGTTACCGGTATGTAAACCGCGCGAATCCGTCCCCGGAGCCGCCGGGCCGACTGATTGATGCGGATAATGGATTTTCGAGGCGAGCTCAGCCATTGCTGAAACTCTATCCATGCGAATTCGAGATTCGATCGTGACTAGTGTTCCTCCTCGAGAACTCTTTCACTTCGTCCACTGGAAAAAGGTCACCCAATTTGCAGCAACTTTTGGATGTTCTATATGTATAGAACTGGAGTGAAAAGAATTTAGATTTTGTAAGGCGAGTGAATAAATAATATTTTTAGTGACTGGGCGAAATATGAAACAGTAAAAAATATAAAAATTCTGAGATTAACTGCATCCCACACAATCGATGGAGAAAATTGTATTTTGCATAAAGAAAAATGAAATTGCTCTCCGAACGACCTAATACGTCTGTGGAAAACTAATATACCCAGAAAATTGTTTAATTCTCGTGCCGAAACAACGAATATAAAAATGAAAACGAAACATAGACGAACAGAATAATGTTGGAACATTGTCCCAAGGGATGTCATGTTGCGATTGTAAGAGAAGGAATTTCATTTTGTGGCCCACACAGAACCGAGTCGTTTATTACCGGTCGATTACAGTCGAGTTCCATGATTCGGAAGAAGTTTAGAGTACAAGTTTACATCCAGGCTCTAGATTAATCACAGTGTTTATATCCGCGGAATCAATTATTTCTTCTTTTACGATAATTGGCACAGTTTGCTGATAAACTGACGAACATCTTCTGGTGTATAGCAATTACGGGATAACTACCCCTCGTGCAGACTGCACCAGAAAACCCGTAATAAGACGACAGACAGCGAGTGAGAGATCAAAGAAGTTAGATTACCGAAATCGTTCGGTAATTACGTGCGCGGGATGAAAGTAAATCCTGAGACAAATAATTTCAAAAAATATAAATATATCACGCGTGCTTCTTTTCGATTGAATTTCTCAATTCTGTGCTCGCAACTCCTCTATATCGTTTGGCTGCGTCAACATTCGTTTTCTACCGAGAGCTTTGAATAAATTTCAATATTGAGTAGACAGTTCCCGGAACGAGATTATGACAAGCTAATTCCAATACTAAACTACTCCAATCCTAAAAATACTTCAAGCAAAGAGTCGTGGAGGATGAACATTTTTCCAGGAACGATGGACGATCTAAATTAAACAGATCTTCGAATGGATATTCAATAATTCCCCGAAACGAACTTCATTCAGTTCCTGGAACGAAAGCGCCACTAAAAATTACGCATGTTAGTTAAAAAAATAGCCCCGAGTGCAAAGGGTTAATAATTGCAATAAGTCGAGAAGAACAATTTTAAATTCCTCTAACATCCCCACAATTTTGATTTTCACCTGTACATTTGCGAAACGAGTGCACAAGATTCATCGTTAATACTCATAAATCACTTCGTACACAAAATTGCGGGCGGAAGCTAAAAAAATCAACTTTGAGCAACTCAAACCTCTCAAACCTCGTACGAAACTGTCTAGCATCGACGGAAGGGTTGAAACAGTTCGAAACAACGAGTGGCCAGCAAAAGAAGAATACAAAAATGGTCGCGTGTGTCGCAGAGAAGAAGAGTTGACCGTTCGCCATTGTCAGCGGAGGATAGTGGGTCAGCGAAAGAGGTATCCGATTGTTTCCCCGGGGTTTAATTGAGGCGTCTTCAGTTTATCGGAGAAGTCGATTCCTTTTTTCCCTGTTGCCGTTCCTCTTTCGGGCTCCATCGTAGAATTGCAGTGCGTCGAGGGGTTAATTAAGAATTCCCGCGGCGGGCTGTCATGGCGCGGGCCGGACCGGGCCTCCTTTTCTCTCGTCTTAATTGGAGGGCTCTTTTAGCAATTAGAACGCGAAGGGAATTCTTTTCTCTTAATAATTCGCCGTTACGAAAGATATAAACGAACCTTTCAGGAACATCCTCTTTTCACCCACCCCTCTTCTCCCCGCTCGCGTATTCCCGGCGTGTACCCTATCGACGGGGGGTGAGTTTTCTGTATTTTCGTTGGGTTGGTTGGCTTGGTCCTTGGCATTCAGTCGGTAGGTTTGCCGTCGGAACCGGCCCGCGCCTAAGCCCGCGAAATTTATTTTATATCCCCCCCCCCAGTTTTAGGTGAATAGGGAGGATCCATTGAGATTCTACCTGGGCTGGCATGCCGTGCAACGGTACCGCCGTCTGCCGAAAGGATTTTCCACGGGAAATCTTATATGAAAGACGAGCGAGAGAGGAGGATGTTGAACTCTCGCTTCGGCGATCTGTCCCGAATGCTCCGGGTTATTCATAAGACCGATATCGAGCCGTCTCTCGAATGCAAATCGACCGGAAGTCAACGATGAGCCGGAACGACCGCTATCTTACTTCTCCACTGTGGCAGCGACCGGCAAACATCGAACAGAAACAGACAGGACGCAGAGTTATAGACCTTAGTCTTTACACCATTAACCCTGTGCACTCGGAGCTATTCTAACCCGAAAATAAAACACTTCTTTCGACCGAAAGCATTTCTTATTTAAAGTATTTAATTATTCGATGATCGACTAGCAGACAGCGGATTTGATCATTTATGACACAAGTGTGTAGGCGTAATTTAAAACGTTCAAAGAATTTCAAAATACTTTTATATCATTTTCAACCTATCGAACGAATTAAGAAAATAGATTTCTTAAATTACATAAACATCCGCTGTTTATTGATTGGACACTTCTAATAATGTAAAAAATATCTTGAATAATGGTACAGTAGTTTTTAGTGATTCCTCTGAGTCATCATTAATATGCTAAGGGTGAAGAAAGATGGCATCTTTCGAATAACTTTTCGATTCAAACATCGGAGCTCGCGTTTTCAGCATATTCGGAGTAATTCTAATTGAGTTGCCGGCGATTACGGCGCGAGAAAGTTGCGACGTTCGTTTCCGCGAGTGCATGTGTTCCGTGCAGTCTCCGGTGCATCGGTGCGGCTGCAGTAAAAGAGAAGGGGAAGAGAGAGGGAGAGAGAGAGGAAACAGGGTTTCCTAGAGGAAGAAGGAGAAAAAGAAAAGGAAGAAGAGGAGGAGGTGGGTCATCGACTTTCGTGACGCAACGTGCACCATGCGTCGAGACGCTTCGGCCAAGCGGATCGGCCTGGTAACCTCTTCCTTCCGGAAGTGGCCCCTCCCCGTTTCCATCCTCTCTCCCTCGTTTCCAGAAAGCCCCAACCAGAACTAGAGGGGAACTAGAGAGAACGTAGCAGAGAGACTGATTAAAATCTGCTCGATGGCCAGCGACGAGAGCCGTCTAAGCGATGTAAATAAACGAAACCGAGCGGGTATAAATACACGGATGCACTCCGGAATATCACTCGAAATCTATTTCCACGAGGGTTGCGTCACAAAGAGGATTTGACGAGCAGGGCCGAGCTCTTCCAGCGAAAAATCTCTGACTCACCGATGTCCTATACATAGAACGGACCTTCCGATCGATAGAAACGCTGTCTTTTCTCGTTCGACGAATTTCGGTAATTTTTGATGATGTTTCCGACGATTTTCCAATGTGAGAGGCTCGTGGAAATTCAAGAATAACGTGTTGATTCAGGCCTTCTATTCTAGACAGGATTATCCCTACTGTCGTGATTGGAGGATAGTGATTTGAGGGTGCGAACGATATTCTGCGAGGGTTGCCTTCCCCAAAAGACTATTACTATCAATCTAATTGAGTGTGGCTCTGTAATGAAATCGTTAATCCAACGTGATTAACCCCCATCGTGCCCGAGGCACGTCGCACAGACTGGTATTTGGCCGATCTAGCTGGCCAAAATTTGTTATTGCTTAAAACTGAAAACAAAGCTTAAAAAAACTTTAAAAAGCAATTGGATACTTTGTGAACAACGGGGTTGGTTCGAAGGACTACCTGGTTCTCCCAATAACGTGTTATTTATTACCTGGGGGTAGTTCTAGGAAATTGACTTTTGGCCAGCTAGATCGGTCAAATACGAGTCTGTGCGTCGTCCACCTATAACGAAGAACATAGATTGAAATAATTTATAAGCAACGAAGATCTTCGTTCGAATTGAATACGTTCAGAATGTAATTCAGTTTTCTATTCTCGTCGAAGTAGATTCGATCTCGGTACTCCCAGACGTTCGCTCTTACAGTGTTCTTGACTTTCGAGGGGGTAGTAGGTCAGGCGATTTACAACCCCCAAGGCTTCGCCATCTACGAGAGAAAGTACCGACGTATTTCCTGCGGCTTTCTCTCCTCACAATTTTCTAAGATATTCAGCAGTTACATTTTTCTAAGCCGTGTTGCCCGACAACTTTACACCCTCGTTTCATTTCAGTGGCGATATAGGTGCTTCTCGAGGCGAGACGTAACGAGCGCGTGCGGATTTTTATTTCTTGCCAGGCTATTATTAATACACTTGGGTACCGTTCGCTGGGAAATTAAACTTTACTCAACACACGTGCCGATTTGATAATACTCTTCCCTCGTTTCTTGAAAGATGCTATTCTGTCTCTATCTGTACTTCATCAATCTTCTTATATTAGGTTGAAGGGAGAGTTTTGTCGTATTTTAAATAAGCAGGTAATTTTTCTTAACAAACATTTTAAATAAACAGGGATAATTTCGCATAAATTCTTGACTTGATTCAAATGAGATTTGAAATATCACAGAAGTTTCCCACCAACCTAATATTTATTTATTTCCTTTAAGTTGGAAAGTAAAGTAAGCTTTTCATTCGCGACGAGGCAGTTAATTGGTTCACATATATTTTTGTAAAAAAGAAAAAAACTATATCTTTTATTCATTAAATACAGACGCGATATTTTCAATACCTTTCACAACACTAAACCTACCGAGCACTGAAAGTGATTAAAATGCTTAGTAAATCGACAAGTCTGTGAGTATTAAAATTCTATGCCATTTCTGTTCCGATACGTGCTCGGATAAAGAAGTTCATCGAATCAATTTCCATTTAAGCAGCTTCATAATTTCGATCGGCAATAGTTGGTTTATCGTTAATAAATAATATCTCGATCAATTCGTACGACCGCAAAATTTGTCAGTTCGGTGCAACGCCGTAGAACCACCGAAAATATGGCTTCGCTGCGCCTTTTAACGATTGCAGGCGCTTCGCCGACAAAACGCAAACGAGTTAACGGTCTGGCTGCTCGATCGAGCCGGAGGAAGAGATCGTTCGAGGATAAAGGGTGGAGAAAAGGCTGTAGGAGGACGGATCGAGGCGAGAGGAAGCGGCCGTCACGGGCGGAAGGGAGGATTTAATCACGTTAAGTAACTCCGAGCTGCTAGCGCGGGCTGATTCGAGGGTGTTCGAGGGCGGAATAGATAGGCGGCGAAACGGGGCGCTAGAGAGAGAGAGGCAGATATACAGAGTGTATAGAGGTAGAAAGAGAGAGACGAAGCCAGAGGGTCGCGAGGATGCATGTTATCGACCCCTTTCGCTTCGCCTGCTCGAGTCCCTTCGAGTTGGCCAGCACCCTCTGGTCTCGTGGTTCGCGCCCTTTTCTTCCATTCTTCCGCGGAGGACGACGGTCCCTTTTTCTTTGTCAAACCGCGACGTACAGAAAGAGACACAGAGAAAGCGAATGTGTGTAAGAGACGCCCCGAATAAAATTCCGCGCGGATTTCGCGTATAAATTCCACCCTCTCTCGAAACTCTTTCTACTCCCGGACCACTCTAGTCGACCCGATCACTAACGATCCTTTCTTCCCCGCCACGAACGAACAGTCCTCGGCCCGACAAGCTCAAAGAGACGTCCCCGACGCTCAACCGAGCCACGGTCGATACCATAAACGCTCCTCTGTCTCGGTTTTTACCCAGCCGCATTATCTTACGATGCCGCTTCCTCCTCCGTCGTCGCCGAGACGTTTGTCCGATTATTTATCGAGCAAAGGGCGCCCCTAACTCCCCCACTCTCTAACTCCCTCTCTGTTCACCGTGAGAAAAGCCATTTCGAAGGGATGAAAAGACGCGCGGGAGTCGAGAACCCTAAGGGCGCGATTTCAGACGAAACACGGAAGGGGTGGCTTCTCAACGCCCATCTTTCACGCGATCTTCGACAATTTATTTCTCGAGAACTGTTGGCTTCAGGTATGACAAGTTTTGCGAAGATATTGCGGTATTGTGTGACGATTTCGGCGCACAGGTTCGATCAATTGCTCCGATTAGAACTACATCTTGAATTTAATAGTATGTAATAGATGTAAATTGAACGTAAATTTAATAGTTATATCGTTAAATTGAATTTCTAAATTCTAATTATAAATCGAACCTGTGCGCCGAAATCGTCACACGATTTCTATTAAATATCTACGATCGACAAAACGGAATATTTATATCGCGGTATGATTGAAGTAGTACTCGAATTTTCCCCAGGCATTTTTCTCACAAATTATGGAAGCTGTCATGACCTTTGAACCTCCACAGCCCGGTCAATTTTCCAAATCTCTCAACAATACTCAGCAGACGTGTTCCCAAGATCAGAAACTGTATGAAAACGTGGAGAAATTCCTTCTACTTTTCTTTTTTTAAACGAGAATAACCTCTCAAGACATTGCCGGAAGATGAACGAAAAGAAAAGAAGCGAGGGAGAGAGAAGAGAGGAGAGTACAGTCTTCTTCTCCTGGCCTCGGCCGAACCCGACGTTATTAGGAAAATGGACCCGGTCTCTCCTGGCCCCGCCTCGCTTCTGCCTCCTTTGCACGACAATAAACTGCATCTCTTTCTCCTCGGCCGAACGAGTACAGAGGCGTCCAAGTTCTCAGCGCGCCGAGGCCAACTCGCCGCCGGCAATTTGCTTCTTGGAAGCGCAGGCACCGTCTTTTCCGCTCGATCGGGCCGATGCGCGTGTACACGTAGCCTCTTCTCCGACGTTCTTCTCTCTCTCCGCAGCCTTTTGATAGCGGGGTTTGATGGAATCTCGGTGAAAGATGGAATTTCGATGGGCGAAATCACCTTCCAACACCGATTACCGAATTCATTCTCCAAACAAATCTAAAGACAAAATTCTGAACTTGTCAAGTAGACTGTACAGGGAGTTTCAAAATTGTATGCAAAATTCACCTAAACGTCGTATCTATAGTACTCGTCGCGACGAATAGAAGACTCAAAGAAATCCAAATTCTACGTTTTTCCCATAAAAAACTTCAAAGGGGCCCCGAAATTGTACTTTACCATGGGCCCCATCTAGCAATAACTCGCCACTGTATTTCGCACAAAAGTTTCAAAATTGTTTGATATTGATTAATGAACACATTAATAAAAATGATATTGTTCAAATACATAATTACATCGTAACGAATCACTTGCTACTAATAAAAGATAGAAATGTTACACGAAACACGCTGTTGGGACAGAAAAACGGTATAAACCTATCATTGTTTCATTGTACCATTGTTTCATGAATTCCGGACCGAGAAGAAGCTCGAGCAATGGCGGCCGGTTCGCTAGAATTACGCGAGGAAACAGTTACTCAGGGGATGAAATCGCGACGAGCTTCCGACAGAGAAAACCGTGGGTGGTAGCTCGGGGGAAGACTTAGGGTTGCTCACGCTGGTCAAACGACGCCCACGCGACTGTCCGTTTCCCTTTTTGCGCGTGGGAGGCAACTTAGTATAGAATTTAATGAGCATACACAGTTGGGGATATACGCTATAGTCGGAACTACGTTTATCCAAACTACTTTTCTAAAGTGGTGCTCGCAGTTTATACAGGTTTCGGAAGCAGGTACGGCAATCTAAATCGCTGGGAATCCCATGAATTTTTACCGTACGCGAACACGGTTTCTGTTACAGGATCTGGTGGCCATTGTTGCGCAGCCAGAAATGAAATTCTCGTTGTTCTTGCGTGGTTTATGATTTGCGGATCTTTCCGCGAATTGCTGCGCCGGAAGAACAGTTTCTAAAATGTGTAAAATTTATTTTTTTAATTTTCAATATAGGCTCATATAAAAAATTGTAAAATGTTCAGTATTTTTAAGTAATCTTCAGTATTTTTTCTACAATTCCGATCAATTGCAATTTTTGACAGCATTTTTTTCACATGCGCAGCAAACTAATTGCTCTAGCTTCGAAAAAAAATTAAAATCGTATATGTAGTAAGATATTTAAAAAAGTTATCGTCTTTTTAAGAGTGACTGAATATTAGTGGGACTCACTGCCCATATAAAAAAATTGTAAAATGCAACTTTTAGTATTTTTTCTACAATTTCGATCAATTGCAATTTTCAACAAATTTTTTTTTCACATCCCGCAGCAAACTAATTGCTCTAGCTTCTGAAAAAAGTTCAAATCGTATAGTACGATATTGAAAAAGTTATCAGCTTTTTAAGAGTGAGCGAATAATTTTTTGACTCGCTGTATATGGGAACAATTTTGATGTTGGACAGTGTTATCATCGCCTCCTTGAACTTTCCGTGGAAGATCAGGCTCGCATGATTCCGAAAAGACGGATCGTTTGAACGAGCGAGGCGACAGATTCGTTAAGAATTCCACGGAATAAATGAATCGAATGATCGATATAGAGAGGCGGAGTGTTGTAGCGGGGGGGGGGGGGAGATTACAGGCTTGCGTGTTGATAATGCGTTCTGTGGAAGGAAGCGCGACATCATTTGCCGATGATCCCGGCGCGGCGAGGCGACGCGTGCAGAAGTATAGTGCAGGACGGTATAGTGTATCGCTGGAGGCGCGTCATCTCGCAGTTACGCGATCAAACGGTACAAATTAGCGGACACCGCGAGGGCACCGGGATGACAGAAACACGGCGTAAGCGTGGCAGAGGTATGCTGACATTCGGATGACATAACCGGAGCCCGGAGGCTGCGATCCAGCTGGCTTGATCTAACGCGACGACGCCATTCTGCCAATCGATCGTGGAAGAGTGCGTCGATTGTGGTCTTCGAAGATTTTCCATCACTGATGATTAGACTGCGGATCTTTATGCAAAATAAAAATTTCTTACCTAGTTTGCAACAAACTGGAGTGAAATAGAAATTTCTTTCTTTCCCTATTACGTTTAGTAGGTTGAGAATAATATAATCGTATGTTTAAGCGTTTCCAATATTTTTGTCATTTTAAATTACTCCTGCTCATTTGTATCATAAATGCATAAAATTCGCAGTCTACTGATGATCGAGTGCCGTTTAAGAAGACGCGAAATCGATCTCGTTGGAGTAATCGAGAATGCTGCCCCATTGCAAGCATAAAGACCAATCCACACGTTTTTGAAATTAAAAGGAAATATAACCTTTCACATAAAAAGCTTCAATAAAAAATCGAGAATGCTGCATCAGGAATGGAGACGAAGCTTTCCATATGCATTTTCAAATAAAGTACATGGTCTTCACATTGTCTTCCTATTAGTTCGGATACGGGAGTCTCTACTGTACTTGAAAGTAAGTTTTGGTAAAAAGATCAAATCAAATGTAAATTAATCGTTGTGTGCAGAACAGTCTAAGAAAATTTCAGTTGATAGAGTGCCTCTCGTGTGAAAGTCATTTTCGTTTCGCGACGATTAGCTCGAAGAGCACGAGCATGAATGAAAACTGTGAAAATATGGAAGATAAATGACAGAGTCGTAATCATAATGGAACGATGTATCTTTACCCTGAATAGCGAATGACACGATTAACCGTTTTCCGCTGACGGCATGTGTCGCGATCGACGGTGAACATTTTTAATCTGACTGATCGAGAGAGAAAGAGAGAGAGAGAGAGATCGCGGCACGGTAGCACTGATAACATTGTAGGTAATTATAGCCCGTCGGAATACACAGACATATATCTCGTTGACTATTCCGAGCGATAGTGTCACGATTAGCTCACCTCTCTTTTGATTATTACAGGCGTCGAAACGCGTGTTTCATTATCAGATTGCGTCAACGGAGAAAGGCGAGCCATCGCGACGCGTCTCGCCGATCGGTCTTTAAAGCTCAAAGAGAAAGAGAGAGATGCAACGACTACAGAATACAGTCTACAAAGACGTCAAGTTATACAGCGAGAGTTATTTAAGTCGTAGATTGATCGCCTCAAAGGTTGCCGGGGAGAATTCCACTGTGTTCCGTTCAAAGAAGTGCAAGATGCGACTCGCAGGGAGTGCCTCGGGACCGAAAGCTGCTTCCCGAAGGGAATTCAGAAACCCATTAAGGGATGAACAAAGTGCAGAGAAGTTGAAGCGGATTACGCGGGAAAATGACACGCGCGGCAATCCTGTCGCTATTAAATAAATACTGCCTCCGCACACCGCCTTCTCTTCGACCTTCGCCCCGTAAAGACGCTTCGCGATAAAAATGCCACCGCCATTCCTCTTCGAAACCTTCCCTTTACTGGACTGGTCCTAAGTAAAAGCTCTTCTACAAATTATAGAACAGGTATTCCGTAATTTCTATCTTTCCATACTTTGCAAACTGTACCAAAAAG
Source organism: Lasioglossum villosulum (assembly GCA_963971365.1). Lineage (NCBI taxonomy): Eukaryota > Metazoa > Arthropoda > Insecta > Hymenoptera > Halictidae > Lasioglossum > Lasioglossum villosulum. Next base: position 47,419,641 of record OZ020496.1, on the reverse strand, counting down.
AAATTGTAAAAATGGTTCGATTCAAATTCTTTACTTTCGTTAATATTCCGCATGCGATTGCATTTATTTCCGCACCAGGTTTGTTTAAATATGTACTTCAGTATACAAGCGCGTTCAAACAATTTATCAGGAAAACGTGTTTACGATGTTAATATTTCTAAAAGAACAAGTCAGCAGGACTTTCAGGCGGCTCAACGTGAAAGGGTGAGCTCTGGCAGTCGTTTGAAAAATCGAGGCACGAAATACGTGGAGTTTAGGGTTGAAACTGCCGTCTAGGCGGCAAGTATCGTAAAATCGGTCGTAGGATAAGGTAATCGTGTTACGAGCGTCGGACCGACGGGGTTGACAGAAATATGGTCGGACAAAGGGCTCGCAGGGAGTTGCTTGAGGCCGCGCGAAGTATTTACCCCGACCACTTCAGAATCGAACCACAAATATTGAATATGCACTACCCTTCGCGTCGAGATTACCGTCTCTCCCCCTTTAGCCACCCTCGCGGCGTGGATCAGTTAAATTCGTCCATTTTAGCGCATCGTCGAGTACATAATAGCCATTACTTGATATCCGATGCTTATCAAATCGATTACGAGCGTAGCGATAGCCATTAGCGCGCGGGGCTCGTCGGATCGATCCGATAAATCTGGCGGCTTGCCACGCGCGGGAAACGCGTGCCCGATAAAAATGTCCGGCACGAAACGCTCCTCCGTTGTCCATTCTAACTATAAATTCTCCACTGTGCACTCGTTAGGCTCGATTGAAGCTTTGAAACATGCTGGGTGCGCGCCGCGAGGATGCATTCCAATTTCTGTCCGCGAAAACGCTGCCGCTTCTTCAATCTTAACTTTGAATTACTCGCATATATTATCGTATAATCTCGACACTTCAAATTCAGTGTTCCAAGCATGAAGAAAAGTATCGACTACACTTTGCAAATATTTATTTTGCGTTCAGGTAATTGTTTGATCTGATAAAAATTGATTTATGTCGGAGAGATAATGAGATCCACGTAACCAATTATGTGGAAAGTGGAGCGACTATATGACTCCAACATGAATAAATATTTTATTCAATAAAATAACTACTTCAATGCAAAATAGATATTTTCAAGTGTTTAATAAACTTGTTGTATCAATACTCTTTCCTTATACAGAGACATTATTATTATATATTAAAAAAAGAGAAAGATACAAGACTACACGTCTAATAACAAAAAGGAACATGCACAAAAAAAGGAAATATACATACAATAGTACAATCGATATGGTATCATATAATTCTGCGTAGTTGCATTTGAATATTTTGTGGAGAATCAACGAAAAAATCAATACGATTATAAATAGTGCAGGATTCTGCAATAATGTGATTCATTGGATTAATTAATCCATAAGTAGATTTTGCTTTAATTGTTCTTGTTCTCAATTCACGTTTCGGTATGTAATAGTACATTTTGTTAAAATTTCTGCTTGAACGAGACTAGCCAATAAATGCTAAAGAAATTGTTGAAAGAATCAGGTGCCACAAAAGTCATAGAAAATCGTTTGCCGGTCTGTGGCGCGTCAGGAGTCGTTCTAACCCAGATTCGCGGCGTTCGGACACCTGCCGAGCAGGTAATCCCGGCTCATTAAATTGCAAAGGGGTTAACGGAGGGGCCACGCCCGGAATTAATCAGGATTCGGCGTCGGTGCGATCGGGATCGGGGATAAACCGAGGTGCCAGGGGTGTTGCACACGCGTGTGGTGCATCCTCTATCCACCGGTTCCATCTAAAGTCATGATTTAACGACTTCGCGGGGCAGACCGGCATAGTATAATTGGACAAGTAGGTCAACTCCGCTCGATAGGGTACAGGGGAGAGGCGGCTTGTCGAGGGAGGGGTCTCGATATTCAATATTTAATTTGGCTCGGCACGTGTATGACCCCTACAACGTGTAAACGCGTCGGCTACGGCCTCCGACCATGCTCGCGACGCGCGACGTTTAGGCTTGTTGAACGGCGATTCTGAAACGGTCCTTCCGAAACTGACGATTTCGAACGCCTCACTATACTCTGGAAACCCGCTTTTCGTGGCTGAAACTCGATCTTTATGCATTAAGATATTGAAATGATTTTTTTTCACAAAAAACGAAAATCATCTCCATTTTTGAAATGTTACTATACAGGATGTTTCCTACTATTCCGGCAAGATTGTAGGAGCATGATCTGCAAGTGAAAAATTTTCATATTTTAGGCAAATATTGACTGTAGCCTGAAAATTATACCAAAAGGAAATTGTAAAAATGGTTCGATTCAAATTGTTTTCTTTTGTGAATAATCCCCATGTAATTGCATTTATTCAGATTTCGCACAAGTTTTATTTCAGAAAAACGTGTTTACGATGTTCATATTTCTAAAAGAACGCTGAAATACTTTTGGTTACTAAAAGCGGGTTACCCTTCGCGTTTGAAATGCGATAGAAACGGTTCATCGGAGAACAAGCAAACAGAAATTATAATGGAACAATTCATCAACGTTGTTATTCGATAGTAATTCATCAATTCATTATCCATATAGTGAATTTAGAGGTGCAATAATGAGCTGCATTATTCGATATTCCAAAGGGGTGGGGCTACCCTCGAATAACGAGCACCAGAGTTAAAATTAATCAACATAACTGAGATTTTAGTGTCGAATTTAACTAAACCCGTAAAATCCTGTTAGAAGGAACGTTCGGGCAAAAGAGGAGACGATTAACCACTCGTACTTGGTCCATTACAGCCCGCTCTCATGGAGGAAGGGTGCAAGCAACCCCCGAGTAAATAAGAAGCATCAAAATCGCAATTGACTGGATAATTGCGATTGTTTTATCGAGCGCGCGGCGTGGCAAGTTAACAGGTGGGGATGGCCATTCCAGAGAGAAAGAGAGAGAGAGAGAAATCGTGGGCCTGGTAATAAAACTGATCCCTCGAATTAATTGAAATCGAAACGCGGCTCGCGCGTGTTGTTCGCGCGACAATCATCGCGTCCACTCGATAATTCGCTTAATTATGCCAGCATATTTCAGTGACTGCGTCGGCTCCGCTCGGCTCTACTCGGCTTCGAACGTCTCTGAGACGTAATTGCTATTCCGGTTAGTTAAACGACGATCTCTGACGATTTCATTCTGACGGGAACGTCGCGTGTCTGTCAGGAAACAGGGAACCTTATTTTTAGCGTTCAAATAACGAGATAGTGTTTGGTACGAAGTATAACTGCTTCGACTAATGTAACCCGTCGCCGTATTTTAACGAGGCAGACTCGCGATAAAGATTTGAACAAAGTCTAACGAATACGAATGTCGCGCCTATCTTTTTCAACGAAATAACCTGTGGATCTTTACGCGAAATAAAAAATGTTTCATCGACTGCGATACACAGGAGTCAAATAGAAATTTAATTCTTTTACTCATGTTCTAACACACTGTTTGAATCTTTCTTTTGCACTTTTTTCATAAATGCATCTAATCCACAGTATGGTAATTGATACGCGATCCTCAAAATGAATTTAGATTCTATGACATTTTTGGGGATGAAGACTTTTTAATAAATTCAGTAACTGTTTACGTCACGATTATGGTTTTGAATTCTTTTAACAATTTGCCAGTTCCATTGGAAAGAATTCTGAAATGTTCGTTATCGATGACGCGTCACGTCTCGATCGTTCATGGTCTGACATCACGATACAAGCGCATCGACACACATGTACACTGGTTCCCGGTACACACACGAACAGAGCACGCGCACAAGAAACACGCTCGTACACGTGTAAGTACCAGGAGCCTCGCAATAATAGCAGCTGCACGCGTGTCCTCCGACTGCCGAACGCAGCTCAACAGGTATCGATTCGGGGAAATGTCAAAGTGCACACCCGGCTCCAGACTGCATTTTCCGCCAATGAATTTACTTTTCGAGTCGAACCGTGATCTATAGACTTTCGGGTTTGCCCGAGAGAGCTGGCTTTGTGTCCGATGTGGAATCACGTGACTCGTGTAACATTCAATCGTGTAAAACAAAGTATATCGATGTTATCGGTGCACGGTTTCGATCAATCTATTAGTAGTAAATAGGTTTATTTTATGCCTTTCGGCTTTAAAATGTGGGCTACTCGTGTTACTGTGTCAGTGTGCATTTATATTAATATTTACAAGTTGTGTTTCTTCCTCTTCCTTTCTTTCATTACTCTCCTCATCCACTCTGTGCTCTCTTGGTCTCCTTTCAAGATCCCTCTCACTTCTTTATTTACATTATCCAACTCTTTGCACTCTTTTACCATATTATATAAATCTGCCCCTTCATATGAAGACTATTTTGTATGAAAGATTTTATCATATTCTTACTGGTTTTCGTAATAATTGACTGTCTCGCGATAAATAGACCACCCTGTTTATATTAAGCATCCGGAATACAACATTATATTCGCTTCAATACTACCCTCGTTATTCCGTATGCATTTATGTGAGACAGAGGCGACAACAGCATAATGAAATAATTGGTTCAACGAGGACTAATGAGGAACCCCTCGTATTAATATGAATTCAGCATAATCGCTTTGTCGACGAAACAAATGTTTCTTTCTAATTCGTGGGATCCAATTTATGGAAATTAATATTTCCATAGAGACGCGCACTTTGTATACGGTGCAGCGAATGTTCTTGAATATTTATGCAATTTTTGCGAACGTTCATTATAATATACGTCATCGACATAATTCGATCAGAAAATCCACCATCTTCCTAGGAGGAATCAGTATGACAAGTTCCTTGGAACCCGTTGACAATTTTGATCGATCACATTTTATTTATACGCAGAATTCACTTGGTCTCGAGACAACGTAGAAACTGTCGAATTCGAGAAGACGCGACATCCAATAAGCATGTTGCTGCAGAATTCGTCGGAAACATGATTTCCGTCTGGCACCGGTAGAATCATAATGCACCTCTGTGTTTGCATTCGAACACGATCGATACGATCGATAGAGCCGACTGTTTGCCGACAAGAGAATATCCACGCACAATTATACCTAAGAGCAGAAACAATGGTCCTTTCGAATCAAATGTTTCGATTGATTAATCCAAATATAGAACCTTTTCATTTCGCTTGTAACCACGTTGAATCAGCCACATATAAAAACGCACTTTTATCATTACAATTCCAATTTCCTTGCATTTATGGAGAGTCTGTTTCTAAAATTTATTTTTAGAGGCACGTAGCATCTATTACGATAAGAATTTTCGAAAGTTTGATTGAATCAATTCTCCGTAAATGCACTTTTACCATTAAAATTCTAATTTCCTGCATTTACATCTATTTAACAAATTTATTTCTTGGGACACGTATCCGTTACGATAAGAATTTCCAAATATTCGACTGAATAAATTTTCCTCGTACTTTCACGAAGCAACGTATAAATTATTATTCCAGCGCGGTCAAAATGTGCATTAAAGTGCAAATCACAATTTAGCACAGCACTATCGCGGTCTGCCAGACAAAAAGGTACCTGACGGACAGCTTAGTTACCCAGGATTAATAAAATCGAAGGAACAGGTGGTCGTTAACGCGTCTTCGATCGCGGAACAGCTCCCCAAGCAGAAACTGCAGTCGTTCGAAAGGCCAGCCGTTAGGTGTCCATCTGCATTAGCAATGGCTCGAACCTGCACGCAGCTTTTTATCGCGGCTTGTTGCAACACCGGTCTCTCCGAGGCACGTCTCTTATCCTACGCGATCGTAAATGCGAAAGAGAGAGAGAGAGAGAAAGAGAGGCGTCTGCAATGGAGGGACTCGTAAAATGTCTATCTAAACGCGATTTCTCGGCGAGAGCGGCTCTTTTTACCGTGGCAGTTACCGACGATCATAATTCCTGCGATTATCGGTCAGATAAAACCGCGGATCCGCAATGCTTTTTGTCTCGGACCCAAGAATCGATTGGCAACAAGTGTCGACCCGTGAAAAGCATCTTTGTGAAAAGCTCTGCGCAAAGTATAAAAGGCGATTTTATCATTTTGACTTCAACGCTGAAACAAACTCTTATCAAACACTCCATTAAAAAATGGTTTTTTTATGGAAACCCTTTTAAAAACGCATTGCAGACAATTATACTCGTTTCAGTTTTATTTCCAACTCGTGAATGTGCAAACGATTACAACTGAATAAAACGTGTGCCGAATATTTGATCGAGTTCGAAATTATTCATACCTTAATTTCATTACTAACACACGATTCACGGAATAAAAGAATTTCAGACGATACATTATTTCCAACCGTTGGAAATCGCTGAACGCATACAAAGGAATACTGATTTTATTCTTCAACTTATTCGTCGAGTTTGAATGGTGTAATGACCCTTATTAATTGCAATATTTCGGACAAATTTACTAAAAACAGGGTAGACTCACGGATATCGGTGAAGCCTCGACCTTCTGACCGTGTCCAATTAATCCGATATTTAAGCGAGACTTCTCGCAGCCGGAATTATGATCCTTTGAATACGCAAAGTTAAACGCTGGTCCGACGTAATCCTCTCGTCCCTCGCTCTTGCCGCGACGACGCGCGATAATGCTTCCTTTTACCCATCGCGTTTTAATTGCCGGCTGGATCGTAATCGCGTGCTCGCAGCGTCAAGATAAAGTCGCGTCGGAGGTTGATACTTCGCGGACTTCCTCCGATCTTCGTGTTTTTACCGCTGCTTCCGTTTCAACTCCTTTTAGGACTCGCTGAACGAGGATACAGACTTTATCGCGTCGAGCGGCAGATCTTCTGCCATCAAAATTCCGAGCTACAGCAGCGATTTAATCGGAGTAAGACAAAACCGCGGTGTCAAAGTTTGCGATAAGCAGACAGCGAATCCCCATACAAAATAATCATTTTCAGATTAAACGAACTCGAGAGTTCTTCGTTTAAAAATGATTATTATTCATTCGTAACAGACAAGAATTAATTTGTCCGCGTAAACTCGAGCCTTGATTTTTGTACAACGAAACCACCCTCGCAGAAAGTAATTTTATGCCTCGCAGAAAGTTTCCTCGCAGGTCACGAAGGACTGCGAGCAGGAACGAGCGGTGGTATAGTAATCGAAAGGGCAAAAGTTTCGCCGTTTTCAGGTCTGACCTTTGCTCGGGCTTGTACGCAGCAAGATTTACGTCTTTTCGCAAAGAGCTCACCCTCGTCGCGAAATTCGCTCCCCGGAAGAAATTCGCGCGCGACGATTACTATTGCGATCCACGGAGAAGATTAGGCGGCGCGCGTTCCCATTTAATTCCTTGTCGGAGCATTAATTCCGAGAGCGCCCTTAGTTACGCGGAGTGCGGCTAATTATTTTATTCCGCGTCCGGTCGCGTGTTCCACTGCGATCGCGGATAGAACCGCCCGCGGCGCGGCGCGGCTCTCTCCCGATCCTAATCTAACCATGTGAAGGCTGCTTAATATCGCGACCGTTGAAACCAGCTTTACCAGCATGAAAACTGGACGATTATGCCGGGTCCGAGCAGCTTCTACAAATTGAAACGCGTCACGACAGCCTCGCAGCGTCTTTGCAATCCGATAAACCCTTTCACCGTAATTAAGGAACACCGCGCGATGACAGCGAGTGGTTCACAATTTTTTTCGATCGCGCCGGTTGACGCATTCATTTCTAACTTTGTGACTTGATTGAACGCACCTCCGAGAGTACGGGAATATTTTTCTTTTGCTGCTGAAACGATTGTGGAAACCGTTAATTAAACTAGCGAAAATCACACTTTTCCCTCGAGTAAATTTTCATGCTTTTCTTTCGATCGTTTGTAATTCGTAAGCCAATTAACCAATTCCAATGATATGTTCAGCATGTACATCGTTTCTACGAATTCGCGAAACAAATCCTTTAAACATCAATTTTTACTATTGTTTTTCACAATTCTGACCAAACGCATTTTTCAAACTAATCCTTCTAGTTTTACAGAGAAATTGAAGTCGTTCGGTCCATTCGTAAAAAGATTATTAATGTGTGTAAATAGTTTAAATAGTAAAAAAAGGTCGATGGAAGGTGCATCGGAGGGTGCGTTTTCGTTGAAGTAATATCTAAACTTCAGGTACGCACTGTATTTGAAAAACAGCAGTCACAACCGGAGACACAATGATCGGTAAAGCGCAGACAGATCAGAGCTGCAACATTTCCGACAGGAAACTCGAGATGGGCGGTAAGTTTCCCGCGGAAGAAATTCACCGGGAGCAGCTTGAACGCTCCGAAGAGGAGGACGAAGTGGAAGAAGAAGGTTCAACTCCTTCGCGAAGTTTTCATTCGGATTGGCCCGATAAACTCGCGGGGACTTCGCCGGCTTGTCCGCCGGATAATCGCAGTAATTATCCATGGACCGATCTGCCTTGAATACCGCGACAGGGAATTTCAAGTTTGCGGTAGTAGCTCTCCGCCTTTACCATCGCCGGTGCGCAGCAATTCCCGTGACATTAATTATTGAAATCGCCGCCGGCAGACGCCCCTCTCGCCCGCCCCCGTCCCTCTTCAACGTCGTTCCTCCCACTATCTCGAACACTGTTCCCTCTCTTCGTCCTTCCTCCCTCTATTCCTCGTCTCCGTTTCTCTCGGTTCGGTTTCCACCCCCGCGCACCCCAGCTTCGTACTTCTCCTTCGTCCCGGTCTGGCGAACGTTTCATCCTCTTCTAGTACTATCTCGCTGCTCTCAGCCTCGTTTTCTAGCTCGCAGGGAGTCCCCTGGGCGAACTTCACCGAGGAGCAGACAGAGAGTCCGCCACTTAATATTCAATCGCTCAGGCCGCCTTGTCGCTCCTGGCTCGCGACGAGAACAAACGAGGCCGATAAATTAATATCGTTGATCGAGGACTCATTCTCTCTCTGTCTCTCTCTTTCTATTCACGATTCTGTCCGTCTTCCTCTTCGCCACGCTCGATACTTCGAAGATGTATTGATCCCCGATTAGACGCTTGCAACGTTGCACTCGACAATTTTTTCAAACGGAACCTTTTGGCAGTGCCGGTCTTCTCTATAAAGGGGCCTGAGTGCAAGAAACCATTTGGGGCCCTAAATGTTTTTGTTGCCAGAATACATTATTTTAGTTCTTGATCTTGTTACGACCCCCTCGATCGCGGGGCCCCGGTGCATAGCTTCCGCCGCACACCCCTGATGACCGGCCCTGCCTTTTGGGTGTGTTTGTCAATTGTTTTGGGGAATATCAGCATATATTTTTTATTGCCAGTATTGCGACGGAAATAATTAATTAAATTAGTTGGTGGTACGCTGTCAACTGAGTTTAAACTGTAGTTACTTTATACGATTTTAAATCAATTTTTATCCAGTGAAATTATTCGTAAATGGGACACAAAGAAACAAACTATAATTAACAATATTGTTGAAGTAGATTATTTTTGTTTCTTAAAGAAATTCCATCAGAAATAACTATATTTAATGTTTTGAGATTGCAATCGGTCCTGAATGCGGACAAATGCCAGAGACTCGCCACGCGCAGTATCATTGTCACCATAAATGTTGGTTTTTGTAAGAATTGATTTGCATCGATTAACAAGTTTATCGCTTCGCATTTGCATTATTGAAAGCATTGTTGGAGGGAACCGTCCTTGTGGATAAAAGTCCTTGATCTACGAATCCGAAGAGTTCTGCGTATTACAATGCGACGGTGTTTTGACGTTTTTAATTGTTCGAAAGCCTGCATAAATCTTCTTCGCTGTTGTGTGAAACGTTTACAACATTTTCTGCATGCAAATGAAGAACATTACCATTGCTTATCGTCGTGAAAGTGCGAACGTCTCGCAGCATGCGACTGCACTGTCCGAGTAAATAATTCACTCATGTTCAATCTGAATTTCACATCAATTCGTAATTTAAATTGCGGTAATCGTTGAATTCTCATTCTCTTCTTGTGAGATTTATTTCGTTTCCTTGCGTTTAGTTCTGAATTATCATTCGCGGGGATCGTTCAACGATGGTGTAACCTGAATTACTTTTCCAGCTTCCATTGTTCCAGGAAATAATTCACTGAATAATCATTTGCGTTATTCAAATTTCAGTGATCGTTGCATTGCAATTTTCTACGGCGACGTTGATTGCTCTCCTTATGTTTGCTTTCGAGTTATCACTCGCAGAGATTTTTCAATGACAGAGCGAGTTTAGCGTGAGAACATAATTCACTCAATGTTAATTTCGCATTAACTCAACATTAAAAATTGAACGTCGACCTGGAATAATTCCATTCTCTATAATTTCTTTCATTTTAAAATTGAATCTGGTATGATACCTCGTACAATATCTAAACGTTTAGTATTTGATTAGATACCCATATATTTAATAATGTAAGAGTAAAGATATTTGAATAATAATCAAACGATTTATTCATTTAAAGAAAACACACAACTTTGAACAATTATCTCGGACAATAAACATACATGAAACTTTAAAATTAATTTTTCGTGTATTTTGTTAACGTGTTTCGCGTGTAATCGTTTAAACAGAAATCGTTTGTTTTCACGAGAACACTTCCCTTTATAGTTTTTCCCTCGAATGCTCTCGAATGTTCTAACGTCAATCTTATTTACGATGTGCGATCGCTATACCGCGACACAGCACATGCAATTCGTGCAGTCCTACAATAATGTGAACAAACTTTTAATGATGTCAGCGATTCGATCAATTGTTATTTAAACACTATTTGCAAATTATCACAATTCTTGAGAATGATCTAAAGATCGAAACGTTGAGAAAAGATATTGCGATAATTTGCAAATAGTGTTTAAATAAAAGTTTGTTAGCAACAATCTACGATCGACACAAGGTAACATTTAATGTGAACAAAATCTATAATGATGGCACAGAGTCCTAGTGAATACCTAGGGAAATATTATGCGTGGGGTTGAAAGGGAGTCGGATTGATCTCCGAATGATTTTTTGAGTAAACTCTTTGGCATTATTCGTAAGTGGATGAGCCCAGGAAAATATTTGCGGTTGTTCGAAATATCGTAAGCAAAACGAGGACATTCAAGCTGTCTAACAGGAACTACATGAGCAGGTGGCGCGAAAAGATAAGAGGTAGCCATAGTGGGAGTAGTCAAACAGAGTGGTGGGGCCAGTAGCCTTGAGCGGTCAATTGACTTGGTCGGTTAAAGCGCATGAAGAGGGACGTTTACACGAAAAGAGCGTCTTAACACACAACCCGGTTGAATGTTTCCCGAAGAAACTTGCCTCCAATCGGCACGTCGCTTCTGCGAAGATTACTATTCACGCTGTCGCTTAAGTTTCCACTTGATAACCGTTTCCTATCGAGTGAACCCGAAAAAAGCTTTAACAACCCATCACGCGCGTGCACGATAAAAATCAATTTTTCTACTGAAATTTCGAATGAAAGAAAGATTGTTGGCCTAGTGCAGTGGTCGGCAAACTATGGCTCGCGACCCATATGAAGCTCTTCCACGAATGTCGAGTTTAAAATAAATGGATCTAATTCTAATTTGATAGTATTTTAATAGAATTTTCCATCAGTTTCGACTCTACCTTTATCAATAAGTAAGAGTATGATATCTAATCGTATTCAATGTACCCAATTTCAATCGACTTCTAAAAACAGGTTTCTTGTAACGAAATTCAGCGTTTCGTTCTTCTGACTAACGAGTTTGAATGTTTTTGGATTGAGCATTCTTAATTTTCAGCTGATAAACGGTAAACAATTTATAATAGGACATCAGTCGCATGATGATTGGTCTAGGAGATCACGGGAGGTTGTCGAAATTAGTAATTACAATTGATTCCGGTGGTAGTCTGCTCGCTATATCTCATGCTAGCCAAAGGCACAGTCCCTGGGCGACGTTCTCGCGATCGGTATCGCGTTCTGGGTGGTGATGGGAGCTCGAACTGAGATGCAGACACAGTCTGGTTTGGTCTCCATGGAAACTGCCTTCTCGTCTGATCGGTGCCGGTCCTCGCAGGCGTATTGCGAAAAGAGAAGGACGGTGGAACGCGGGAGAAAAAAGGAGGACCGAAGGGAGGAGACACAGAAGGAGGAAGAGACGCCGAGAGACACCGAACGGGGAGAAAGATAGACGAGCGCGGGGGTGGAAAAACGTCGCGACCAAGGAGGAAGGTTTTTGTTACGCTCTTACGTGCTCTCGCCTTAACCCCCACGTGCCACCAAGCCCTGTGGGCAGGTGTTCGAGAAAACCAGGCGAATCGGACCCGGTTTTATTCGGCCGTCGACGCCTGGCGCATTAATATCAAACTGTAAATTCACTCGGTTCAGCGGCGAAACACGTGCTCTCTAATCTCTCGTGAATTCAGCTCGTACTTGTGCGAAATGCACGTTGAAAATCGGTTTTCAACGTGGTTTTTGGAACATTTTTCCTAAAGACGTTATTCCGCTTTAATCCGAACTATTATTTTTCTGTCCACGGCAAATGAATTATTCTCGCCAACAAAAATCTTTTGAGTTATTTCACTACTACTGCAACGTAACCAAAAATTTTCAAAAGAATCGGTGTCGCAATTGTTTCCTATCCACGATGAAAGAACTCCTCGTCGAAAACCGAGTTAAAAATCGGTTTTTCCATGTTTCCCAAGGAAATTATTCTGCATTAATCCGAGCTATTTTTCTCTCCACGATAAATGAATTATTCTCGCCAACAAAAATCTGGTCAGTTTTTTCAATAGTACCGCGACGCCCTTAAAAATGTTCGAAAGAGTCGGTCGCGCAATCGAAAAAATTCTGGAAGATTACCTGGCTCGGAAACGGACGTAGGGTCGCTTGGCGTGAAATCGAGGTTGTTGAAGGCATTTGGAGGACGTCACGGTATAAAATTGCCGAGAAATCGGTTGCCCTCGCCCCCGAGATCCGTCGAGGTCGCCGTTCCCGGCTTAAAGGTCGCCGGTCACGCGATCACGCCCTCGCTCGTTAACGCCTACACGCGTGCTCTCCCTGTGCATAGTGCACAGGTGGATGCATTCCTGTTTGGCGGGCACGCGCGTTGCAATTCCGCAGCGGTTAACGCGCTCCCTCGACCTGTCCTGGGCTGTTAATCGGCTGGAGGACTCCTGGAGTCCGTTTTCGGGCTGATAAAGAGGACGAGGATGGGCGTTCCGGTGTTTCCGGCTCGGCAGGAAACGGCCCAGGAGAGCAACCGTGGCCTCAGCCAGCTAAATTACGGGGCCGGAATCTCCGAGATTCGGAGATTAGATCCTCGGTCGCGTAAAACTCCGTCTCCGTGTGCCCTCGCGATCCCCTAATTGTCGGATTACTTACGCTTTGCCAATCAACGCGAGATCCGAGGGTGAAAACGCCCTGTTCTAACCCCTTAACGCGTTTAGGCTACTCACAGTGATCAATTGACTGTGGATTTCACGCGTTTAACGAACTTGTCCATCTAAGAGTTCCTGTCGATTGTTGCTCTCGAGAGTACTCTCGAGGGAGTCAACTCTCTCGAAAAGTCCTCTCAGGCATATGGCCGTTTAAATTTCACGCGTGTAACTCTTAGATGAATCTTGATAGAAGGATGCTTGTGAACAGAATGGATGCGCCAAAGCTAGTTAGAATTGTTGCACTTCCCCCACGGAGTGCGGAATTAAAATTTTATTATTATTATCATGTATTGTAGACGGACTGAAGCCCTTTTTCATAAGTTTTTACAATAAAGCAAATAAAGAGAAAGATACAAGACTAAATGGCCCTATTATAAATTTTACGGAAAACGAGGGAGCATTACATTTTTATTTGATAAAAAATTAACAATTCATTTTTGAAAAGGTTATTTCACCGCAACAGAGATTTGAATCGACGTCTGTACACGTCGAACGCAGCTAACTGGTTGAAACAGGAGAAACATCGAAATAATCGAGGAAAGAAGACTGTCTCGATCGATTGATCAATCGATGCAGCGGGAAGTTTGAATTTGCTCTCGGGAAATTCGAATTCCCGTCTCGCAGCGCCATAATGGCAATCGTAAAGTGCTCTGTATTCGATAGGGAGAGGGAAAGAGAGGACCATGGAATGGTTAATTCATGAAACAGTATCCCTTCGCCCTCGACCGCTTAGGAACGTTCGAATATCAATGAATCCACAGGTTTTTTTCCAGATATTTGAGAATCGCGAGCCGAGGGGAGAGAGCCATGGTCAACCCGGCCAAACAAAAACGCGAAGAGCCGACCGGAAGCTAAACAAATATTTGTGTTTTCCAGTAAAACAAAAATGAAAGAAAAATGTGCGACTCGCGCGAACAGATAAATCTGCCGCGGCTTCGGGCGGATTTGCGGCCGAAACTGTGGGATTGTTAAATGTTACACGGATTTTTGGACGTGTCGAAAAGTGACTAACACCGCTTCATAGACGTCGCAGTTGTCCTCCATGGTCAGAGAGAGAACAGGGAAATTATTTTACCATTGTTTTTACGGATACGCGGTTGCTGCGTATTCATCAAGTTCTGCGGGTCTCGCCATGGTAAATGGAGTAACGAGAGTCTATTGTTCATTATACACAGTGGGATGTTATAATAGAGTGAAAGATTACATTTTGGAAAGTTGCACAACAGTCAAAATGATGCATTTCCAATTCCCTATTTTATTATAGCTGAAATTATACAGTGGGTGTACAAAGTGTACGTACACCCTTTAACATAGAATCACTGTTTCATAATTGTATCAAACGATCTGGCTTATTTATCGTCGATTAGAAGCATTGGTTTACTAAATAATCTGCAAAAAAGATTTGCCAAGAAATTATTATTTAGCAAGGTTGCACGCAAAAATAGAAAACGTATAACTACCGTAAAAAATGTTTTATTTTTTTTATGTTTGCGTGTAATCTTGTAAATAATAAGTGTTTGGAAACTCTTTCTTGTAGATCATTTAGTGAACCAATGTTTTTAACTGATGATTAAAAAATCAGGTCGTTTGGTACAATTATTATACATAAATGTTATTCCATTTTAAAAAGTGTACGAACACTTTGTACAGCCACTGCAAATTATTTGTGAAATCAACAGACCACTCGAACTCGTTCGTCCAGCGAACACGGAGGATTCCGCTAATTCCAGGTCGATAAATCAATCAGAGGACTCCTCTCGCATGGTGTCATTCATAAATATCAGAACACGTGAGCCGTCTAATAAAAATACGCTCGAAAAATTCCCGGATTTTTATCGTCTCTCGTTCCACAGCGGGTTACGGACAATAATTATTCAAAAGATTCGATAATTTCGTGACACGTTGTTCCCAAGTTTACTTCGCGCACTTGTCCAAAGACTATAATACGAATGAATGGTGCGTGTAAATCAAGATAATACTACGCTCGCACTCTGCCCGAGCTCTTCGGGGTGGAAATCACGACTGATTTAAACTGCCTCTCTTTGCGCAAACATCGCTCGAGCAACATTGATCCACGAATTATTAACAACGCTTTCTGCTTCCAGGGAACGAGACGTTTACAACGATTGCAAGCAAGTGCAATTCGAGATTGCATTTCGGAAGAGTCTGGACACCTTTTGCATAAAATATGAGATGCGAACGTACTGTTAGGAAGCGATGCTCATTGCTACTGTCTCGTATAATGTTTACATAGTTTACTTCGCCGAGTTTATACGACGATCTTCTGATTTAACTCCTGGCTTTTCAATATCGTGTCCGATTCGAGATGAACTATCTGATCAGATTCCGATAAAAATATATGTTAATAATTTCCGTAACACCGAAATAAAATTCCATTTTAATATCAATTTTCCCCTTCTTTAGCAAATTGCGATCTACAAGAAAGTTTCAATCACTGAAACCGTAAGGAGGACTATTTTAACCGTTAAGTACTGCGTTTTCTAAAGACAAGGAATCAACGCAATAATTTCCGAGGACCATACGAGGTTCAAAAATTGATAAACCGCTTTTCCGAACATCCTTTCAATTTTTTAAAAGCGTTGCTGCTTTAAAGATTGGCGAACTAACGAGGTACAGTAAAGTTTCCCGAAGAGAAATAGGAGAACCAACGACTCACCCGGTAGAATGAAAAATTTTCACACCGTACAGAGCGCCGCCAGCTGCAACTCTTTTTTTTTCTCTGGCTCGTTCGCGTAGGCAGTCGAACAACGAGCGAAATACAAATTACACCGGGATGCGGAGTTTAATGGTAAAGGTCAGCGACTGTAAAACGCGACCGGGAATCGACGTTCACAGTTTTTGCGGCTCGCTACGGGTCCCCTCGTTTTTCGCGACGCTCGTTCCCGGTACAAAATCATTTCTGCGCCGTAATTTCATGAAAACATTCAGCCGGGACACCGGCCCGTCCCGGAGATCGCAAACTATTAGCGCGGAGCACGACAGATAACACTTTTGCGTAAGTAATGTTTAATAAAGTTAATATAAATGTCTATGCAATTTGCAATTTTTGTAGACGAATGTTAAGAAATATGTTAAATGTATGTACTAAATTCTGTCGTATTTTATATGTCAGTCACAATTGCGTACGGACTAGTAACAATGATAATACGAACCTCTTACTTTCACCCGTATTTTTTAAATTTTCAATATACGCCCACATAAAAAAAGTTGTAAAATGTAACTTTTAGTATCTTTTTTACAATTCCGATCAATTGCAATTCTTGACAACATTTTTTTCACATCCTGCAGCAAACTGATTGTTCCAGCTTCTCAAAAAAGTTGACGTGCACGTATACACAAAATTCAATGTGTAGTAGCTGCAGTTTTTCACGAATATCTCGAAAACTATTAATTTACGCCAAAAATGACATACATATTGTGTTCAGTATGTTAAAACGAATACTATGACGTATGTTCGATCATTATTATAATAGCAAATATGTAAGAGTATTATAATAATGATCGAACCTGGCACCGCAAAAATGATTACCTTAATTATTTAAAAATATTTCTATCGATATAATAAATTGATTATTTAGAATGACGTATGTCACGTGTCGAAATGAGAAGGGAGGGAGAGTTCCGAAGACTAAGTCTTTAAAGTTAGTAACTCTTCTACGAACCCCTTGTAGGTCGAATTTTCGCAAGGTAAACCTGTATAACTCGAAGAACGTGGTTCTTCCCTTGAGGTTTGTTATCAAGGATCTGTATATGCAAGGGTGCATGAAACGCGACGGACGCAAACGAAATGGACGAAAATGGAGTGGAGACGCGCCCGAAAAGTCCGTCCGCCTCCCGCAGCTAAACATCGCACCGCGAGCAATAACGAAGGCAATAAAATCTGCGCGCGGGTTAACCGTGTAATGGACTATAAATGTTAACAAGGCCCGCACGGCTGCATCGAGCGCACTTTCGTTCCGTTAAACACGCGCTGCAACCTTCTTGGAAATAGATGCCGCACACACCGGCGCGCTGTCATTTTCTGTTCGCACGTGGTAACGATTCCAAAGAATTATTTACAGGTGTCGAGCCAAGTTCCCAGAGATCAGTTAATTTTTCAAACCTTGCCCTTTTGTTCGTCGGAGAACGGTGGACAGGCAATGCGCATTGTTTTTGAAATTGAAGTAATCGTGGAGGAAATTGTTCGGAATTTTCTGCTTGGGAGAATAGAGTAAATGTTGCAGATTGCTACTACTGCTAGGATAATGAGGATTAATCAGTTCTAGTGGAATTGGTTGCGGCCTACAATGGTCTATTAGTATGGCAGATACTTAATAATACCGGGGTTTGTTGTATTGTGCGTCTGGTTATCCGAGTAATCCGGGAATCGATGTTCGGTTAATCAATTATTTTGCTTTTCGATTCGTGTTTTAGACGGGTACTCGGCTTCGCGTTGCGCTTTCGTTGTTGATGCCGTAAACCGAGTTCGGTTCACATAGCATACGTTCGCCTGTGTGTAAATAAATGCATACTTCAATCTAAATAAATACAGCCACTCTCGCTAATATTCGGACACTCTTAAAAAGACGATAATTTTTTCAATATCGTACTATACGATTTGAGCTTTTTTTAGAAGCTAGAGCAATTAGTTTACTGCGGGATGTGAAAAAACATTAGTAAAAGTTGTATTCTACAACTTTTTTATGTGGGCCTATATTGAAAATTTAAAAAATACGTTTGGTAGTTCTGTGTCAATCATATGCAATGTGAAAGTTTTATCGGAAGTTCTTTGATGTCGTTTCCGATTCGGACGAAAGGTCTCGCTGTGCGACGTATCGCAGGTCAGATTTTCGCGGTACGCAGTTCGTTAAAGACGTAACAAGTAAGTTGGTAATATTAACAAGCGCGTTACCGTCAGTCTATAATGGGATAGGTTTCCAACGCGTCCCAGAGGCGAGAGAGAGAGTTATGTTCGTGCTGAAACACGGGTAACGGGATTCCGCGACTTTGATCGCGCCATCGAGCATTTCCACTCGACAGGGGATTACCGGTGACAGAAAGACAGAATGCAAGCGTGGAAAAGTTTACTTACGAGGCTTCGTCGGCTCCGGAGGCGGCACTTCGGTCAACTGCAAACAGAAACGAGGAAATCGTCAAAACCAACATCGAAGAACTGATACTCGAGCGGTCTGAACCACGCGTTAACCCCCTCGACGGCCATACTAATCAACCAGCCTTACTCACCGGTTTCTCATTATCTATACACGAACCGCTCAAGGGTATGCATTACCACCGCCAACGTGGATCAATAAAAATTAACCTATTGCACGCTCGGGTACTCGTTTTCTTCGATCGTTTCCTTATATCCCTCCAAATTCGTTTGGAGAAACGACGCACAATTTTTCTCGTCACTGGATCTTATACAGTCTTGAAGACTGAAGCTTCCTCTATACAACGAGACCTTGACATCTGATCTACGATTTTTTCTAGTCGTTTTATCAAACTTACAACGGAAACCGTATTGCCAATCTGACGGTGACCATCGGTGAACTTGGTTTTCGTTCATTCTTCGTAAAACGACCTAGCAAAAAATTGTACACGAAGCTTGTTCGAAAGAGGAAGCTTCGATCTTCAAATCCACGGTAGTTTTAATCCCGAAAATAATTTTTCAATGTTTCTACGGATGTTCGAATTTGCAGCATTTTCGAGGGAAAACATGTCTTCGGTTTTCCAGCCGCCATGTCGCCAAACAATATTTTAAACAAATATGAACGTGTGAAAGTAGAGGATTCAAGCTTTAAAATGAGACCAAGCTCATTGTTGTGCGATTTTATTTTCGAGGTAGATAAAAATAATTGCGAAGCTCTGGAAAGAAGGAGACTTCGCGAGAGACCGAATAACTCCGAGTAAAAAATTGGCTAAATTAACTGAAATTAGACTAGTTTATACATTTCGGTCGGCCAGCCAAGGGTTAAAAAGTGGCAGAACGATTTATGTGGCTAGGGCATTCTTGATAATGGCCCGCGCCGTTTTTATACCCCCATAAGGGCGCAGTCTAAAGCCTGACGTACTGCACGGGTCGCTATCCAACTCTGAAGGATGATAAATTAACCCCCAGACGACGGCGAACGCGTAATCAAAAGGCAACCGTTTCCCTTCACGTAGAAGTTGATATAGTCGTAGAGGTGTACGCACGCAGTTGCAACGTTTATTTGATGAAAATCAACGGAAAATGCAAATAAGCTGCGCCGCGAGACTTTATTGCCACGAAAACGGTGCAACCAAAACTCTCTGCCACACGAAAAACACCGGGTCACGTTTAGCACTCCGACCGCCATCATAAACGCAGAAATCCAATTAATTCCTCGGGGATCCCCGCAGAAACAAGCGCTGGTAACACGTACAATATTTATACAATTTTCAAAAAAGTTTCCCAGGTGTAACCGATCAGAAGTATGCAAACACTACGGTTTTCGAAAATCGTTAATATTCAAACTATAACTAACTAAATAATAATAATATTATACTATCGCATATTATATACTATTTAATTAATTATAATATATCTAATATTCAAATTAAACTAACTTCACTAAGCAAGTATGTAACATTTTCTATTTCTCCACAAACCGAAAATTTCTGGAAAACCGAAGACTTCCCTTGACAATTCTGCAAATTCAAACATACAGTGGGTGCATAAAGTGTTCGTACACCTTTTAAAATAAATGACCTGGAAACAACATTTTCTAAAAATTACAATTTACAAGGTTCCATGCAAAAATAAAAAAACCATTGCTTTGAATTTTTTGATTAGGACCCTTAATGAAAATTTCAAGTATATGTTTTGTATATCTATGTTTGTTACACACATGCTGAAAATTTCATAAAATAGAAATCGATTAACGTGCACGCGAGCAGCAAGCGTTTAAAAATTGTGAAAATCGTAGTTTCACACGAATTTTGACGAGAACATCGATTTGTGCACTTGTATTATAAATAATAAAAATAAATATAAAATATAATTATAAAAAAACAGGTCGTTTGGTACAATTACAAAAAAGTTATGCCATTTTAAAAAGTGTACGAACCACATTGTGCACCCACCGAAAACATTAACAAATTATTTTCGGGACTGAATCCTCCGTGGATTTAAAGATTGAAGTCTGCTCTTGGTGCAAGCTTTCGCAACTTGACGTACGATTTTTTTTATCATTTTATAAGAACGTTTCCGCAGACGGTGGAATTCAGCAATTCTCGAGAAAAATCGTGTCTCCGATTCCCCAGCCACTACGACATCCTAAAACCGTCTCAACGGGAAATAAACGGTGCGCCGTAAAAGTAGAGGTTCCAAGCTTTAAAATGAGTCTAGATTTATCGCGATGCGATTCGCCTTTATGGAACTATGACAATCTAAACGTCGACAATTTCGGGAACGCGGCGATCGAATACTTTTCGAAGCCGCTATACGATATATCGTAGTAGCGGCTCGTAGATCGAGATATGCTATGAACACCCGCAGTCTAATTATAAATGACTTTTAGAGACGAAGTTCGATGCCAACGAAAGTGCTAAAACCGATCAACTCCGGCTCGTTCCCCGACGCGTTTATTCGCATTTTAACGAACCCGCGGGCAGAGAGAGAGAGAGAGAAAGAGAGAGAGAGAGAGAGAAAAAAGAGCTTAACAACGAGACCCGCGATGTAATAAAGCAGAAACTTTTTCACCGGTTAAATACAATTACGTTTTGAAACGCTGAAATTCTTGGTCGCGTTACTACAAATGCCACCGCCGTACCACGTCCGTCCATAAAAATTCCTGCCGGACGTAATTGTCAAACGGGCGGTAAATATTCGCCGATATTACATTTCACGGTTCGCCAAAGACAAATTTCTCGTTGCGAAAAAATTCCAACGAACTGCGAACTGAAAACCACAACTGGAAGCTAGCCCCAAAATCAAGATTTAGCAGCTTAGAACCGGCACAAGGAATTCGGTGCATCGAATTGACATTCTTTAAGTTTATAATTAATTAATGTATATTTTAGTAACTAACAAAGTAACTAAGTAACTAAGTAAAAAGGTAAACAAGTAAGTAAGTAAGTATATAAGTAAGTAAGTAACAAAGTAACTGAGTAACTAAGTAACTAAGTAACTAAGCAACAAGGTAAGTAAGTAAGTAAGTAAGTAAGTAACAAAGTAACTGAGTAACTAAGTAACTAAGTAACTAAGTAAGTAAGTAACTAAGTAACTAAGTAAACAAGTGACTAAGTAACTAAATATGTAAGGTTATACATTATTATAATTATGCTCAGTGAATATTCCGAAAGAATAATAATATGTGTTCTCTTTTCCAGCTAAAATGTCCATTCGGTCAACTGTACAGCGAATATCGATCGTGGAATCGCATATCGATTCCGCAGCGTGCCATTTGGCAGCTCGTCAAGAATACAGACGGTTGCGGTGTGCGGTGCGGAGCGTTTTCCGCGGATAAGAAGCCGACTTTCGACGGATGCCTAAGCATTATATAAAACCAGGGGTGGGACGAGAGATTTCGGTTCGCCGGTTGTGCACGCGGCCGCTAAATACCGCTCGTGCGACGCGTGTTCGATCGATCGACGCCGTGCCGCGCCGGAAGGCGTTTTCGGCTTGCGAAGGACCGAGAGGGCCGAGTTTCGTGCTACTTGGCATCGTGTCAAGAGTTTCGTGGTCTCGAAAGCCACGACTCGGAAAGAAACTGCCGAAGAAGTAGGCGAACCGCGCCGCACAAAAGGAAAAACGAACGGAGGCGATTAATTCCGCGCGGAATTAAAAACGGAATTTAAGGAACAACAAATTACTCAACGACTCGAACCGCGCCGCACAAAAGGAAAAACGAACGGAGGCGATTAATTCCGCACGGAATTAAAAACGGAATTTAAGGAACAACAGAATTACTCAACTTATAGTCTCTTGGTACAAATTTGATAGAAAATACCCGGATAAGGGGTATCAATGTATCTTCAAACCCAAATTAATCTCTCTTCGTTCGAGTAGGACTCTCAAGGGAAATTAAGCTTCAGCGTTTTTTTAAAAATCAAGATTTATTACAAATTCGTGAAGAAGAATTACAATTCACGAAATTTTTTGCAATTTTTCATTATCCAGTGCCGCAGAAATGGAGCATTATTAAAGTCACATTCTTGCATGAAAAGTTCACGAGTTGTATTGTACTGTAGAAGAATTTTAAACGTATTAAGAAAGGAGATGAGAATGTCGACTTCACCACAGTAAAAAAATTCTCGACGTTTCGATCCGGACCATTTTCAAGAGAAAAGTCGCGTTTGCTGTGTGCGAAAGGAAAATGAAAAATGTGAATTCAAAAATCCAATTTTTAACAATTGATCGGACCTATGCGCCGAAAACATCATATATTTTCTATAAAAATTTCTACAAAATTTAATATCCACCGCAGTATGTTGCAATTCAGGTAGAAAATTTGTATTTTCCGTGAAGATTCGCCGTCTAATAAAGTCGGTATTTCTTTGGGGTACGGCGTTCAATCTTGCAAAACTCGAACGCATGCGGCGAAATGGCGAACGATTCCTGCGAAGTTATTCGCCGGGTGGAGTCGATCTTTGAATTTCGCCGTGAATAATAAACAAGGAGGATTGTTTCTCTCACCTTCGCCAGCATGGGATTGAACGTGAACTTCGTCTCGAGTTCCTTCCTCGGTGTCTGGGCGATGGCCGTCAGAGGCGTGGGCGGCACGGTCATTTCCTGAAACAGAGGCGGTCGATTAACATTTATACCGATCGGATAATTCAATGGTGTGCTCGAAACACGTTGGAATCGAGACTGGAACCGTGATAATCCAATTCTAACGATTTATGCGAAACGGAAGTTCTTTGAAAAATGAAAAGAAATTTATTTCTTTATTTGAAGGTTTAAGTTAAAGCTCGAATTAAACTGTAGGGATTAATAAGATTGTGAGCTTTACAGTAATAACGATTAACAGACAGCAGCGGTTTATGTAGAATAAAATAATCCACTAATTATATGAATAATTAATTTATACATAATTATACAAATAATTAATAAACACTGTGGATCTTTGCACATTTATGACTTATGAAAATTTTCTAAAGATCTTGGACTATAAAATAGAATTCAGTAAGATTTTCATTTGTTTTGAATCTACAATAGCAGTTTCCATTCGAAATAGGGTTTTATTTATCGGCACTTTCTTATAATTTGCCTATAGTAAGTCTAGTAATAATTCTTCCTTCGGGACACCACTGATTCCAGATACGAGGAACACTGTCCCCTTTTGTCGTTCATAACGCGATAGCGGTGCTAATTTCTTTGAATTCATCGGGTTAATCCGATACCCCGCTGCTCCGGAACTGCGACAACTTTGTTGGGGTTAACTCGAAACTCGCTGCGATCGCTTTATACGGTGATCATTTAATTAACCTTTGAACTCGCGGCGCGAGTGCGGGTTCTCCGATCCGTAAGAACGTGGATTTTAAGGTTAAAATGTTTCCCTTCGGTAAAAGAATATTTTTCGCAGACTAGAGTATTATTTCCTTCGAAATTAATCTTTTTAAAAAACAGAACGAACTAGTTTTTGCTTTTCAGGCTCCAAGACTACCTTCTTACTAAATGAACAAATGTGATGTGTCCATGAAAGATTTTCGAAAGACATGGATGAATGATCTAAAGTAAGATCGAAGCGTTGAAAAAAGATATTGTGATAATTTGCAAATAATGTTTAATTAATAATTGATCGAACCAGTGCGCTGAAATCAGTAAAAGTTTGTTAACGTGGAAAAATGTTTGAGATCGAAGATGTCTGATGTGAAGATCGTCGTATCGCGATCTAAATAATTTAATTTGGCATACATTATAAAACGTTCTGCGAACATGCCGTTCATACGTGGGACTTTAGGGTTAACAGCTATGTTTTCCTCGAGCAGCCTCGGTCTGTACGTGTGGGTGACAGTACGCGGAATTCGTCGCCCTCTCGACCATTGACGTAATCGTGGCCCAGATGCGATAGTCTTACGCAAAAGTACTGCTTTCGAACACGTCGCTCTTGCGTAACCTCTGATACACTCGATCGGGACCATGCTACCCTTCTGCGAGCCTAATTGCAACGATGGGTGAACGGATCTCTCGGGTCAAGGTCTGCTTCATGAATGCAGGGGATGATCTCTTCAAAAATCATTATCTTTGATAGATTGATCGCATCGAAATCCGTTTTTCTCTAATTTTTATTTAGTTCACGCACTTCCAATAGCTTTTCACAAACAAATTTATTGAAATTTGGACAGGACAACGTCTGTCAGGTCAGCTAGTAATAAATAATTAGAAGTTACGGTTGGAAGTGCATAAAAAACGGACCAGAATCGATTAAACATCCATTGACAGAAGCAGCTGCAAATCATTTCCCGACATTTCCCGAACCGCGAGAAATATATTTTTTGCATTTCCGATTTGAAGGGTTCGAGAAGACCCCGTGTCCCTCAGTTCTAGGGTTAACGTCGATGCAATTGTGGTGCTCTCCTGCATAAACGCAGACAGGCGCACACGTACGAGAGGACAGGACACGATGGAAGTCGCAAACATGCGAACAATGCAGTCTGGTGCATCGGCATGGCGTACCAAACGAAACGCATTTCCACTGGTGAATCGTCGAGACCGATTCATTGACCCGTCGAGACATCCGTCGACGGGAACAAAGAGCGCCGAGACAAAAGACTCTCGTCGGAGTGCTTATATTCTTCCTACGATCACCGACAGACCGCTTGTTTACCAGCCGGGACCGCGTCGAATTATACAGCCGGGAAAATTCGACTGGTTCCGACCGCCCACGCGTCCACAGTCGATCAAACAGAACCTGAGCGAAAAAATTCTCAACCCCTACCTTCGCGAATTCCACCCCGAATCCACCCATCCGAGCCTGGAATCCAAAAATCGTTCAAACAGTCCTTTCACTGATTTAAGCGATTCTTTCAAAGTTAGCAAGAACATAGTCCAAGTCTTAAAATTTCTGAAATCTACCTAAATTTTCGACACTCTGTAATCTTGTACATAACCAAGTATGTATAAAGTTATAATATTGCAATCGAATGTCGTAATCATTGTGGTCGCTAATGACCTTGATGTCGATGCGAATCTGTATAAATAAAAAGAAAGATAAAAAAGTCCCTCCACTAATTCGTGCGTTCAATTTCTTTCTTAAATTTATTATCAGTCCGCGAATTCTTCTCGTAAGAGCTAGAATAGGGATCTTCATGCAGAATGAAATTTGTCTGCATTGATTGCATGTTATTTCTTCCCATAATTAATTTTTCAAATTCTCCAATAATTTTGAATATTATCTACTCAATTTCCCTACACTTGCAAAATTGCTTTCAAGTAATAATTTGATCGAACCTTTGGATAGAAAGGAAAAATTCTTTGAAATGATTAGAACAGTATGTCGGATCATAGAAATCAGCGAAACAGTTTAAAATTAAAAAATGCTGTTCTCAAGATCGTCTCTTCCATCGCGATACAAGAAAAGAGTACATCCTCGGGTATCTTATTTCTTATCGGATGGCCATGAAGCTGAACGGTGTCTCGCGTTCTTATCTCGACAGGATCATTTATACGATGTTTGTTTCTCAATTCGGATACTCGATGTTCAAAACGGAGTTGCAAATTGAAATGTTCGAGGGCTACGAATTGGATCGCACGCCTGATAAATCGTTGATTGGGCAACGACGGTGACTCGTTGCTCGATCGACGACCATCTTAGGCGTTTAAACGTTCACACTGCGGAGATAACGCACGTGCGCGTGGAGAAACGCGAGCTAGAAACGTGGACGGAATGTCTTCGCAGCGGTGTCCACTGTGGGAAAGGGGATCGCATTGTCGCCAGGACGAGGGACCTCGCGGGAACGCTCGCTGCCGGATGGAATGCGTGTAAAACGGTAATTTTCTTTACCCAGAAGCCACCGGAGCCAGCTACAACCCGTGGCAGTCTGCAAAAATCTACGCAAAATGGACGCGCAGCTACGAAACGCGCTTTTCTGGACAAATTCATATCGAGAAGAATATAGCGATAAATAAACTGCGGATCTTTATGCAAGATAAAAATTGTCTGCGCTCACTGCAAGTTGCAGGAACCACTAAAACAGTCATTCTTCCCTCAATAATTTGAACAGGTTGAAAGTAATGTATCGACCATCTTCGATTTTTTAAATTCTAATTTCTGATCTTTTAAATAAATGCATAAAGATCTGTAATCTAGTCCTAAATATATACAGGGTGTCCCATGCAACTGGAACAGGCTGTACCCCCTAAACTGTTGGGAATAAAGCGAACCTGAACGATTTTTATTGTTCTTTGGTGGCTGATTCTGGAAAAGTTGAACAAATGTTTCTCGTGTTGGTCGCTCGATCTGTGATTCGTTTCTCGATATTAAAAAGGTCCTTGCTGCGAGTAATTTGCTGCTCGATATTAAAAAAGGTATTACTGTGACAGACCGAATATACGTTACACTTCGTCATAACCATATTTGACGACGTTCTACATTTATAATATTTGAACACGGACCGCGCTATCTCATATGTTTACGACTCTGATAAAATACGATTTCAAGCACCGCTTTGGTTCCTAATTAAACGCAGCCACGATCGCGTACGAATAAACGCGTGGAAAACACAATGGCGAACTAGAGCCGCGCGTTCGCGGTTCCGACTCGATTAATTTCCCATTTGTATATTTGAAAACCCGCAGATAAATTCTTGATGGATAATTCGCGCCTGTTATTATCGACTAGCTTCGAATTAGCACGTTCCGGTGATTTAATATCAACTTTAACATTTCCCCGATGAAAACGACTCGTCCGATAAAACGCCTCAAGGCAAATAAGAATCGATTCGGATTCGATGATACACCGTGGCTAATTGATTAATAGTCGCTCGAGTTTTTCAGAGGACCGGCTTTTCAACTGTGTGGTAGAATACAAACGCGTGTTTCTCCCCTTGTTCTCCACGCGATTCGAATAGCATATTACCAGACCTTTCCTTTTCCGCGTTTAATATTCATGTTCCGTGCTCCTCCTCCTCTCTCCACTGATACGTATGAGCATATTGACTGACCCGAACCGTTGTTACCAATTGCCAATAAAACAAGCTTGCTCGAACAAACTCGCAAGATCTACCCTCGAAGAAACTTTTCCAACAATCGGCGTCCTATCAATCCAAACTCCTCTAAGAATTCGACGGAGCTGCTATGTTACTCGTAGATGTATACTACGCGTGTACGCGCGCGCGTGCTCGTACACCAAGTAAATTTCATTTAGCCTGACAAACTTATTTACACACTGGCTCAGCTTTAATTACTGCGCTTATTCGACGAGCCCCTCTCCCGCGCGCGCACCATTTAATCCACGGCTTAATTACTTCATTTATTTACCAATTAATTCGCACTCTACTCCCTCGCAATATTACACATTTGTGTAAGATCCGCTAAATGCGAAACGGTTCGAACAGCACTCGATATCGCGTATCTTAATTTTGGGATTACAGCCAGTATTCACTTTTTGTAATGATTAACAATTACGCACATCGGTGATGAGATAATTTACCAAGTATGTAGATCACGCCGAACGTTTTAATTTAATTAAACGATTGTTTAATATTGAATATTAATAAATATATATTTTAATAAATTTTTGCATTCTCACAATTAATTTTCTTACGATTAATTTAATCGCATATACTGAGACCAGAAAAGATATATGAGAACTTACAAAATGATACTATAAGTATACTAATTTGGATGATGACACATTGAAATCTGTGCGTAACTGCTGCGTACGCATACGTGAAAAATTCTGTACTGCAAGAATTTACACAATTTTCAGAAAAACACATAAAAATCATTAATGAGAGGACGCTGCTTTAGAGATCGTTTAGGAACGCAAATTTTTCAATGAAGTATAACAATTCTTCAGGGATGTAGAAATAAAAAAAATTGAAGGCTCGTTCTTCAGATCTTCAACTTCGATTGACAGCAAACTTTCATGACATACGTGGAAATTTAGGAATCAATGTTTTTCCGGCACTTTGGGCAAAAGTTTGCTGACAAAAGATCGGCAACAACGTTAATTAATTTAAATCGCTAACGCGTTCGCGTCGCGTCGCGCCGCTGGAACAACCGAACGAGAGCGGAATTTTCGTTTCGGAAAAATGTGGAGCGGAAAAATATCGAAACGCTGACTCGTAACAATGTTCCGCCGTACGTTTCCGCTCGGAGGATAACGCTGCCATTCCCGTTCACCGTTATATCCGCGACGCGCCGCGTTACATTATGCATGATCGTGGAACGATCCGGCGCTCTCGCATTATTCTTTTTCGCGGACAATATATAATATCTTGCGCGCACCATGTTTTACCCTTCAGACCGGTGCGGCGCAGCGGATTTTCCGCGTTCGCGATCGCTAATCGACCGAAATCCGCCGATAAACCACGCGCGAACCACTGCGAACGGAAAATTGCAAAATCTGCGAAATTAACTCTCTGCAGCTATTACATTATACTTCATGGATTTTTCGGATTCTCATGGCATTACCAGCACACTTTATCACGCACTGTGCGAGCAAGAAGTTGTTCTTTTCCGAAAAATTAATTAATTATTTAAGACTCAATTATTTATAAAAGAGCGTAATCGAATTGTCACCCTAAGGGGAACAATAAAATTATACAGAGTGGAGCAATAACCTATGTCCATTTTAAATATTGCCGTTATTTGTAATAGTATGAAAAAATGTTATGTACAAAACAGACGTTACACTCGTAAGTAAACGCTAACGACTTAGTATGA
The DNA here is from genome assembly GCA_963971365.1 of Lasioglossum villosulum. NCBI lineage: Eukaryota > Metazoa > Arthropoda > Insecta > Hymenoptera > Halictidae > Lasioglossum > Lasioglossum villosulum. The sequence goes on along the minus strand of OZ020496.1, from coordinate 47,390,469 downwards.
CTGTAATGTTATTTCAGAGTTATTTAAATTGAAATATCTCCTAAACTACTAACTTTTCGACATACATAGGTTAGTACTTTTTTATAGCGAATATCCAGCTGCATCGATCGATGTATTAAAAAATACCTCGTTTCATTAAAAAAAGTGAAGTTGACCTTCGTATGTCCTTTACGCGTCCACCTACAAAAAAGCTACTAAGATCAGATTAATGTCCCCTCGAAACCATGCCAGTTCCATCGGATGCATCTCTTCCTAACACCAATAGCAGCCGCGTTATTCGGGTGTTCCGTTTCTGCGGACTCACCCTGTATACATTCATTAGGTTCACTGGATCAAGAACAGTCGGCCCAATTGATTCAGGAAGATGTCGAACAATCGATAAAGATTTCGATCTCGCGCATCCTGTAGTCAAAGAACAAACGTTGATGCGAATATAATATTCTCGGCACCATAAACGCCCTCGGAGATTCGGCTTTTCCGGAACAGCAGAATCAGGGTGGATGGTATAGATGGGTGGAATAAGGGTGGAATGCACCACCGCAATGGTATGTGTATATCGCGACGCAACGCGAGCGTAACAATGTTCCGCGGAACATCTCTTCGAGAGGACTCGTGGGATTGCACTTGCGCGCTGCACTTGCTCTTTCCCTTCGTCGGCCGCACTCGAGAGACCGATGCAACGAGTGTCGCTACACTCCACCCTCTGCACACCCCCGTGCATCCCCCGTTGCACATGCCGGCCGCCGGCGAACGTTAACATTTCCATCGACCGGCCGTGAAAACGACGAAACTTCCTCGAAACCGTTGAAAACCGGGGACCGGAACCAGTTTGGATTCGAGTTCGCTTTAATCGACTGCCAGTCGACGTTATCAACTCGGTCTTAATTGTCGGACCTGCCTAAGATTGTGTTGGAGAAGCGTTTCGATTAAAATCTTCAAGGAAACCTGGTTTTTTAAAAACCTAACTTCCGAATAGAATAGAAATTTCTCGAGAAGGAACACTTCTTGTGACGAGTAGATTGTAACCTCGAATCACCCGTCTCAGATTTTCAATTTCAAACAACGACGTATTCGTACACATTTGAAAACGAATAACTCACACAAATTACAAGAAAATAATTGAAGCAATTGAAAAATCACGATTTTCACTTTCTCCTTTGCGACTGAGAACAATTTAAGAAAAAATTATTTACACATTAACTACTGAAAAAAACTGAAGCTGTTGGGTTCTGAAAAAGTTCTAAAATCGTTCTGAAGTCAATTTAAAAGAGAACGAAAACTTTAGAAAAATTATTCCAAAGACAACGAACAACGTTTCCGAAAAAGAAGAGCAAGCTACCATTAATAAAATCGCTACAATAATTGACGAGCAACGCTGCGAAGAGAAACAATAGCCAAGGCGAAGCTCAGGGAAAAATGGTAATAGCGCGATCGAACGGCGTGCAATCGGGAGAAGTGAAAGATACGAGATCGCGAGTCTGCAAAAAGTCCGTCGCCGATCGAAGAGAACCGCGGCCCGGTGCCGCGCCGTTGGTACAGGAAAACTGGATTATCCGCGATTTATAGGGGCTACACGGGAATCGAATTTAAGCGGGGGAGGAGGAGAAAGCAAAAAAAAGATACGGGGGTGGAACGCAAAATCCTGCGGCAACGACGACCGTCCGGGAGGAAGGTTACGCGAGTCCGAATACTATCCCCGAGCGGACAGTCGAGCCGTAATGGAAGCCTGAAAATCTCTCGATTAATCGGCGAACGGGGTTTGCAAGCTTGGGGTGCGACAGGGTCAGAAATAGGGTGGCTGGATTGCGAGCGGTGCTGGAGAAAATTTATAGAAAAATATTTGAAACGCCGGTCCGAGTGATCGGTATTCTGTAAATCAAAATGATGAAACACCGACGCGAAAACCAAACATGGCTCGTAATTATGAAAGTGTAAATGAAAATGTAAAAGCAATCGATTCCTCAGTTGTTTACACATCATATTATTTTAAACTAAATCAGTTCAATGTAATTGTTACGATATTGCGGGAAATGAATCTTAGTGCTTGTCACGTCAACATTACATGGAATTTGTTGAAACGCGTCAAAATTAATCCACTGTTCGATTATAATAGATTCGATATCATTCGATATTGATATGTTTCAGTTTGTTTATGAAATAGTTGGTTTCATGCGGATACTAATGGAGGATACTAAAACAATTAAAGCTAAAAAGAGAAGATACAGGTGTAGCAATCGAATGAATGGAATCATTGAATGAAACCCTTGACTCTACCACTTGGTGGTTGGTTGGGACTTTGGTTGGAGCGACTTCCATCGATTGGGGGCACCTGAATCCCGATTCGGGACGGCATGGCAGCGCGTGTCCTGATCGGAAAAAAGACAGCGATGTGCAGGAGCCGGACTATCTGGGCTGCTCTTGTTGGGCTCGCGCCGGACTGGTGGTCGTCGCCGAGCGCAATTAGCAGCCGCATTTACGATGCCTACTGGCGCAACTCTCGTATTTTCCCACGGGCAGAGCCGTGAGAATAATTCATGGGCCTCGACGGTGCTTCTATACCAAACGGCCGGCGCACGATGGGGCGAGGATGCGGCTGACGGGGAGAAGGGATCTCGCCAGAGAGAGAAAGAGAGAGTAGAGCTGGAACAGTACACCGGCAGCCTAGCTAACAGAGAAAGAGGGAATGAGAAAGCAAGAGAGACTGGCCAGGCGGTAGTATCGTCATAAATTCGCGCTCCAAGTGGAAAAGCCTGGAGAACGGTAACCGTCGACTACCCTCGACGGAAACTGCGCGAACGGATGGTCCATTTCGCGGTGATTCCACGGCCAGGCCTGTCTGCTGCGACTGGTCACACTCCAACAACTGTTGGCGTTCTATACGGGACCACCGATCCTTGATAAGAACGATCTCTCTCGGTTAAACGAGTCACTACATCCTATGCGGACTTGTGTTAGAATATTACCGAGCAAGGAACCCGAACAGCAAGCCTTCACGGTTCGATTCAGGCTGAGAGAAGATCCTGCAAGGTCTTTGCGATTGGAGTTGAGCTTCGATCGCCGGTTTGCCGACAGTTATTTATTTATATAGACATAAACAGCTACGTCATTAGCGACCACATGGTTTACAATCGAATGTATTTTACATGAAATTTCTCGAGAAATTAAAAATGTTGAGAAATCAGGAACACTAGGTGGGAGTGAGGAAAACCCTCTTTTGCGCAGGAGGTGAATGGCAAATTTGGTAAATCGGTGTCCCTAATCGTTAAATGCGTAAATGTTTAGGAAGATAGAGATGCGAGGATCAACCAAGTTTGAGAATGCGGAGCAACGATCGGCAACCCGATGCCCAAACACAATGATTCGCCAGGTGACGCATAGGGAGTATATCTGCGAGGTAATTCGGGCGTTCCGCAGCGTAAAGTAAAAGGCTGATCGGGTCCGCGGTACAAAGGGCCGAATCCGAGCGGAAAGCCGATAATTAAGCAACGCAAGCTGTCGACAAATTCCTCCTTCCGTGAAAGCGACACTCGAAAATGTCGGATCCGCCTACACACCTGGGCCATCGACACGGCATTAATCGCCGCGTCCCATCGGCCGATAACAGATCCACCTACTGTAAGGACATTAATTGCGGCTCCCGGGTATCTCGATGCTCGAGCTCGAACGTGTGTCACAATATCGCCGCGCCATAATGATATCAATTCGCTGATAATCGCCGTTAAGCCGTGTCCATAAATTACCGTCCGCCGCGCCGCTTGGCAACACCTGACAGCTTTTAACCGATCCCCGAAACCAGTGCATTAGAGATCGATGCGACCGCGACGTTCTGTTTAGCTAAATATGTTTCTTATATCGATTACATTTTTTATATCGATCGTATTTGTTGTTAACAACCAAACTTAAACGTTTCCGGCGCAACTGAATTTGAATCGCGTCTGTGAAACAAATTTTATATATATTGTACAATTTTCAAAACTATTTAACGATTGAATATAGGGAGGAAATAATATTCGTAAAACCCAGTCACTTGCTTTTGTTGAAATTACATGTATACGAAGGCCGCGATTAATATGGTCGCTGGATACGAGTGAATTTCAAGTTAGGATTTCTATAAGTTATCAGTATTATATCAGTATTAAAGGATCGAACCGTTGCGCCGAAAACATTTAACTTCAGTTCTGTTTAGGCTCGGTTTCGCTCGGTTGCATCATAGTCGCTCACCGAGGAACAAGGAGACTGTATCCCGAGAGAGAGAGTACGTCCGCAGGTTTTTCGTCGCCGGAAGATGATCGGCGGCTGCTCAAAGACTCCCACGCCTCTCCACGCTGTTCCCAAGCCGTCATTATTCTCTATTCACGAATAGAACTGGGTCAGGCAACAGTTTATCAAACCGACTGCGAAGTACCTGCGACACCACCGAGTCCGAGTCGTCAACGGAGACAAATTGTTCCGATGAAAAAACTGCTCGAGGAATAATGATCGCCACTCGCTTGCGGAAGCGTTGATAAATATTAATGTGCAGACGAACTTTTGGATCTGATTATACGGTGCTAGGAAATTAAGGTGAGCTCGGAATGTTGCCGAAATGATTGAAGATCTCCTGTTGTATGACCAACTATTTACAATTGATCGAACCTGTGTTCGAAGTTCTGCGATCGACAAAACGGAATGTTTAAACAAGATACGGTTTGATCTATATTTAATGTAGATGCGTAATCTATAATTGATCGTATATTTACGGGACCGCACGGCGAGACAGGGTCTCCATCGTTTCCTCGAGTTGTGTCTTCTTGATTGACGGACTGCGTAAGACTAGGTGGCTGGAGCGGATTCCATGGGAAAGAAATAGCTTGTCGAACGGTTCAGACGGTGTCGAAACGTCCCCGTCTATTTATAAAGGGCATCCTTGAAGCGAGACGGTTCGATTCGTGCTATTTCGAGCCGGCGAAATCCACGGCCGTGAAACTAATCGAAAGTTTGACCCGCGGATTTGTTCGAGAGTGTCCGGTAGCCGCGCGAAGTCGTTTGCCCCTGCGCGTTCGGCTACCCTTGAGAACCGATACAATCGTCGAACCAGCTCTCAAACACGGTCAAACGTCTTCTCAGCGATCGATGATCGAACACAGCAAATTATCTCGCGAAGAGACGGAAAGGCGCCTTCTAGGATCACGTCCTTTCGTATCCCAGGCTGGTCACGTGCCGCCGTGATTACCGGCAATCTTCGTCGGCGTGCAATCGCGTTTCCTTTTAAATCAACACCGCGCAGCCGAGCAATTCCACGCGATTTCGCAGGAACGATGATCCGAAGCGGAGCTCTTCCAAGAAGGAACTGCGAAATCGGTTGGAGCGTTCGCCAGATCAGGCTCACGGGGTTGCGAGTTTTTCTATTTTACCACGCTTATATTAACTTGCCAACGATGTTGTTGTCGTTGCATGCGTCAAATCTTTTAATCAGACTTTGAACCACTTGACACTGAATTTCAATCCGATTTTATTACAATTTTACTAAAATAGCCTATACAGAGCGAGACCCTGTTTCCTCTCTCATCTCCACAACGTGTTTACAAAACAAAAGTGAACAGACGAAGCGCCACGCAAGAATACCGAAAATTCAATACACTATTAGCAACAGTTTTTTGCGAATAACTCGAAAACTAAAAGCGACCCCCTATATTGGAAAAGGAAAAAGTTGTTCAAAATGTCGAAATCTATAACATATTAGAATTTCATCAAAATCGGAGTAGGCAGACCTTTTCTATATAATTACCGACCAAAAAGTAGAAAATAACAAATATAAAAACTTTTTAAGCTGTAAACTATGTCGACGTAACCTTCGTGGGCGCTCCACGCTTTCATTTATAGTTACTAATGTCTAAAAAAATTATTTTCTCCCTCCCAGTGCATTTTAATATAAGCGCGGTTTTTAATCAGTTTTTTTCATTCGTCTTTCCCCGAAATTCGAGTTTGAAAATTCGATGAACCGTTGTACTCGATTTCTAAACACGAAATCCAACAAAATCGCCACCTACCTAGAGGAGCAGAATCACGCTATAGTGGTCGCGACATATAATTGTGAAACATCCTGTATGTATCGAAAGCTGGTAGCAGGGAGTTGGATCGAGATATTTGCGCACAAAGAGCGATTGTGTCCGGCAACGCGAAAATCGGCGCGTGTCCGTCGTCGTCCGAAACTGTTGAAGGCGTCGAATGGCGCGAGTGTGGGTGTAACACAGAGAACCGGTTCGAAAGAGGACGTTCCATTCGGTTTTTCCGGAACACGGGGGAAATGGAGAAGGAAGAAACGGTGTGTACGTCGTTGGATACGTTCCATTAACGTGGCGACAAAGTTTCCGTGGTGTTGGGCGTGAAATTGTCTTCTCTTTCTCTCTCTTAACCTCGGCGACGAAAGCCGATACACACGACTGCCCGAAACGAGTCGATTCGATTGAACGACAGCCGCGATATGACCGCGGAATGGAGAGAGAGGGAGATAGTGTTGTATCGCCAGAGAAAATTGACTTATCGACCGAAAGCCCGACTTCCAACGACAGCACGGTCAAGTTAAAGGCAAAGTTTCGACGTTTACTGGTCGAACGTATCGCTAGCGATTGCCTCCTGAAACACTGTTGGCTGCCCGATAACCCGGAGAATTGAAAACCGGTACTAATGGCGGCGAAAATGAACGCTTACCTTCATTATGCTCTCCAGGTCCGCGGAACTCTCGCTGGGCATCGGCCTCGAACTTGTCCCCTGAAACAATACAACAATTCGATTTCAGTTACGGCGCATTCGGTTTGTCGGACATTTTTCAGGTTACTCGGACCTTCTTAACTCTCGTCCCCATCCCTCTTGACAATTTCAGACAGTTTTCCAGACGTAAGTTCTTTTTTTAAGTGGAACTTCTTTTAGAAGGGTGCAAAACCTAATTCGCGACAGGAAAATGCGTAACAGAAGTGGCAGGGAAAAGAAATAAATCTTCTCGCAGTCTAATAATGTTTAGAAGTAAATGAAGATTTATAGACAAGAACCTGGGAGGTTTAGACTCGATTCGAAACGCGTGAGTAATGCGGAAAGCGGAAAATTTTGAACTTTACCACTTTCCTTAACAAAAAAAAGAAATAAATTAAGATTGGAAATGGTAAACAATCCTAATTGTTCGATATCCCGCCGAAATCGCGCTCAATCAGCGACGTCGGTGATACGACACGTCGTACAACACTTAAATGTTAAATAATCGATTAGATAACAACATATCAGATAATGTAAACGACGTTTTACATAATGGTTCAGTCAATTTTCAAATGTTCTCCGGCAAGTTTTCAAACAAGTGGTTCACCGCTGGAAGAATTAGCCGAGCAGACAATCATCCGGTGATAAATCCCGAGTGGCATAAAGCCCATAGAATCTCCATAAAAACAGTCCCGCAGGTTCACCCTCCGATAAGGGATGAAACGCGTATTACCTTCGCGCGGTTTCTTCCGATCCTCCGTTATTCTCGCTCTTTTTTGCGGGGGTGGTTTGCGGTGAGAATTAATCGACGGTAATCGTGTCGGACTCGGCAACGTTCTCATTTACGCGGTTGTTAATTAAAAAACGATCTGGCAGTCCGCGGACAAATCCGACGAGGCAGCCCGTGGAAAACTGTCGCGATTTATCACGGGAGCCGTTCCTGGCGATCATTAATCAACACGCCCGCCTCCGTAGCTGCCTGGGGAGGTGGCGGGGGCGTTGAAAAGAGCGACGAGGCTGCCGGGAACGACGAGATATTACGAGTTACTGTCGAGTAGTCGTTCCTGAGAGGCAAACGCGGAGACAATGGGGGGAAAATGCGTGGACCGCGTGACGCCAGACTAAAACCGACTTGGAGTGGTTGTGGCGAGGGGTGCGGGAGGATTTGCATAGGTATGGGGTGTGCTTCAGCCCCGGGACACCGCGACGGAGAGACTAAGGAGTCGGGATAATCGCGGAAATCGCGGGGGAAACGGGAAAAATTGCGGAAGCGGAAAAGCTAGTTGATAAGTCGGGTGAAAGGGACCGAAGAACGGGATCGTTAGAGTGCAGTAAGCTCGAATTGAATGGGGTTTACGGGCGAGTGCGTGCGCCGTTCGAGGGTGCAGTGCGTCGGCGGCGAGTGCATTGTCTTTCGCGTGCTTTGAGCCTCCCGGAAGACACCCTTGAATTTTCCTGTCCGCTGGAATGCCGCGGAAAGCTGATTTTATCGGAATGATGGAAGGAATGAGGAGAAAGGAATACCGTGTCAAATTGACACACGAAGAACGGAATGGGGGTTGAAACAACCCCTTCGACTACACTGTATTTTCTACGCAATCCAAGTTGGATTTCTCAATTTCCCATTTGAACGAAAATGAACATTTTTCCGGGATGAATTCGAGTGGTAAAATATTTTGCAGAATTCCCGCGGAAATCCTTTCGACACTTTTTAAAATGGAGTAACTTTTTTATTATTGTACCAAAGGACATGATTTTTTATAATCTATTAGGAGCATTGGTTTATGAAATTATATGCAAAAAAGATTTTTTAAGAAATTATTATTTACAAGGTTACACGGAAAAGGAAGAAAGACATTTTTTTAAACTTTTTTATTTGGGACTTTTATACTGAAAATTTCATCGAAATGTTTTGACGCAGGAAAAAACGACATATTTTTAACAAAAACTGATCAAAAATCGTGTAAAACTATGATTTTGAAACGTAGAAAGAATTAAAGGAAATGCTTTCTTTATTTTTGCATGCAACCTTGTAAATTGTAAGTTTTGGAAAATCTTTTTTGCAGATCATTTAATAAACCAATGCTTCTAATTGATATAAAAATCAGGTCGTTTGGTGTAATTTTAAAAGATGTACGAACACTTTGTACACCCATTGTACGTTCTATAAACATCTTTCCAGGGTAGGTACGTTTTTCAAGTTCAACGCTATCAAGACAGATTCCCATGAATTCTTGATCCAACGTTGAATTGAAAATGTCCCGGATGGCACGGTAGCAGAGATAAGATAATGAAACTGGAACGCGAAGAGTTCACAGGGTCTCCGCAGGAAATTAAGAAAGATAATAAGCGCAATAGAACACGGTGCAAAGGATCGTTTCAATTCTCTTGCGTTGCTACAGTTTGCACAGGCCCCACGTCGCAAAGTGTTTACACACTTCTAACCGGCACTGAACTTTTCACAAGCTGTATTCAGCACAAACATGCCGCTTCCCGGACAATAGGACACAATTCTCTATGTCGTTCAATGGAAAATCATCTGCTGATGATCATTCGAAATTACATGTTTTTCAATTTCCGAGCGGTGAAAAAGATTTCCGTGTTTCACAACATTCTCTAGGCAAGCTTCGACTAACAAATGGGTCCTATTTATAATCAGGCTGGAGATGTTCGTGCAAATTTCAATTTCTTCAGGCAAATTGATGAAAGTGGAATCATTTGAAATGCTATTTTCAGCGGCAGTAGTCTTCGGAGATCCGAAATAAATAAAAATCGTACTAAATTCTGTGAACATTTTTTGAAGCAATAAATGCAGAAGGATCCGCAGCCTGTTTACAATAATATCATATTGAGATTGCTTTCGGTATAAATAAAAGAAACCCGTCGTGCTTCGCGTGTTTATCATAAGGAGAACGCATTGTGAATTACCGAATGGTGAATTATTTTTGTCCGAAAAACAGGTGGATATTTCGCGACATTGCGGCGTGGAGCAAACCTAACTGCATAAACACATCGGCGAGGGAGTAGCTTCTTCTCTCTCTCCCTGTGCTTCTGAGTTTCTCTTTCTCTTTCTCTCTCCCTCGGAGAGAGCGCGCGCAATAGTCAAGAGAGAAGACCGAATCGGGGAGAAGGCTCGATCGATAGTCAATCTCAATGAAATTTGCACCTCGAGGAGTCACGCGTAATAGGGCTCAACCAAACTCGAGCCCTCGACCCCCGGCCACCTCCTTCTTCCTACACCGTGTACTCCTCCAGCCGGGATTTCCATTGAAAAGCAATTCGTTTCCTGTCAACGAACCTGTCCCCGCGACGCTTTCATCGAACGCCGACCCCGGAAGACGCTTCCTCCGTGGCCTGAAGCGCAAGAGGCGGTAATAACCTCTTTATTGTCACTCCGACGCCGATTAATACTGGCCACCGCTCGATCCCGCCCTCGGAAATCGATCCCTCGATCAGGGAAACTCGGTAACACCCCCTAACGCCCCTCGCTTTGTCCAATTTTTTCCTCAGGATTCACCAATGAATTTTTATCTTCGTTTGTGCTCTGGTTTTCAACTTTGCTTTCGTCCGTTTTATACATTTCACGTTTCTCGGTCACGAAGGTAATTAACACTAGAATTACTGGACTGGTCGAAACTACTCTTATCTGACTTTTTCACTAATATTCGGACACTGTTCTGGGAAGCTGGAGCAATTAGTTTACCACTGTATGTGAAAGAAATTTTTTCAGAAATTGCAAGTTGTCGGAATTGATTAGAATCAATATTGGACCAATCGATTTGAACTTTGTCGAGAAGCTAGAGCAACTAGTTCAATGTGAACAAAATCAATACGCAATGTGAACAAAATTTCTGATAAAAATTTCAAGTTGTCGGAATTGCAGAGAAAACGCTAAAAGTTGTATTTTGCGTTTAGTAGATTTTTTTCTGTAATTCTGACAACTTGAAATTTTTATCAGAAATGTTGTTCATATTGTATAGTGAACTAGTTGCCCTAGCTTCTCGAAAAAGTCCAAATCGATTAGTCCAATATTAATTCTAATTAATTCCGACAACTTGTAATTTTTGAGAAAGTTTCTTTTCGCATCCTGTAGTAAACTAATTGCTGTAACTTCTCGGAAAAGTTCAAATCGAATGGTGCAATATTAAAAATATCGGTCCGAATATTAGTGGGAGTCAATGTACATACATTGTGACGCCACTCTGCCCTGAATTTATGAGATTTTTCTACGGTGGCGGTTCACTAGCCGCGTTGATCAAATTCAATGAGTACCGATCGCAACAGGCTCCGCTGACACCTGCCTCTCTAATTTCACCGTAGCCGTGTCCCGTTTAACGACAGCAACCCGAGAGACCGAGTAAATAAAGGGCGGTTAAACAAAGCAGCTCGCGGTAAGGTGGACACGCGCGTGGAGTTGGCATCGCGCCTGCGAGTCAAGAGATAGACGACGTACCAACGTTGCTCGCAGAAAATACACGCGGGACAGGCGACATTTTACTCGTCGTGTAAACAGAAACGAATGACTGGAAGAATGAACGTGGTGGTGTTAGTGATAGTGGCCGGGCCGTCAGCAAAAATCTGGTCAATACTCGTATTCCTGTCATACACGGACAGTTACAAAACGGAACGAAAGAAACGTCGTTACGAAACAGAACATTTTTCACACTGTGTATTTGATTCTCGCAGCATTTATTAAAACTATAGAATGACAATTAAACAGCGGATACATTCGCGACAAAAATGAGTGGGTGTGACATCAAACAGTAAAAAGATTAGAAGAATTTCAATAAAGAATAAAGAAGAATATTCAGGAAGAAAATCCATTTCCATTTTACTCCAGTTTCCTGCAAATCAGGTAGAAAATGTGTATTCTCCGTGAAGATCTACACTGTCTAATAATAATGATCAAATTGCATATTAAATGCTATAACGAACGATTAAAAAATTACAATTTGTAAAACACGATTCTTCCATCTGATTCGTCTGTTCGAACCATTTAGATTACGTTAGAAACGTTTTTTGTATAATCAGAGATGGAGGAGATGTTCAGGTGTCCTGTTTTAGATGAAACACCCTGTATACAGAGTGTCCCAAAATAAGTGTATCTCCCAGAAATGGGAGGTTCCTTGGGTCATTTGAAGCGACATTTTCCTTTACAAAAATGGCGTCCGCGGCTTTGTTTAGGAGTTATTTACGAACAACGCGGACCAATCAGAGCGCGGCTACAGCGGATTGATTCTGGTTCGGCCAATAGCGGCACCACGTTCAGCGGGACCTGTCGCCGAGTCGGACTCCGTTCGCTATAGCCAGGCTCTGATTGGTCCGTGTTTTTCGTTAATAACTCGTAAACAAAGCCGCGGGCGCCATTTTTGTAAAGGAAAATGTCGCTTCGAATGACCCAAGGAACCTCCCATTTCCGGGAGTTGCACTTATTTTGGGACACCCTGTATACATATACACGTGGAGGGACGGTGGTAGGGGGTTGCAGGAGACGGCGATGGCGGGTGGCCACGAAACAATGGAAATCGATACTCACGTTATCGAGAGGTAACCTGGACAGTCTGCTGGCGGCGGAGTGAAGCCTGCTGCCGCCGGAATTCCCGATACTCGAATTGCCGCCGAGCGTGCCGTTCCCGGGCGAGTTCGGGGGCGGTCCTTTGGCTGGTAATAAACCGTGGCTGCGATGATCGTTGCTGTTGCCCCCGTGCTTCACCGGTTGGCCAGGGTAGCCACCCCTGCCCCCGTAAGGCGGCTTCCCATCCGCTGGTTTCACGAAACCGCCCCGCTGATGGCTCGAAGAAGAGGACGAAGAGCCTCCTGTTCTCGGTCCACCGGGTTTCTTGAATTCTTGGCCGGATGGAGAACTCCGGGAATTCGAGCCCACCGAATTCGAACTCGTTCGCAGCGACGAAGTCGCCGACGGCGGCGCCGGACTCGCTGGAACACCCTCGATACCGAACAAACGCTTAGGCTCGTCCACCAGCAGATGCTTCACCAGGGAATAGTTGCCCAGCTTCGACTGGATCTGCTGCGTCGTGCTGTCCTGCGCGTCTGGGTTCACCTGGAACAAAGAAATCGCACGGTGAGCTATTTGGCTAGGTTTCGTTCAGTTTTTGAAGTTGTTTGGTGTTTGTTATGTGGGAGTGTCTGATGTTTCAGGAATTCGAGATTGAGATGTACTGGCTGAATGTCAGTGTCCCAGAAAGTCTCCTGGAATATAGTACAGTAAAGATCCAAATGCTGTCCAGCAGGCGTACTCTAGGAGGACAATGTTTGCACCCAAGATTTGTTTTTCTGATTTATGGCTGCGTCTACCGCGCCGAGCGATACTTCAATAGAGAGTCGACCATAGAGCAGGGCAGAATAAAATACGCGACTGAATCTTTCTTCGTCGATTGAACCAGTAAATTACAATTCTATATAGTGGTTGGTCTTGCTTTACTCAGAAAAATGTCAGAAATACGTTTTAAAAAGTCCCATGAAAACGTAACGAAAATTAAGAAGTTTGAACATTCGATTCATTGTGTCAATGTAGTGGTGTTCACACGGATTAACAAGCAGTGGTGTGACTAGATCCCGGACAGTATTTGAATCTTTACTGTACTTTCTGAAAGTCAGTGTCCCAGATTGCCTCGTAAAACACAGTATAGCTAGAGATGAGCGTGTTTAGAGAAACAGAAAGAGCAAAGGAAACGAAGAGAGAGAGGGAGGTAGTAAGTCAGCAGAATAGAAAAAGAAGGAGACCCGATTGAGTGCGGTCCGCGTCGAAGGAAAGTCCCTGACCTGGTCACCTAAGCGTTCTCTATTCTCTCTCCACTCCGGTAAGTTTCTCTCGGAGCTTCTCGAGGCGTCGCGTTTATGTCATCTCGGGGCTTGGCTCCCTCTCTAACGCGTAATTAGCCAGACACACAACCCTCCCACGAGTTCTCCGGGACCCTTTGAGAAGACGGTTGGCAGTCGAGAGAAAAACATAGTCGAGTACCAGGAAAGAATGAAAGAGACAGAGAGAGAGAGAGAGGGTGAGAGCACTCCCCTAAGATTGAATCCTCGGGAACATCGATTCCTTCGAATCCTCGCTCGTACGAAATAAAATTCTCACTGACAAACTCCTGGAATTCGATTCGAACATCCACAGGCAATTATCTTTCAACCAAATGTCGACATTTTACAGAATGAAGCCGTAAAATCAGTCTCGAGTGAACTCTTAAACAAAATTGATCATACAATTCGATCAACCAGAGTCGTCGTTGTTCCGCGACGCGGAACATCTGATCCCGGAAACTATTCAAATTTAATCAAAATAACATGAACCATCTAGTAGTACTAATTTTGAAAATTAAAATAGATGTTTCCCCTCGGTATAGAAATCAACAGTACTACTTACAATCATTTTTGTTTAAGATATACATAATGTTATATTATAGTTGAGAGCAACGTAAAATAAATAAATTTTAAAAAATATGATCTTATATTCGAAACAAACACACGCCATCGTCCATACCATAATACGTTGCTAAAACCAAGTCCGCAGGTGGTTAAAATTAATTTTCAGAATAAATCTTAACGAGACATCATTAATAAACGGAGAAGAATGAAAATTGGACTAAAATAAAAATTGTCGAGTCCCACAGGGACGGTAGTTTAGTGTCCTCGTAGAATATCGATCGTGTCTCTGATTCGCAGCACAGAAGAAAAAAAAGTGACGAGGGCAGAGTGGTTAAAGCGAAGCCTGGTTGGTTCGAACTAATGATTTTCTCCGAAAATGCAGGTTGCATCTCGATGCATCTCGACGCTCGTTAAAGAACGGGCCGGTTGGTCGGTGGCAGTGGGCGCAGCAGGCGGAAAAAGGGTTGTTCTCGGGACCCCGTGTGATTTATAGCGCGCTCATTAATCACGTTACGTTCCTGGGCGTTCCCCCGCCTCCTTATTAAACCACGATTTGATCTCATTGTCCTTGAAGACAAAGGCGGCGCGCGGAGGATCATAAACGCGCGCGGGTGCGCATACGAGCAGAGCAAAGCAGAGCCGAGCCGTCTGTCTTGTCCGACTGTCTGTTATTGTAGGCTTGTTGCAACAACGTCGCTATAATGGTAGGAGAGAATCTCTCCTCGCAACAGCCTCGTAAACTTTGCCAGCTACTGTTTCACCGCATTAATTGTTATTGCCGCTCGCGCGGCCGCAAGTAAGCAAGAGTGCAAGGCTACCAACTTGCTTTCGCACGGCACTCCCCCGTGAATTATGGCTGATAAACCGGCAACTTGGCTAAGCTAGGGTAAAGGCACCAGTTACCGGATATTTAGCGACGACTTAAAAGTCTTGTATTAATTCCAAGGAATTTTATGTCATTCGTTTTCCATTATTTCCCATATACGATTGATTGCCAACCTTCCTTCTGCATCGTCAAATTTTTCTGAACGATTTTGTGCAGAAGCAATGGAGATCGTTTGCGCGTGACGACGATGAGTGCGAATAGCTGGAGCTATCCTGACGCGGATATGCAGTGGGAGTGGATAAAGTTTTTCGAAGTTTTTTTATTGCAATATATAGCCGATGGAAGACTGATCGACTTTCGTTGAAAATATTTTTTCAGATTATCGCAAGTACTTAAAAAATCGTGATAACTGTCACGTGGGACTGTCTGTATACGATAATTTGTCTAATCGGTAAAACGAAGCTATAGTATTATTTTAAGACGTTTGCATATTCTGAATTTTCAGCTTGAAAAGGCTTTCATCGGCTGCACCGTTTCCAACGCCGGCGCATCATGCGATGACGTGTGTACGTCCGCGAATCACCGTAAAACGATCGCGGAAAGCGTCGTAAAACCGCGGAATATACGCGTGTGCTCGTATAAAGTTGCGAGTCGCGTCGTTAACATCGAACGACGTGACGCAAATTCCACTCGGATCTCGGCCGAGTCCGCTTCAACCCGCTCGAATCCTCTCCAACCCGCTCGGGACTCGCGCGACCTGTTCGAAGCCGATCGAACGTCGGCTTTACAACTCGGGAACCTTGTTTCCGGCCGATTTACGTTGGAACGCGATCGTAAATCCGTGCTATCGCAAAGAACGCCAACGATTACAGGCACCGTGGCGTTCCCGCTGACGCAAAACGCGGCCAATTATGCCGTTTACGTTCGAACGCGTTAATTCTGGTGAAATCTGGTTTGCTCGGTCTGTTTTCTACCGTGCCAGACTCCGCTGAGACCCTTCATCGTCGAGGACAACGAGTCAATCGATCTTTGTTCCATCGAACCGGGAATCGACTCGCAGAGACGCCGCACAGTGCGCTAAAACCGATCAATTTCAAATCAAAAAACTTTCAATGGAAATCAGGGATGGAGCAATGATTTTTCTTTCGAATTAAAGCCGAATCATTACAAAATACGGGAAAAATAGAAAGATTAAAATCATTTCAACGATAAAATTATAATTTCATGAGTTTTTTTCACACAAATCGATTTTTCTCAAACTCCTGACGTAGTAGACTAATTTACGGACAACTCCTCAAGTGTCGTGTAAAACAAAAATTGTCTACATCAAGATACAGAAGCCAAATGTCTTCCAATTGATTCGAACAATTTTGATGTTAAAGATGTTCTAAATTTCTTCCGGTGTTTTAAACGAGAGAAACAGAATTATTTCTTGCAGATATTCTGATTTGGTTCACGTGCAGACACCCGTGATATTGCAGTGGCGCAGAGACCAAGGGGCGTTCTCCTTCTGTAATCCACCGTGTCTAGCTAATGTAGCTAAACGGTCGACGACGGGACACGATCACCTGGCTCGTGTGAATCCGTCAGGAGGTGGAGAAACACGCATGGGAACGGGCCACGTACCGCCACACGTCCGCGCACGGTTACCAGTCCGTGCGAATTCGTGCGAATTCCATTCGTGAATGGATAAAAGCGATCCACTCGGCTCCATGGACCCCCATGACCATTTCCGAGAGAGAGAACAGTGCAGCGAACTTTACTTCGCAGCAAATTGCGAATCAAAAGGGACGTTTTTGTTTGGATAACTTGCTGGGGATTCTACACCCTTTTTCGAGCGATTTAGGTTGTTTGGAAACCCTTCGCATGAGTTTCGGGGCCGGTAGAGACGTCTCTCGAGCACTGGGCAATTTTAGGATCCAGTCGCTAAATGTTCTGATTTCGTAACACTTGTTACGAATCCCGTAATCAATTTTAATTTAAGCATCAAGACGTTTCTTTCAATCCACATCATTTTTAGTCTATGCTATCTTTTGTGAGTTGGACACATCGAATTGAACCTGCTTTCTCATACTACAGTCGAGCTTTTTTACAACTTATAGAAGCTAGACGAATTTAATAATATTAACGCTTGTGCTATATAATCCAAACATGGTTTACGGCATCAATAAATAAATATTCTATCAGAAGAAATGTTCAATTTTCGAATCGAAGAAGCTCCTAGTGCAAAAGGTTGGAACTGAAACTTTGAACAATAGTATAGCAATTTTTACTGGCGCTTCAGAATCGCCATTCGAGTGCAAAGGGTGAATACAGAATGCATGGCTCGTTTGCGATGGAAATAGATGTTGATGATTGCGCAGGACACGTGTATCGTTTATCGGTACACTCGATATTCGCCATTCGCCTGGTGAAAGACAAGACAGGAGTTCGGGTAACTGGACACCCAAGGGAGCATCCTACAAAGAAGATCCACTAACATCAATCTTCTCTCCAATCAAACATTCAATAACACGGTCCAACAAATTTCAACTTTTTTCCGACGTTTCGATTCTCGCTATATGGTTCTTATAGAGTTTTCTGCGCTGATTCCGAATCTGTGCTTAACGTTTCTCCTAGATGCACAGTTTTTTAGAAATTTGAGTCTAGAAGAAAGTCATACTTTTTGACATTGAACAAACATTGTGATGTCATTATAAAAGAATACAAAATACAATACGAAATCTTTTACAATAACATCACAATATTTGTTCAAAATCAAAAAATATGTCTTTTTTTGAAACTCAAATTTCTCAAAAACTGTGCGTCTAGGAGAAAAACTCTACACGAATCACACGGTGAGAATCGAAGCGTTTTTCGGCTATCGGACCGTGTAATCGAAGAGAACAATTCTCCAAAAGGTTCCGCAAAGAAAAACTGGTTCAGCGCCGTTCAAATTCCCGTAGACTGACTCAATTTTCGCAGCAACGCGATCCGCGTGAATCAACGAGAAGGCCGATGAGTTTTAATAAAAAAAACGCGGCGCAGATTTCTTCAGGGAGCGAGAGGATAAAAAATACGAGAGACCAAGACTGCTGAGAAGAGGAAGAGAGAAAGAGAGGGAATACAGCAGCGAGGGTGAAACTTTATTTAACGTCCGCCTTATGCGGCAGAGAAATAGGAGCAAAGTGAACAAAGAAAGCAAGAGAGCGAATAAGAGAGAAAGAGAGAGAGAGAGGGAGAGAATCTCGGCAGTTGGCAAGCGGCGAGAAGATAGCGGCGACTTGCTTGTTCGCGCGTGAAGCATCGTCGAAGATTTCTCAGCTCGCTTCAGCAACGCGTCACATGAAAATTTCGTTTGGTAGTTGAAGAGCTCGCACGCGCGCTGATCCGAAATTAGCAGTGACTTCTCGCCTGCTCCACGGAGAGGTAGTACCGGTACCTACGGTGTCAGCGTCTCGCTACCTTTTCATCGAACGACCGCGGATGAAAGCGTACCAGAGAAAATGGGTTCGTCGTAACGAGCTGTGATTTCTCGCTTGTCAAATTTCTTCGCTGGTTAACGTCCGGCTTCCCGCCGTTTTCCAGACATTAATGAAGCAGAACGCCGCCGGGGAAAGAGCTGCTGGATGCTCCCAAATCTGCTAGTCCGTCGCTTCGAACTAGATTTTTGGGGGTGCGTTCTCGCTTTCGGGTGGACCATCGTCTTCCCGAGTGAAAGATTTAAGACGAAGACTCTCGACTATTGTAAATCAGACTGATTTACGCTTTTCTTCGTTGCCGTTCGTTTATCTATTCATTTGTGCCATTAATTGGACTGACTATACAGGGTGTCTCAGGCAGGCCACCTAAATATCTCCTTTATTTTTAATAACACGAAAAATATTTATGGCATAATTTTTTATCGCATAATTTATCATTGCATGGTTATTCAAGTAGAAAATTTAAACTTTACTAAACAATGTAACTTGTACTCAAAATAAAAAAAACAATAACGTACATTTGAGTTGGCTTTGCATGGTGTTAGAAAGTTTGGATAAAGCGGTGAAAAGCGAGTACAAGTGGCCGAGAGATAGAATCGGTGCCTAATCCTCGTCAATCGATTCAGAACGATTTTTAAGTGTTTTTTTTATAAAATAAATAATATTTGCGTATGGAACTAAAGAGCCGCAGCTTTGCATCCAAAGAGCCGCAGGTTGGCGACCCCTGATCTAACCAACTCTCTATTAATTTGAACAAGAACCGAAAAAAGTAGGTGCCACCACTGTGCAGAATCGCCTCGCACGTACCCATCTATTCTTCTCTCGCTGCCCCCATCTTTTTTCTCGGTACGATTGAAACCGATCGAGCCAGACAGAATAAAGAAGTCACCGAATGGATTTCCAGCGGAACGGAGACGATCGACCGCGCCAAAACGCCACACACCGCCAACGCCGGTAGAAGAAACCACGCCGCTGCGTCGTCCAAGTACGGTTTCTTGCCACGTAAGGCTTGGACCACGCTCGTGAATCTACCACGGGGGTTATCAATCTTCCCTTTGGCGAACCGTGGCCAGGGTTCAACACGACAGAAATTACCCCGACAGGCATCTATATTGCGCCAGCCGAATCGGCGCGCGACGGCGGCGTCTGCACAGCATCACTCGAAACCGTTCTTCTGGAACGCGCAACGGTTTATTTTCGAAATTTCTCTCCGCTCCGTTCACTGAATCGAACCGTCCACCAAAGCATTAATATCAGGTCGTTTGGAAAGCCTTTTCGTTTTCTTAACTCCATTTAGAATAAGTTTACAAATATCAAATGGATCCAAATTTATTTAGATTATTATTTTAGTTCTTTTATTTAGAATTTATTTAGTTTCACATTTTCTTAAAGGATCCCGTGCTCGTAGAATTTCTGTTTTCTATTAGCAAAACGTCCACCAATAATAACTGAACTGCGGATCTTTCAGCGAGAAACAGAAGCTAAATTGAATGTAACTTCTTCCCTTAATGATTTTCATAAAGAAGAAATCGTATATTGACCTCTTCAATTTTCAAAATTTTTCAACAATTTCATCTACTCAATTTTCCTGCAAACGCATAGAGATCCGCAGTCTAATAATAACAAATGGAAGCGACGCCATATAAAAACAGAAAGCGAATAAACTCTCTTTTCAATCTGCTTATCACCCAAAAAGAAGGACCTGTGGCACCATGAAAATCTCTCTGTGCCCATACACCCAAGCTTAATCCAGAAGCCCAAAAGCTATGACGCTTTTCACGCCAAATAACATCACAGACAACAATTTCCTCGAGGATCCGTGAAAACGAGCTCATTAATTCCACGGCGATCAATCTCCCTCGATCTTCCGGCTCAGGGATGAAGGATCTACACGCGTGGGATCCATGAAATTCTAATTCCCGTTGGATCTATGAAATACTGGATCCTCTGGGTCGATCCTGCGTTCGCGTTACACGGGAGGCTTTCCCGTGGAATTTTCATCGGGGTTCAGGGATGCTCGGGACTGATAACCGTTGGAAGTCGTTGATACGCTGCCAGCGAGAGAAAGAGAGGGAGAGAAAGGGAAACGACGCCTTCATGGTGCCGGAGATTCGTATACTGGATGCCGAAGAGCGTGGAACGCGTGCTGCTCCTTCTCTGCAAAGGCTGTTCTCTGCTCGTCGCACAAAGAATTCCGCGCCGGCACAAAGGATCAGAGCAAAAAAAATACGCTGCTCCTCCCTCTCTTTCTCAATGGCGAGACATAGGAAAAACCCTGGCTGCCAAGTTGAAACTTCGTGGACCGAAAGAAATTCAAGCGGGAGAGAGAGAGAGAGGGAGTTTGGCCGGTTGCCTTCGCGAGATACATGCTACTAGCTCCCGGCTAATTACTATTTATCGTTACCGTCTCAAGGATCCTCGCCACCGTTTGTAATTATTCTTCTCGCTAATTTGTACCTCACTGGCTCAGATGTCAATCGAAATTTCGATGTGCACGGTGAACTAAAATTACGTTCGGACGTGTCGTCCTGTTGGAAAGGAACACATTTGATTCGACTGCGGATGTTTATGCTATTTTCAATTCTTGTGGACGAATTCTTAAGAAGGTTGTGACAATTGTAATTTTATGTTCGTTGGTAACAGCATTTGTAGATCCGAAATAAATAAAACTAAGACTAGAATCTGTTGAATTTAACTCCAGCATTTTCTGACTTACTGAAAACACTGTAACAGGTTTGGTTATTGAAAGAAGAATTTCACCTCGATCCTCCGTGTTCAGCAACCAACATAAACAATTTTGATAACGTTCTCGGCGGAACGGTTCGGTCAAGTATATTTTTTGAAGTTATACCTGATCGAACCGTTGCGCCCGAGAGCATGATTATATTTTTGTTTGTGACAATCGTACGATCGATAACTGAAATTACATTTATAAACAATTTTGATTTCAAGTGAAGATCCGCCGTGTTCTATTCATTAATAAAGCTTGATAAGCTTCGCACCGCCGAGACGCGGGCCAAAAGAAAAAGTGATGGGTTCCCGATAACAAGATCCCGTTCCCCGGAAAGTGCAAAGTCAGTATTACAGACATGAGAGGCAGAGTAGTTAGGGGAACAGCCGTGGCAATTATCTCGCGCGTAGTAGCGTCCAAACAGCGAGTCGCGGAGACTATCGTTGCGGGAAGAATGCCTTGAAAGAATAAGAGGAAGGAGAAGAAGAAAGGCGAAGGTACACGACGGTTAAGGGTGGGACGGGTGGGAAAAAAGAAGAAGGGGTTGGTTGTACCGAAACGTTTCAGAGGAAAGCCAGCGGCCTCGCAAGAGTTTCTTGCTTGGAAGGATTTTCGGCCGGAGTTGTTCTGTTCTTTCGAGCTTCTCTTTGATATTATGCGGAGCGGGCGAGCACCACCACCGCAAGGGATGAAATATCGTCGGAGTTGCGATACGCTGCCGGAGGGGATGAGGAGGGATTTAAACGACCCGCCTTGCTATCGTTATACTCACTGCTCTCTCTCTCTCTCTCCCTGTCTCTCTCTCTCTCTCTCTCTTTCTCTATTTCTCTCGTGCTTTCAGCGCACGTTACACGCGAGCGTAATGGACAGCATACGGGGGATGAAGACGGAGAGAGAAAGAGGGATAGAGAGAAACGGGGAGAACGTAACGAGTAAAATGTCATTTTCTGCGGTTCTTGCCGGCTCCGGGAACTTCATGCCGCGGCTGAAACGCGCGCTGAAGGATATTAACGAGCGAACGACACCGTACTCCCAACGAACACCGACCCGGAAACACGTACAGGCCACATAGTGCGTCGAATCAAGCGGCTTTCCGAATAAATATCAAATTCCAAATTTTTACAGATTATTCAGACCTGCTTCTCCTTGCTCAAGCAATTTATCGCTGCAGAGTTATCGATTTGATACTGTTTCGAGCGTGTGCCGCATCGAACGGAGCTGCTTTGGGGGTGAAAATCAAATTGGGCATTTTTACAGATTACTCGGACCTGCTTCTCCTTGTTCAAGCAATTCATCGCTGCAGAATTATCGATGTAATCTTGTTGTAATTGTATCGCAACGTGGTGTGTCGCACAGAGTTACTTTCGGGATGAAAATGAAATTTTTTAACTTTTTTTTGTCGATCGTAACGGTTAAAATCTGTCTAGAAAAATCGTCCTGAGAATCGTTGTACGGAGGCGAGTTTCGAGCATAAGCTGCGCCACTTTATCGGATGGCGGATTCTAACGATTATTGCTGCAGAAAACGAAGATTGATGCAAGAGCCCGTGGCCCGAGGTTCCAAGGGAGGGAACGGAATAATTGAGACGGCGAATCTGGAGATAAATTGGCAAAAGTGCGTGGACAAGTGGGCCACGAGTCTTGCAATTAACTCTCTGTCGTGTCGGACGACTTTGATGTCGTGCCTATATAATTAAGTGGAACGAGAACCGTTTGATACTGGCGAGATAAAATTGTAATTCGCGGCGGTGCAGGTATCGCACTGGGTTCGAGAAGTCTAGCCTTAGTCTGGAAAGATAAAATTTGAAAAATACGAAAGTAAAAGTTGATGATTAAGTAATTGTATCGATCTAGCCGCGACGATTGAAAAAATAGTGAAGAGCGTCCGTCTGGTATTCAAAACGAAGAGGTATAATTGGAAGTCTAGCCTCGGTCTGGAAAGATTAAATTTAAAAAATACGAAAGTAAAAGTTGATGATTAAGTAATTGTATCGATCTAGCCGCGACGATTGAAAAAATAGTGAAAAGCATCCGTCTGGTATTGAAATCGAAGAGGTATAATTGAAAGAGTAAAACCAGGTTGATACTCTCGGTTAGTTTAGCTGATTCTCGGTGTGCCGAATTGATTTCGCCGGTACTCCCAAACCGGGTATGATGTTCGCAGTATAAATAGAACGAGAGACGGCAGAGAGAGAGAGGAGCTAATGAATCTTGCTCGTGACAAAATACCGTCAAATATTATCTAGTCCGCGTGGGCGGCGGAATTCCGAGAGCTAGACTCGGGAGGAGCCTGTCGACGGTCTGGTTAACTCAATTAGAGCAGTCTGGTCCGGCAAACGAAGGATCCCCGTTCGAATCAGGGTCCGGCAAACCTACAGCCTTCTCTCTCTCCCTTTTCCTCTTCGCGTCTTCAATTATGACAGACTAAACAGAAGAAGCATGAATGGCGCAGACATTGCTCCGAAGATCCGGCTTCGTTGAGGAAACAAAACGGAACGACTTTATCAAACATCGTAAAAGAGGAATATATAAAACGTATATACAGCCGGGGTCAATATGAAATGGACACTCGTGAAGATCGAAGAACTTTTTTCAAATTGGTTCGAAGGTCTTGAATTTCTTTAAGATGTTGGACAGATTAGTTTGCTAGAGAACGAGCAAACAAAAATTTGGTTAGATTGCAATCGATGGGAATCATACATAATTTAAGAAACTTAAAAAAAGTATCTTTAGTTTAGGAGATATTTTCAATGCAACGTCTATTTACAGAATAGGTTCAATGTGGCAACCATTTGCATTAGCACGCTTAAATATCTCCTAAACTAATGATTTTTTTATACAAATAGATTAATACTTTTTTGTAAAGAATATAAAGGAGCATCAGCTGATGCAATAAAAAATATATGATTTCATTTAAAACAACATTAATCACCTTCATATGTCCATTACACTTCCGCCTACAAAAAAATGTACCATCAGAATGTCCCCTCTCAAAACCATTCAACTTATAATGACGTAAATCTTGATGGCAAAACGTGGCGACCCATCCCGTATAAGGTTGTTCGAACATGATTTACGTAATGTTTAATTTTATCATTCGAGTACATTTAACCCTTCGGAATTTAATTTACAGGCTCAGAACGAATAAATTCACAGAAACACGGAGAGCGCATTTGCGATCGTCGCTCTGAATGGTTTCCTAATCGCCGCCATAACAGCGTTCGATAAAAACCGTTCATCGGGCTTGGAGTGGCTCGTACGTGAACGAGGGACGATTACGAAGCATCAGAACCACGGTATAGCCCCGTTAACGGGTCTCCTTCTTCAAACCAGTTCGATTTTTCCGTGGAGAACGGTTTGCAGCCGTGTGGATCTCGATGGCCGATGGAATTCGTGGTCGAAGTAGCAGAGCGGAGCTGCCGGTAATTAATCACCGGCCATAGAAAAGGAGAGGGGAAAAAGAAGCAGAGAGAGAGAGAGAGAGTCAAGGTCCCGAGGAGGCTCGATGGACCGTTCGATTCGTGGCGCGCGCGTTCGAAGCGTTAATTAGCGTTTTATTAGTGGCCGGGAATCGGAGACGACGAAATAAAAATAATAGAATCGCCACGGCTAAGAGAAAGAGAGGGAACGCAAGGTTCTCCGACAGCCTTTTAACCCTTTAAAAGTCAGCTTTTTGTTTGTACGCGCGCGAGGTCGACGCCACGCTACGTCTCGGTTTTTGCGGGATTAGGCGAGGAAATTTATACGTTGGCCGACATGCGGAGGGGCGGAGGAGGCGTCGCGAGCGATATACTCGCGCGAGGAAATTTACTGCCTCCGACAACCCTCGTTCCTTCGTGTCTAACCCCCTTTCGTCCCGAAAACGTCACGGGACCGTTTGTCCGCGGACAGAGGGGCTATGCGATCGCCATACACAGCGCAACTTTGTTTCGTATAGAAAGTTCGCGCAGGTAACAAAGAGAAAAATATAGGATTCCGGAGGAACGGGGAGATCGATGTACGCTTTCGTTGATAGAAAATACTGTATTCAAACTGATTAACGCTAATGTCGGTCCATGTTTTCTATTTTATATTTTCCATTTCTATATAGAAAGCTCTGTGATTTTGCTTACACGCACAACGAACCATTCATCCTACAAAAATGCATTTACAAAGTGACGGATATTTCTGAATGCGCGCGACGCGTCGTTCGGAGACAGCCTTCGATCGTCCTGCCAATTAAAATCCTGCGCCTATTTTCTGGCGCGCGAGGCAGGCTGGCTTCATGAGCTGGGCAAATTCAAAAACGCGCGAATTCATTTCGAAGCTTATAATGCTCGGTCGTGCTCGTACGCGATATTAAAACGGAGTACGAGCCGGGTACCGTTCTGTTTGCTCTTCTCTTTGCGATCCCGGAAGAACGGGCGGAACGCGCGCTGCAATCGAAAGGGTAAAAACGTCCAGCGTCCAAAGGGGGTGGCGAAACGAGCAAAAGGAGGCCGACAGAGAACCGAGAGTGAGAGGGAGAGAAATAAAGAGAAACTGGTAGCACGAACAGAGAGAAAGAGCCGACGGTGAGAGCGAGAGAAAGAGAAAAGGTAAAAAGTCGGAGCTTTGGCCGCGCGAAGGACGAAACGCTGTCGTCCGCGCAACGTTTTCTCTCTCCTCTCCACAGCCTTTCGTCTCCTTCCCATTTTAAAATGCTACGTGCCTGGCATCGCTTCCTGCGGTTCCCTGCCTTCTCTTTTCTTCTATGCATGTGAAATTCGCATTAAGCGACCGACGACCGCCTCCTACGCGAGCGAGCAAGCGCGCGCCTTTTTTCTACTCGCTTCTCGTCTTTCAACCCCTGCCCCCACTCTTGTTCCCAGGCTCGTCGAGTTAATTGCGCGTCTACCGCAAATATTTTTTCTAACCCCAACTCCCGGGGCCAATTCAATTCGTCGCGACTTGTCCCGGAGTCGTGAAATTTTCGCGTGCAAACTGCGCCAGAAGTGACAGCCAAGAACACGAGTTCGATACATAAGGCAGCACATATAGTAATGCAAAAAGCGGGACCTCGTACTGCCCCGTCGAACTAGTTTGGACTGTGAGAATGGGGCCTTTTCTAATAACATCCTGGATGAAAGGTTTTTAGTGGCTTTTTCGTAATTTTTCCTCTCATCCTTAAGGAGGCATCAGACCCTTGCACATTACTAGAATATTACTAGAAAAACAAGTGAAAACAGTGTTTGCAGGAAACGACGTTTTGTTTTTATACAAGCATGTTCTTGATGTTGCTTTACCTTCCCCTTTACCGTGAGCCCTCACACAATTCGTAACATGCTTGCATAAAGACAACAAGTCATTTCCCGCGGACACTGTTTTGTCGATGACATCAATGCTAATGATAAAATAGCAATCGATACAAATGTATATTCATCGCTGTTGCCAAACTGTTCTTCAACAAGGAGGTTGGTTACGCTGATAAATACTCTACAATCAGAGGTTCTGGTACCCCCTTAAAAAAAGGATGCGCCGAAAGTGTCCTCGCCGAGGGATGGTCAAGGGAAATGCTGGCAGGGTGGATTTGTTGGGTTGTTTCGGGTGTTTCCGGCGAGCGAGGGTAAGCGCGAATCCTACAGATTTTGTTCTTTGTCAAAGTAACACCATGCGCCGTTACGCGTGTTTATTGGTCATGTTTGTTACGAGAGGGAAAAGTATCGATCCTCGAGCAATATTACGACGCGCGTGTACGGGATTTTCTACGAGTGCACGTTCTAACGGAGGACACGAAGATTATTGTCTTCGAACTCATTATAGGTGAGCGAGTCCGTTGGTATCAAGATATATGACCCCCGTTGATTCGAAAATTGTGCTTAAGTACGGGAACGTCATTGCAGAAGTCATCGCGGCCATTAAAATGCAGTGAACGTCCGCTTCGGTGGATACTAGCTGCTGGAATTAATTACCAATTACTCCAGCCGGAGCTTCTTAGAACTGTGCCTTGAACCAGAATTCTCGGGAACGCGAGCGAGGCTTCTGAAAATTTAAATACTCGACAGTCTACCCGAACGGGGGCCTAATTAATTGTCAAGCTGTCGCTGCAGTCGACCTGACAAATAATTTAATCGGTGCCAAACAAGACCACTCCGAAAAGTGCAATCCTCGGAGAAGAATTTTGATCTAACACGCACGGTATCTACAAAAATCAACGGACATTATCTTCAACGAAATGGTAAGTAGAGAATGCAAACTGGAAGCTTGATTTCATTTTATACGCTAATTTCAATTAAACTGGAGGGTAATTGGAATTAAATTATTTGAATGAATGTTGAAGAATAGGAATTGAGAAATTGTGGGATGGCTGTAGACGGCTCTAAAATCGACATTCAGAGACAAACAATTACTCCACTTAAATTTCAAGTATTTTTAATTAATTTTAAGTAGAAAATACAAGATATAATAATTTAATTTTATCGGAGGTTAATACGGTATTTATGTAGAAAGTTTAATATTGTTAAAAGGTTTTATTGGATTTTTACAGTAATTTAATATTACTGAAAGTTAATATTGAATTTATATACAAAATTTAATATTATCGAATGGTGGTATCGAACTTATATAGAAAATTTAATATAATTGAAAGTCAGATTTCATTTACATTCTCATTTTTATTTCATAATACGGTTCGTTTAATAACAACAAATTCGAATAATTGTCGGGGACATGTGGACGGCAGTGTATCGCATGCGCTGTGAATCTGAAAAAGCATCCCCTGCCGCAAGAGCACGAGACCTATGAATTAAAGCAGAATACGTAATACTTAAACAGAACAAAATAGCAAAGAAAAAATGGGAATGATATGGATAAATTTAAACAGAAGAAAATAGCTGAGGAAAAATGGAAAATGACATGGATAAATGTGGCGTTTTACGATATCGCGAGGCCCTGAGCAATTCATTTAGCCTCGACCGGCGGCGTGGGCGATAAATCGCGAGCGCGGACAGGGTGTTCGGAAAAATTTCTAGCCAGGGAATTGAAACACGAAGGAAAATGGCTCGGAGCGTTCCACGTTTGTTCCGCAACGTTCCGTGTGGGTGTTGCCTATCGCGCCGCGTCGAGAAACAATCAAATTCGGTCGGCACGGTGGCGCGGGGGTTGGATAGTGAAAAAGCACACGATCACAGAAGAAAAAGCGACGGTCCGGTGACGGGCCGTCGACAGCCTGTTCCCGATAGCGGCCAGCATCGCGCAGACGTTTCCATTTTGTTCGCCTGAAATGAACTGTTCGCGGGCCGATCGCGTCCTGTTGAAAAATCCGACGTGAAACGTTCTCCCTCTCTCTTTCTCTCCAACGAAATAAATTCCCGCGGCTCGTTTCTCTCCGTATAATTCCGGCGCGTCGCCAAATCCAAGCCCTTCTCCCATCGACGAAACCCGCGATCCTCGAATAATAAATATTTCAAACGTGATGGATCGCGTTTGAGTCACCGAGAAACGATCTATACCTGATGGATAACTCGGAGCTTCGTTAACATTCGGTTTTATAGCTTTTGCTCGGACGAGGCAAGATTTTTAGCTAGACTTCTGCGTCCCTTGCGAATCTTCACGCGTGCTCGTGTTGGGTGTGATTTATCGATTACGGTGTTTCCTCGGTAATTGTCCAAAACGATGACTTCATGATCACCTGTAAAGTCTTATACTAACGTATGCTATTGTAAACCAAACACGGTTACGGCATCAAGAAATAAATAAATAACTGTCCAAAACCGGAATACTATTCTCTGACCACTGAGAAGCGTAAACATAACTTTTCAATTTTTCATTATTCTTTTATGGGCCTTTGAACAAGTCGTGGCATTTTTCTGGTGAAAATCATACCAATTATAATTAGTTCTTAGATGGTTCGGAGCCCACCTTATAAATTGTAGATCCCTTCGCGAAATATCCTTAGCAAAGAGTTGAGAGCGACGTAGCGATACGCGCATGTCTTAGGTGCACGGTTTAATCATTTACACAGCTGTTTCCGCGATGAAAATATTCTAATTAATTACGGAAAGAAGTAAGCGGACTCGGTAGAATCGGAGATTGCAGCGGAAGAGTGCAATTTTCTCCGACTTCCTGTATCTAATCGAGACTGCTAGTCCGTCTATTTCCCATCGAGGCGAGGGTGTCAACGAAATCCCCAGGCACTCGACGTGTTTCCAAAGACACTAAACGTTCGTTACACCGTGGAGGTAACTGCGGGGGCGGCCGTGGAGGATTGGTCCCGCGATCCAGTGTTTGTCTTGGGATGATCTCTGCGGAGGATCTACTGGCGATGACCCTCGGCGAGATAGCACTTCGAGACGTCTCGATACGTGGGACATGCTTCTCAAACACTTGCGCGAGACTGCCTCTAGCCGGAGAAAGAGGAAAATAGGAAGTTGAAGACAGGAAGATAAAGGGAGAAAGAGGTTCTTTCTCGGTGCTAAGGAGACAGAACTGAATGGCCGTCGTGAAACGCGCATTACGGTTCTCCGTGGGACTGTTGATACCACCTGTTACTATGCACACCTACGCCAACAGCCACCTACGCATCCGAGAGTGCGTCATTGAAAAAATCGAGCGTGGCGCCCGACAACGGGTCGGCTGATCAAATTAATTCTCCAAAGCACACCGGGTGTCTGCTAAATACCGATCTCTATACTTTTCTTCTACGCCTCTATGCCCTCCTCCATCCGTTTCGATTAACTTTCACGAACAACCTCTCTCCATCTTGCCTGGCTTGTCTCCCGAGGGAATCATCGGGACGGGCTAATTAAACGAACCGACCGGCAAACCTGACGCGACGCTATTGTTCGAGGTATCGACTTTTTTTTTCGTCGGCTCCAGCTCCGAAGGAAAATCTCGATTGTAATGACGCGGGAGAATAGGGCGTACGAAACTTCGCCGAGAGGAGATCAGCGTGAATCCCTTGGATCGAACGGTAGAGAGACCTCGAATTCGCGGGATCGTAATTTTAATCGTTAGGGAAATATATAATGATACAGTGTGCTTGCTGTCGAACAGCCAAATTCGAAAATGAATTTTTCTTTATGGAATTGTTAGAACGGTTACACTTTTAATTGATTGTGATCTTCATGCACTCGTGGCTTATAAAAATGCTCGAGTACGAATTCAACAGCATCCAGTACGGTTTTATGTATTTTTAATGTACAAATGATATGACCAGTAAAAATAGAATTTTATTTGGTACCACTTTTGTAAAGTTAGTCTACAATTATTTAAAACTGCATCAACATCCGCAATCTAGTTATAATTCTTGTACCATTCGTGAAAATATTTCTTGCATTATTGAATTCGTACTCAATAAATTCCTGAACGTATTTAATATTGTGGTAAACAACAAATCGGATTAACCCTCACACGTTCCACAAAAATAACTGCATATAAGAGACAAGAATAACAATTCACCCATTTTTATCTTACGCGTTCAATCAATACATTATTTTTTATTCGTAGCGTCACATTTTTAAAAAATACATTTCACAACGTAGAAATAAAAGGATGTGTAATTGTACAGTATGTGGAAATATTGAATGGGTGATATTTCACCCTGAGCAACGTGTGAGAATTAAAGAAATCGTATAAAATGTTTAATTAAAATCATATAAAAATATTTCCCGGAAGAAAAATTCGCTTTTCGTGTTAGGACAGCTGCGAGAGCAAAGTTTTTAGCATGATTGGGATAATCGGAGAAGAGAAGATTGTACCATTTGCAATGAAACGGTCACAGATCCAATTTGCCTCCCACGAGAAACGGTCGACCGGAACGAAGCACGTGATCACTGACTACAGCCCGTGACTATCTCTCACTGTTAAACGCTAGGCTGAGAGAATCCAATGAACCGGGGGAGGGCAGCCGAGATAGCCAACTGGCGCGAAGTCAACGCGAGCTCATTTGGGTCCGGGAATTAATTAGCGGGAACAGGGCGGGTGATGTCGAGCTGCCTCGCGGGATTTTTCTTCTCGAATCGCTGCGCTGGCAATTACTTGTCGCTCGATCACTGTGTGACTGTAATTGGACTGAGATAATGGTGTGACGCTAACGCGTTAGGACCGCCGAATCACAACTCCTGGGGAACTTGTGGAAGTTTCTGGTCTGAAATAATCTACAGTGGGTGCACAAAGTATTCGTACACCTTTCAAAATAACGTTCTTATAATTTCACCATCGACCTGATTTTTGTTTAATTAATTTGAAACATTGGTTTACGAAATGATACGCAAAAAAGATTTGACAAATAATTATAATTTACAAGGTTACGTGTAAAAATGAGAAAGGCATTTTCGAAAAGTTTTTTATATGGGCCGTCAAAGAACATTTAAAATACATGTTTCGTACATCTATGTTACTTTTTTATTAAGCATTCCAGATCTCAGATGAGATCTATTTCTGCTGCGTAAAGGTAAATTTACAGTAAATACATATTTATACATACATAAACCATATTGAATCAAATTAAATTCGTAGTTTACAGTTTTTTAGGAAATTCAAAATAAGAAAACGAGTGGGGAGACTTTTAGTATGTTTACCTACAAATTAATTCGAACAAAATTGACTTTTTTTTATATAGTTGTTGGGAAAATACCGTTACTGGACTAAAGAGAATTTACAGCTGAAAGTGAAGAGGAATTTGCGAAACGAGTAGTAACATCGTGAAGCACCCCTAAATCATCGATGCCCGTTCGATAATCGATAACAGGGTCTCTGTCCGTCGTCTTGGGGTTGCGCAAGGACACGGAAGATTTCGAGGGGGTGAAAACGGTGGCCCCGGAGGTTAAGGGTGGAATCGACTCGCGACGGAAAAGCGGGGAGTGCGGGAGAGGGGGATGAAGTCGGAGGAGAGCCGACGGACGGAGGGAAAAACGACGAGTATCTATGGAGGGATGAGCTGTTGAGGGGGTGGGTGGAGTCGTGTCTGCGCGCGAGAAGGGATGGTGGAAAGTGGCGAAGGGGCTGGCGACGTTGGAACGAGTTAACCGGGAGGTGGAGAGGGATGAGGGTGAAAAAAGGACGAAGGACGTCGCCGGTCATGGACCGACGGGCGAACGGCTGCTGGTTCGAGGCACGAACTATAGTATATGTAATGCTGCGAACGGCGGCGGCGCAGGGGCGGGTGTCGTTGACGAGACTGGCGCGGAACCGGGGGTGAAAAATAATCGTGGATGAGCGAAGCGCCGATGGACGGGGTACTTTTCATCCCGACATTACCGTGATTAGTAACTCCGCTACTTGCCGACAGGCTGTCGCTCCTAATTTTTTCGGGAACTAAAGCGTGAGCACGGCCCCGCGCCGTTTAATCTTTTAGCGCCGAGGAGTTCGAGATTCTTATGGCGACCGTGTTAGGTTAATGGGAATTGTGAGCTACGATGCGTTCCGCTGTTTTTTTCGTCTCGATGGATGTCGTCGGGAGATTCTTCTGAAATTGTTCCGAAGCGAAAATCCGACCCAGTTGTTTTGGGGAAGAACGATTTAAATGGATTGATTTATCGCAACTCGCCATTTCTCTCTGATCTTCTTGCTTTTAACTTTCAACCCCTTGCTATGTTTTAACGAGTCGCAATCGTCACGAAGATTTGCGCTTTCTTTTTAAATGAAATCAAATTTGATTCCTAGGTCATCTAGATTTAAACATCCAAATAAATGTTGGTTTTCTCTTCTACGATATTGTTGAATTTGAATTGTATTTTAAGAGTGAGCAAATCATTTTTTGACTCACTGTATATCATAATTCGTAATGGTTGTACAATAGTTTACGCGAGTTTGTTCGACGCCAAGACGTTCCCAGGATACACCCTCCGATTCTACACAGTGACAGCTCGATTGACCATCCCCAATTAATTTGTCGAATCGTAAGCCACTCGAGAGGACTCTCACCCGAGAACTTCTCGAGGACATCTTCCGTTGTTGGCGGGCACCCTTGGGTACACAATGGGAAAATTTTCCTGAAGCTTTCGTGCGGATGAAGGGTCTGTGGTAGGATCTTATTTTATCTCACTTGGCTTTCTCGAGGATCTTTACGCAAGTTTCCTATTTTTAAATATTGGAACAGAGGGGGGATTTATTAGACTTCTTGGTCGAAGACCTCTTGGTCGTAGGTACGGTAGCTAGTTGAGTTAAGAGTGTCTGCTAGGTGTGTTATTTTACGACTCGACTGAGCTTTATGCAAACTCCTATTTTTAGAGGTGGATCACTTGTGTCGACTCTAGTGCTGAAATAAAATCGAACGACCATCTATAATTTTTCTTGAAAATTCTAAAAGGTGAATTTGGACGCGGATAAAAATATTGTTATCATTGTTCGAAATATTGTTTAGATCAACTTTGTTTCTACGTTCTCAGTGCACTAGTTCGATCAAAATGATCGAACCAGTGCGAACATAGAAACATAGTTAACAACAATCTACGATCGACGTAAGGAAACATTTATTGTTTAGATTATTAAATATGTTGGTATCTAATCAACAGACCGCGGATGTTCGTGGAATTTTCAATTTTTCTATACGAAATTTAAGAAAGTAGCACCAAATAAAATTCTATTTTCAAAACAAATAAAAATCGTACTAAATCCACTCCAGATTTGACCGACAACACTTTTAACCGATAACGACTTGAGACAACCACCTTAGTTAGCAAAACTTGTCGGTGCAATCTGGTGTCGGTCAAAATCGTTGTCGATCGAAGTTGTTATCGGTTAAATGTTGTCGGTGAAAACCGTGTCGGGGAAATTTGTGTCATTGATTTCCATGGGACCCTTGCAGTGCAGGCTCGAAGACTCGTCAATCTCAGTGTAATATTATAGATTACATAGGCAACAGCGTCGCACTCATTCTCTAACCAAGGTACTCGATACTACCTAGTACATATTGAGAGAAGGCAACGGTATCAGTTTATCGCTTTCTTCGTACACATCGATTTCAAACAGCTGCAAACAGATAAGAAATGCAACAACGGGAGAAGTATCAGTCGAAAGGTTTCAGCCTTTTCCCAGGGGGTAGAGGATTAGACTGAAACAAATCCAGTGATCAGTGTTCATTTCGAGGTACAACGCGCAATCCTACGTTCCCGGGCTCCGTGTTCCATAATCCTGTGTTCGACTTAAAAGTGGCTGGGATTATTCGCGGGAAAAAGTAAGACACAGACTGTGCGCGCAAGAAAGAGGGAGAAAGAGAATCAGCCGCAGAAGAAGCACCGTGCACAGCCTCTTGCGAGTAGATTCGCAATCCCCGACGCTGCTCAAAGAGCCCGGCAGTATTTCAATTCACAGCTGGATGGATTCGTCGTGGAATCGCGTTACCGCAATATGGGTAGGAAAAGTATGAAGAGGATCGAGTCCCCTGTGCGCCAGCACTCGCTAGCGTATTTTATTCCCCGTCGATGTTCTCCTTTACGCTCCACCGAGGACACCACCATTATGCTATACCGTATACATCTCTACCTTGGTTCGCCGCCCGCATCATCGCTATACAACCATTTCGACGAGTGCACGGACAATTTCCTGTCTATCTGTCGGATGTTGCGGATAAGCGACGTTCTGCGAGGATGATCGACGGCCAAGCGCGAAACCAGTTACCTAACCGGAGCCACCCGACGCTAACGAAGGAAGCCCTGCCCCTAACGAGAACGTTAAGTAACAGGAATCAGTCGCCGGAACTAATGGGCTGGAGTGCGCTTCCGCGGAGAGAAGGAGCCCAGGCGTCGCACGGTGTTCCAAAAAGCCGAAAAGCTGGTGTCGCACCACCGTTTTGCCGAAGCAAACAATTTTGCTCGCGTCGATGGCCGTAGACTGTCGATCGATTTGTACAGTGGATGTACACTATGTTTGTACACCTTTTACGACAGAATAACTTTTTTTGGTTTACTAAATGATCTGCAAAAAAGATTGATCAAAAATTACAATTTACAAGGTTGCATGGAAGAATAGAAAAAGCATTTCTTTGAATTTTTTTATTAGGGCCCTTAATGAAAATTTTTAATTCTGAAAATTTCATCGACACGATCGACACAGGAAAAACCGACGCGCATCGAAAGATGTACGATTCTGTGGAATTTAAGCAGAAACTGATTCAAAGTCGTGTAAAACTACGATTTTCATATGTTTTAACCGCTTGTAGCTCGTGTGTATGTTAATCGATTTCAATGAACCTTTCAGCATGTGTGTAACTAACATAGATCTACAAAACGTAAATTTTAAATTTCCATTATGTGCCCAAATAAAAAGGTTTTAAAAAATGTCTTTTTTATTTATCCTTGTAACCTTGTAAATAATAATTTTTTGTAAAATCTTTCTTGCATGTCATTTCACAAACCAATGCTTTCAATTAATTATAAAAAATCATTTAATTAAAAGTTTTATTACGCCTACTGATTTTTGTCATAAATGCGTAAAAACCGTCTAGTAATGAAATCGTAACGTTGTCCGACTTTCATCTTGAACAACAAAAAGAGGGCTGCAAAATCATCCGAAAAATTGTTCCGAAGGACGCATTCGGCCCGAGTACCGTGCAGCATCCCAGAAGGTAATATTCTCTAGCCGACCCACACACGCGAGATCCAACAACGAACGACGTGCATAGCAATTTTCCCCAGGACGAATCCCGGCGTTCTATTGTCGTCAGACCTCCGGTCGTCTGAAGGATCCTCCCCAACCCTCTCCTCCAGCCGCGAGACTGTTTTTTTCCTCCCGATGATCGTGTCAGTAGGTCGCGATCGATGTCCGAGGACGCGGGCAAACTTGACATACTTTCGCGTTTTCGACGGCAGCCGCGATGCAGCCACAGCCAACCGATGCGATAGGAATCATTATGCACCGAGTATTCGGTGAATACCACGGTTGCACGCTGCTGCGGAACGCAGTAATCAGAATTGACCGATTCGGACACATACAGAGGGAGAGAGAGAGGGGACAAACAGAAAGAGAAAGATAGGATCGATTTAGTATTCCCATTGGTGCACGCTACACCGACTCCTAGTTAACAGCCTCTGAATTTGAATATCCCCCCCCCAAACTATTTGACATTGAATCGCCAAAGAGAGAGAGGATCCATTAAGATATGCTCAATTAAAATTGAATTGCTATGAGGCAGGTGTAACCTAACGAAACTGATTCAAACTAGTAAGTTAGACGCTAAGCCGTATTGTAACATAATCATTAGACAGCGCATTTACCCAACGGCCATATGACGCTGCATTAGACAGCGAATTTGATGCTTTTATGGCAACAATGGGAACGTAGCATTTGAAGCAATGGACGTGTTAAAAATATTTAAGGACACAGAGGTATTAGTTCTAGCTTCAATAGGATAATTAAAGGAAGAATATCCAATTTTTATTCTTGGTGCCTGTATCCTGCAATCAATTCGAACATTTCTTGTTTTCCATAAACATCCACAGTCTGATAATCATGTATTGTATAATTTGTTTAATGTACAATATATGCTGGATAAATGATGATAAAAGAGGAATATGCAGGAAAAACTCGAATTTTCTAAACGAAACATGAACTACCAGAGATTGTTAGTCGTTGTTGCAGAGGTCGCGATCTTGACCGACATGATTACCCGGCTACTGTCTGTTCCAGGCTGTCAATTGTTCCAACTATACCGATGGCAGGTCCTCCATTCTCTCCGCTGCCTATCACTGTCCTCTGAAAGCGCAGTCTACTCCTAAGCGAACGCCGTGTATCTCGAGAGCTGCTTTCTAACACGATCTCCGTCTAGAGCTGCAAGTGCATTCACTCGAGCCCATTGACTCCGACGTGCATCGGCCAGATGCAACCAACACTTGGCCGAAGTCGCTGCTCGCTAAACGCACCAACTCGGAAATTGTTTGAAGTTACACGTTCGGTAAAACGTCAGTCTTCAAAACTGACCGTTTTCGTTCTATGATCTCTTGCTCGTAGAATTTCTGTTTTTCATTAGTAAAAAATAGATTGACCTTTTACGATTTCTACAGCTTCTGAACATTTTCGAAAATTATTTATTTCGGATCTAGAAAGGCTACTATTGGGTTGGCAAGAAATAAGATTTGTTCTATTACAAGATTGCGGATGTTTTTGCGATTCGAAGAAAGTATTGGGTTGGCAAAAAAGTAATTTCCGTATTCTAAAGTGAAATAAAAGCCGATTTTTCTGTTCAAGCAATTAACTTTAATCGGTAGAATTTGTTCTACTTTGTTCGATGATTTTTTGTCGTCTTTCTGGTAACTTCGTAATTCCACGCTCATGTAACTTGAAAATTTTACCAAAATTGGGTCTTGTTTCACCTTAAAATACCGAAATTACTTTCTTGCCACTTTCTTCGAATCGCATAAACACCCACAACGTTGTAATGGAGCAACTGGAAGCAACGCCATCTTTATACGAAAAACGGCTTGATGACGTATTGTTGTTACTTTTCGCTTGTAGTCAGACCACTCGGGGCAAGGAACAGAACCGTGGAACGATGAAAGTAAAGCAACGTCTACGAAACAGTTTTGATCGAGCGCGAGGAAAAGGGAGATCAACAAGGAGCAAAGCGTCTGGAATTGACTATGGCAGAGTTAGGTGGTCGGAAGGGCGGCTGCGTGTAAAGGGAAATTACCTAAATTCACGACAGACATTACCGAGGTTAAGCGGGTGCTACGGCCAAATTCGAACGGTGGACTCCTGCCAAGGGTGCAATTAATTAACCCCCGAACATCTAGCTTTCGGGGGTGGCTCCCTCCATCGAACGCGCATACCGAGGAAAGGGCTTCGAGCGACGGCCACCGGTGTACCGAACTATTTGGGTCGAAGACGAAGCAAATGCAGCGCGAATCGATCCACCGAACCGGAAGAACAAACCTGCTCGAGAGGAGGAAACTTAGTGTGGGAGGGAAAACGCAAATCGAAAGAGGAACCTCCTCGATCCACGGAAGAAAAAAGATGGAAGAAAGCGCGGTAAGGATGCAGTCTCGCGATGTTTCGGAGTAGAAAGGAAGAAACAAGAGGCCAAGGGAAGGAGCTAAGATATCGTCGGATTACTGGAGCTTTATAACGAACTCGGAAAAACCGGGGGTGGGTCTTGAAAGAAACGAGATTGCACGCCGATGAACCGCCGCCGGTTACGGCCAGATGGAAAACACGGAAAAGTATTTTCCCCCGCGGGACAGGGAATTATTTGCGGCACACGCGCAAGTGTGCATTAGTACAATGGTATCGTCGGCGCAATTATACTTCTGCCCTCTCTCCGTCGCATTTATATTCTTCTCTTCCCTTTCCCCCCCTCTCTCTCCCTTGGTAGAATAACCTACGAGCCGAATAATTCCGCCGCGAAATTAACGTATTTAGAAAACCGGTGTGGCGGGCACCCTTAAAACGACGCGGCTCGGTTCTACGGCGAAACGAACCGCGAGCGTAATGCGATTATTATCGCCGCACGGAAGAAAAATACCGGGAACCCGGGGAGAGAAAAACGAATGGGAGAATTATGAAGAGATCGTTCGCGCCGATTTCGGGACCTACACATTCTCCGCGAAGTCGCACTGGTCTCGCGCGTAATTTCCTACCCCAACTTGCGCTACCCCTCGAGAGTTAATGCGTCGTCGAACGGGTTGCATGGGCGAGGTTGGAACGGGTGCATTTCGATTAATGATTTAGCAAGATCTGCTTCTTATCGTTTTGTGGGGTGTGGACGTGCACCAATTATGAATGCGCTTTTAGCTGCATTGTAGACAGCATTCAACACCATCTGCTTAATAACTTGTAATATCTCGATTAGACTTTATGCATATACAGGAACATTGAATAAACAATATACGATATATGTATTAACATCTTGAATTTTTTAATTCGTTGAATCTATAATAGTATTATTAGTAATTATATATATAATTAATATATTAATAATTACTCCTTTGTAAAAATCATTAAGGGAAGAAGCAGCGTTCGATTTAGTTTCCGTTTCTTGCAATCCATACAGACAATTTTTAAACGCA
Organism: Lasioglossum villosulum; assembly: GCA_963971365.1. Lineage (NCBI taxonomy): Eukaryota > Metazoa > Arthropoda > Insecta > Hymenoptera > Halictidae > Lasioglossum > Lasioglossum villosulum. The sequence goes on along the minus strand of OZ020496.1, from coordinate 47,351,377 downwards.
TAAAGATTCGTAGTCTAGCCATAACAGTGAAAAATTCACCATAATCTGATTATACTCGCGCAAAAATTCCCATTGTAGACACATTCATTCAACATTCGTACCGTCCCCTTAATAATAATTTAACCGCCCACTCTGATGTTGGGTATCAGCAACAAGAATGCAACTTTTAAATCTCTATAATATTGAAAAATTCCATTTTCTCGTGGGATTTCTCTGTGTACCATCTAGCAGCCTGCCGAAAAATTGAAATGTCCGCAACTAGACACTATCAGCATAATCTCGCAATCTCCCTCGCAATTTCCCCCTCGTTTCAAAATTAATGCGTCGTCGACCAGGCAGCCTCTCGTCGCGCGAATTACATATACCAGCGAGCATTCTGAATCGCGTCTCCATAACAGTATTCCCAACGATCGTCCGCGGAACGTGAAAATGGAAAACGTGATAATAGTCGCGATTATTACTTGCCAATAAAAGGAAGAAACTCCTGAAAGAGAAGGGTTGAGAAGAAGAAACGGAGCATCGAAATGCGAGAGAGAAGTAAAAGCCGAGAAGAATGGCGGCCGTGCCGATCGCGGAAGAAGGTGGTTTACCGGGATCTCTCCATTATCCGGTATCGCGGGTAATTTTAGCGGCGTGTACCCTCCGAACGCGGGTTACCAGCGGCCATTGTTTACTTCCTCCGGTAGTCCTCGAAGCCCGTGTTCGCGAGTTTCGCGTCGTTTCTTTCTTCATCAAACCGTCGTCTCTCTCTCTAATTTTTCTCTTCAGCGTCTCTCTCCAACCCTTTCTACGTGCACTCGCCCTCCTCCCTTTCCAGAGACACCCCCTTGCCCCTTAGTAGCTACAACTCTCGTCAAGCCACCGCATTATCCCACCCTCTCACACACCGGTATTGATTCCGTCATACCACCCCCGCCGTGAAAGCCAGGGTTGCTCTCTTTGTGTGCCGGCAACCGACACACACGGTCCCGTTGCCTCCGACTGCCTCTGTGTATGTGTTCGTCGACCGTTCTACTATCTTTCTCTTTCGCCAGCTCCCTATCTTCCTTCCTCCCTGTCTCTGTTACCCTTTATCTCGTACCTTCCCTCGCTCGGTCCTTTCCTCTTTTCTAGCCTCGTCTGTCTCTCTCTCTCTCTCTCTCTCTCCCTCTCTCTCTCGCTCTCTAATTTTGTCTTGCTTTATCCTTCGCGTTGCTCTCGCTCCATCCCGCTCGTTTCTGTTTCGACTCACAGTTGGTCTCTCGCTCTCTCCATCCATGTTTCGAGTCGGGGCTCAAAGCCAGCCAAAGTAGAACCCGACGGAGGCGGTTTAATAAATTACGCTAAATACCGGCCGGCCGGCTCGGTTTATGCGACGATAGCAACCGCGCGTGTATCGCGGTCACGCGTCCACGTTGCGATGACGGCAAACCCGAGCGACAACCGGGCGGTCGAGACCCGGCTGGAACTGATTGGCTAATTAACGAGCGAACGGGGAAAAATGCGGGATCTTCCTCGCATGGAAATTCTCCGCCTACTTGTGTGGAGATGCGCATGTTGCCGCAGCCACAGTTAGGAGAATAACTGATCACTAGACTGCGGATTTGATGCACTCGTCACAAAAATGGGCACGCACCATTTGAAGGAACACGTTAAGAAAACATACGCGTCGAACACCACGCGCGGCAGGAGACGCGTTCTGTAAACTCGAACATTTCATTGAAATTGTTTAATTGGTTCACAAAAAAATGGCAACATCAATTTCTGATATCTACTGAAATATAGAAATAAAAATATATAATAAATATGCTTTTGTAAGATTGCTATAATAATACACAAAATGTACTGCTCAGAAATTTTTTTCACAATTTCTTAGCAAGCTTTCATCCACTTATTTTTGACATAAATGCGATTAATGAATAAGTGCACTTCGCTGCGCCATCTCCAAACGTTTTCGAACATTTTGATACAATGCTTTTGGACGTTCGATGGGATACGATCAAGAATTCGCCACCGTTGTTAAACGGTGTAAGCGTTAAGTGGTCGAAATTGGATGGAAAAACTCTAGCTTTGCAATAGGGGATGAAACGGGAATTATTATTTCAAGAATCGCGAGAGGTGTCGCGCGCACTGTACATTTTAATTTCCATGGGACACGCGTTGGTCGCGAGCGGATTCGATTACAGTACTGATAACGTTGTGTAATTCAACGGTATTCCATTAAACGGCGAGGATTGCCAGCGACCAGCCAGCATTTGTTTCGATCCCGCGTTTTGGAGGATTAACAGGGGATAGAGGGCGGAGTGAAATCGTTCTCCAGCGAAGGATACTTACTCGAATCTTCGATGTAAACCCTCTACGTTCGACAGAAACGATTTCTCAAATTTGATTCCCATCAGAAAAATAAAATCGTCCGGATTGACCTAGATTAATCTTTGATGTAACCCTCTGTGATCGGCAAAAAAATCCCTTTCCCAAATTTCAATCCAATTGGATCAGATAAATGGTCCAGAGTGAGATTCAACATGTTCCACTGATCAAAAATAAGTAGAATCAACAAGGGGATGGTTCTACGTCCTAGATTGATCTAACTCTCTGTGTTCAGCAAAAAAATCCCTTTCCCAAATTTCATTCCAATTGGATGAGATAAATGGTCTAAAGTAAGATTCAATGTGTTCCACTGATCAAAAATAAGTAGAATCAACAAGGGGATGGTCCTACGTGAAATCCAGCATCAAAAATTTAGATTGACCTAGATTAATGTTTGATTTAACCCTCTGTGTTCAGCAGAATAATCCCTTCTTCAAATTTCCTTCCAATTGGATCAGAAAAATGGTCCGGAGTCAGATTCAAGATGTTCCACTGATTAAAAATAAGTAGAATCGACAAGGAGATGGTTCTACAAATTAAATTATCCCTCAAGGGATGTTATACCACACACTCGATGCAAATCTCCCTAAGAATCTTCTTATCGACTCCGACAGAAAATTCTTAGTAAAAACGCCGAGTTCCTTCTCGTTTTTCCGATTCAAAGGAGTCGAGGAAACGTTCTTTCCTATCTCTCAATTAAAAGTAAAATACACCGACCGGAGATTCTGCAATATCCTGGGGTTTACGGTTTCTGGGAAACGTGTACGCAGTCGCACGAGTGCGTTGAACATCGGCGGTGAAGCGTTCACCAGTTTAGAACCAGTTCATAGGTAGAAACAACAGTGATCGTCGCGGCGAGGGAGATATGGTGCCGAGAGTTGAAATAATAAAGCGTGAAGGGAAGCCGAGTGGCGCCAGCGGACCCGCGCGGCCCGTCTGGGACCACGGATCGCCGCGGTTTAATTACTTCTGCTCACGTATAATTAGTAATTTAATTAGCGGACCGGCGATGGCAGAGAAAGAGAGGGAGCGAGAACGCGTTACGCGCAAACGTATCGCTCGTTCCAATGCGACGGGACTGACGGGAACGCGAAGGACTCGACAGTGGCATTAGAAACGGACTATGGGAAACGGTGGAACCACAACCGAACGCTTATGGCTTCTGCTGTTAAACAAAGTGCCGTTTCCACCGAATCTTCCCAAACAGAATCGCAATCAATCGTCAAAATGATTCGTCGAAAGAGGATTCTTTCGAATATTTATTGTGAATTAAATAATAGAATATAGAAGTATTATGTAGAAGAATTCTAGAATATAGAATAGAGTATAGAATAGTGGATCAAATCTAGTTGACGAAGCTTGAAGCAAGTTACCAACGAAACGTTTCTTCCGATCTAGAATATTTCCATATTAAATGATACAATACCTCATACAATATTTAAATGTTTAGTAATTGATTAGATACCGACATATTTGATAATGTAAACGACAGTTTCGTTAGTTTTGAGCGCTAAGGGTTGATCGATGCAGACTGGATTGATCCTCTTACTCGGAACGTTTTAATGAAAACACAAATTGCGACGTTTTGAGATTCTATAATTCACATGTACAGCAAGTTGTCCAGTTGGCAGCGAGCGTGAATTAAACACTTTTAATTGATGTAGTTTGAACGTTTTTATTGGGAACCGTTCGCAAATACTTGCCCATTTGGCAACGCTTCATTAGACGATTTTAATTCGCGTAACTCGAATGCTTTTACTAAGAACATCGTGTTGTGCAGCGTGCAAAAATAAGCGAAACGCTGGAACAGGTTTTAATAAAACGAGTTGTGTAAAATGATTTAGTGCGGTGAAGCTTACGTTTAAAGCAGAACGAGTAAGCTGAAGAAGAAGCAGAAGAAAACTTGTCCGCATCTGTTGTAAGAAAGTGAGTTTTCTCTTTGCACAACTTTTTCTCTGTGTTTTTTCAATTTTCATCGTCTCGTTCCTGTCACGAATGAATGAAATTCCAAGTCCAGGGAGACTGGAGAAGAGTATGGATTTTCCCACATCGTCGATAGTTCAAACACTGCCGAAAAACACGGGATGGAGACAGAAATTCGCTAAAAAAGAAAGCGAAATTCGCGAAACCAGTGGAGGACTGGAATCTCGCGAAAGGGTCGAGAAAACGATGAGGAACCGAACGAAAAGGCGAAGGGTAGCGGCGAGAGGGAATGTTTGCCACTCTTCGACTTCTTCATCCCTTTAAAATTCACCCCGAGATTCTTCTTGCGACAGATTTGAATAATGTAGTAGGCGAGAGGCTGGGGATGGGGGTTGGCAGCCGCGTCTGCAATCTTGGAAATCCAAAACTTAAAAGCCGCGTAAGGGAAAACGTCGGAAAGGAGAGACCGTTTCCGGGATGCAGCCGAGAGCAGCCTGTATAAACCATCCCCTGCACTCGAAACAAATTCGAGTCATTACGAGAGATACCAACGAAAGAGAAAGAGAGAGAGAGAGAAAGAGGTTTATCGAGTGGTATAGTGGTTGGTCTCGACGATGCTCGATTTAACTCGGAAACGCGGCGAGTTTCCGATTACGTATGCGCGACAATGTTTGGCGAGTGGCCTCGCGTATTTGAAATATTCGGCCAAGGAAATGCTTCTTCGCAAGCCGCGATGCTTGCTGGGAAATTCTGTCGCTTGCCTCGCGTCAACCTCGAACGAAATCATTTTTAGAAGCGGACATAATTTTTGTTACCGTGGATCCTCGATTCACGCGGACTCTTAGACGCGAATCGAAAAACAATTCGAACTATGGAATTACATGTGTGACAGAAGCGGAGATACAGTGGGTGTACAAAGTGTTCGTACACTGCTCAAAATGAAATAACTTTTTTATAATTGTACCAAACAACCTGATTCTATTTTCATTGGTAATAGCTAGACAGCGGATATTATGCAATTATTGCAAATGCGAGTAGGTGTAGATTAAAGCAGTTATTTTCAACCAATTAAATATATTAAGAAATTGAAACAATTCACATAGAAAATTTATACATATTTTGCATAAAGATCCGCTGCCTAGTAGCACTTGCAGATCCGAAATAAATCCACATCGTGCTCGACTCTGTTAAATTCAATGCTCCAACATTCTGTGAAAATTTTTACAAGTTATAAATACATAAACACGTCAGTCGGTTTGTTTCCTTTCCAACGAGTACTATTCGACTTACGGGGAAAGCGCTGGAACGAAATAACCGCGTGAGTCGAGGAACCACTGTAAAATGTTTATATTTGATCGGTCGATTAGAAGATTGCAGATCTGCAAGCTGGGAAATTGTGTACGAATGTATATTTACACACAACCATTTAAGATTTCGACTAGGAAAGGCAATTTATGATCACTTTTCTAAAAGAAATGCTGAAGGAAGTGGGGAGGCAAGGTTTGTAGAGGAAGGTTTCGTCCATCGTATAAAAATGCTCGTTTTCCTCTTCAATTTGATCCAAGCATTCCCACGAGCGGAACGCGCGCGTGCGCCGTCTCACTATCAGCCGATCTCTCTCTCTCTCTCTCTCTCTCTCTCTCTCTCTCTCTCTATCACGGTGGTTATTCCTCGCCGGTGTTGCCGGTCGTTTGTCATTTTCCGTGCGACCGGTTGGAATTCCAAGTCAGACACGAGAGCGCACGCTTGCACGCCGGAGAGGTAATTTCTGTTGCGTGTTAGGAGAACCGTCTCTGTTTCGCGCGGGGGAATACCGCGTGTGTCGATCGCGGAAAAAACGTACGATCGATTTATTTCTCGCGGTTACGAAACCGCCGCTGTGCCGCCTCCGGCTCGGCCAGACGTTATTAATGAACGTGTCCCGAGCGCTAAAATTAGAAGATCAAGAGGGAAACGGGAGCGAGCCGAGAACCGACATCGATCGAGAACGTTTGTTTTGCGCGTTTTACTTCCCGCCGATTTTTTTCTGAAGCTTCGAAGCAGCAAGTGCGATTGCGAGTTACAGGTCCGTTCCACGGAATTACGTGGAGACGTAAATTAATCGAGCACAAGCAATCGTGAAGTTTACTAGGATAGGATGTACAATACAATCGATGTTAACGAAGTCGATAATAATTCGATAATAAACAAGAATTGTTTGGCTCCAGAATGTAGTTCTCGAGTCGTTCGATTTCTCAAGGGAAAATGAAAGAATAAGTTTCGTGACATTTTGTTCCATGATTTTCTGGTTTCTATTGGTAAAAAATTGAGTTCGAAAGTTGTCGAAGGAAATGTAAAAGAATGGTAATCCGATGGTACAGCCAACCTTCGTCTATTCGATTTTGCTGTAAACGCATAACGATCCGTAGTCTAGTAATGATAACAAATAGGACGACCGGATAGAATTGATTCGCTGTGAGCGGCACGAATTAATATGTATCAAAAGCGGAAAAACCGTTTCGAACACGGTATTAGGGAAACAATGCAGGTAAAACGCCGAACATGCAGGTGCAGATGGAAGCTAGAAAGCGTGGCAGACGGTAAAGGAAGAGAAAAAATCAATTCTCGAATACCGCGCGGACGCGTGCTCGTTAGCGTCGAATGATCGTATCCGCGGCGACGAAACGCGGATTATTCGAATTTTTCCTGCCTGAGACGACAGAAGAACCGAGAATCAACGAGAAAAAGAGAGAGAGAAGAGGGTATTTGTATCGTACACGTATACGCATTCAACCGTCTAGTTTTTAACGTTGTACACGCGGTATTGTAGGATCCACTGCACGCTATACCAACGTCCAACATTTTTCAATAAATAAATTGTCGCGGAGCGCTTGCTGCCTTCGTAAATTAATAGCAAAGGCACTCGCATGGAAACTGGCGATGGCAAACAGCAACGAATCCTCGCCGTTGCAATTGATAGCGATTCGAGGCTCGCGAGACAGTCGTCATCGAACGGAAAATCGGTCCGGAGGGTTTCGGTGCTCGATTCTCGCGGGGATTCCGATGGCTCGTCGCTTCTTCGTTCCGGTACTATCGATCGAGAGAGACAGAGAGTTCGATTGGCTTTCGTGTGGCAGCCCGTAATGAATTTCCAGCTGCCAAAACGCGCGACGAGCATACGATCGCTATTTGTCGTTGGTCCGTGGGGGTCGAGTTGCGCGTCGGTCCGATATATCGGACGAGAACCCCCTTTTCGTTCTGTACGATGGACATCGTCATCGGCTAGCGTGCAGAGTCATTAAACCACGCTCTCTCTCCCTACCGGCAAATTATGTAATCCACCAATCGATACATTCCGCGCAAGTTTATTGTCGATAGCCGCCGCCAGCACCGGTGCAACGACCAAAACCGATATTCCGTTGTCGACGCTCGGAACAGGGAAACTGACAGGCTTCCGGCTCCGGAAATATTATCGGAAGGCCAAGGCTCTCCCGCGGAAGCTGTTCTTACTGTCAGAAATTGTTCGACAGGGACTGGATGCATTTTTCAATGCGCCACCGAGGTGTCGATCGACCCGTCGATCTTCCAGATTCAGAGACTAGATGGAATTGTTTTTTCGACGGGACCAGATGCCGCGGTAAACAAGTTTGTAAATTAATCTGTTTGCAAATCTATGTTTTCGGGAGCCTTCGGACAATTTTCGAGAACGACGATACCAAATATGGTCGATCTTCCAGATTCAGAGATTCGCGTGGATTTCTATTTTATCGGGATCAGATGTTGCGGTAAATAAGTCCGTGGATCAACTAGTTCGTAGATCCTTATTTTTGGGACCGTTCGGAAAATTCTTTGGAAGGAAGATCGAGGCACCGTCGATCATCTGCGGAATGCCAGTATGGTGGCTGGGACGAGTCCCCAGGCCAACAACCCACGATACTCGCGATTAGTATCGCGAATTCGTTGTTACGCGAGTGGGGAGTAAGAATCCCGAAGGCGGAGAGTAGCAAGAGCAGAGCAGAGACCTTGAGAGCCACGCTTAGTCGAGCAACGAGAGTCGGGAAGACGGAAAGCTTGGCGGAAAGAGAATTAGAGAGGGAGAGAAATAGAGAGAGAGAGGAGGGAGAGAGGTGAAGAACACGAAGAGTACAATCGTCGTGAAACTAGCCCAACCTATAATCTGGCGCACGACTAGATCACATGTATATACGCGATCACGTACGCAGTATAACAGACGTTATTGTGCCCTAGTGCTCGCGAGCACGGGATGAGAGAGACAGAGGAAGAGAGAGATAGAGAGCCACGCGCAAATATACACCCACACGAGAACGAACGCCGGGATTACGTAAACCACCAGGCGGGTATAATGCGATCAAACGACCTACAAATCACGGGCTTCGCTTTCCGCTTAACGCGAGAGCACGACTTAATCCTATAGACGATCGGTAGACGATCGGATGATCGCGGAAGACGGATCTACCCGCCACCCGGCGAAGAATTAACCCGCGACGGAGGAACGCCCACGTGTGATCAATAACAACGACCAGCGATCGATAGCTCTGCGGATCTTCGTGCAAAGTCGAAAATTCTTGCCATCAATTGTCTTACAATTACATTCAAACTCCAGGATCAAATATTTCCTGATTCTTCCATTGTATGAGTATAATATTGACGATTCGACTGCGGATGCTTATGCGATTTCCAATTTTTACAGAGAACTAAAAGAAAGTCGAAGGGAATAAAATCTTATTTTTCATGGGAGAGGCCTTTGCAGATCTAAAACGATTAAAAGTCGTACTAAATTCGATCGAATTTTATATTGCAGCATTGTTTGAAAATTTTCATGAACTCCAAATGCTTAAAGAATGCACTGGAAAAATGCATTCAGTAATTCGTTAAATACAAAGCATTGTTAGCAGCGCGTCAGAGTAACCGTGTTGATGGTTAATTTTCTTCCACCGTTGCAAATGCTCTGTTGATTCCGTTCGATCGCCGAGTATAAAGTCGCAGAAGCGTTCGATCCGCATTTCCTTGGTCTCTGCGCGTGTCGATGCGTGTCGTACGTGCGTGCACGCACGCACGCATGCAGTATGCACACAGTGCATGCCGCAGTGGCCGTCTTCGCCTCTCGTTCTCGTCTCTGACCTCGTTTTCGCCGTAGCTGTCGGGCCGACTAATCGGATGGCAGACGTCGGAACTCGCAGAGTTAAATTCCTCGCGGTTACGTCCGACCAAAAGAAAACCTGGGTTCGCACTCTTCTCTCTCTCTCTCTCTCTCTCTCTCTCTCTCTCTCTCTCTCTCTCAGAGTGAATATGTAAAAAAAAATATATGATATTACAGATATGCACAGCAAAAACAATAATTGCAATGGAAAAGTATTTTGTAAAGGGAACGGGACCTTGTAACCCGTAAGGGAACAAGAATAAATACAGTGGGTCAAAAAAGTATTGGCACACTCTTAAAAAGGCGATACCTTTTTAAATATCGTACTATACGATTTAAACTTTTTTAGAAGCTAGAGCAATTAGTTTGCTGCGGCATGTAAAAAAAATTTTTCAAAAATTGCAATTGATCGGAATTGTAGAAAAAATACTGAAAACGTTTACAGTGAAAATGTAGAAGAGAACAGGATGTAAATAAGGACAATGGAGGGGATAGGCGAAGGAACGATAGCAAAGTTACGAACAAATTTTTTAATCAAGTGAAAAAGAGAAGAAAGCTATGTTTGTTTAAGGTTACTGCTACAAATCGGACAACGCGCAACGTCTAATAGCTGAACGCAGCTACCTATGTACTTCAATTCGCGATCTGCCTCGTAAACGGGTCTGACGATCTAACGATCCATAGTTTTTCAAGGTCCAACTTTCCCGGAGCGGATAGAATAGTTCGTGAAATACTTGGCGCAAAGTCGTTAATCATCCGTCGAGCAAGTTCCAGTAAGTATTCCAGCGATTTGTTAGAGTTCACGTCGCCGGTCTGTACACTACTGCACTTTCGCGGCGAACGGACCGACTATAGATCCACTACTAACGATCGTGGGACACTATAATTCACGTCTCTATCTCTGCCCAGGAAACAACGATTGAAATGGAATCATTTTTCCCATTAGTTGTGAGGTCGCATTTCATTAAGCAATTTTCCGACAATTGCTGCTGGAGGATGGGAATTTGTTAACTTAGGGTCAAAATGGACCCGGGTCCCGTCGTCCTAGATCCCAAAAAAGAAGCTAACAGATAAAAAATCCCTTGCAAAAACAAGTTTTAGTCTTCACACCATATTATACCATGCATTTGGCTGAAAACTTTTATAAAACAAAAATCTGTTTAATTTAAGTAAAATTTAAACTGGTAACTTTAAACTCCCGACAAATCGCGTGCTTTATGGATACTGGAACGAGAAATCGAATATCGATAGATTGTTCGCCGGATATTCAACTAACTCGAGAAACACAAGTTCCACAATTTTTGTACAATTGTTAAAATTGACTTTCCACCGCATTTTCATTCGTTGAGAGAGGAAAACGTGTTACCAGAATTTTTAACTGCCGACAAATCGCAGTGCGTTATGGATACCTGAACGAGAAATCGAATACGGATAGATTGTTCGCCGGATATTTAACTAACTCGAGCAACACAAGTTCCACAATTTTTGTACAATTGGTAAAATTGACTCTCCACCGCATTTTTGTGCATTTCGGGGAGAAATCGAATACCGATAGATTGTTCCCCAGATTTTCAACTAACTCGAGGAAGAAAAGTTCCACAATTTACGTGCAAGTTTTCAAATCGACGTTTCGCCGCATTTTCGGGGCAACTACCCCACTGCGCGTCGTTCGGTAGAAAAAGCTGCTCATTTCCGGCAAAGTCGCGTTTTATTTCCGGCTAAGAGTCGTTCCACGCGTCTCGTTCCCGGATCCACGTAGGTGTTTACCGACGCAGGCAGGTGGAAATGCACTTTGCCACCTTGAAAGCTGCAGCCGAGAGATAGGGAGTGCAACTCCCTCGCACAGGTGTCAAGTTGCGAGAACTCGAAAGAAATTATTCCTGTCTCTTTCCCAGTGCTCGCATTCCTCAAGCGTATAACACATTCCTCTCTTTCTCTCTTGGTCTTTCAGTTTCGATATCGAGCGCGGTTTCGAGCGATGCAAGCCTGTATGCAAGCTAGACGCGAACGGTCGAAAGTTGGTTGCCCGGTGCAAAGTTGATGCAACAACCCGGAAGGGTTGATGAATTCGTGGCTCTTCGATACCAACGGACCGCGCAAGTTTCGAACTGCAATGTGCAACTGTAACTACACGATGGACTATAAATTTCTAGGTCTGCGGGCGAGCTTGTATCGAGGGAATCCCTGGCGACTTCCTTTTGTTTCAAAGTTTCGTCGCACCGAGTCGTAGAAATGGCGTCCGGGGATGTTCGTGCGTTCGCTGCACGCGATCTGGGACACTAAACGAGACTTTTCTCATTTTACGATTAGACCGCGAAGGAGTTAATCGATGTCCAGAAACGCGCACTTCAAAATACCTCGCGATAGCATTCGTCGCAGTCGATTAAGTCGTCGGGGCACATCGCCACCTTTCGAAAATCCAAACGACTCTTTCACTTAATTCGTGAATTTAATTATATCACTACGCGTGTTTAATTAAATTCAAATTACGCTTGCCCTTTGTCTTTGTCTTCCTCGACATTCATAATTGCGCAGGCTCTCAGGCAACACTTTCAACGAAGTGATAAATTAATTTTGCCGCTGTATTAAGAGAGTACCTTTAGAATAACACGTCTCAACTTTTCATCTGTCGTTTCGTTTAATGTACAAGCAAAATTACCTGCTTATCTCGAAAACCACAGAACTTTCCCTGCGAACTGATAAATTAACTTTGGTTTTACAGAATTTTTCAGGCTGAGAACCAGCAAACGTCTATCACGCGCTCTCCGTCCAGCTTTTCCAGAAGAGTAAATCGCAGTTATCGAATAGTTACGCTTGTTACGTGCACGCGCGGATAGCGCGCTCGTAAACAGGTTCGGAACGAGTTCGCATAGAAATCCAGTTCGTGCAACTTTCTTTGGCGCGACACGCGGAAGAAAATCTGCCGCCCTCGATGCAAAACCGACACCTTCTGCCCTTTGCGCGAATTCCAGAGAATACAAAGTTCTCTAAACGATTTTCACCGATCTTGCCCGCAGCAAAATTACGTTCAACCCTTTGCACTCGGAGCTATTCTAATTCGAGAACCGAATATTTCTTCCAGCCTGAACTATCTCCATTTCATATGATTTTCTGAATTTACCTCGTACAATACTTTCGGTAGTTTAGTTTAGTTAAATACGTTCAGTAACTGGTCCAGACATTAAAGGCCTGTTAATTTTTTTTTTTATTTTACTAAGCGATGTGCAATGAAAATTTAATTTAATTTCACCGAATTAATGTAGCCACGTTGGAACTTTACAAACTATTTTTAAGTTCAGTTAAGAGGCGAATTGAGCCAATATGTAATACAATAATATGTTCATGTACTCTATATGCTATATAAACCATATTTGATTTGAAGCATTAAATAAATAATAATACGTTCGGTAACTCATCGAATACAAATTGAATACTGCAACAAATATTTGGAATGATGCGTTATCGAGACCAATAAAAATAATAAGTAAGAAGTTTCACTTCTGTCCCACGTGGACACCACGCACCCGATTTTAGTTTAAAGAAGATATAGAATCGTTGATACAACTATTTCTGAGGAGCATGTGAGGGTTAAAACGATTAGTCTCTGTCGCATAGTAATGCGCGATTACCCCTCGAATTACAAATCCGTTGTCCACTGGAAAAGGATCGTTCGGAAGCAGCGTTTAAGTGTCTGGGATAAATTTAAGCGGACGATTTTCTTCGAGCGAGAGACTCGTTTGTCGTGCCGCTCGTGTGTACCTGTCTACAATACGGCAATTTGATCATTGTTCTACAAGTGCTCGTTGTTTACATTGTGCACCGATGAAAGCACAATGTTTCTTTGTTCGGTAGAATCATATTTCACCCGTGAACCCGTGTGCACAGTGTTTTGTACGATCGCAGTGCTCGTTTCGGGGACAGTCGCCGTCGTCGACGATGATTTCCACGGTGAGCTGTTTTATGGAGCCGGGGATTGCTGAACTTTGTTCGTCACGTTTGCCACTGGTAGGTAATTCCTTGAACAAAGTTGCTTCCGTCGGCAAACAGGGAATTCGCGAACAACAGAACGATCTACGAGGTGTTGACGACTTCAGCGCGGAATGTCAGCCCCAAAAATTCGTGCAAATCCAAATTCCTTAACGGGAACTGGATGGTTTTCTAACGATTAATAATATTTAAAATACCATATCGATTGTACCATTATTAGACGTTTCCCTTTTTTTGTGTATGTACCTTCTCTGTTATTAAACGAGTAGTCTTGTATCTTTTTCTTTTTTTTGATTGTCAACACTTATGTAAAAGGGCTTCAGTCCGTCTATAATAAATAGTGATAATAAACTACTGGAATAAAAGTTCTACTCAAATAGCTAAACTACTGGAATGAAAGTTGAAACGAAGATGTTATAGCAGTACTGCCTGCATGCTATACTTTGCCTATGTATAGTCTAACCTCGAGATTCAAATGAACTTAGAGAACTATTTATACATTGCTTCTACTTATCCTGTTTCCAATTGTCTTCTTAATAAGTCTACAATTTAGAATATGAAATCAGCGGCGTGAGAAACATTATACTACTACCTTGAGATTATTTCCTCTAGAATTGTAGATTATGCTAAACTAAAATGCAACGTGGAGAATAATCAATTGTATATTGAGATTCGAAAGATATAAACAAATGTGGTAAACAATTATCGGAAGCTCAGTTGAAACGATTTAAAAAAGAATGTAAAAATTGATCAACTACGTTCACGTATCAGACTCAATTGAAACGAATATTTTTAATCTTTTCATTAACTTTCGGTTTTAATTCTCGATCAATCGCATCGTTAATCGAATCAGCTCGCTTCTTTCGAAACACCGTCGACATCGGGCAACAAGATTAATTTCCCGTACAGAAATAAATCAATTCGAAGCAAGTGGGTCCGCTATCAAGCCCCCAGAGATAAAGAGAAATATTATATATAATCGATCTCTGCCGCACGATTAAAAACACAGATTGCTTCTCGAAGCGACGATAGGAACAAAACACGCTCGAAATTAACCAGAATTCAATCCGGAAACAAAAATACTTGAACGGCGACTCGAATACACCCATAGCTCGAAAAACCAGAGATATTATGCATGCACTTTCGCGAAAAGAATCCCTAAGGACTGCCAGAGACAGTATCATCCGAGGGTAAAGTAGTGCGAAACCTGGAAAAGGAGAATTCGCGATTAAACGAAACAGGGTTTGCGTTCTCCCACAGGTTATCTCGGGTGCGCAAAAAGACTGGCCCGTGGACAAATTGCCGAGGGCGCGACGCCCTCCAAAAGGGATTACGCTAACGAGAATGGCCACAGTGGTGAGCCTAAAAACATCGATGAATCGAGCAATTTCTTTCGGTATAGAAATGTTGATTTTTCAGATCAATGAATTGAACGATTCTTTCCAATATCAAACAATATGGTAATTGTGATCCATCTTGAAAGGTACTTGGACAATTTTTTTACACACATTCGAACATTCGAAGAAAACAAAGGATTTATCTTAAGGTACGTACTTGACAACTTTTTTAAAAGTTTCCTTTTGAGTCAAAATAAAGCCCGACACAATTTCCTCTCAGGATTTGAAGAATAACAAAGGATCTATCTCAAGACACCTAGTCGAAAACAATTTTTGGAGTTTTTCGACTCAAAATAAAGCCCGACACAATTTCCTCTCAGGATTTGAAGAATAACAAAGGATCTATCTCAAAGTACCTAGTTGACAAAAATTTGGTACGTTTTATTGGACTCGAAATGGCAGCGCTGGCGCTGAAACGAAGTTTGGCACGGCTTCCTCCGAACATTCGAAGAGCAACAAAGGATCCTGTGGATCGGAATCGCAAAGAACCGGGTCGCAATCGTTTAGGAGTAGGACACGGGTAGAACGTCAACGTCGGCGTGTCTCGCGCCTTCAATTAACCTAATTAGCCGGCGTCACGTACTCGTTAGGCCCCCGGGTGCCGGTTACACGGTCGCAAGCGAAAATTCGCATCGATTCAAGCGGACATCGTCTTCTACCTCGGCTGCCATCGTACAATATTCGTTTAATTTCGCCTCCGCAATGAAATAATTGTCGAACCGTTTGTATTTCGCTCGAATACGCCTGGCTTTTTCGTTCATTAATTTTCCGTCGGAAATAGGTCAGGCCGCGATCCGTACTACACCGGTTTCGAGAGGAAGAGAAAGATAAGGACATTTGGAACAACGACGATATTCGGGCTTGTTGATGATCGTTCCTCGCACGAGGCTTCTTCCGAGCGGTGGCAATGAACAACGTTCCCTGTCTGTATTAATAGAATCGCAACCGCGACAGAAGGCGCCGACGATTGCGTTTCATTCCGCTCGTTATGCAACGGACAAAAGGACTCGCGACACGCAATTAACGGCGACCCGTTTCGCGATTGCGATGATCCATCGATCTTATCGGATCACTGCCGGGCTTCACGATTAACGAAATTTGAGCGGCACGTTCAAGGAATTTTTTGTCCGCTTCGATTGCATTCAATACAATCTCCTTTTGGTCGAAACTTGACACTAAACTTACTTTTTCAATTTTATAATTATTGAAATTATGACGTTGCTTACACGGGAAATGATTCGATCAATTTCTTTACCCAAGCACATATTCCAATAAAAATTGCAAGTCTAAATATATAGAGCCTTGAATATATGTTCTTAGTGCATGTACAGGGTGTTTCCTACTTTTCCGGCAAAATTATAGGAGCATGATCTACAACTGAAAATACGAAAAAAATGTTATACGAAGTTTGTTAATAAACGCTTTATTGCAATATTATAGGCGTTTATAAAGAAACTTCGTATAACATTTTTTTCGTATTTTCAGTTGAAGATCATGCTCCTACAGTCTCGCCGGAAAAGTAGGAAACACCCTGTATATTGCCACACATTTAATATTGAACGCTTGGATAGATCGTTTGACCGTTCGATTTTTTCAAAATCCGAGAGGAAGTAACGTTTCGACAAGTTTACGTCCGGAGAATTTCAATCGAATTTTTAGCGACCTGTAATCAATTCGAACATCGAGATGAAGATTCTTTATCGTCCATCATAGTGTCCCACGAGACACAGCTAAATCTTTCAACAGCAACTTCTGAATAAGCCATGCGACCAACGAAAGCAACCCGAAGCGATCCGCTAATGGAGTTCAGGATCGCAGAAGCGTCCCATTAATTTCTCCGGTCGATCGCCAGGCAGAACCTTCCGCTGGACAGCGTCTCGACTTTACGAATGCGAACAGCTCCGCGATCGAGGACTCCATTTAGAGCTGACTGTGCTTCGCCGATTTTTCCACGTTCACTATGGCTCCATTGTTCTTTGGCAATGCCAGCAAAAATACGAAATAACAAAAATCGTTTGAATCGTTGCCGTGGAAAATTCTCAGTCCGAGAATTACAGCCACGTTGGCATATTCTCGATTCGTCGAAATTATTAAAAGAGGACATTCCTTAACCCTACCATTATTCAAAATAATTGTCTAATTACTAAATTTGTATTCGATTAATTATGAAACGTATTTAATATTTTAACAAACTTCCAGAAGCACTGTACGAGATGTGGCATCAGTTGTATATCGATCAAATTAACAAACTCGTATAAAATGGAAATATTTACAAATTTTAAGTTAAGTTAAGAAGCGAATTAAGCCTGTATTGAATTAAGCATGTTCTGCATATGCTATATAAACCATATTTAGTTAGAAGCATTAAATAAATAATAATAAAGTGAAAATATCAGATGATTCTATGAGTTCATGCCCGATTTTCGAACTGTATTGCACGGCGGAGTGTAAGAAGAATTATTTTCTACCATAAAATAAAGTTGTATCCTTGAAAATTTAACCACTGAATTTAATTTTCAAATCGATCGTGTAATATTTCAGGCCGAAAGAAAAATTCGGTTTTCCAATTAGAATAGCTCCGAGTGCGAACGGTTAATGCACATTTCCCATGAAAATCCGCGGTCTGGTCGTCGATATAATCAAGTGCCGGAGCAAACGTACAAGAACGGCGAATCGAAAGCGGAAAGCGAGCGGACAACGCCTATAAATCGGCACGGGTTCGACTGGGGGCTCGTAAAATTGCGCGACCGCGACCTTTATCGGCCGATTGCACGGGAACTTTTTTTTCCGCGAAAGATCGACAGAGAGAACGATCCCGAATAAAGACGCCGGAGAGAATAAGAGCAAAGAGGAAAAGCCGCGAGCTCTCTCGAGCACGCATCGCGCGCCGCGCCGAGAGCGTATTTATTACCGAGATTAACGGCGCGCATTTGCATTTCCATGTAGCAGCGGCTCGCACCGCGAAAACTTGTGATTTAGAGCGAGCTCGGCCCGGGGGATGAAAATGACACACAGGGTGGACAGCTTTTTCCGCGATACCGGCCGACGTAATGCGCTGCGACAACAACCAACCAGAAACTAGCTCTGCTGCAAAGGTTGTTGCCAGTCCGCGATTTTTAATAGTTAACGCTGCCTTCTGCTGCTTGAAAATACTCTAACACTAGGTTTACGGCGTCCGTGAAAATGTTTTCAACCCCTTCCCACTAGAATGCATCTCGCTAATAATTGTGTGATGACGTCGGCGCACAGGTTCGTCAATCATGTAAAACAAGCAATTTTGCGATTAATAAACTCCCAACGTTCCGATCCTGATGTGGATAACGATCCTTGAAAATGTTCAAGAGAAGAACATTTTTTCAGTACAGTGTCTACCGGCGTGCAATCAGCTCGTTTTGTAATTTTCTAAACGTAATGTTTTCTTTTATAGCAAACGCAAAAGTTTTATTCTCTTGAAAATGATCCACACCAGGATCGAAACTTTAGGAGTTTATTAATTGCAAAATTGCTTGTTTTATATTATTGATCCATCCTGTGCGCCGATACAGGGGTGTCTCAGCCAAAGCACACCACCTAAATATCTCCTTTATTTTTAATGACTCGAAAAATATTTATGCCATAATTAAAATGGTATCGAAGGAAGAATATCATAGAAGTCAACGTTATTTTTTTATCAGGAAACTTGTTTTGTTATTGCATCTTGTTTCATTTCGTTTAAAATACCATGACGTGAAATAGTTGTTCTTAAATTTTGACTTGGACCACTATCATAACTATGAGCGGAGATATAATCCAGCAGAGCTTTCCCCGAGGTTATCATCGACAAGAAAACGGCCGTAGCCGCTTCCAGCGACAGCGGGCTCGTTAAAGATCCTATTAATAAACGTTCAAGCCCGCGTTAACATTACACCGGCCGCGGAAAGGTCCCGTTACGTCACGGAACGTTTACAATTACAAAAACACAAGCCATTCGACGCGTAAAGAATTCATTTTTACGAGGCAACGTCGATCGTGCAAAAAATCCGCTCTCGGTTTACAGAAAATCATACGCCGCGAAAACGGTAAATTATTTCCTTTTTTTCTTAATGTGCACACTCTGCTGTGCGAAGTCACAAGTGACCCAGGCGTCGGCTTTCACGGTCCGCTCATGCGAGTCGCATTAGAAGTTGTAAAAGCCGCTAATCCCCTCGGCAGCGCGTGCAATCATCATTATCCCGGGCCGCGATAAAACCCGGCCGTTCGTATAGTTTTTTGTGTGGCCCCGGCGTTATAGTACGTGCAATACGGCATATACTTGTTGCTCTCCTAGCCAATAACGAGCCGAGCGCACACCGTAATAAACGTAACACGGGGGTCCGTGCTTTACGAGCGATGTCACTGCGAAATTTATTTACAACCGACTCAAAAGTGGACGCCTCCTTTCCCTGTCGTTTCCTCTTCACCGTTCTAACACAGTAATCCCTCAAATGTTGTCCAACAGGCGTACCCTGGCCAGACAAATTACAATCGAAACTATATCGTGTTTTATATTGTTTTAATCAGAGAAATGCCAGAAATACGTTTTTAACCCTTAATTGGTCGCGTGGGGTGTCGTACACCCCAAAGCAGATTTCCAGGCTGTTAATTATCACTAAAGAGAAGTTTAACAGTTGAGTTGATTGATTGATTAATATGTAAATTCAAATGTTCTCATTAACAGAAGTCTGATTTTGCATGTATTTCGTGTTTTATTTTAATTTACTAATTGGGGGTGCTAAACCCCACGCGACCACTTATGCAACTTTTTAGGCGCGACTAAATTGAGGTTTAAAAGTCCCATGAAAAAATAATGAAAATTAAGAAGTTTCAACGTTTGATTCATTGTGTCTATACAAGGTACCCTAGAGGCAGAAAGTGGCTAGCCAGTGTCGGATTAAGCTAGCGCGGAGCAAGGGGCCCTAGGTTTTACACGATGATGTCATAGAACAAAATGATTAACCTTTTTTAGCAAAAATATCTGCGAATGGTATCCACAAAATTTTACAAGGTCAATTTTCTACCGCAAGCGCCGGGGCCCGTAGCATTTGCCACTCCTGCTACCGGGCTTAATCCGGCGCTGGGTCTAGCATGTTCATCTCGCGGCACCAACAAAAGTTGCGAAGAAAATCACAGAGAGCAATGAAATTTTTGGACAAAGCGGCAGGTGCGCGGCCGAGGTGCTCGTAAAACGGTTATTAGGAAAGTTGCGAAGTGGCGAGACACCTGTTGAGTTACAGGAAGGTTAGAACTAGGTTGGAAAGGTCATTCGCGGATCATGCGTGGAACCGTATCGATGATTACACGATTACATATCGTTCTTATACGGGAATTCAATGATTCAACGAGTGCGGTGGAGATTGAATAAACATTTAATAAGTCTAAGGTCTAGATTTGATCTCCCAACCACGTCATTCCAACGGACCAGTATGTCAATTTCGGGTCCCATGGAAATCGCCGACACGGTTTACACCGACTCCAGATTTGACCGACAACACCTTTAACCGATAACGACTTTGATCGACAAACGAATTTGACCGACACCAGATTTCACCGACAACGACTTGAGACGATCACCTCAATTAGCGAAATTTGTTGACGGTCAAATTTGTTATCGGTCAAAATCCTTGTCGATCAAAGTCGTTATCGGTTGAACGTGTTGCCGTCTAAAGTTATTGTCGGTCGAATCTGGAGTCGGGAAAATTTGTGTCATTGATTTCCATGGTTCCGGTCAATTTCTTTGTAGTTACTTCCGATTTATTTCGAACCATTCTTCATTTTTCTTGGGTAATTATAAAATTTGCATTGAAACTATTCGGTACAATGTCGTTGAACCTGAAGATTTCGGTAGCTGTCATAAGGGTTAACTCGTGGCGATCGGTTGTCAAAGGTCGGAACCGAATCCGTTTGAAAAGCCATAAAATAGGGCTTGCGAAGGGGGAGAGAATAGGCTGATGTTTACGAGTCATGGAAGAAGATCAAGGTATGGGATTTCTGTTCGTGAACCTTATAGGCAGCTGGCATCGTTCAGGAATTCGTCTTCCACGTTCGAGGAGACTGTATGTAATCGGAAGACGCCCAACGACCGGCCAAATGTTCCGTCGACGGGGGGCGAGGCTCCCGGGCGACGCCATATGGCGTCTAAACGAGGCGACGACGAACTAATACCCTGACGAGCGACGACACCGGGAATATAAGCGCTCCGAAAAGTCGAGGAAACTTGGGTACAACGAAACACCTTCGCATCGTGGCCTCTGGCAGAACCTTCGTCTCAAATATCCTCGGTTTTTCAGTCGGGAACCGCCTAAAACATTTTTCCAGAGGATTCAGCGTGCCAAGAAAAATGAAATTCAAACGAAATACACGGTAACATTTTCTTTACAGTTACAGTGATTGAAACGTCTTCGTCCTCGAAAATACCGTAGAAGAAGGAAAGAAATTTTACACTCTTTGTATGGGAAATTTTATTTTATTCAACCCTTTGCAATCGGAGTAATTTTAACTTGAAAATTATACATTTCTTCCGACCTGGAATTATTCTATTATACAACATGTTTCCCGTTTTATGGATATGAAATTGATATAATACCTCATACAACTACAAATTATAAGTATGAAGACGTAATATCGTAATCAAATGGCAAAATCTCTTGTGGTCGCTAATGACCTTGATGTTGATGCGACCTGTATAAATACATAAATAAAACAAAGTACTCGAATGTTCGGTAATTGATTAGATATCAGAGTATTTAATAATGCGAAAACAATATTTTGGTACAGGTTTTGGTGGTGATTCAGAAGAAAGACGTAGCACATTCATATTTTTTAGATTTCGTTCAAAATCTTGATGCCGAGTGTCGAGAAGTCGATTTCAGAACATGGAAGTAACGAAAGCAACGCGTCTGCGCAGCAGTGATTCGCATAACTCAGTCAACAACCTGTCGAAGTTTGTCGCGCGCGCAAAGATCCGCGTAACGATGACAAAGCGTGTTTCCCAGACGACGGCAGCCGATGAAAGTATAATTATTTGCAAACCACGCGCAAAACTCTGCGACTCCACCTGTCGATCTTCGTAAACGATCTCGAAACTCGAAATTAGATACATGGTTTTATCTGCGAGTGTTCGCGACAAATTCGAACGAAGTATACAGTTGGTGTACAAAGTGTTCGTACACTTTTTAAAATGGAATAACTCTATTATAATTGTACGAAACGACCTGGAAAATCTTTTTCGCAGATCATTTAGTAAACCAATGCATCTAAGCGATGATAAAAAAAATCAGGTCGTTTGGTACAATTATAAAAAAGTTATTCTATTGTAAAAGGTGTACGAACACTGTGTACACCCACTGTAGCTTAGCTTTGGCCGGTGCATCGCAACGTGGATGCATCGCGGACGATTCAAACAGCCTCGTTTAATATTAACAAAGTGGCGGCGGTTGTTCGTGACGGATTCGCGTACACAGCCTTTGGAACCATAAGTGCGATCCATCAGATTGTGCGTACAGTTGCTAGACGCACCGAATGGAGACAGATTCAAACGAGCGGAAAACTGATGCGCCATCTGTCACGCGAATCGCGATGATCGACTAGGCGAGCGGATTTTCTGCGATTTTATAGCAACGAGTTGCATTGAAAATTGCAGAACATACAATCGATTAAAGGGTTCAGTCATCTAGATTTTATGAGACGAGTCTCCTCGGTTTCAGTGGCCGCTAGATTTGGTATTAAAATCATACTCTCTTCTCGCGCGTCGAATATCAACGATCCAAGGATCTGCCGTTTAATTGCGGTTTATATAATTACGCGCGCGGAACGATAGAATATTATGTAACGCGAGCACCCTGACCAGGGAACCTATTCGACGGATCGCGCTGTTTTACTTTCCATTAATGCGCGCACCGTGGAAATCGAGAGCTAAAACGATGCTCGTGATGCTCTGTTCGTTTTACTATGCCGCCAAAGTTCGCGGGAAATTAATATTTATGTTTCGTTACGCTTATTTCGTTGGGAACTTTTATCGCGTTTTCCGCAACGTGTTTCGTTCTTGATCTTTATTCGATTTACAAGATTGGCTGTGTCCTGATTGCTATGGTTTTGATTCGAATCGCCATCGGTTCGGTTGCGATGCCATCGACGGAGCAGTTAATGTTCTGACCAGGCAAGCGACGTGACGTATTCGTTTTGCTTCTTCTTATTCACATATATTTTTGTAAAGAGAAAAATAAACTATATCTTATATTTATTATAATCTTCGATCTTGAATAACGAATACAGGATTGTTCCCACAGTGAATTTCAAACTTTCTGATCATGCAATTTTCAATGTTTGTAGACAAATTTTATGAAAGTGTGAAGAGCGTCTATGCAATTTGAAATTTTTAATGTTTGTAGACAAATTTCATGAAAGTGTGAAGAGCGTCTATGCAATTTGTAATTTTTCTAGATGAATTTTAAGAAAGTGCAATCAAATGAAATATTGCTTTCAATGGTGATAGTGTTCGAGCCTTAAAGCCCGTCGCCCGTTTAAATACAAAACGTGTTTCCCTTCGCATTTGTATCCCGATCACCCTCGCCCTAATTCGCAGCAACGAAAAGCCTAACGCAATGAATACCTCGGAAATACATTTTGGGAAAGCGTAGCGGGACAAAACCGCCCTTACTCGCGTGCCACGGAATTAGTGGATGCTCGCGAGCGTCCCGGGGGATCCGTTAATCCTGTTTTCCCGGGTGAAACAGACCGGCGAGCTTTTTGGTAGCAGTTGTCACAGGAGTAACAGAGCCCTCCGTAGAAAAGTAAGATCAGAAACCGTGGAAGGACGTAGACTTTCAGCTTTTTAAAATTGCATTGTTAATGGTCTGCCCTAACATTAGATAGTGGCAACTTTTAGGATGAAATGTGTATCGTGACTTGTTACTACATACTGGGGCTGTAACTTTCCTTCGAAGATAGAAGATTTCGAATCTTGGATTTCTCAAATTTCGAAGGCGATGAGATTCAAAGATTCTAATTTTGAACCTCTGTTTTTTCATTTTATCAAAACTCGTGACATGGTATGAAACTCATAAGTTACAACTTCGTACGTTTCGAAAACTTTCAAATTGGAAGTACTTGGAAGACTTCGAAGCTTCGAATCTTGGATTCCTCAAATTTCGAAGGCGATGAGAATCAAAGATTCTAATTTCGAACCTCCGTTTTTTTCAATTGATCAAAAATCATTTATCAAAAATCTTGACACGGTATGAAACTCAGAACATACAACTTCGTACGTTTCGAAGACTTTGAAATTTCGAGCACTTGGAAGACTTCGAAGCTTCGAAACTTCGAACACTTCGAAGCTTCAGAAAAGTTACAGCCGTACTACATCCTCGTGTGTACCTGTGTATATTTGTGGGAACAAACCCAGTTCCCTGTTCTATCGTTGTTTCACAGTGTAATTTCGTGTAGAATGTTGTCGAACGAAGGAATTTGTAGACACTTACCCTGACGGGAGCACGGAACAGCGGCGCGGCGAGTGCGTGCGGATTAGAATGATGGTGAGCGTGGTTATGGTGGCCGTGGTGATGGTGTCTGGTGTCAGGACCACCTCCTGCAGCCGCCTGTTCGGCCTGGACCGACATCGCCGCGCGGGCCTGTCGATCCCGCTGCCGAAGCCGGTCCCGCTCCACGCTGAAACAGACAAAATTAGGCTGGTTAGTTCCTCTGACTAATTGTCTTTTTTGTTTTTTATTAGGAAAATCTCAGAACAGATTTATTACAACGTTAGGCTGTTACATAAGAACATAAACGAAACATAAATTGGGAGTAATCTTAACAAACAAAACAGAAGGATATGTTACAGTTTTTTAGGAGGGGGAGTCTAATTATCTTCATCGTGTCACAGTTATCCTTTATTCTATACAAAATAGGTCCATCTGGACCCACTTCATTTCTGGCAAGAGTAAAATGTATGATTGTCAGGAAGAACGCCTCATGTCGCATAGTTTTACTTTCGAGGTATTGCTGTTTAAAGTTTTGATCGCTAATACTTTGCTATAGGAATTTGCTATTGAGACTTTTTCTAGTAAATACTAGTGCTGTAATTTTTCCGAAGCTTCAAAGTCTTCGAAGGAACGATGGCAACTTCGAAGTTTCGAAGTCTTCCAAGTGCTCGAAATTTCAAAAGCGCGAATCCGAATTCAGGTAGGTAAACTCTCTACGGGCGACCGCTGTTTTCAATATTCTAATAATTTACTACGAAGGTTCGAAATTAGCAACTTTGATTCTCATCGGCTTCGAAATTTGAGAAATCCGAGATTCGAAGCTTCGAAGTCTTCCAAGTACTTGAAATTTCAAAGTTTTGAAACGTATGAAGTTGCAACTTACGAGTTTCATACCATGTCACGATTTTTGATAAATTGAAAAAACAGAGGTTCGAAATTAGAATCTTTGATTCTCATCGCCTTCGAATTTTCAGAAATCGAAGCTTCGAAGGAATGTTACAGCGCTAGTAAATACGTAATTCCTATACTATAAAACTCAATGAAAGCATAAACTCGAATTTGTTGAAGTTGTCACGTGCGGGGTTTTTTAGTGGAACCACAGAAATATCCTCAAAGCTGAATAAAAAAAATGTTATGGTTCATAAACACGGTAGCCAACGAACCGAAGTTGGCAAAAATGCAGACCGGATTTGCAATTCATTAGCGAAAGTCTGATCTCGTCGCCAATCTGATCTCGTCGTCTCTCTATTCAAAGATCTTCAACGGTCCTGCTATTGAAGACGCGACTGTATACGGATACGTAGAATACATAGGGGAGCAGCACAGGTAGACAACCATAATTCTCTGGCGCGCCTCCACCAGCGAGTCCATGAAAGGCGGATAGCATGTTCTCGCCGATTTCCGATCGGCGTAACACGTGTCGTCATCGTTGCCGTCGACTTTTGTGCAACTACGGTAGGTTGAAAATTATTACGTTTCTCGATACACACCTACTACGATGATTTCATCGCTTGCTATTCCCGGTGTACGTTCTTATAATAAATATGAAAGAAACTTGCGTCATTGACCGCGTTCAAAAACACAGTAACTTTCCTCCCTAATCGTGTGTCGTTAAAGAGGGAAACAGCTCCAATGAAAGAGAAAAAGACATAGTTAATTTGCATTTTTCACACGCTCTCCTTCCTTGCGAAGCGAAGTGCTCAATTCAGTTCGATACTATACCAAAATCGTCAACAAAGTTCTAGAATCGAAAAAACACTTACAGAATGATTGGAATGTTGGAATATTAATAAAAATACTAATTTAGATGATAACCGAATGAAATCTGTGAAGAGTTTATACACCTATCTCAACTCAGTACATACATCGTAATCAAAGCATTCCATTATCACTATTTTTCAAGAGTTCGGACAATCTGACGGCAAAATGTTTGGAATAAAAGTTGAACAGTATTTAGGCATGTACGAAAGTGTATATTTAAAATTTCGAAAAAAATTTGTTTCCGACAAAAAATAAACATTATTTTGATTTTTTAATGTTAAAGTAGAATTTTTATTTCTTAATCTCATAGACGGTGTCAAGACGAATTCAACGATCTACTTATTTATCATCCTGAATCCATAAATAAAGCTACAATATTTGTTTCCCGTTTTTCGGGCAAGTACCCCAGTGTGCGTCGCGTGTCTCTAGATCCTACCAGACAGAGCTCGAGAGCATGATCTCCGGGAACCAGGAAATGATTCGCATCTAAACTCGTAAATGGGAAGAGACGCGTATGTACGCGCTAGTTCGGAGGAACGAGGCGCGATGGTTCGCCGCCGGTAATATCCGTCCCGTCGCCGGCTCGTCGGCCAATGGCCCCGGACTCCATCGAACGAGAGAGCGTACGAATTCTGGCCCGCGTCGCGGATTCTCTTCTCTCTCTCTCTCTCTCTCTCTCTCGAGAACCCCTGAATTTTCCACGATCTCTCGCTCTCGTTCCCGTTATCGAACCGTCCAATCTTCCCCGCGCGGCGATTCCTCCCGTGTCGATATTTCCGGCGAAACTGTAGAGGGGAGAGGGAGACGAGAAAAAATGGACGAAACAACACGAAACCATCCCTCTCCCCTATCGTCGCCCGCGCGGTTTCCAACCGTCTCTTTGGTAATGAATGTGAGAATCGATCGGAGCGCCGCACGGAAATTATCGATTCTTTTCTGGTTTAATCTCGACTCGCGGATATGCATTCATCGGAGCTGATGTGTACCAGGGAGCCAGCGAATCGGAATCAAATCGAGATACAACGGTGTCCGGATGTACCGCCAACGATCGCTAGATCAAAAATCGATCCTCGCAATATATTGGAAATTAGAAAAATGTTTATCTTCGTTTTCAACGGCATTTTCTGGCTCTACCATAGCAGCAGAACCGAAGAAAATAAATCTTGTTGTTTTTATAGGACAGTTCACGCTGCTAGGAAACTTTACTTGGCAGGACGATCGTTAAAATCACTTTATCTTTATCGAAAACTTTATATAAAATTTTTATCGAATTATTGATTCTAACGAAACTAAAAATTAAGGGTTTTTTAAAAATTATCTTTAAAATTAATAATGATAACTTATTTGATACATTAAAACCGATAAATAATAAACAAACGAGGAAGTTTTTTTGTAAAGTGAATTCCGTAAGCTGTTAAATAGTTTATGGTACGTATACCGATAATAACTTCGTTAATAATAATTGTTGGAAATTTATAATGACAATGCACCCTCTTGCGTCTTTTCCTTGTAAGGTTTTTGTACTAGATGTACGTTTGATCGAGTCTAAGTTAGTCATAGTCTAGCCGCCAATACTGTAACACGCGTTTCTAAGTAGTACCCGAATAAATGTAATTATATGAAATATTAAAAGTGTAATACAGTAACCTTTTATTGTGATAATACACTAAGAGTGCAATTAATAAGCTGCGAATAATATCTTTCCCTATAATAATATTAAAGGCGAAGGAATTACGGTTCAACAGAAGCTTCAACTTCTTCGGGAATTTTAACGAGTTCCAACGATTTGCGATGCGTGGGATATATAGTTTATCAAGTATCCGAACAATTAAAAATAACAATTGATAAGATGATAACGAGAAATAACAATTGTCTGCATCTAGCAGTGATTTATCCAACGTCGCTGTACTCCGCGAGGGAGAGATCAATCGTCGAAGAAGAAGAGGGATCGTTTTGGGTAAATCGTAGAGAAGAAACGCGCGACGGAATCGGTGTGTTATCCAGAACGAGGTGTTCGTCGATCCGGCACAGGATGCGGAGCCGCCGGAAACGCGGCTAAACAGGTGTTTGCGCCAGCTGCAGCTGCTCTCTCCGCGCCTCGTAGTTGGCCTCTCATCCCTCTCTATTTTCTCTCTATACATTTGCGTCCGAAAGATGTTAGTCGTTGCTTTGGCGTTTACTAAAACGTGCCAGTTATTCTCGGCGAGGTATCCTGCACGCAATGGAATTCCTAGTTCCTGGGGTTTCCTTTTGGGCGACGATGAAGAGGAAATATATCATTTTCGAAGAATTTTCGAACGGGTAGACACAGTCACAAAATTATTCGCTCACTCTTAAAAGGACGATAACTTTTTTAATATTGTACTGTACGATTTGAACTTGTTTGGGAGCAATTAGTTCGCTACAGGATGTGAAAAGAAATTTTTTAATAATTGCAATTGATTGGAATTGTAGAAAAAATACTAAAAGTTGATTTTTTCATTTATTTTATGCGGGCCTATATTGAAAATTGAATTTCTTAACTTGTAATTTATCCAGAAATTGTAGTCTGGTTTCGCAGCAAACCAATTTGTTCTAATTTTCCAAACAATTTGAAATCGTACAGCACAATATTAGTAATAGTAAATCTAAGGATTCTTACATCATTATTAATTCGCATTAAGGATTCTTACAATGCCTCTCCTGATTTCGATGAAACTTTCACATTGCATATAATTTACACAGACCTATAGAACGTATTTTTTAAATTTTCAATATAGGCTCACACAAAACAGTTCTAAATTGCAACTTTTAGTATTTTCTCCACAACTCCGATCAATTGCAATATTTGAAAAAATATCTGTTCACATCCTGTAGCAAACTATTTGCTCTAGCTTCCCCAAAAAATTCAAATCGAATAGTTCGCTGTTAAAACAGTTATCGTTTTTTTTAGAGCGTCCGAATATTAAAGGGAGTCACAGTAGATGCTCGGTAGCAGTGAACACAATTTTTATCCTTCGTCCTGATTGGCTCCTAGCGTTCTGTGTCGCAAACTGGAGGTGGAACCGCGACGTTCGAGGGGTCGTATTTTGCCGGTTAGCGTATCAGAGACTCTAATACGCGGATAAAACGCCGACGCAATCCAGCAGCACACGCCATTGCGTCCCGTTCCGTCTACCACCCCCGAATCCAATACAAATATCGCACGGATTGCGACAGGATTCGAAGCGTATCGATAACACACACTGAAAGACCAACGGCGGCGACGGCTCTGTGGCGGCTGTGCGAATATCGAAAACTGCGGTGGAAATTCAGGAAAACGTTGCTGCTCCATTCGGAGACGATATCGTAATAGAATTTCGCGTGCTACGCCCGGCCGAACGAATTCGAAACGAGACCGAGGCAGCCTGATGAAAATGAACAGTTTATGAATTATGCATCGACCGTCTGAAAGCGAGAGTGACTCCTGGAATTCTGACATCGATAACACGGTGTTATCTAGCTTAATTCACCGCTAATCGTTCTCTGCGAGACGATCACGTTCGTTCTTGTCCTGTACGAAATTTTTTGAAACGCTTCATTCGTCCAGTAACACTCTTCGGTAAATACAAACCGTATTCAACTCTGTAAAAATTGTATGAATACTGGACAGTATCTTGTACTCGGCTACTCACTGTTTCCTCTAGGAAAATGTTATCTTCAACTCCAGGAGCATCACTGTATTTATCTAATCAGTGCAATCATGATTCACTGAGAAATAAATTTCTATTCGATCCAATATGCATTGTATAAAAACTCAAAGGCCTTTCCGATCACCCTATTTATTGGAAACAAATTTTTACTCTAGTCTATAAAAATGTTTTGATAGAATTGTCTTTGGTCGTACTTTGGACCCTGATAACATATCATTGTTTCGATCATCCGTAATGAAACTCTGGTACAGAATTGATCGAAATATCTTCGATGAAGTTCATTATCGAGTCCCAATGATAAAAGTTTCGTTTAGACCTTATCGAACTCGATAACGCGCAAATGGTCGACTCGATCGGAAGGAGGATCGCCTACACAGGCAACGAAGTAAGTTCCCGCGAAGTTTATCATTGATAATCGATGTCGACAGGATTTTCTGGAATGCATCGTTTTCACGCCGAAATCCCGACGCTTGCGACGAGCGAATGGTTCCGCGAACAGTCTGACAAACGCTCGAATTAGGACCATCCACTCCGCAGAGGAAACGCTTGGTCCCGATTCGAACAATCCGAATCGTCAAGAGGTTCTAACCAGCAGATTCCGCGATTACAATGAAGAGAGCGACGCGAAAGAGATAGAGAGGGAGGGCTCGATCGAATATCGGGGTGACAGAGTCACAAAAGCCGGCAAAGTTCATCGTACTAACGAAGCCTGCGCGTTTTCGTGATTAGCGCCTCGATAAATGGACGCGGGACCACCGCCAGGCGCGTGTGCTCGGCCGACGAGCAATTTTCCAAATTTCGCGACCGACAATTCACCGGTCGACGACGCGTCTATCGATGTCATCGAGTGTCCCGGCGAATCGTTCGTGCCGGCAGACGGGCGCAATTGATCGTCGTCACGAGGACCACCCACGCTTTTTTCCCCGCGTCATAGCACACGGCCCACTTGCGCGAAAATTTATTTTCGCTGGCCGACGATGTGTCGGAATTTTCTCTATTCTTTTGCACGGCCCTGTTGCGATTTTTATTGCGCGTCTTGACGTAGAGAAACGATGCCCTGCTGATCAAAATGTGTCAGCTATTTATGCGACCCTTTTGCGATTTCCATTGCCGTCTTTACGAAGACAAATAATGTCCTGCTGATCAAAATGTGTCGGATCTTCCTGCAACCCTTCTGCACGACCTTGTTGCAATTTCCATTTGCCGTCTTTGCGCAGAGAAATAAGTGTTTCATGATGAAGATGTGTCAGATATTTAGGCAACCCTTTTGCACGCCCCTCTTGCAATTTTCATTTGCCGTCTTTACGTAGAGAAATAGTTGTGTCATGTTGAAAATGTGTCAGATATTTAGGCAACCCTTTTGCACGTCCCTGTTGCGATTTTTATTGCGCGTCTTCACGTAGAGAAACAATGCCCTGCTGATCAAAGTGTGTCGGATCTTTCTGCAACCTTCCTGCACGCCCCTGTTGCAATTTTCATTTGCCGTCTTTACGTAGAGAAATAGTTGTGTCATGTTGAAAATGTGTCAGATATTTAAGCAACCCTTTTGCACGCTCCCTTTGCAATTTCCATTGCCGCCTTCGTGTACAGGCAATAATTGTTCGCTGATCAAACTAGTTTAGTAACATTACACACAAGCAAATAGTTGATCGTCAAATCAACAGAGAAATAAGTGCTCCAAGTTGAGGATAAAACGGCGTTTCGAATTTCTCTCGACAATTTTTGTCGCAAATGAGGTTAGAGTCTAGTGGAACAATCGATACCGGCATTCCCCTTCTCTCTGCGCTCAGACATCCTTATTATCCTTATCGCGAACGCCAGCTTTCGATAGTACAAGAACAGTACACACAGTTCCGTCTTTGTTCCCGTCGTTCCTATAAATATCGACGATATGCTCCCGCAAGATTAATGATCCTATCGGTAACGAGATAGCGACTCTTGGTCAATTGCAGCTGCCTAGCGGTCGAATGCATTCGCAGATTGTGCACTGAAAGTTTCTCTGTTAACTATCCGGGTGTATTTCAAAGAAAATATTGGAAGAAATTGAGAAATAGCGGGATAATTGTGGACAGCTCTGAAAGTAAAATTGAGAAACAAATCCCCTTCTTGAATTTAAAAAATAACAAAACCTAAGAATAACGATGAAAATTTAGGAAATATAGAATATTTTGGTCGGAATTGATTTACACGTTTTGTACATTCGAAAAAATTACTGAGTACCATTTCAATTTTGTACCACATATATATTTATTATATTGTATTTTAAAATTATTATTATAGAAATTTGAAATAAGTGTTCGGCGACTTATGAACGGCAGCGTAAATAGTTGCGCACCTGTTTCATTCGAGAATAAATTCTCCGACGCAACATCCGGCTGTATAAATTCCAAAACCCCGTTCAGTTTGCTCGGAGTCGAGCGCCTGAGCACGGTATACAAATTTCCTCGCTCGTCGTCCCGGGTTCGTTCAAAAAATATTTGCACGCGAATCCGCGGTCTATAAGAAACAAGACGAATACTGTGAGAGAGATTCGAGCAGCTTCGTGAAAACCGTTGGAAACATCGGAAACTCTTTCTCTCCTAAACCTTCTCAGCTAATAGCGGCTATTTATAAACCCGGGCGGTAGACCGTCGACGAGAAATTGCAGAGCCTACTTCCGTTCCAAATATCGTAGCGACGGTTTAGAAAAAAAAGAGGGAAAAAAAGAACTAGCTCGCGTATAAAGGGTCGCGTCGATTCAACGAGTCCTCGGAAACTGGAGCAACAGTTGCATCGAGCGAGAGAGAGGAGATTAGCCGATACCTTTTAAAACCAGACACGAAAGTCGTTGCCGACGTGTGTAGTCACCCTAGCAAACGAGAGTTTTTCCAACGAATCATTTAGCGGCTTGGACCGATCTCCGTGATCCCCCGAACACAGGTGTGCACCAGTATCGCCGCCGGAAATAATTAACCGGCGTTAACTAGCCGGTAACGATGCACGCGGTGTCTCTAGCCGATTTACAAGCTGAATCGAAAGTCCCAATTTTATTGCGGAATCGCTTTCCGCGAGTATATCGTTTTCTATACTGTTCCCAAGGAATATGAATTCAATTTTTCGATCGTAGAAATTTGATAACAATTGAGCATGAAACAAGCAATTTTGCAATTAATAAACTCCCAACGTTTCGATCCTCAAAGTTCTGTGCTTTTTAAAGTGCTTTCTACCCCTAAGAAGCGTATTTAGTACGTTAAATTGCATTCAATTCAGGGAGTATCAGTTGGGTAGTGTTACTTGTTAGCGATGGGCACCTACGACTAAAAACTACCGAACAAATCGATAGAAGCTGTTTTCAGTAGAATAATTTTACTGAACTGTCGACTGAATTCTGCAGTGGTGGAATATTACTGTATGCATACTCAATTATTCTATTACTAAATATTAATTATTACAAATACTCTCCTAAAATATGAATAACGCATATTAATTATACTATATATCAGAAATAGCGTATGATTACATTTGTGTTAATAAAATATTCATTACATTCAATACAGAACGTGTTATTTCATCATATTTATCATGTCCTATAATATCCTTTAATTTTTTATGTAGTTATTATACAGGTATAAATCTAATACATAGAATTAAATCGAATAAAAATAAATACAGTTACAGCAACGTAGAATGTATTAAGAAATTTGTCGCAACAGAGAAATACTAAATAAATTCAAAAGCTAAGCTTCGAATATAACCTGTAAATAAGTAACTCAGGCGACCGAAAACTATCGACTAGGCAGTCGACTAATTTTCAAACAGGATTTTCTCAAAAACCATAGTTCCAATCGAAAATCTCCACTGCGCGTTTTCGCTGCACTTTCGTACAAAGAATCCGTTTACGTTAATTAGATTCGCGTACACGATCGAGTTCGATAGTAATCGCTGTCGAAGGGACAGCCTGAACGGAGGGTGTCACTCGTTTATCGTTATTCTTTCATCGGTAGGCGAGTCTTGTTCGATTAATCGTTCATTAAATGGGCGTACGAGGCACGTTGCACCGTTGTTCGATTCTATTTTCGAAATGACCGTGCGCACCGATATCCCCTAGCACCCCTGGTGCCTCGTTCCTCTGTCCCCGGGGCTCTGAAACAAAGTTATTGACACACGGACACGGGGCACACGGACGCCGCCTGTCAGCGTCGAACAAAGACGAGAGAGAAAATATTGTTCGAGCTGTTCGGTGAACCGCGGCGAGTCGAATCGATTCGCGTGGTCGGTTCGTAAAAACGTCACCGTTCTGGGAAGAACAAGCCAGTTTCAAAGGGTACTCCCAGCTTTCCGCCTGGCCTGTGTCCTCTTCGATCGCGCGATAAAGGATTATTACGTTATCGGGGCGAGCGCGACGGTGAACGGATCTATCTTTCTCTCTTTTTATGACCCTCTCTCTTTCAGACTCTTTCCCCCCCTCTCTTCAACCTCCCTCTCTCTCTTTCTCTCGCTTTCTGTCTTCGCGTGTCTCTCTTTCACTTCTCTGTCGGTCAATAAAACATCGCGACCATGTTTTACGACGGACCGTCGAGCGTGTTCGCCCTTTTTATACGGGTCGATAGTTCACGGTACGAGGACGCTGACGGATTCCGGCTGCCTCCCGACCCTCCACCACGAGGAATCAGTTAACGGGGACTCCGCCGTGTCCCATTTTCGATGATACCCGAGATCCATCCGGGAAACACTTACGAATTATTCACGGGAAACACCGCGCCCTCCCCATGCGATTTCAAACCCGTCGTCTGCTTCACCGAGAGATTTCATCGACCATAAACTTTGCAAGTGGTGCACGCTTTTCGATAAGAATCATTGCGAGGTCCGATCTAGGCCCTTTCAAATGGAGCAAGTATTTTTTCAACTACCTATTGTTTCTTAGACAAAAATTTGCAAATACGATTTTTCTTTCGAGTTTCTGATAACCTTGCGATCGATAAATACTTTTATAGAAAGATGGGACAGCGTTTGCATTGTTTCTTTCAATTTTCTTCACTTTTTTTCTAAAAAGAGTTAATTCGACCCCCGCCGAGAAATGTATATAACATTTTATGTAGAACTTTTTATGAGATTCACTTTGTCTTTGAAACTTTTTTCTCTAAAATCAATATTTTCGAAAATATTTAGTAAGAACTGTCCAAACTGTGAAGGGGGCTGGGGGGCTGTATCGCCGAAAATCCTTTTAGGGACTTTCTTCTTTAATCAAGGATGAACTTCAAAACATACTCTATCAAAAACGAGGACAAGTTCAGTTTCGACAATATCATGAGAATTATATTGAATCAAT
Source organism: Lasioglossum villosulum (assembly GCA_963971365.1). Taxonomy (NCBI): domain Eukaryota; kingdom Metazoa; phylum Arthropoda; class Insecta; order Hymenoptera; family Halictidae; genus Lasioglossum; species Lasioglossum villosulum. Next base: position 47,316,347 of record OZ020496.1, on the reverse strand, counting down.
TTATCTTGAAGTAACGCGATGAATTTTCACTCGGACAATTTTCATAATCATCAGCACATTTAACAGCGTGTTAGAAACTGTCTTTCCGTTAAGAATCCATGAAAGTCGTGTGTCCAGGACCAGGTGGGAGAACGATCCGTTTCGAGTCATTGCGAATTCATTGGTGACACGTGGAGCACACCCACGAGCCACCTAACCTGGACCTTACTCGATGAACCTGGGTGGACTCTGTGAAGAGGTGATTATTAAAGCATCGAGTACGGAGGTAGAAGCGTCTCTTCAGGCTAGGGATGAATCTTTGACGATCTGTGCTCTCCTTATCTTTTGTACTGTTTGGAATTCGGGATCGAGCGCTGGGAGTGTTACAACGATGGGTATCGATCATTCACTTCTTGCTTCGAGAATAAGAATCGTCCCTTTCCAATTGCGATCCCCGTTTCACGTATATTTAAATACACGTGTATCAACTTATCCGTATTTTAATTCGCATTCATTTTTTAGGATACAGTCACTATTTTTCGGAAACAAAATACAGTGGGTGTACAAAGTGTTCGTACACCTTTTAAAATAGAATAACTTTTTTATAATTGTGCCAAACGATCTTTTCATCATGAATTAGAAGCATCGATTTACTAAATGATACGTAGAAATGATTTTCCAAAAATTACAATTCACAAGGTTGCATGCGAAAATAAAATAGCATTTCTTTTAATTTTTTTATTAGAGCCATTAATGAAAATTTGAAATACGCGTTTTGTAGATTTATGGTGAAAATCGTAGTCATATTTTTTATCAGTTTCCGCTTAAAATCCGCAGATCCGTACATCTTTCGGTGCGTGTCGCATTTTCCTGCGTCAGAAGATTTCGATGAAATTTTCAATGCGCGTATAAGTACCATAGATCTACAAAACGTAAATTTTGAATTTTCTTTACGGGCCCAAATATCGAAAGCGGACGTCTTAGGCGTCAAAGGCGATAAAGGCGAAATACAGAAAGAGACGAGTTGCCTTCGTCCGAGAACGAATACGTTACGGTTGTTAAAAGTGTGTCCATTTATTTAAAGAAAGAGAGACTTCGTTGCGCTATCTACCGCAGCAGCCTTCGAAAAACGTGCTTTATCTGGCAGCTCGAAACAAGCAAGCGGTATGTATGATCAGCCATCTTTCTAAACTTTCGGCAACCAGTTTTGCTTGCACAGTACACCGTAGCACACGCGCGTGTCTACGACACACGTACGAGGCTGGATTTGTTGTTATCTCCGGCTTCTTTTCCCCCTTGTAAGCACAACTAATTTCTGCTTGAAAGTCCGGTTTAACGCCGGTCATATGACTGCGCTTCGTCTTTTATGATCCGCTTTTACAACTTCTGCCGCTGATGCTATTCACGATCTTATCATTGTAAACGTGTACGACGAGTTGTATACGCTATTATTAAACGTAAACAGAATTCCATGGAACTCCCGTGCGCCTTTCCGATCCTCACCGTCACGGTGTCGATATGCACACGGTAAACATGGTAAACACATACAGAGTTTACGTTCTTATAGTTGCCACTCCCTTTTACCGTGGATTCTTGATAGCTGTGTCAATGGAGGCATTCATTCGAACACGGTAACGACAGTTTCTCTGCCAATGGGAGGAACTTGATCGTTACAACGAAGAAGCGTGTTAGACAATATCATAATCTTTTAGAGAATTCAATAGTTTTTCGAAATACCTTTTAAACATCGTAGACAACTGAGATACCATCCTTTGGGAGATCGACGACAATTCTGGAATTAAGAAATAGTTTTCAACATAACGATCGCGTATCTTCGAACAAAGTTACACCCGTATAACACTTTCAAAAAATCCTCGTCCACAGCAAACAGTAGCTACGAAATCCATACAAACTCTCATTCTCGAGGAATCCGAATGCAATGCCGAAAAATCATTCTGAATGGACCGAAGGAACTTCGTCGAGGACCTCCCGGGAGCTTGCAACCGCGAAATAACAATACCGTTCGTATGTCTTTATTATAATATTTATATATCCGCAGTATCCTATTCTGTTCTCTAATTTTTATATTTTGTATTGTAACTATGTTGAAATAAATCTCGTACGAGATCTTCTACGATAAAAAAAGAACGTAATAAGTAACAACAATTATGATTGTCGCGTTAAACGAAAACAGAGCCAATAATTACTATCTCGCTTTATAAAACTATATGTCCAATATTATTCAATGATATAATTTCTATTAACTGTAACTACTCGCACCTTTCAGATAACCTGACAATTCCCGTTTCCCAATCCAGCAATATCCGTTTTTGATTTACAAGCAAAATTACCTGCACATTTAAAATACCATAACTTTCCCTCCAATCTAATAATTACAATCTCGAAACTAAATTTAGTATTGCAAGCATACAAAAAGGTATCGGTTGCACTAGCAAATATTTATGTAGCATTGGGTTAGTTTGTTTATTCGATAAAAATTGAGGAAGTAGTTTAAGAAGAAACAAGAGGGGAGAAAAGCCGCATACACCCTTATTATTAGTTTGCACAGTTGTAAGAAATGTCGTAAGAAATCTTTTATAAGATTTCCTTAATCGAATAAATTGCAGACGATCGTGTCAGATGGTTCATCGTGCACGTGGCCGTACGTGTAGCGAATTGGAATTGCGCGAAGTTAGCCAATGAGAAGAACGAAGACAGAGAGAAAGACGGTAAGTGGTGGGATTCAGGGAACAGAGGGAAGCAAAGAGGAGATCGCAGGGAAGGACAGAGACGCGAGGATCGAGGAAAGAGAGACGGATCACCGAAGAAGCGACGCGGGGAGAGAGCTCGGTGTGAGTTGTCGCGTTTATTTTGAGCCGACGAAGGCTAAATGCCGGATTGCGCGGTCGCAAATTCTCAGCGATTCGACGGCCTTTTCTCCTCTCTCTCTCTCTCTCTCTTTCCTCTCTCCTAGTTGTTGTCTCTGTTCCCTCTCCTCTCGCTCGCCCGTGTACCGTAATCACTCTCGCTATCCTCATTTTCTCTTTGCCCGACACCCATCGCTCGTTAATTACCGATTTCATTAGCTTATAACCCGCCGGGAGATAGACTCGATCGATTACCGGGAAAATTCCGCTTTCAAGCTGACAGAGAGAGAGAGAGAGAGAGTTTCATTCGCAACACTAACATGCAAATATGATCTTACGTTCACGGGTCTATTTAGCACAAATGGATTAACTTTATTTTTACAAAACGGATGAATTGCTTAAATTTATAGTGCAGAAAAAGAGAGGTATGTTTGCGGGTTTCTTTAGCACATTCGTGGGATAAATTTCATTTTTATAAAATGTATTAATGAATTAAGTAGAATTTGAAATAGTACAGAAAAATTAGCGGGATTTGAGAACGTCGATATTTTTGTGCGATATGGTGAAACTATTCAAGAAAGGAATTCTATATGCTTTTTCGGGGTGGTATGGGTCTGAGAGAGATTCTAGGGGATTCTTGACGTGAATCGACGAGTGTTTGCGGGGTTCTTTAGCACATTCTGGGGTGAAATTTCATTTCTATAAAATGTATTAATCAGTTAAGTAAAATTTAAAATAGAAGAAGTAGGACGATTTAAGAACGTCGATATTCTGTTGTGATATGGTGAAATTATTCAAGAAAAGATTCTATAAGAAGGTGGAATGGGTCTGAGAGATGTTTGACCCGACTCGAGGGGTTTGCATTCCACAAAATTGAGTAAAATAATTCCACATGGAACAACGATGACGGTATCTCCCAGAAATAAAATTTTTACGTGCCACGATTTGATGCTCCAATGAAATTTTCACGTATCAAGAGGTAGATAAGAAGTTTGCTAGTTAAGGGTTGATTGCTTTAGCTGAGTGGACGGATTGTCCGGTAACTGTGTGCGATCTATCCAGCTTGTCCACCCTTGCCGGTGGTTTGCGCCCTATTTATTTTCAATGGAAATACGGTGTAAATGCTAAAGTGCTCCGGGCTGTCACTCTGCAACCCTAAACTGACTTAACGTCACCCTGAATCGGGACGCTATTCAGTTCACGGATCTCCCTGTTGCGGCACACGTATTTTTCTTCTCAATTCGCTAACCTCTACATTTGCTTGTCCACTCACAGAGCAACAATCTTTTCATAATTTTCTACAATTGAGAAATGCTCGAGACGATGCAAGAAACTTTTCTGCCAGCTTACTTTGTACGTAAGGAATTGCGAAAGTGCAAATTTGCAGAACGATAAGTTTGCTCAGCAAACGAGTGAATTTGTGAGTCGACGTTTGTTCGTCGGACGTCGCGAGTTAATGGACAAGTTGTTTATTAATCATCTCACTTCACTAAATAGATTCTAACAGGTGCAGCGTTAAATCTTTCCGTACTACAGTACACTGCCGTGAGTGTAATAATTATGTTTTTATGTTCTAAACGCACTTGTTCGATCAGTTGTTAGACTTCACACTATTTGCAAAATATCACAATCATTTTATTTTGACGTTGGTTTTGCACTGAAGCAATTATGTAACAATTTTCTCCTCTCTTTTAAAATAACGTACAACAAAACATATAAACGTTTTAATCATTTACAGACGCAATTTGTTCCATGAAAATGATCTAAAGTAAGATCGAAACGTCGGAATAAAATGATAGTGATATTTTGCAAGTACATAGTGTGAAGTCTAACAACTGATGGAACCAGTGTGCTGAAAACATAAACACGTTTCCTGTATCTCGATCGACAATTCGTTAACAACGTATATTGTTGTTTTCAGCGCACTGAATCGATCTAATGTGACTAACTTTTGCAAATTATTATAAAAAATAAACGCAATTATATAAAAAAAAATTTTTTTCATGAAAATATTTTTCTTAAAACTAGACCGAAACGTTGCAAATTTTATAGTAATTTGCAAAATTGCTTGATTAACTAAATCGTTGTAAACAATCTACGATCGACATAAGGAGACATTTAGCAAGCGTAACGTTTTACACGAATCTTTTAACAAACCTTTTTAAACAAGTTACTGCGTTATACGGCAGTCTACTGCATTTGAAATTCCATTTATCGTACATCCTGATAAAATTCGCGGTGTATCGATCACAGCGACCTTCGCGTTACGGAGATTGCATTATAAGAGAAAGTTTTCAACGGTTGCTATGCGCAACGGACTAAAATTTCATCGAACGGATCGCGAGGCACAATGTACTAAGGAGAGCAAGATCCGCGAAAGACGAGAACGCGGAGAGCGACGGCGACGTGCAAGCTAAACCGCGATACCATCTTCCCGTTGAATCACAATCGACAAACCCAATGACTCGGTTCCATTGACACTGACACACTGACATCGTTTCGCTGTACGACACAACCTTCGAAAGCCGCGTTTCGTTCGACGCTCGTGCTGCGCTAATCTCCTTGAACGGATTGACAGAAGCTGCTGCCACCGACTGCTAACTCGGCAGACGGAATCGACGATTCAACAGACGCATTCTGCTTCCACCATTTCTTCGACGTAAACGTTCGAAAAACTTTGTTCTTCGAAACAAACGTTCTTCGAAATATTAATAAAGTTTAAATTATTAATTGAGGCTCGTACTAAGAAATCGAAGAAAACGATTTGTTGCGCAGAACTATATTTTGCTCAATTTTTTGAACGAGAAAAAATATTGTCGGGAATGGCTTTCTGTGGGTACGTTAACTCTAATAAACTTTACAGCGTATATACTTTATCAGGATCAAAAGCGTGTTCTCAATTTAATCTACAGTAACTCTCATCAATGTTCGATAACTTTCTTAATATCGGGCTGCACTTTTCGAACTCTTTTGGAAAGCAACTAGTTTACTACAGGATGTGAAAAGAAATTTTTTTTTTAAATTCCAATCAGTCAGAATTGTTGAGAAAATACTAAAAGTTGTACTTCACAACTTTTCTATGTTTATAAATATTCTTGTCACATTGTGTAGCGAACCAATTATTCTCGTTTCCAAAAAAAGTTCAAATGGTGTGATCCAATGTTTAAAAAGTTATCGAGGTACAGGCTGGTCTCTGGTCGATCTAGTTGGCCAAAATTTTTCATTGCTTAAAACATTATGAATTATTATTATTTATATAATATAAACAATATTTATTATTTTTTACTTGGGGGTAGTTCTAGGAAATTGACTTTTGGCCAGTTAGATCAATCAAATACCAGTCAAAATAGCCGTTTCATGGAACTCGTGAAGCTTGTAAAAATTTCTTTGAGTGTCAAAATTATTCAGGAATACAATTAATATTTGACCACACGCGTCAGATAAACGGCGCACGGTATAAAGATGGAAACAGCATTATCGTACTATGGTATCATTGAATTCCAACAGGTGCAACTTTGTGCAATTTTGCGCTTGATCCAGCTTGACCTTGGACGACCTTGAGCGGATCGAGGTGGCCATAAAAAAGAGAAGTATAAAACTGTGCAGACAAGCGGGAAACGAGGTCTCCATCGTGCAAGATTTAAGTAGGTTGTCGTTTCACGGCGCGATATTCAAATATTATGGGTGGCTCGGTGGCTCGTTAAATATTAAAGAGTATAATATTGGCTTTAGCGGCCTTCGGAACGGGGCAAACGTTTCCTAAAGGGAAGCGACGACTGCGAAAATTCCCGGTGTGCATTATTAATTCGATAAATATAACGCGAATCGATCGGTTTGTCGTAAGAAACGTCGCTCTCCGGTTGCTTCGGCGAAACACATACTTCTCTTTCTATCTTTCTCGAAGGTATCCGTGAATTTCACTACCGGGAACGACGATGCGACGTAGCACACCAGGTCGATATCGCGGAGGCGGTTTTACAGAGAAATTGCCAGAATTCGGCGAATATTCCGAGGCTGACCTAAATTAATGGCGCGGCTCCAAGTAAATATGAAAACAGTGATTAAGGGACGCTAAACTCTTGAAACTGACGGGAATTATCTAGCGGATCGTATCTCCCTGAGAATAGACACGATTAATTGCGAGTCCCTTCCTACTCTTCTCTTCTCGGGGACGAAACTTCTTGCTTTTACCTTCGGCCATTACAAACCGTGCCCGCGAATTCGTTACACCGTCTGTTTCGAGCAGCGTTCTCCGCGAAAGAATGGAATCGCGGATAAATTAGAACACGCTGGACAGTTTAATCCAGAACCTCGTTCTACCGCTGCGGATATTACGGATCTCGCGGGACAAATTCATTAATTAACGTTTCTGCTACCCACTTCCTCCGGTAAGATTGCTGATTTTTACAGGCTCCAACTCGATCGAATGATTAACATCTCGCGGTATCGTTTTCTTTACTGCTGCAGCGGTTAAAACGTCTTTAATGTAAACAGGATATAAAACATCCTGTAAACAGGAACCGAGTTTCCACGGCCGTAAAAAGTTGTGAGATGGAACAAAATACGACCAAGTTCGTTAGCTTAGAAATACCTCTTGCGATACTGAAAAAAGCGTTTGTAAAAATCAGTTTAAAAGAACGCTGTTTAATTTTTAAAGAACCGTGCATCTCGGTTGAAAAGAAAGGCGTTAACATTCCTATTTGTTAGACTTTGTTCGAATTCTTCGCGTGACTCGTTGAAACAAGACTGAATTAAATCTGCATAAAAATCCGCGGTCAGTAATCATTACGTCGTTCCGAAATTCCTCGGCACGCAACACGAAATCGTCAATGTAATCAATCTGCGCGAGCAATCTTCGATAGTACTCGAAAAAGGAGCCACTCGAGATCAGTGCTCGTCGTCAAAGAGGTCTCGCTCGAAACTTTCACCGTTCGTTTAAACCAGCACGCGCTCAGACGAACCGGGCGCGAAAATGAGCGGCGGTCTCTTTGAGACCGGTTTACAATGGATCGTGTTCGAGTCGTTCGTCCGATAGAAAACAGATTCCGTTTAGCTCCTTCAAAGTAATTCCGCATGCTGGCCGTTGTTCTCCGGCTTTGTTTATTCCGGGATTCAAAGAGGAGGATATCGACCAAGCGGGGAAGCGAAACAAACAAAAGAATAACAAAATAGAGTAAAAACAAGAAACTAGTGGACAGAAAAAACTTTTCGAATTAGCTGATCGACCAGCAGACTGGCGCAACTCGGTCAAAGTTCAAGAACGAACGGACGCCGGCCTTCCGGCGCGATTTTTCGTGTCTAGGCTTCTACTTGGAAATTCGAGTTCGCGAGACGGAGAGAGGGGACTGTGCGCCTTTCTTGTCCGCTGTCGATAACGATTACGCAAGGTTCAACGTAAAAAGAGAACGAGAGACTCTCCGGAATCTTCCTGGAATATTTGACAACCTTCGGCAGAAGATAATAATCGTTCCAGGGAACGTTAAACACCGTTCGATCGGCTGTTCGTGGGTTTAACATCCGGTATCCGGTATTTAACAGCCGCTCGTAATAGTAACTTCAGTCTGAGAACTCTGGGAAGCTGACAAACCAACGCGATTTTTGGTAAAATTTATTGAAACAATTATTTCAGTGAATTCAAGGATAATTCGCAACGCGTGGAATCGAATGTTTAATGCGGAGACGATCAAATATTTTTAAAGATTCAAATTCTCGAGCATGGTTCAGTATTATCAGGGCCGCCGCGTGCGGTTGTGCAGGTTGTGCGCCGCACACGGGCGCTTCGTCAAAGGGGCGCCACAACATTAACGGTAAACAGAATGACACAAAGAATGATCTTTCAAGCAATTTATATAATGCATCTTAATATGTTTCTTTAGATAGTAATGCTTTGACATTTCGTTCGAAACAAGGCATCTGAACTCATTGAACACGTCTGGTACACGTCAAGCAAAGCCGCTACAGTTTGACTTATAATTAACGTATGAAAAAGAATCACGAGATAGCAGACGAATAAAAACTGTGCGAACAATAAAACACAACATACGTTCGACTGATTAAAACTGCTCGAAAGAGAAAGAATGGAAATGTCATACTGCGAAATTTAAGCATTTACGACAGAAACGAGTACACAAGATGAAACAATAAAATTCAGAAAAATTTAGTAACCCAGTTACATTATTACGCGGTTATTAAAATGATTAGTATACTTATTTCGCTTCGATCCTCGTTTCTCTGACGTAGAAAACTGTTATTTCGAAAAAAGATTCGCAGGTGTCAAGAGACCCAGTGACGCGTTAAACACCAACGAATTCAACGAGGTTTCGCGTGATCGAAGATTTCTCAATGATCTTCTCGTCGGAACGTCCGTCCCCTTGCTCGTCATTTCCTTGTGCACGGTTAATGAAATCGAGTGAACGTCGCGAAGGATACACAGCCGGCGAAGTGGGGAAATTTGCGTCACGGTTTTCGTCGGATCGTTCGCGTGTATAGTTCGCCCGTTTCGCCACGGTCTCGCGTACGATTTCGTCGATCAAGAGCTCGTCGATCGTTTATCGAGGCCACTTTACGCTCCTTTGAGCACCGCGGTCGTGGTAAACACGCGACAAATTCGCACGCGAAAAGAACCAACTGGTTTTTTGTTCCTCCCGTCGCGTTGTTTATCGCCGTTTTCTTTTACGTCAATCCGTCCGTTCGATTGGACTTGCACGCATCTTCTCGCCCGGTCTGCCGCTTTATTCAACGGTACAAACAAAAACAAAGATGCCGCGAAGAAAAAAGAAAAACGAAACGCTTCTTCCGCTTCCTGGCAATCGATCCAGACATTTTCAATTTTCTATCAAGATCTGCTGTTTAATTGTTGACTGCGGATTTTTATGCGGAAGACAAAAATTTCTATGTTAATTGCTAGCTACTTAGAATCATCTTAGAATCGTTTCATTCTATGTTAATTTCTTTCTTCATACGAATTTTATACGAATGTAAAATTGATGTAGTACCTCGTATGATACTTAAATGTTTAGCAATTGATTAGATACCAACATATTTAATAATCCTTTTGTTTTGTACGTTTTGTACATTAACTTTTAGTATTTTTTCTACAACTCCGATCAGTTGCAATTTTTGAAAAAATGTTCTTTCACATACTGCAGTAAACTAATTGCTCTAGCTTCCCAAAAAAGTTCAAATCGTATAATACAATATTTAAAAAGTTACCGTTTTCTTAAGAGTGTTCCAATATTAATGGGAGTCACTGTATGTCGAAAACAATATTTTCGAATTCTCTAATCGATTTCACTGTTTGGCTGTCACTGCACAAAGTTCGCAACGATCATTGAACTTCAATAATAAAATAACATTCTTCCAGCTTGACGGAATTCAAACTCGTTCCTAAGATCAGTTTTCTGGGAAATAAAGGCAGATTCATCGGAGAAAATTTACCAAAGAAACAACGTAGAGTTAGGATTCGTTGGCATAAGCTCCGTTTATACGGAACACCCGACGAGAATGTCAGCGGACCGTGCGTGATGTGGAACAGGTCTCTGCAAACGTGTCTGTTCATCACTCGCCCTTTCTACTTACTGCGATCACGAACGTCTGCGTAAACGCGAGCCTCCGAAAGTCGATCTTCTCGGGAACACGAAACTGTTTTCGCAACGAAACTGTATTCGCTTCTCTATTACAATTTTTGTATTGACGTTTTCGTTCTGCGCATCAGCGTTACCGATGCGCGAAACCTCATTCATTGAAGCGTGTTATTAATAGTTCGCGGATGTTTGCGCGAAATGAGCATCGTTGGCGAATGTAACAAACAGCATAGAAGAGTGTCGGGTCCACAGTCTACAAATTGATGTTCGTTAGAAGACGATGCATTTGGTGTAACATTCTTTACGCATACTTTTTGCCAGTCGATCAACCTCGCAAAATGAAAATTATTGATAACGATTATAAATGTATGTTTTTGGCGCACAGGTTCGATCAATTGTTAAAAACAAGCAATTTTGCAAGTGAAAAAATTCTCGACGTTTCGATTCAGATCCGGACCATTTTCCAGAGAAAAGTTCCGTCTGTAAATTAATTTAAAATGTAATATATGTTCAAAAAAACAAAAAAAGCAGTGAAGCAATAGCAACAAAACGAGTCATACCTTCTGCGTGTGAAAGCAAAAAGAAATGGTCCGAATCGGAACGTCGAAAATTTTTGTACTGCAAAATTGCTGGTTTTTAACAATTGATCGAACCTGTGCGCCGAAAACGTCATACATTTTCGATAACGATTATTTCGTGAAAGACAATTTTCCTTTCAGCATCATCCATTTACTCTTTTACCATTGCTTCCGGTAAATTGTCCAATAGTTAAAACAGCTGCTGCGTTTTCAGAGAAAATTTAAACTCAACGCAGCGAACGTGTGAAATAATGAGTTATTATTGTTGTTCATCAACATCGGTGTAACGACGACGCTCCGAGGTGAATTTTATCGTGACTCGGCCGCTCGTTATCACCGATTAAGCCTATTATCGGCGGCTATCGCCGCTCTAATCTCGGTACAAAATACGATGTTGTTACACTCGGACTCGACGAAGCTTCTCGACGATACTATGAACCCGAACAACCATAAAGACGACGATTTCCGAGCTACCTCTTTACTGCCTTCGTTCGGAATTTTACCATAAACTCGGTGAACGGTTCTTTCGAGCCTCTCCTCGTGCTCGTCTAAACAGAATCGATTGGTTTTTTTAATAACTTAATCAAATTAAAATAGAAATGATTTTTTGTTTGGGCAACTACAAGAACACAGATTCCATAATGGCTTCGGTGTAATTATCGGCTGATTGGCAAAATGCAATTTGAAAAAAATTGAATTCAATTGAAAAAAATCGAACACAATTTAACGGAACTCTCAAATTCTTTTAACTCTACCATAAACGCATAAGATCGGTATAATGAATTGCCGTTGCAATGCAAATCGAAATGCAGTTCATCGATCGCCATTTAATCGGTTAATTGCCGCGAGAACTTCTATAGGAATTATCGAAGCTGCGCTTAAGGAATTGATAGTTTTTTTCCATTCTCCGGTGCGAGAGGAATGACGTAGGTTGGCGAGGATGATCGATGACAGTCCCCGTTTCGAATGATTCATATTCAGATGAGAAAGACCCGGTTACAGTGACGACGACGCGTTAGAAAAGTTTCCTGGTTTCGGTCGCCTCTAAGAATATTCTTTCCTGCGTTTCGCGTTACACAACCAGGGACTTCCGCTGCCAACAATGCATTGACCTAATAGCTCAAGTAATAACAGTTCTGCGCTTGGATTTTGACACGGTTTACACAACTGTCTACGTGGTTCATCTACGCAAGATCCTTCTGAACATGTGCTTCTCAAATGAAAATGTTTCGTTCCGAACTTCACAAAAACAATATGCAAAAATAGAAACTTGTATGAAGATCCTCGTTCGGACACGCGATCGATCGACAATCTACATATTCCATTAGAACTGGAACAATAAAAATCAGACTGTGAATGCGACCACATTAAAGTCAATCCTAAACAAATAAATAAATAAGAATCAGAGATGCTTCTACTCTTTAATTTGCAGAAATAGAAGCTTGTACGAAGATCCTCGTTCAGACACGTGATCGATCGAAAATCTCTACCTATTCTATTAGACCTCGAACAATAAGAATCAGAGTGTTAATGCGACCACATTAAAATAAACCCGTAACAAATAAATAAATAAGAATCACAGACTCTTCTACTCTATAATTTGCAAAAGTAGAAGCTTGTACGAAGATCCCCGTTCGGCCACACGAACGATCGACGATCCACCTATTAGACCTCGAACAAGAACGATGAGCATTGTTCTTAGCGTCTGTATCCTAACGATAAATTTTCACACTCCAGAGACGTTTCTACTTTTCATCTTCGCTATAAAGAGTCTTTCTAATCGTTGAAACGAATGTGCCTCTCATTCCGACGTTTCAAAAATAATTAGCAAAAATGCGAACGTGTCTGCAGATCTCCTGTACTCGTATAAAATCCCTTGTACAATAAACAAAACGAAAGATTTTCTATAAATGCACACGATGCCACAAATAATAAAAACAATGATCGTTCTCCCAGCGTTCACGTTGAATTTGCAAATTTTTCAAGAGCCGAGAGCAAACGGATGAGAATTTCGAAAGTTTAGCGTCATCGTGATAGTAAACAGACTCGGAAGAGCATAAGTTCGAAGCGGTTAGGTCAAATCGTGTGGCGCGTGCACGCGAGAGAAACGCGGCATCGTGTCGCTGTTCTGCGACGCAGAACGGCCGATGTTTTCGACACGAGATGATGTTTCTCGGGCCAGTGGACGGCCATTTTTAAAAGGAAACCAAGGCTCTTTGGTAGCAGCGCTCTCCGTCACTTACGTAATCCGAAGTTAGCGCTCGGCGGCGACGCCGAGCAAAACGGACAGCAGAGGAGAGGAGAGAAGAGAACGCGAGAGTGGAACGGAACGTTCGCCGGAACGGAGCGACAGAGAGAAAGAGCCAGACCGTTGTTTTTCGCGTCGGATAGACCGGATGACGAATCGTGACGAACGTAACATTTTTTCCCTCTCCTCCGTTCCCCTACTTTTGACTCACCTCTCGCCAAAATTTACCTGGCGAAAATTGGGACGCCTAGACCGAGATATCGAGAAGGAAATACCCTAACGAGCTCGTGAACACTCGTCGATTAGGCTAACTGTACCGATTACTGCGGTGTCGTGACTCGATCTACTTTATTTTAATATTATTCTTATATTTATAATATTACACGTACCATACGTGTCGCACAAGTTACAAAAATGTAGTTTCAACAACAGCAAGCAAGTGGGTTTTATGAACATCATTTCCTCTTTATTTTAAATCATTATAGTTTTGAAAATTATATAATACATATACAATTTGATTTACAGACGCAATTCAAATGAATCTTGAGAAAGAGCCAAATTAGGATCGAAACGTCGATGATGATTATTTGACTATTTGTAAAATTGCTTTTTGTTTAATCAGTATTAAACGAAAAAAAAATAAAGGATCGAACCGTTGCATCGAAAACATTCAACTTCGGTTATTAATAATATTATGACATTTTACACCGAAACGACAATAAATCCAAAACGGAGTAATCAATGCTTCGTTTATTTACTACATTTTGAACGAACACGTCTCTTATCAATTTTAACACGTACAATTTAAATCATATAAATAACTAAATACGATCTTTTAACGAATATTTTAGTAACATTTATCATCTTCAATTTGAAGCTGGTTTAAATTAAAAGCATCGTGAAGATCGGAACATTCCACAATTGCATTTACAATGAACTCCTTTGTCTTTCTCAATGATTTCTTCCTGTTTAGTTTTTAAGAGCTACGTTAAAGTTAAACGTTTCTTCCTAGCTCGAATATAAAATTGATATTTCTCGTACAATATTTTAATCAATTTATAAAACATTTGATACCAACGTATTTAATAATCCAAACAAATATTCTGATCCGAGTCGACACTCGAGTGCGAGGAGCTGGAACTAACAGATCATAGAGGAAATTGTTGTTACTGGTTTCAACATACTGGATTCTCGCGTGCTTCGTACCAAAACCGTGAGATTTTAATCCGATTTCTTTTCCACAGTTGCGCACGCCTCGCAGTTACTCCGCAATTAATAATTTGCCAGAAGGGAAATTAATTAAGCGTTCATCCCGTGTATACAGTGAAAATTGAATATGTATAGTGTACACCGGTGGAACAGTATTGCGTCAGATTAGACACGGGAAATAAATTCTCCGTTTACGGTTACTAACTATCCCTATTATCGTCGATGGTTTTGTAACGAAGACTGCTCTTGATAAAATCAATTTTCATCAATGCGCATATACGCTCCGCGAGATTGCAACACTAGGGGTGAAATATAGTCTCTTTATGACGTTTATATCCCATCAATTAGATATGATTTTCCTTCGCGTGGAACATGCTTCGTGTTAATTCTTTTGATTAATCTCTTCTGTCTCGTGGCGGCAATAAAAATCTATTTCAGCAATTCAATTATTCTTTCAAATGGAACTGCAGAGGTAAGAATCGTACATTGTCAAATACGAGCACAATATCTGTTAGCAACTCGGTGCAGTATTAAAACCGTTTCCAGCAGAGCGATAAATACAGCGAGTCAAAAAATTATTCGCTCACTCTTAAAAACACGATAACGTTTTAAATATCGTACTATACGATATGAACATTTTTGAGAAACTACAGCAATTAGTTCGCTGCTGGATGTGGAAAAAATTTGTCAAAAAGTGCAATTGATCGGAATTGTAGAAAAAATAGACATAAAAAATGTTAACAACTTTCAGTATTTTTTCTACAATTCCGATCAATTGCAATTTTTGACAAATTTTTTCCACAGCCTGCTGCAAACAATTGCTGCAAATATTTAAAAAGTTATCGCCGGTTTAAGAGTGAGCGAATAATTTTTTGACTCGGTGTATTCAACAGCGCGATAAATATTCGGAAAGGGAGTCTCGTTCACGAGCGCGTGCGCATTCTTGATAAATATTATCCGAGACGTCGACGATGCGTACTCCGTGTCTCGATTACGTATTGTTCCGAAGCCGAGCGTTGCATTGTTTCCGTGTTTCTCGGTAAGAGCGGTTTTTTTCCGGTTGCCGTTGCCCTGAAGTTGCCAGTTCGTCGAGTTCGTCGTCTCGAAGGACACAGCTCGTAAATGACCCATGTCCTCGAGGTCGAAACTGTCCACCGTGAACAATCATCGACTCGCTATGAAAACCGGCGACCCTTTTCTAAACGTCTTCAACCGGCAATTCCACCTTGCAATTAACAGAATAGTTCCGAACCGATACCTGACTGCTCTATCCACGGAGTCAATGGATTTTATTACCTGACTGCGGATTTTATGATTTTACGATGGACAAGAATAGGGGGAAACGGTGAAGACATTTTTCGAATATTTCAAAGTACTGCTTTCAGCACTGCTGCCAGTTCCCTTCAAAATTGCACGGGGGCAAAGCGATTTATTTAAGGGGGTAGGGGACCTAGTAATAGACCTAATAGCTATTATACATCATATTAAAATTATATCGGTAATATTTTGTTAACTATCAGATTTCTGATATACAGGGTGTCCCAAAACTACCCTAGGAGCCGAAAATGGGATGTTCGTTGGGTCATTTGAAGCGACATTTTCCTTTACAAAAATGGTGTCCGTGGCTTTGTTTAGGAGTTATTAACAAAAAACACGGATCAATCAGAGCGTGGCTACAGCGGATTGATTCTGAGTCGACCAATGGCGACACCACACCTCGCGGAACCTATCGCAGAGTCGGACTCCGTTCGCTATAGCTGCGCTCTGATTGGTCCGTGTTTTTCGTTAATAACTCCTAAAGAAAGCCGCGGCCGCCATTTTTGTAAAGGAAAATGTTGCTTCAAATGACCCAAGCAACCTCCCATTTTCGGCTCCTGGGGTAGTTTTGGGACACCCTGTAGAAGGTCGATGCTACTTTACGCAGACTTTTGTGCTTCGTTCGAGTTCGATTAAAACCGCAGATTAACGCCTCCTTGAAACCAAGCAGGTTCCTTCAGATACATTTTTTCCCAACACCAATAGCAGCCTAGTCGTTCAGGTGGCCTGTTTTAGGTGCCCCACTCTGTATGAAAGATCAATGTACACCGCTGTCTCCCTCGAAAGTCATTTTTTACGTTTAGAAGGCGTAATTTGCATTATTCGACAACGTAACAGTTGGGTTTTTCAGGGTTTTTTAGGGACGTCACTACCCCCTTAACGAGTCTTATTAAAAATGGAGAAGTTTTGAGATAGTAAAATAAATTAAATTTATTTGAAGCAACAATTGAGGAAACAATTCACCCTTATGAGAATGACTGTGGCTATGCAGATTTATTGTAACTCTTATTACTAGGCAGCCGATTTTTATGGAACATCAAAATTTTCTTCGCGTGGTGAAATAAATTGGAGTCGAATAGAAATTGATTGTCCTTTTTGATGCGTTTAAAAAGATAGGAGACTCCTCGACGACCTCGTGCACTTTCGAAACGAGCATAAGTCGACGTAGTCTCGCGTTATTAATTCACAAATGTTTCTGGTTGAAATTCATATCGGCGAGTGTTTGTTTACAAATTCGCGAAGAGCCATTCATTAAACTTCATTCGTGGAAATTGAATTTCGTACACACAGATTAAGTGGATCTCCACAACGGCAACAAGTTAATTCGTTTATTCGATATTGCACATCCGCGGAATTGGTAAATAAGTGGAATAATAATCGTCGGTTACCGAAATCTTCGAAGAGTTGCATCAACGACTATATAACAATTAATAGCTCTTGAACCTGTATAACTTCTTGCGCCTGACATTCTGCGGAATGGTTCTGTAAAAATCGTAGAAAAACCGAGAGGTTGTTAATGAATGTTAACAATTCCGTGACAGGAATTTCTTTCACAATCTGACAGACTCTGTCGAGTAACGTAGCGCAACTTAACAGATTGTTACATCAACGAAAATTATTGAGTTTCTCGCGGAGACGGCGGAGTTATCGGGAAATTTATTAATAGTCTTCCTGTTACGACGCCGTTAAAGATTAAACGTTAATAATGCAGACAGGCCTGCGCCGATCGAGAAACGGAAATTCTAGAAGACAATTAATTGCGGATAGTTCGCGCGCGGCTTCTACGCGTTTAATTGCGGAGTTCGTTACCCGTTTACGAAAATAATAATCATTATTATTCAACAACGGTTTTCATTTATTTTTGGCAAGAGCGAGGAGGTGTCGTTTAAAACACTGTAAACATTAGAAGCACGTATTAACGAAGAAAATAGATTTAGTAAATAAATTTTTAAATTTTAAAAATTTAATGAAGAAATTTTTAAATTTAGTAAGTAAATTTCAACCTCGCATCGGTTTGTTGCAAAGTTCCGGTACAAAATTTTTCTTTCGCATAAAGAAAGAAAATATGAACGTTGCGCCTTTCATTATAAATGAAATAAAATTTGATTCGTTTGTAATCAATTTGTAAACATTCAAGCAAAGTGTTTCGGTGGACAAAGACGTTTTAACCGCTGTAACCGTAAAGAGAAAGATACGGCAAGGGGTTGAATCGCTCCGAGCGTTTTAGTTTGACTGTGCTAGAGGGTTCGTTACCCATTTACCAAAATAAAAATAGCAATAACAACATGTTATTCGTCAGGTCTTATGAGTAAGCACGTGAATCAGCGTTTGGCAGAGTGCTCCGTCCCGAAAGTTACTATAGCTGTTGCGGCCGAGGAATCTCATCGTCAACAGTTTCGTCTTCTCCGTTTCTCGGGAGAGCAAGAGACGGGAGAAAAACACTCGGAAAAATCACGTGTCGGATAAACAACCAATGACAAATATAGGCATTCTTTTCGACGCGGAAACAAAACATTGCGACTAGGTCGTGACATCTCTTTCGGTTTTTCGTCGCAAAGGACCGTTGATAGCGAATCGTAAAGGAGTATTCGAACAGTGTAGCAGCTTGTTCCAAGCGTTTACGATGTTGGCTCTGGTATTTATACCGTGAGGAATCTAGTTTTAGAAGTCGACGGTCTCCGAGAACCCGTGTAAACACCGTGACCGCCTCCAGTGTTACCAGCCGAGAATTCCCTAGCCGACCGCGGACAGCGATCGACTATCTCTCTAGCCAGATTCCTGTCTGAGGTATTCGAACCCTGTACAATCTAATTTCGAGCATCGCCGAGTGGATGAAATAAAACCCCTGCAGGGCTGCCAACCGCATTCCCTCTTCAGCCCTTGCGTCCTCTGATTTTCGGCAATTGGAGGATCAAACTGTTCTTGGAACCTTTCATCTTCATATTGCGCTCCGTTTTGTACGATTGTCAAATATTCGTTATTAGACTGCAGATTTTGAAGCATTTAAGAAGAAGGTAGGAACCAGGTGACATATCAAACGGTAAGAAATTAGAAAAATAGCGTTACGTTGTTTTCAAGTATAGAAAATTATTAGGGAATTAATTAAATTTTTATTCAACTATTTCTGATTCCCGCAATCGCTGCTGACTATTTTATTTTGCATAAAGATCCGGAGGAAAGGAATTTTTTACAATTTTTACGATTTCTATTAAATTGCTAGTGAAATTTCCGTAAGATGTACTCGAATTTTCCTTTGACTAATCGGAGCAATTGTTTATTGTAAATTTATTAGAAAAAGTGTTACATTGCTTTCAGGTATAGGAAATTAATTAAACTTTTATTCGACTCCTGATGCCCGTAATCGTTGTTGAATATTTTTATTTCGCATTAAAAATCCAGTGGAAAGGAATTTTTTACAATTTTGATGATTTGTGTGAAATTGCTAGTGAAATTTCCTTGAGATGAAGTACTTGAATTTTCCTTTGACTAATTCGAGCAATTGTTCAAAGTTTCCCGACTCGGCAAGAATGTTTACGATTTCTGTTAAATTGTTGGTGAAATTTCCCTAAGACGAAGAACTTCAATTTGCCTTTGATTAATGGGAGCAATTGTTTAAAGTTTGCTGACTCGACGAGAATCATTTAATCAATGCACAAGTCAAAACAATATTCAACACGTGTCATTCATCCGAACTACAACATTATCCCCAGGGGTTGTAAACAGACCTCAAAGATGGGGTTGCAAACTCTTCTAACAAGTGATTAATCACACGAACCACTCACCGAGGAGGAGAAAAGTAATATACACAACCACTATATTATTCAACGCTTCAGTTGCTCCTTCAAACAAACTCTTAAAGGATTTATTTCCGAAAGCTTCTCCTATCGACACGAAGAAGATCGACGACTCGGTTTGAATTCTTTAAATCGATGAATATTTATCTGCATCTACAGAAACAAATTTACTTAAACGTTCGGTTCAGAAGAAAAACAAGCTTGTTAAGGATTTAAAAATGGCTGACAACTCCAATTTACACGACTATTTATATCTATGAATACAAAGCGACGTCCAGGAAAGAAGTGGAAACAGGTTGTATATTTTCCTTGTTGCAGATACGTGGTCTCGGGTGGAAAACATTACAGAATTTACGAGAAACAAACACTAACCCCTTGCCCTAAGATATCGTGTCAGACTCGTGATGGCGATTCTGTACAGACTCGATTAAACAGGTATGTTATTAATTATTACACAGTGGATTTTATGCAATTATAACAAAAATAGGTAGGTATAATTCAACAGGGTGAAAACGTAAGAAAAATTTAAAAACACTGGAACTTCAAATTAAACATATCAAGAAAGAAAATAAAGTTCATTTCTCTTTCCATCGCTCTCTAGTTATTCATTTTCTTAATACCGGGAAGAAATTCTATTTTGATCGTGTTAACGCATAGTTATCGTAGAAGCTGAACTACAAGAAGGATTCTAATCCTGGAACCGCGAAGAAAATCATAGAGCAAGGGGTTATACCGCAATTCTGACAATAGCTCTATCCAAACGCATTCAAAACCGCAGCGAGACAATTATTTATTTCTCTTTCCATCGCTCTCTAGTTATTAATTTCCTTAATACCGGGAACAAATTCTATTTTGATCGTGTTAACGCATAGTTATCGTAGAAGCTGAACTACAAGAAGAATTCTAATCCTGAAACCGCGAAGAAAATCTTGGAACAGGGGGTTAAACCGCAAGTCTGACAACAGCTCTATCCAAACGCATCCAAAACCCCAGCGAGACAATTGTTTATTTCTCTTTCGATCGCGCTCTAGTTATTAATTTCCTTAATACCGGGAAGAAATTCTATTTTGATCGTGTTAACGCATAGTTATCGTAGAAGCTGAACTACAAGAAGGATTCTAATCCTGAAACCGTGAAGAAAATCGTAGATCAAGGGGTTAAACCGCAAGTCTGACAACATCTCTATCCAAACGCATCCAAAACCGCAGGGAGAAAATCATTGTCACGCGTCGCAGACCGGTTCATCGCGTTCCGACATCTCGATCAAGAAATCTTGACTTCGCGTAAGAAAGATCCCACGTGCTGTCCCGCAAAAATGAAAGAAGAAGAAACAAATCGGAGAGCAGGTCGTATAAAACAATCGAACCAACAAACTCGAGCTCACCGATCGTTCAAGAGCGGACTGGCAGCGGCGGTTGGTAATGCGTATCCGAGAATAATCCTCGTCGAAGGTAGTGGTCACTAGAACTCAGCTGGCGAGATATCGAGCGACCGGTGGCACTAACAAGAATCAGAATCAGAATCGGAAGTGGACGATTCGCCGATGGCGACGCGTAGTTCGCGCGCAAAACCACTCTCATTCTTTTCGGCGATCGCGCACGAGTGGAGCGGCTAATCCAGAAGCGCGCGCTCCGCTCGTGTTGTGTCAGCGGGTGATTCACTGTCGAAAAACAGGCCGCGAGGATGCTAGAACAACACACGGTGCCGATAATAACGATACACTTCCCGAAGAGCTGTCGAGAGACAGCGAGACACTTGCCGGCCACTTCGCGAGTCGCGTTCACGAAGAATAAATGCCGATGGAAGTTAGGCGATTACAGAGGAGTCTAGGTAGAAAGAGGACCGGTTAGGGGACAGCTAGAACGGGGTTGGAGGGTCGGGGAAGGGGAGGAGTTTAGGGGTTGTTAGAGGAAACCCCAGCGATCTAGGGTCCCTTCGGTCGGATCGACGAGGACAATGAAAACGGAGTCGTGGAGAATCGTTACGAGGCGGCGTGTCTCGCGGCAGCATTCTTTGTTTACCCGATCGGGAAAGGTGGCACAGGTACACACACACACGCACACACACACTGGCGCGGATTCGCACTGGTTTTCACAAGGATCGAAGGGTGGCAAGTCTCATCGGCGATGCACTCGCGAAATTTCTGCACGAATCTTTAAAAGAACGTCGAGAAACAACGACGGAGACGCGTCGTCTAGGCGAGAATGAGACGATGACGACGACGACGACGAGGCGGAGTGTGCACGAGACGATCGTCGACGAGAAACTGGCACCTTCCGGTCGAGACGAGGAGAGGGAGAGCCGATCGAGAGAGACAGACCAGGCGCGAGCGGAGATACAGCACACATGCAACCGCTATGCCGAAGGAGCGAGCGAGCCGGGGAAACTGGTGTGCGTGTCTAAACGAGAGAGTATTGGTCTCGTGTATGTCGGAGAGGAGAGAACGAGGAAGAGAGAGAGAGAGAGAGGAAATCGCGACACTAGCGACCGCACGCGCTCTTTTCCCGCAAAAGCTGCGGAAAAAAGAAGCACGCACCCGATCCTCCGCGAACCATCCCCCATCTTTCACCCCCTCGATTCTCGCTCTTTCTCTCTCTTACTATTTTTCTCTCGCGCGCGCATTCTAGCTCTCTCTCCCTCCCTCTCCCTCCCTCTCTCTCTCGCGCCCTTGATGTGTGAGAGAAGCGTGCTCTCCAAGCTTGTGTGGGAAATTCTCTGTGCGTGTTTAAGAGAGAGAGAAGGAGAGGTCGGCTCGAGGAAGGGAGAGTGCGACGGGGAAGGGTTGACGGAAAGAGAGACAGAGAAAGAGAGAGACAGAGGAGTGGGAGATTATCAAAATGGCCGCGCGCGCAACCTACTCTCCACCTCCTCCTACTCCTCTCTCCGCCACTATTCCTACGATACTATTCCTCCTCTTCGGTCGACCGACACGCCGCGCCGCCTCGCGCGGAAACCGCCAGGCGCATTGCCACCGCGCCAACCGGCATCATAATCGCTCTTGTGCACTGACTACCGTCGCACGGGACAGGCCACTGACTTAGCCTAAGTGTCTCGTTTCGACCCAATAGAGGCAATCCTTCCTCGAAACGAATTACTCGATGATAATGTAGGAAACGATGGATTTCGAATGTTTCGACGATCGTTTGGTTTTCCGTTCGTGTACAGGGTGGGCCGCCACATTTTGCCATCTAGATTTACGTCATTATTATTACGCATAACAAACAATGTTTTGAGAGGGACACATTCTGATGGTACATTTCTTTTTTGTAGGTGGACGCGTAAAGGACTTGTGAAGGTCAACTTCATTTTTTTAAAATGGAATTACGTATTTTTTAATCAACCGATGCAGCTGGTCATTCGTTAAAAAAATACGGTAATTATATAGAGACGGTCTACCTACTCCGATTTTGATGAAATTTTAATATGTTATAGATTTCGACATTTTGAACAACTTTTTCCTTTTCCAGTATAGAGGGATCGCTTTTAGTTTTCGAGATATTCACAAAAAAGTATTGCTAATACTGTATTGAATTTTCCGTATTCTTGTACGCTCCGTGGCAACGTAACGCTGATCCGCGCGGCGTTTGTTTACTTTTTTTTGTAAACACGCTGTGAAACTACTCCTGGATTTTCGTATGCGTGGTCCTCCCCACTCCCTTCACGACCTAACCACAACTCATTCTAGTCGCATAATCTTTGCATTGTAGCTGTTATCTAGAATTTGAACCAGTAATGAAAAAATCATGTGATCAGAATGAGTTGAGATTAGGTAGTGGAGGGGAAGTAGAAACAACGTATACAAAAATCCTGGAGTAGTCTTTCCAAATTGAAAGCTCACCCTATATAGAGTGACACTCTGTTCTGATCCCCACAACCTGTTTACAAACAAACAATAAACAGATGCGGCCCCGGAAGAGATTTACGTTGCCACGGCGCGTACAAGCATACGAAAAATTCAATACAGTATTAGCAATACTTTTTTGCGAATATCTCGAAAACTAAAAGCGACCCCCCTATATTGGGAAAGGAAAAAGTTGTTCGAAATGTCGAAATCTATAACATATTAAAATTTCATCCAAATCGGAGTAGGCAGTCCTTTTCTATATAATTACCAAAAGTAGTAACGTATGTATGTCGAAAAGTTTAGGAGATATTTCAATTTAAATAATTCTTAAACACCATTACTGTCGTAGTAAGACGTTACACTAGTAAGTAAACGCTAATATGCAGGGCCGCTGCGAGGAAAAAAAATTGAAGTTGACCTTCATTAGTCCTTTACGCGTCCACCTACAAAAAAAATGTACAATCAGAATGTGCCCCTCTCAAAACCATTCAACTTTGTCTGAAACATTGTTTGCTATGCGTAATAATAATGTCGTAAATCTACATGGCAAAATGTGGCAACCCACCATGTATAGTACAGCGACGTGAACCCTTGTCCATTCATCAGCCCTCTCCTGATCGGGTCAATGCGCATTTGTCAACGCAATTTTCACAACCAACCCTTCGGCATCCTTGTTCCACGCACGTTGCAGTGTTTCGGGGGTGAACTTGTCGAAACGGTTACTTCCTCTAGGATTTAGGTGAAATTGGATTATATTGGCCACTCTTTCGGGCATCTAGTTTGAATTTATCCCCTAACGAATCTGAAGCTTAACAAAACCCGATAAAACCATCAATATTCGCTCATTTAACAACTTATAAAAAGCACAGAAGTAACTAAAAAAATTCACTGTACGACTTTAAAACGAATAAACTCCACAATCTGCTTAAAACGAGAGCTCCCTCTAAATACACAAAATGGCAGCGCTTTCACAGGATTTCCATTATCGACCCGATCAAGTTCGAACATTCTGAACCATTTCCACTATTCTTCATAACATTTTCTGAATATACTAACAAGGTAGGTCATCAAAGACGCACAAATTGAATTTTGAAATTTCCATCTAGGCCTAAAAGTATCAAAGAAATTCAATAAAATAAATGTGTCTTAACACCAAAGTCGACAACTAAAAAAAGTACGCGTTAAATATTTTTCTGCGTGTATATGTTTATAAATACAAGGTCATAATCTTTGTAGTCGCTAATGACATTGTTGTCGATGCGACCTGTATAAATGAAAAAAAATAAACGCAAATTATAAACGAGGAAGCAGCACTGATCACTGTAACAGTGAAATAAGTCGGGGTCCATGGGGGCCATGGAGGTGCGATGGGTTCCCCGATATCCCAGATCCCGGCGCAGCTTCTTTCGTTAATTACCCGGCCATTATTGGCCCGTTTACACGGCGGGAGGGGGGAGAGAACGGTCATCGCGTCGGATTAAATTAAACTGGTAATCCCCAGGTTCCGGAATATTATTTTAAAGCGGAATGCCCGCGGCGCGTGTCCTCGCGCCGAGCAAAACGGGTGGTGGAAGTGTACACATTCGCTACAGGGTATGGGTAAAATGTTTTAGAACGCGCGAGGGTGGAGGGGGTTCGGATCGGCAAAAATCCCCATAAAGGCGTACTCGCTCTCTCTCTCTCGCTCTCTAGCGTGTGCGCGCGCGTACGGGACGCGTGGCTTTTGTGCCGTGAAACGTATCGGAAATTAATATGCCAATTTTCTGCCGAAAACCGGCTTGGCACCGGCTCGCTCCCCCGAAAGCCGATGTAACCGGCCTTTGTCTGGGAAATTAGTTAAACGCGGCAGAGCGCGCGCGTTTCCGACCGTCAAAGCGATTTAAATGCAATATGCGGGCTTTCTATCTCTTTCTCTCTCTCGCTCGCTCTCTTTTCGTTTCGCACAATTCTACTCTGCTCTTCCGTCGCCTGTGGTTCGATCGGGAACACGTAACTTTAAATCGTTTATTTGTTTGTTTATTTGTCCGTTTACGGGAAACGGTCTCTCGCGGCCTTCCTGTTCCGCCACGCAAAAAAGTCGTTCGAACCACAGCGGCTATGAAACACGGTTTTTCTGGGTGAAATTTATTTTAACGGTGCTTCAAGGTTTAAGGTCACGGTGCAGCAGCTTGACTCAATTATGCTGCTCGCTACAATTTAACGCGGCTTTCCCGAAATAAGTTGTACTATTCTGTTATTTGATACGGACTCGCTTTTATTTTTTAATGCGGGACGCAACCGGAAAACCCAAGAGTACGTATTGTATTTTGTAACGCAATTATGCTGAAATAAATGTCATAGATTTCCTACAATTAAGAAAAATAATGAGTCTTCGTAAAAAAAGATAATCTCAGAGGTGTGAAATAGACGATTCCATCCATCAACGTGTTTACCGATGATTTTAAGGTAGCACCGAAACAACCGAGCACAGTTACAAAAATCATACAACAATAATTCGCAACGACAGTTATAAACATCGCCAGGAACAAGATCGACAATTTTTCTGCGTTTCCTATTGACGCTTCTCTTTCTGTTGCTCGCGTCTATTATCTGGCTAATGGCAGGACGATTAACACACAGCCGCCGCGGTTATCGGTTTCGATAAGTGAAGGGAGCAAGGTTCAGTAGCTCGGAAAAGGCGGCCGCGTTCGTTTCTCGAACAGCCATAAGCAGCCGATACAAATAAGCGGCTGGTTGATCGATAGAAAATAGAAGAATCTCTAGGATAGGGATATACAGGGTGAGTCCGCAGAAACAGAGCACACGAATAACGCGGCTGCTATTGGCGTTAGGGAGAGACGTATCAAATGGAACTTGCATGGTTTCGAGGGGACATTGATCCGATGTTAGTAGCTTTTTTGTAGGTGGATGCGTAAAGGACATATGAAGGTCAACTTCATTTTTTTGAATGAAACGAGGTATTTTTGAATACATCAATCGATGCAGCTGGACATTCGTTATAAAAAAGTACTAAACTATGTATGTCGTAAAGTTAGTAATTCAGGATATATTTCAATTTAAATAACTCAAAAATACAATTACCGTCGTACTAACACGTTACACTAATAAGTAAACGCTAACGACTTAATATAACTGCAATGGTATTTCAGAATTATTTAAATTGAAATATCTCCTGAACTACTAACTTTTTGATATACATAGGTTAGTACTTTTTTATAACAAATGTTATAAAGTTTCATCGATTAATGTATTAAAAAATACCTTATTCCATAAAAAAATGAAGTTGACCTTCATATGTCCTTTACGCATCCACCTACAAAAAAGCTACTAACATCGGATCAATGCCCCCTCGCAACCATGAAGGTCCATCCGATGCAACTCTTCCTAACACCAATAGCAGCCGCGTTATTCAGGTGTCCTGTTTCTGCGGACTCACCCTGTATATATTTACAGGCGCAATTCAAATAAATCTTGAGAAAGATTCAAATTCGGATCGAAACGTCGATGATGATTATTGACCATTTGCAAAATAGCTAGGATCGAACCGTTGTGCCGAAAACATTCAACTTCAGTTACTAACAAATATGATCGATATAAGAAACATATTTAACTTGGTAGCCGTTGCTCGAGGGTAAATAAATCGTCGGAACTCGAGTATCGGGGAGAGGAGAGAGCCACTGATGGCGGATGGGGATTGGGAAAAGACAAACAAACGGTACACACGTTTGTTCCTCTTGCCTTGTTCTTTTTCGTTCGGATTCGAGTCGCCTGGACGAAGAACAACACGGTCCCTGATGTCCTAGGTCGGGATCGAAGACCGACGGAGGATTAACCGGTTCGTTCGATTGGCTATAGTCGAATCGCTGAGGGACTTAGGCGACACGGCCATTTGCCAGGTTGATGGATGCCGACTGCTGATGGCTTGATCGCTCGGCCGATTGGCTCTGATTTGTATCGGGATGATGAAATGATTTGTATCGGGATGATGAAATGATTTTTTAGTTAGATTTTTCACAGTTAATGTGAATCGATCTGTAATCGCCTGAGAACAGAAAAATCTACGATTTTATTATTTTTCGTGTTGTTCGATGACTGTTCGTCGCGATGTTCAAATATTTCAGCAATTTTCAATTTCATCTACACAACTTTTATGTAAATGCACACAGATCCGCAGTTTAATTAGAACATACGGTAACTCGCATTAATATTCGAACACTCTTAAAAAGATGGTAACTTTCTTAATATTGTACTATACGATTTCAATTTTTTTGGGGAAGCTAGAACAATGAGTTTGCTGCAGGATGTGGAAAGAAATTTTTACAAAAATACAAACCCGAAGAAACCAATAACGGATGCAATATTATTAGTCTACAGCCGAAGATCGTGAAATTCGAGTAAAAGCGAGTAGAAGTAACTCCGAGTGTGAAACCCTCAATCATGTTCCTTGGCAGTGTAGTTTATACGATACGCAAAGAGTATATTGCTGTTGAAAAAGCTACAGAAATTAAGATTTCAGTTGCCTGTGGACATCTCTGTTTTTGGCTAGGCCCAATATTGGAGTCTGTCTCCATATTCCTTCCTTCCTAAAAAGCTAACCCGCGTGTCTAAGGGGAAACAAAAAAAGAAAAAGCAACGTATCTTTCTGTTTTGTTCGTTAAAATTATTCGCAATTTTTGTATCGTTTATGTTCTTTTGTAATCAATCTCTCCTGAGATTTTCCTAATAAAAGAAAGTGAGTAGACACCGATATCAGCGAAATCGGGGGCCGGTCTGCTCAGGGGCGTATCTAGTTTTACACCTCGAGGAAAATCGAATGCGAAACAACGATGTCCCATCGGGACAACAGGATGTTCGACGGGAAACGATTCCCGGATAACGAGCAAGAACAGACGAAAGCCGACGGGCCGAGTGCAGCATCCTCGAAAAAACGAGAAAAAAATTCAAGCAAGAAATCACTTTCCCTCTCGAAGCCACTTTCACCCCAACAACCAACCCGTAAAACACGTTTTTCGCTGATCTCTCGAACGGAGACTTCTTTCACGCGATCCGTCGATCTCGGGGGAGAGTTTCGAGATAATAATAGTCGTCGAAACCTAGATGTTAGTCAGAGGACTATTTTTAAGCTGCCGGCTCGACGCAGAGATCGCTTCGCTTTTCCTTCCGACCAAGATTTCTTCGGCTACCGACCTTGAATTTAGGCGAGCTGGACCAGAAAACTGCAGCCAGTAGCCGGCTAGATCAAAAGTTAGATTAGAAGAATGGAAAAATCACGCTTTCAACGCCAGATCCGTGGGTTCCATCGAAATGTGTAGATTTCCAAATTTGTACGATTATCGAAACTGTAAAGACGCATTTATGGGGACCGTTATACAAAGACCAATTAAAAAATAGTTGAATTTTGGGTGGAAAAATCTATACTCTTTATTTAATATTCCAGGTTGAATTTAGATGGGAAAATCAATATCCTCTATTTACTATTCCTATATTCCAGATTGAATTCGGATGGGAAAATCTATATCCTCTATTTAATATTCTCGGATGAATTTGGATGGAAAAATCTATATCCTCCATTTAATATTCCTATATTCCTCTATTTAACTTGATCACTGTCTTAAATTAGAGCAGGTTATTTTTGTCACGAATGCAGAAATTCCGCAGTCTAAAGATTCCTGAAGTCTGATACATAAAATGAATCGAATGGTCGAGGGCCATTTGAAAATTCAAATTAGCCGAGCTTATCGATGACGATGTGACTACGTCAACGTATGTTTATCGTGAGAGAATACATTAAGGAAGGAAAACGCACGGTTTCATCCTGGTCGTATAGATGAACGGGCAAACAGATTGTCTGTCATTACTCTGGCGAATTAACATAAGTACACGTACGGGACGAGAAATTTTCCACTGTACAAACTGAAATCGTACGTCTCTCGACTACGACGTGTTAATCCTGTTAACGGAGTGTGCGGTTTAGTCGATACGCTAATCAACTTGTTCCCGCGATTGCGTCCCCGAGTTATTATTTTCATTGAGACGTGGCGATACAGTGACGCGACACGGTAACACCAAATATTGCCGAATCTTGGGGTAGAATTTGTTGAGCGAGGCTGAACTTACAAAAGTTTCGATTTATCTCGTTGATCTCGCTCGCCATAAATACTACTAAAACCTTAGCTACAAATGGCGACGGCGTTTCACGAGCAGATCTTCCTTTCCCCTCGAGACTTTGCGAAAAGTACGCGACGAATCCGCGGGAATGGCGCCGGTCAAAAACAGAAGATAAGAAAGGCCGGCGTGCAATTACGGGAAGTTTACCAATTAGTTCGCGCGAGATATCCGTCCGAGGACATTTCCGTGGCTTCGGCTCCGGGGTTGCGTTCCATTGGCCCAGATAACAAGGAGAAAGAAGCGAAGAAAGCCGAGCTGCGCTTCTCTTTCATCCCTTCTCTCTTCTAAAGATTCTGTTGACGCGCCAAAGCACAGGGCTAGAAACAGTATTTATCCCTCTTTCTCAGAGGAAAAAATTTGTTCGGGTGCCTTAACACTGAAATCATTCCATTCTAGGTTGATGGATTTCTTTGGACGAATACAGTGGCTGTAAATACAAAGTGTTGGTACACTTTTTAAAATAGAATTAATTTTTATAATTGTACCAAACGACCTGTTTTGTGTTATTAGAAGATAATTTTTTTATTATATCATTTCGTAAACCAACGCTTCTAATTAATTACAACAAATCAGGTCGTGTGGTACAATTATAAAAAAGTTATTCCATTTTAGAAAGCGTACAAACTTTTTATACACTCACTGTATATAATCGATGCAATACTTCATGCAATACTCGAATCTTTAGTAATTGATGAAATACCATATTTAATAGCGTGAACAATATTCTGAATAATTCATCAGGTACCTTCTTCTATTTACTTTTTAGCGTCTCCCTAGCGTCTATTGTTTTACTATTTTTCCACAATCTTCCACTGTTCCAGCTACATTTTGCCCCGTACCTTTCAGCTACCTTCTGGCTAGCTTCCAGCCATCCCTTAACTCCCTTCCGCCCCCTCTTTGTCCAGCTGGATCACCCACCGTCCAAATTGCAGCCCCATTCACCACCCCCGAATTCCAATCTCGCGAAAGAAGCTAATCCAGAGAGGTCCACTGTCCAGGTCGAGCAATTTTCACTTTTCCAGTTCGCACCCCGAGGAGCTCGACCCATCTCGACTCCCGAGTTTTGCGGTGTCGTCTTTTCTGTTTGCCGTGGCGTCCATCGCAACGGGACTCATCCTGAAACAACCGTTGCCCGGCTGGTTCATCCGGTAACTCGTGTTTTGTTCCGCGGCCACGAGATTCCATCGACTTCTCTTGTATTCGCCACGATATCAGCTTCGCACGCGAATGAGA
Organism: Lasioglossum villosulum; assembly: GCA_963971365.1. NCBI lineage: Eukaryota > Metazoa > Arthropoda > Insecta > Hymenoptera > Halictidae > Lasioglossum > Lasioglossum villosulum. The sequence goes on along the minus strand of OZ020496.1, from coordinate 47,285,527 downwards.
TCTCTTCCGGCCGCTCTTCTGCATAGATTCGGCCTGAAAGAAGTTCTTCGACCATGCGAAGAGGACAGTGTCGCCAGATTAAGACTTGTCTTCCCCTCTACCCTTAGTATGTTCTCTGCACGTGATTTTCGGAGCCAGTCTTCTTCCAGAATTGCAAGGATGCACGTTTCTGAGTAGTCAAAAGCGCTACACAGGGTGAGACTGCTATCGGTGTTGGGGAAAATTGTGTTAGGTAGAACTTGCTTGGTTTCGAGGAGGCATTAATCTGTAGCTTTTCTCTAGGTGGACGCGTGAAGGACAGTTTTTTAAATTCAATGATAATATTTTTGATCGAACTCGGATGGAGCACAAAATTCTGCGTAAAAAGGTATTACCTTCGTACAACATAAATGTAATAGTTAACGAGATATTATGTAAATAATTTTCCATGTGGACTTATTCAAATTGAGGAATCTGTTCGAGCCCCTACTAGCTTCCAGGTAATAGCTATTATACATATGGGAAATTATATTGGTAATATCTCGTTAACGGAGTCCGACTCGGCGACAGGTCCCGCTTAACGTGGTATCGCTATTGGTCGGACCAGAATCAATCCGCTGTAGCCGCGCTCTGATTGGTCCATGGTTTTGGTTAATAACTCCTAAACGAAGCCGCGGACGCCATTTTTGTAAAGGAAACTGTCGCTTCGAATGACCCAGGGAACCTCCCATTATTTTGGGACACCCTGTAGCATTGGCCTCACAAAATAAAACAGAGCAGAAGTCGTGGAGTTTGGCTACTGAGAACCCCCATCGTTTCCATTATCGAGGAATGAGAAGGCGCATTCCGCACCCTCGCAATCCTAAAAACTAGACTACGTTTGAATCTAGTGCTCGAAATGTTCTCGGTTACGCGTGCGTATTCGATAAGTGTAAGCGATACACGCTGAATCGCGCAAGTTTCGCGTGGACGAAGAATGGAGGTAAAAAGGAAGAAGAAGAGAGAGAGAGTAGGTCACCGAGAGAGGTTCCATATCCTCCGTTCGAGAGGAAGGATGGCAACAGACAGGAAATGGGCTGACGCGAGAAAAAAGGCAACGAACGGCGGCTATGATGCCGATGGTGGTGGTTGGTTCGTTCCCTTTGCCGTATGCCACCTCCGTGGCCGGTTCTCACGGGCCATCTTCATTCAGGTTCGTTATTATCCGAGGCCCCACGGTTTCCCTTTGAACCGTGAACACACACCGTTCCCTGAATTTCATCAAAGCGTAGCCGGACCGCTTTGAACGGTCCGCTCGTGATATCGTCGCGAGTCACTTCTCAGGATCTGAACCCTTGCCGAGCCGAGTATTTTGCAAACCGCGAGAGATCTTTCGCTAGTCGCCAACAGGCGCGAAAGAAGCCGCGTTCCAAGGTTTCGATCTTGCCTCTCGCTGCCTCGTCTTTCGTTTTCAACACCGAGGCACAAGAGTTCCTTCAGACCGGACGACCCAAGCTTTTCCGCTACGCGGTCAAAGACGTTCTTGCTTTGTGCAACCCCATGCAAACGGGTGAGATTCTCGAGGGGCAACCTCGCTCTACAGCTTGATTGCCGGAGAATTAATTGTTTGCGAATTCATCGACGGTCTGATCAATTCTTTCAACCACCGCGTAGCCAACAAAAATGTGTAGATTATTTAAAACTATTGGTATTTAAGATGTCTGATTAAAAGAACGGACATTCAAAAAAATTTTGTAATATTTTCAGAGAAACTAACGGATTGTTGAAAGAAATGCAGTGAATGAGAATCCGAACCTACCAAAACGTAAAATTTAGCTGTAGTAGAAAATAGCCGAAAGAGTAAAACAAAAGGAAAATAAATTGTAGCTAAAGGGTACCTGGATGATAGCCAACGAGTAGCTACAAGGTAGACAAACTGTAGTCTAAAGATAGTCGAAGAATAGTCGTGGAAAGAGCTGTGAGGGAGTCAATAATATAATAATAGTCAAGAGAAAGTGAAAACAGCTGTGAAATAGCCGAAATGTACTCGGAAACAGCCAGAAAATATACAAACGGTAGCAAAAAGAAAATTGCTAGAAGATAATTTGACGATAGCCAAGAAAATAGGTAAAGAATATCTGAAAAAGTACGTAAACAGTTAGTTAAAGTACATCTAGAAAAACCCAAGAGATATTGAAGTGGTAGTTGAAAAAATAGCTACAAGGTAGCTGGAAGTTAAGTAATAATTATTCACAAGGTATTCAAATTGTAGCTAAAAGATAACAGAAAGATAGTGGAAAATTGCATGCAAATTGTCCACAAGAATAGTCCGTAGATACGAGAGCAAACAAACTTTTGCAACGAGCGTTTCAAAAGTGCCTTACTGAAAATTGCTTGCAACCAGAGATCGTCCGATTAAACGATTGCAGGTTGCCGAACGAACCTATCGCGAATTTAATTATACCATCGTTCGAATAGCACCTGCATGGAGACCATACGAGTCTACGCAGGTGTATTTTCTGCGTTTTCCGTGTTCGAAGGCTGTAAACCTCGCGTACGGTTAGTCAGATACGGTTCCTTTCCGCAGCTGCTCCGATTACGTCGCGAAGTTCGCCTGAACGCGATAAGCGGCCGGAATTTCGCTGACACGCTTTGTCATCCTCGTCGACGTCGAGTTCTGTATCTTCGGGCCTGGCAAAGCTAAAGTAGCATGGCACGAAGCGGCGCGGAACGAGCGAGACAGCTCCGGGAAAAGAGAGGAAAATTGCGAGACGAGAAGAGGGCCACGAGAAACCCTGTACCAACCACCGGGAAGAGGAAGTACGCGTTTGTCACCGAGGAAAACCGCGTAACCTAACCGGTAAGCGATCGTTTATCGGCTCGGATGAATCGGCGATTCGCTCGACAGAAACTCTTCGAGACCTCGACAGTGATCGAGCGTATCGAACGCCTCTCGAACGTGGCTCGACCGGTTTCGAAGAGACTGGAAAAGTTAAATTGAAATTTCGAATCGTGAAAGAATTTGTCCACTTCGTTACTATTTTGCTGTTGCATATGAAATGTGCGATTCTTAGCAGTGACATTAAACAACCGCAAATTTTGTATCCAATGTATTTTTGTATTCAACTTTCAAGTTTCTTGAATGCCTGAAAAAATTAAATTGAAATTTCGAACCGGCTGTTGCATATGAAATGTACGATTCTTAGCAGGGACATTAAACAAACGCAATTTTGAATCCAATGTGTATTTTTGCACCAAAATTTCAAGTTTCTTGAACGCCTGAAAAAATTAAATTGAAATTTCGAACCGCGAAAGAATTTCGCCGCGGAAAAGTTTTTTGTTCGTGCCCACCGATCACAGAACTCTACCGATTCGCATAATTATAGGACTAATAGATAATTTGGGAAGTGTAACGAACAATTTTGTCGCCTCCAATAGAATTTATTGCATGAATTGTATCAGCACGTTCGCGGGAACGTTTAACGGCGTTAACGATAAACTATCTCTCGCTTGTAATCACCGACTGTCGAGTCAGAGAGATATTACATAACAGCTCCCCGACTGCGAGTACATTTTCTTAACGATAATATCGTAGATTGTAGATCATAGCGGATCATAACACAAGTAGAGACAGGATCAGCTCGAAGGCAGAGCAGCAGTCGAACTCCTGGCGTCTCTGATTACCCTGGGGACAGCACCGGCTGTACATATGTAACCATGCTGCTGGTAGACTGTGAGGACATAGTTCTAATTACTGTAGTTGGTTACCCAAGCCGAGCCCCCGCTATCCTCTGTATCCCCTATCGTTCCACAAATTGGTTAACGAAAAGCCAGAACACGATGGACCATCTAAGAATCGACTGAAATAGAAATGGCGCTACGGAGCGGATAGAAATTAGAACTATGGCGATGGTAATTGGTAGACAAATATTCCGTTTTGGCGATCGTAGATATTTAATAGAAATTGCGTGATGAATTATTAATAATTGATCGAACCTGTGCGCCGAAATCATCACACAATTTCTAGTAATTGCTAGACCGCGGATCTTCACGAATTTACTGCGAAATTGTTGGCAAATTTTAATTTAAGATGTCAAGATACGATTTCTCTTCGATTGAAATCAGAGCTGTAACTTTTTCGGAGCTTCAAAGTCTTCGAAGTTTCGAGGTTACGGAGTCTTCCAAGTGCTCGAAATTTCAAAAACGCGAATACGAATTCAGGTAGGTAAACTTTTTACCGTTTTTTTCAATATTCTAATAATTTACTACGAAGGTTCGAAATTAGCAATTTTGATTCTCATCGGCTTCGAATTTTCAGAAATCGAAGTTTCGAACCTTCGAAAATTCGAAGGAAAGTGACAGCCCTAATTGAAATGATTCGGAGAAGAAATAACATTCGTTTCTGTTTCCTGTAATCGACGCAGATTACTCTCGAGTCTGTGCGTTCTTGTGGACCCTTGAATTTCTAACGTTTCGAGTAACTATACTACGCGTTAGATGAGTTTATGGGATTTTTGAGCTCGCGAGTAAATATCTTTGCCCATTCGTGATCGAATAAACTGTTCAAGAAGCTATCACTTACGTTCCATTACCGAGACTCAAGAAATATCAGCGTACTATACGAGGCTATAACGACTTCAGAGGGTGAAATTCGTGGAATTCACGCACCCCAAGTTGGAAGCGTGCTCGATCCATCGTTACCAACCCCTAAGCTTTCTTTCTGCACGGTTATTTATAAGCGACGCCGGTGGCTATCGCTGGATCGGCTCACGCACAGCTCACGCGTTATCGAATGGATATCATTTTCGCGGCACGAGCCTCTCGTTTTATGGTTAAGTGCGCTAAGTGAGAAATCTCACGTGTCCTGGAATTATTTAACACTGGTGCTGTTGAACGCGACTGGTACACATTACTAGATCGCAAATTCCACGGATTTGTCACTGCGGACTTTTATGGAAAGTAACAATTATCTTTATCGATTGTTAGATTATTTTACTTTAGAATTATCTATATTTACTTTATAATTTACGTTTTCGCAAAGGAGAAAGCTTCTTTAAACGACTCGAGTGATCACTCCTTTCAAGAAACTACATTTTTGGAACACACCGTAGAATTCATTATCTACATTGATGTTAGAAAGTCGAAATTGCAACAACGATCGCGCTCGAAACGAAATCAGTTGTTCCCTCTCGGTTCCCGAAGATGACGAAAGGATAATTGTCGATGCACAGTCCCGCCCCTATAATTGTCCCCCTAACATGATTACAGAGAGCATAGTCAACGATTCCGTAACCGTTTCATTAACCCTCGCGTCTGTTTTTCTTTCTTTCTCGCAGAAAGAGATAAACGTTGAACCGCGCCCGTTTGATGTACCTATAGTTACGTCTTCACCCTGCTCGATCGACGATATCCTGGAATCCTCTCGGTATAATCATGTCGTTAAATCAATAAAAAGATCACCGCGTGATGATAACGTGCGCGTAAGTCGCTCTAATGGCGAGCTCGATGTCTTCGCGTTGCTCGCGGTAATTTAATGATCCGTGCAATATTCATCCACTTTGCGAAATTATAGAAAAAGACGGCGGTCGTCACAGGTGCGCATTAAATCGATACCTAAAGGAAAACTTTGTATGGAAACAAACGAGGAGAGTTTGATACAGTGTTCGCAGAAATGTGGAAGATTCGCGGTTTAATTCGTGGCATTTCCGTTTCGGGGCGTAACGTTGGAGTATCGTTGTTGGCCTTATTGCGTGAATAGCCTCAGGTAACACCGTTATACAGGTGAAAAGTTACAAAATAGCAGCTTTGTGTTGTTCAAACGATTCGCTCGATCTTCCGTGCTTCCCTTTGGAATTGCTTTATGCGGGTAGATTCTCGTTTCTAGAATTGATAATACAAAGATGGGAATTTTCAGCGGTCAAAATCACTGGGTAAAAGATCAATACTACGACAAGTTCTATTTTTACGTTTACGAGTCGCAATTTGCGGTTATTCGACAACGCGTAGCTATCATAAATCAATTATAAGTAGATTCCGGATTTGATGCATTTATAACAATAATGAGCAAGTGCGGTTTAAAATGCAGGTAAAAATATTCAACGATTTTCAGAGTATCAATATATTATTTTTCTCACATTCGTATTATCAACGAAGAATATAAATTTATATTCAACTTCTGCATCTTGCAATCGATGCAAAACATTTTTATTTTGCAAGAATAATTGAAATCTAATGAATAGAGTGCGGATCTTTGTGCACTTACGAGGGAATTTGTTGGACGAAATATAAAACCATGAAAGAATTCAAAAATTCAGGAACGTCGTAAATCGATTGTAATGCAATCAAGTCGTTAAGGAGTGAAATCAATTTTATTGCTGTTCACGATTCCTACGATCAATGCAAAACATTTTCCTTTTGCACAAAGATCCTCAATTTACCAATGAAACTACCTGTACACCAGTTGTTTGTATATCTCGGTAGGTTTAGTGTTAATTTAGTCTTTCGATGTCCCTACACCGGAATTGAGAGGCTCGTTCCAGCAAAGACCACCCAATCTCGAGGGAACGTGGGCCGACAATAAAAGCCATCGTTCACAAGGAGACTATACCTGATGCACCGTGAATCATCGACGGAAACCGAAAACGAGCATCATCGTCCACCGAAGCGTAAAACATCGGAGCTGCAGCCCTTCCGAAAAATTTCGAGGCGATACGATCTCTCGCCGCTTTGAATGAACGAGCCGGCCGGCCGGACGTTAACCCTCACCCATTCCGGAGCTGCTTCTTACTTCTCCCCTCCCTCTCTCTTTCTCTCCCTCTCTCTCTCTGCACGGTCTCGTCTTGTAACGTAATATCACCAAGTGCAAGCAGAACGAGTTCATAAAACCGCGTTTCGCCGCTCTACGAGCTCCGCCGATGCGAAATCATGTAAACGCCGTGTACCGCGATATTCTTTCCCTTCTTTTTCCCGCTACCGCGTCCCTTCCACCAAGTTTCCTGCACGCTCTTCGAGGGCTCGGTTCTCGTGTCGCGATTCCTCTTCGGATTTAACCCTTTGCACTCGGAACAATTTTAACTCGCAATTCAAACATTTCTTCCGATTTTCCATGTCTGGATAAAGATTCCGCATGATATCTAAGATTGTGGTGCCCACGGTGGTTCGGAATCGTAGCAGTTGTGCGACATAAAACAAATAAATAATAGAACATTTTCATTCCCAGCGATTTTGAAATTTCATAGATACGTAAGAATGTTAATTGTCAGAACGTTTATACCACCGTGTGGATGACTGAATGTTTCTCTAATATGTTTATCTGTTATATATAATTTTATTGATTTATGCTGTTATATAATTTTACTGATTTATGTGTTGCGTTAAGGCTTTTGTTAACAAATGTGTGTTACGTTCAGAAAACAGTCCCCTGCGAGCAAGCAACGGATCGAGTCTCCTTACAAATACGAAATTGGTATAATACCTGATACAATACCGAAATGTTTGGTAATTAATTACTATTTACCACGAATTTTTATGCATTCGTGAAGATAATTGGACGACTGAGATATAAAACAGTAGACGATTCACAGTAAATACTTCTCGGCATCGTAATACGGAAAGAACCCAATCGCGCAGCCGTCGAACACAATAAATTCGGGGCAAGTAAAATATAGAAGGACATTGTCGCAGAGCAACAATGCCCGAAATTTCTTCGGCAAGCAACATAGGTAGCCTCGATTAGGGGAGATAAGTCGGAAAGCCCTAGAAACGTAACAACAATGAGTAAGAAGGCAACGAGGGCAAGGAAGAGTCAAAGCAGACTCCAACGTCGGAAGAAAACGACGCCATTATAGCGAATACGCGAGGAAACGAGTCCTCTCTCTCTCCTTTTCTCTCCGTACCCTGTTATTATATCCTTCCGATTATGCCGAATAGAAGGAGAGAATCACGTGTATCGATTCCAGAGGACTTGTTCGCCTAACTTCGCTACGGAGGTGTTCACGTGTTCCCTTGTTACCTGAAACCGGAAATCGAGGGCTAATCCGAGTGACCAGGTAGAGACCGCACAGGGATTGTCTGCTTTGCTCAGGTAATATGTAAACAATTCGTTCGACGGTCGACCGATCGTTGTTTCCGATTGGAAGCGTCTCTTGACCGTTGATAATTTGAAGCAGGAATTAACCCTGAAGACAGCGGGAGAAAATGTTTCCTCTGCTGCTAGAATATTTTCAAAATACATGTTTGGAATTACGTGTTCGAATAAATTGCCTAAGAATTATTATAATTAAACGGACAAAAATTTTAATCTTGAAATATAATTATTTTTAAACTTTTATTAACCTTCCGGTACTAGCACGTATCTCACAGATACACGACTCGCGTCTAATGCGTCTAGGGTGGGAGGTAACTCGTGGAGGGGATCGAGTTCTTGTTTATGTTTTGTTTGGAACGTGTTACTCAGTGTCAGTTGACTCCCGAATCTCAAATTGTAAACATCGCTGTTTTGTCCACAGCTTACGGCAAAATATAACTACACGCATCAAAGAAATCATCGATGTTGATGATGTTCAAAACAATGCCCCTGAAGTTCCTGATGCACGAAATGAAGGTACTCGCAAAAGATGCAAGCCGTGTATGGGAGAACAGCGAACTAGATTGACAAAATACAAATGTTGCTCACGTGAAACGTATTTGTTTGACAAGGTCAAATAAAAAACGCAAAATGTAATGTATTTTTCAATAAAAAATAATGCATAATTGGCTTATTTATTTAAACTTATACATAAATTTTCTTCGTTTTTCTGATGTTCCATAAAAATCGGCTGTCTAATAAGAAGAGTTACAATAAATCTGCATAAACACAGTCATTTTCGCAAGGGAGAATTTCCTCGATTGTTGCTTCAAATAAATTTAACTTGTTGCTTCAAATAAATTGAATTTATTTTAGCGTCGCGAAGCTTCTCCATTTTTAACGAGGCTCGTTAACTCTCTTTTGTTGTCGCTTTTTGAAATTTCCGTTGTTGACGTTACCGCCGGCTTCCCCCGTTGCAAAGGGACGATTTGTTGCAGCTTCGTTCCTTGAACGAAGGCGTTACACGATCCTAACCCTCGACCGAGCAAACCCCTCCCTTGTACGTTGAAACCCTATTACACTTGGGTCCCTATTTTTCCGTAGGTGGTTTATGCTCGGAAAACGGAATTACCCTGAAACCTTACTCGTAAAGTCGAATTCTCGCGTTGATCGGAAACAACGTTGTTAGCCGTCGTCACCCTCTCACCCTTGCAAGTTAGTCTCGGTTACTCTCGGCGTTAGTCACGGGCTTTCGTTCGTTTACGGTGATTAATGCCTCGTGAATGCCTTCCGGGTTTCGCTGGGATTTGCTTGCAAAACAGGACAGGTTTGTCTCGAGCAATTGTGCGTGTTCCGTGGCACGTTTCACTCATAACTGTTGGGGATTGTTGTGCTTTGATCCCTGCGCTTTGACGCTTTCCCGACTTGCGATCGAGCATGAAACGCAATCGTTTTGTTCCATCAACTTTCGCCGAGCTGTTCGCTGGTCGATCCTTCGAATTTTTCGAGAACGAAATTTTTCATCTCCACGAACAGGAAAGTAAAGCATTTATTCGAAAGGATTATAATTAGACTGCGGATTTGATAACTGTGGATGTAATCAGTGGCGTATTACCTTGTGGGCAACTTGAGATCCAAGATCCAAGATCCACATTCTACGTATAAACCGTTTCTTACGAATAAACATGTCAATAATTTGGCTTAATTTGGTTGACTTCACATAGGGAATCCAAAAGTTTGTGCCTTTGGATGTCGGATTATTCTTTTACGCTACACTTTATTTTTTATGAATTCACGACACTTTCCAGCTTAAAATCGTTATTGCGGCAATACCGCATTTTTTAGTTACGTCACTACTCTCGCAATTTTGGACACATTTGGAAACATTTTGGAGACACGGTTGTATCAAACGGAGATAGGAATAATGAAATTGCTCGCGCGGCCGCAATTAAGGCGACGGCTATTAACCGTGTGGATTGAGTGTCTCGTTGAAAGTATCGTTAATTCGAGCGAGGCAAACAGGTTCGGACGATCGCGCTCGCATATGCGGGAGACAACGTGTAGTTTTGCTCGGCCTGCTACACACGGGCCCTAAACCGCTTTTTGTTACCTGTTTTTGCTGTATCCTCCTGCCCGTATCCTCTCCTGTTCAGATTCTATCGAAACCGAAAAGAGAGAGGGGAGTCACCGGCAACAGGATAGAAGTTACTTCATACAGCCAAACTGTTGCGCCTGCGGCCCCCGCTTCCGGGGAAATTCCCTCTTTATTTCGAAAAGGAAAGGTCCCTTCGCCACCCTTATTCCCATTAGAACCGACCCTTACAGCCTTCCTAATGCGCCTTCTGCGAGCATGCTACTACTTCCCCGAAAATTCATACTACCTCCTGCTGAGGATGCGTTACGATCTGGAGTGTTATGCGTAAATAATGATATGCGCTATCGAGTTCCGAGGCTCGAGTGGTTAACCACAATACCCTTAGGGTGCTTCTGGTTTTTCGGCGAGGAAACCGATCGAGGACGAAATTTTTAATAAAAATGTGCTTCGATGAATATACAGGGTGTCCCAAAACTGGTGTAGGAGCGGAAAATGGAAGGTTCCCTGGGTCATTTGAAGCGATATTTTCCTTTACAAAAATGGCGTCCGCGGCTTTTTTTAGGAGTTATTAACGAAAAACACAGACCAATCAGAGCGCGACCTAGACACGAGTTAGCACAGTCGGCCCGACGCGCCAACTAACAATTGGCCGAACGTGCCATCGTATGTCTAGATCGCGCTCTGATTGGTCCGTGTTTTTCGTTAATAACTTCTAAACAAAGCCGCGGACGCCATTTTTGTAAAGGAAAATATCGCTTCGAATGACCCAAAGAACCTCCCATTTTCCGCTACTACACTAGTTTTGGGACACCCTGTATTCTTATCAGCTTTTTAGAATTATCAACTTCTATCGTCTGCAACATCTACTTTACCGGTTTCATGTTTACGTCTCGTCGCAGTTCGCAGTCTCGCTGCGATTTTTCGCAAGCTATCAACCCGGTAAAGCCATCAACCCGTGCAGGATAGAGCATTTGGGAGCGCGACGCAAAGGGGGTACTGGCATAGTAGAATCGTTCGGCGCGCTTTATGGTCGCTTGAAGTCCGCGGCGGCGGTCTGGTTACGCGGTAATTCGCGGGGACGATAATCCGCAGAATGTGTAATTAATTTCGCAAACCCGCAAAGGATATCCTCGGGGCTCTCTCTGTACCGTCGCGATCGATAAAAAATTACTTAGAGCTCTGGTTCCGGGATATTTAAACACGGCAATTAAACGGAATCGTTCTATCAATTATGGAAACGGTTTCGGGATTCGCTAATGGAAACCCGATTGCCCGAAACAATTGATAAATTCAATTACACGCGATACTTCTACGCACGCTGGCGCGCCACGATCATTGGTTAATTACCAGAGCCACGGGCCTATAAATATGATCGTAATTAGACTCGGTATCGCGCGATCACCATTCATTCTCTAGAGAATCGAAATGCGACCTTGAACTTTCAACAGCGAAAATAGAGAAGGAGATCGCGTGACAGCGCGAATTAGAAGTTTTCCCCGAGCGATTCTCTTTCTCCCTCTCCCTCTCTCTCTCTTTCTCGGTTAATTTTCAATTAGGAACGGATCAAACATTCTATGGGAAAGTTCGACGATTCGAAAGAAACCCAGGCTTCCGGGATGGAAAAATCGATCGGAGGATATGAAATCTGCCCCGAAGACATTCGCGGATCATTGAAGAACGCTGGAACAGTTTCCAATTACAGCGGTGGCATCCGTGGAATTCTCTAGACGCGCTTAGGCGAATGCCGGGGTTCCACAATTAAATATAATTGTTGTATCGACGCGGATGGAACGTCCTGATTTACCTCCTCCGTGGCTAGCGTATCAGGTAAGTTGAAGCCCTAAATCTGGACAATCAAAAAGTGATACCTGAATATGGACAATTGAATTTTCATAGTAAAATCAATAATTAAGAGATTAAATAATTATACTATATATTCTGGTGCTTTGGCTACAAGTAGGTGTGAATATTATTTCATTAAGACATCAATTGAAATTTAAAAATAAATTCAAAATTCGTCTGTATACGGTATACAAATAAATTATTCTTGTAAATACAATTACGATATTAATCTAAACAATGATTTTTTATTTTAAATTACTTTACAAATTCTGAACTGTATGTTAAAACTCTTAAAAAATTATTTTTGTTTATCTAAAGTGATAAAATTTAAAATACAAAAACAGGCATAGGGGTTCTTTGAACGATTAAAACAATATAAATTCAACGAATGTTCAGAGGGCACTGACGAATATAAATTGAACGAATACCAAAATGAGGAAAAAATGGTGTTTCGATGAACGAAAAAAAAAAGAATTGGAAAGGGCTGCTTTGAAGTCTCTCTTCCCCAGAACGTAATATTGACGGAACGCGATGCGCGTCGGAACCGAACCGTTCCGCGAGTATCAATTGCGCCTCGAATTAAACAGCCGGCTCCAATTAAAACATTATGCATCGCGTTGCACGAGACGGCCGCCTGCTCTGCACAAAAGGATAACGAGACTTGTCACGCGGGGGTAGGTCTCACCCCCGCAGCTGGGGAAAATCGCAGAGGAAAATCCATCCCATCGGAGTCGGCTTTATCGTAGCGACGAACTCAAAGGAATCGCCGATTCTAAATAATCAACCGTCAGAGTGGATCAACCCCCTGATGCTGTCTACTTAGTAACACCGGGGACAACGATCAAAGCATTAGCAGAGTGATTCTGCTTGTACAGTGATTCAAAAAATGATTCGCTCGCTCTTTAAAAGGCGATAACTTTTTAAATATCGTACTGTACCATTTGAACTCTATTTAGAAGCTAGAGCAACTAGTTTGCTGCAAGATGTGAAAAATAATTTTGTCAAATATTGCAATTGATCGGGATCGTAGAAGAAATACTAAAAGTTGCATTTTACAACTTTTTTATGCGAGCCTATATTGAAAATTTCAAAATTCGTTTTGTAGATCTGTGTCGAAGCGTCAAATTTTAAAAGTATTTTACTAGCAGTGTGACCGCAGCTTTAAACGATCTCGACGGAGCCGGAAGAGGAATGGATCGCGGCCAACTTTGTAGTACACTCGGCGGATAAATGAACGTGTCCGTTTCTTGACAATGACCATCCAAGGTTAGCCGTATTCCGTTTATAGTTCTCTTTGTCCCGAAACGAACGACCAGGTGGTTTCCGTGTGACGAGGTTTCAATTTTCCAAAGGGAAATTCGTTCCTTTGGACGAGCTTCCCCGACAATGGGTCCACGTGACATCCGCAAGACACTGTCTCGCGTTCGGTGGTTGTTACAGTCGTTAATAGATCGCAGCGGGGAACGGGTGATAATCAGATCGTTTGCAGGCACGTGTCTTCGTCGGATCTACGATCCTTTGTACCATTCTCCGAGACATTGATTCACCGGCGGAAAATCCCGCTCGGCGCCGTTTACTTGTCCGCGTCTGTTTCCATAGACTAGCGACAACGTGCTCTCTCTCCTCTCTCTCTCTCTATTCTTGTTCTCCTCCTTTCCTGTTTCTCGATTTTCCTTCGGTTTTCTCTACCCTGCCTCCAAGAACTCCGATCACTCGACGATAAAGGCTGTAGCTGACAAGCCGTTTTGATAAAGCCAGACCAGGACTATCCAGGCGTTGTTGTCCTCCGTCGTTTGCAATCTCAGAAGCTCAAAGCTACCATTACCTTGCCCACCGGCTTCCCATACCGTCTGCCGCTATACTTTGCCGCATCATGCTCTTCGTCTGGATACGTGGCTCTATCACGCCATCCAGACGATGCTATGGTCATGCTTTTTATCCGATTTTCTCCGGAAACGATCGATCTTCAGGTTTCCATTAATATTTCGACGATCTCAAAATGCGATCACTTTTTTAGTATTGGACTATATAATTTGAACTTTTTCGAGAAGTCAGAGCAATCGGTTTACTGTAATTCCTTATAAGCATGTTTTCACTTCTGGACCAATTTTCGATATTTTATAGTGACTCTCACTAACATTTGGACACTGTTAAACTACGATAAGTGTTTTAATATTGGACTGTGCGATTTGCACTTTTTCGAGAATAGAGCAGTTGGTTTAATACAATTTCTTATAAGAATGTTTTCACTTCTGGACCAATTCTGGATATTTGATAGTGACTGTCACTAACATTTGGACACTGTTAAACTACGATAAGTGTTTTAATATTGGACTGTGCGATTTGAACTTTTTCGAGAAGTCAAAGCAGTTGGTTTACTGCACGATACGAAAAGAAATTTATCTAGAAATTGCAACTGGTCGGAATTGTTGAGAAAATATTAAAAGTTGCGTGATGAAAGACGACAAGCGTTGAGGAGGATACGAGTTTTCCGCGTTTTCAGCCTGCATGGTGTTTCCGCGCGAACGGAGCAATTCCGTTGAAATACTGGGACGAGGACTATGCGGAGGTGTGTGCAGGATGGTCGTGCATGTGCACCGTGAATCTATAATGGAATCGCGGCGGCCTGGCCGGACGATTTCTCTCCCCTTTTCCGGCCAGCCAGCGAAAGACAAGGGAAGGACGGGGATCGAGGGGAGCAGACACGGAAGATGAAAGGTTGAAGACGCGTCGTAGCTTCTGTTTTGTATCGATTGCGCGGTGCATCACGCCGCGACGACGATTACGATGTTTTATTTATCCGAACCAACCGATGAACTGCTATACTCTTCACGGACGATGCCAGAGCTTCCTACTACTTCACGCTTTTGGGTTTACTAACGCGCGAATGTATCTCTGGAAGGATTTTATCGTAAGCAATTCGATCGAGGTCTGAGGTGTGTCGACTTTTAAAATGTTAGGGATGGAATGGGGTCACTCGAATTCAGCATTGTTGCTTCAACTGCTTCCATTTTCAGGCATTTCTTTGTGGACGCTTTCGCAGAAGACTGTAACTCTTCAGTGTTCAGAATTCAATACAATTCTTGTAGTCTTTCACTCTTGAGATATTCTTTATCACTAATGCTTTGCATTATTGTTGTTGCAATTCCTTTGCCAGGTTATGTTCAAATAAAACTCTTTAAATATTAAACGCACTTATTAATTTTCTTGAAAATTGCTTATAAGTAATAATTTGATCGAACCGGTGCGCCGAAAACAATATATTTTGTTCAACAAATATACGATCCATAGAAAGGAAAATTTACTCTTTAAATATGTTTAAATGTAAACTGAATATAAGAATTTATATTCTGTTTTCTGGAAAGTACAGAATTATAACCGACCGTCGACTTCCGCAAAGATCCAGTTCTTAACCCGCGAAGTGTCTGCACGCTGTCGAATCGATCAGAACAGGGGTTAAAGACACTAAAGAGACATCCAACATAAACGTTTAATACATACCAGGTACACGTGTAATCTTCCCATCGTGCTATTATCTTCATTCAGCATCGCAGACTTAATTCGACGATTATTTATGTCAGACCGTAACGCGCGTCGATCGTATCGCGTAACGCTTCTTCTCCATTCCGTATCGTCCCATCATCCAGATCGTCTGCGCTCGTAGCCCGAAAGCTTAACAGATTCGCAGGAAGACACCGTTCATTGACCTCTCTCCTATCGGAATCCGATAGCCTCGAGGGTATTATAATGAGCCGAATGACGACGCTTCCAAAAACCAGCCACTGGCCAACGATTTACGACCGCCTCGATCGTCGAAGGTTGCCAGCTTCCCCTTCTCTATCTCTGACTCCTTTTCAGTTTTTCACGCGAATCAGGAAATTGATCCGTTTCAATGGACTACTTCTGCGTTTCTCGGTAAATCTCTCCTCTCATTCACTATACAGAGTGTCCCAAAACTACCCTAGGAGCCTAAAATGGGAGGTTCATTGGGTCATTTGAAGCGACATTTTCCTTTACAAAAATGGCGTCCGCGGCTTTGTTTAGAAGTTATTAACGAAAAACACGGACCAATCAGAGCGCGATCTAGACATGCGATGGCACGTTCGGCCAATTGACAGTTGGCGCGTCGGGCCCACTGTGCTAACTCGCGTCTAGGTCGCGCTCTGATTGGTCCGTGTTTTTCGTTGATAACTTCTAAACAAAGCCGCGGACGCCATTTTTGTAAAGGAAAATGTTGCTTCAAATGGACCTAAGGAACCTCTCATTTTTGGCTCCTAGGGTAGTTTTGGGACACCCTGTATAGCGAAAAATTACTTCGGTCAGCGGTCTGTCCGATATCTCCTGAGATTTTGGGTCTAGGCCTTTGTGCGAGCCTGTCTGTCCCGCCTGTCTGTCCGTATAGTATAAATGGACCCTAAAGTCGTTGTCGGTCAAATCTGGAGACGGTGAAAACTGCGTCGGCGAAGTCTGTGTCGGTGATTTCCATGGAACCCATCTTTTAGAGCGAGCGAATATTAATGGGAGTCACTGCACAAGGTGTAATGAATTGTTTGGTCCTGGCTGCCATAGGCGTATTCTGCATCTTCGGATCTGTGACAAAAAGTTGCCGCAAAATTGTCCTTGACCTTGAAGTTCAAGGGCAAATTTTGGTGTTATTGCATTGTATTCTATGCATCATGGGGACAAAAAGTGTCAAGGGATCCATGGGTCAAAACTCAACTCACCCATGATTCCCTTGACACTATTTATCCCCACGATGCGTAGAATACAATGCAATAACACAAAAATTTGCTCCTGAAATTCGAGGTCAAGGACAATTTTGCGGCAACTTGTTTTCACAGATCTTTGCCGATCCGAAGATGTAGAATACGCCTATGGCAGCCAGGCCCAAACATTTCTTTACACCCTGTACAGCTGGAAGCTTCTCCCGAGTTAGACGGAGCCACCACAGTGCCCCAAAGGGCAACTCTTGCTCCGGGGAGCACCGGAAGCAGTCACCTGCTCTCGCACAGTTATCGAGCGACAACCTTCATGTGCCATTCTAGTCCCTAGAGATCGAAACGAGACGCGTGGTCGGGTAAACGCGTAGGTAGACAGTTCGTTAGGCGTGTGGGTGGTTTGGCTGGGAGAGCAGGTTCCGGTGGTGGGCCCAGGTTGAAGGTCAATACGCCGAGAACCCGTAACCTTTGAGTTCGAGTTCGGGGTGAAAGGTCGGCCGCAAGCCGCGGGGGTGGTGTGCAGCACGTGGTTTATCGTTCGCCGACCGTTTTCCACCGTCGAATTGTTCCGTGCTTGTTCCCCACCCACCCACGCCCCCTTCCCTCGAATCGATATCAATCGATTTGATCGGCACCCCTTTATCCGTGGAAACCGGTTCTCTCAGATTTTCAGAGAAATTGCTAATGAAGTAATAATAATTTAATAATAAATGACTTTTATAATGTAACGGAACATTGCCGTTTCCAGCAGTGCGCAAGCGTAGTTTCCAGAGAATTGTAAAATATAAAGTACAGGTCCTTGAAATTGATTTCTCGATAAGAGCATGGGTGGATTTCGCGTGAAAGCATAGGAAGTATAGGCTGCGAATAGGAACGGCCCCTGTATTTATTTGCCCGCATAAATAGACGAGGGAAAAGGGTTTTAACCCTTAAGCAGTGGGGTTCTCAGTGTGTAAGGGTAGGGATTTAGTCCCGTTTCCTCCAAATTTGAGCTAGGAGGGAATTTCATCAAAATTTCATCGTAGGGGGTGTGCGTAAATAAATTTCCCCACCGCCCTGAAAAAAGATCCTTGAAATTGATACTCAAATCTATCCGAAATTGAATATTGTGTTGATTTCGATTTAATTAATGCAGAAGTTGCGATAGTAGTATTCCAAGAAGTGGAACCTATAAACAATAGCTTCGATTTATCAAAAGAAAATATAAATATCTCGAGGAAATTACAATAGCTACACCAAAGGAATTGTAAGAAATGTAAAAAATTTCCTTAAATGCCGCCATTATTATGAAAGTGAAAAGGATATTAACGCTAAACGAATTCCGTATAATGTTGCAAATGGCGAGCACTAACGGTTCATTTTGGGCAATATCGTGTAAAAATTACAGTCGATTAATTTAGTTTTTAAAATAATGCGATGCGAATGTGATGTTTACGAGCCACGTGGCCCGTCACGTGTCCTGGGCGATCTATAGATCCCGGCTGCGAGGGGCGCGTGTTTTTACGGGCGTTGGAATACATTTACCGTTTAATGACGCTTCAACCCTCCTCTCGGATAGCTGCGTTTTTGACGACTTCATAAACCGCGGTATCTAAGACCCTTACAGGTCTTTACTTTTAAATAGGAGCTTTACGCGAGCAGGCGTTCTTGTAAATCATCCTACTAAATCCTGAATTATGGTTGAATTTATGTCGCTGATATAGACATTCCTCGCAGAGAAAACACGAACAGACATTTTATTAAACGTTCGCGGAATACGAGCATTCGGAAAGACGAGGAGACAATTCTACAGCAGAGAGATCAAATAGGACACGTTTTAAACACTCTGGTCTTTATTCGAACTATTAAAAGCGTCGCTCGAAATTATTATCGCACCACTACGTTTAGTATTTAACGTACAATCACTCTCACTCTACTTTCCGCGTAACTGGGTTACAGGGAACTTCACATCACCACAACATAAATTTTTCTCCAAACGACCCTTCGAATGACCACTTGCAAAAAATTCAACAATGTTCTGCTAGACCCTTTACAGTTTTCATATCGTAACAGACTGTTGGAAACGAAAGTGAAACAAAATAGAAAACTAGAATAATAATAAAACATTTGAATTTCGGGTAATCTCAACGAACACGGAAGCAACGTCGCGGTTAAAACATCTTTAGTAGCGAAAGGTAGAAATTCCAGTCTGCCGAAAGGGTTAATAACGGCAGCAGGGGACGGCGGCAGTCCATTTTCATTGTCAGTTCGTCACCGTGAGCGTGCGAATTTCACAAAGGAGAGTCTCGCCGAGGAAAAAGGAAAAGAGCGTGGCGATCCGCGCGTGGCAATAGAAAAACCGGATTTTCCGTGGCTCGGGTATCGGAAAATTGGCCGCTTCCGGGGTGAAATAAAAGCAGCCGGCCTGGCCCTTTGCTTTAATAAACAACCGACCCACAACGGGGCGAGCGACATCCGGGGACGCGCTCGGTTAATCGACGAAGAGAGATTGCTTGGAAAATATTTCGAGCGTGCACCGGCTGCTGAAGCTGCCCGCTCTTTTTCTCTCTCGTCTCTCCTCTATCCTCTCGTTGTCCGAACACGGAGAGGGTGGCTAGACGCTCGGGTTCTCGAGGTGTCCTCCGCGATTTCACGATTATAAAGAATCCGCCCCTTCTCCGTGTCGGGCAACGGTACTCCTGGCAACCGGAGGTAAACGAACTGGGATAAGGTGTCTCCGTGAAACCTTAGGAATCGCGGAAGACCCCCACTGGCGTAACCTTGTCTAACGATCGACGATCAAGGATCTAGATCGTCCTCCGCGCCGCCACAGTGGTCCAACCGGGCCATTTAGCTGGACAAAATTATTCTCATTACTTTAAGACCTAACGAAGCCGCGGACGCCATTTTTGCAAAGGAAATGTCGCTTCAAACGATCTCAGCAACCTCCCATTTCCGGATGTTGAAGGAATTTTGGGACACCCTGTGGAGATAGACTGCGCGGTCTGAACGAAGCGCTGAAGTCCACAATGGCGGCGCTGGTTACAAAGAGTGAGAGAGAAACTATAACACCCCGGCTAATATTCTCTCTTTTACTCTCCGTAACCTCGCACCGCCATTATGGGTTTCAACCCGCCCGTAAAACGGTTCACTCTATCTCTATACGTCTGTGATTTAAGCGAACATCGATATAGATGCTGCAAAGCGATAGTTGGGAATCACTGTTTAGAGGTACAATTCGATTTGTGTACTCAACCCAGTTTAGAGACTCTAAATTAGTTCGGAACTTGTAGCTCTCTGTTTAGAGAACCTTGTCAGTGCGAAGATTCTCTGTAGTTCGAAGACGACGTTTGAACGTGTAACTTCGTTTCATGACTCACTCCGACTTCAAGATGCCACCGAGTTTGTAGATCTAACCTGATTGTCCGAGTCGATCGAAAGACGTTCGGTGCGGCCGGGTGAATCAGTTTGGAGATTTGAATCGGTTTGAAACGTTTAATTCTGTTCATATACCTAAAGTAAGGACTTCCAACAAGTTGGAAGTCTAACTCTACTTCTACAAAGTAGTGCGAAGAGGTTTGGAAGTCCCCTGACCTAAACCAACCCGAAGAATTGAGTTAGTTTGAAGCATTCTTCAATGTTTGAAGACGTCGTTAATCAGGGATTGGCCCGAACATCCGGTCGGCGTTGCTGATATGGAGTAATCCGATGGAGGATCGCCGATACTAAATGTTTGAATACGTCATCCTGTTCGTATAGCTAAGCCAACTTCAAGGTTTGAGCTGGATCGAAGTAGACCGCTGACCCGTTGTGCTCCTTTGTGCAGCCAGCTCATTTTACAAACTAGCTCGAAACTCGCTTACAAGTCAAATCTCGGTCCAAAGACCCAGCCCACGGGAGTCCCACCCACGCTTGCTCGCCGAAAGATCAAAAAGACGAGATCCCAGTAGCGATTTACGCGTTTATACGTTCCTCCGTCCGAGCATCAGCCCCCGCAGGATTTATCCACGCGCTATACCGAAAGGATTAAGAACTCGAGCACGCGGCTGCGAAGAGAGTAGGAAGCAGGTTCTATCTCGTAAATCTGCTCGGTAGTCAGCGGCCTGCTGCACAGAAGGCTCGCCGGCCTAATCATCGTTACGGGAGCCATAATTTTTCAAGGCAACAGGTATATTATCAATATCGTTCGCTGCCCGACAGCTCTATTAAAGATCGTATTAATTACTCGGACACGATTAGCCTATCAAACAGCTAGGGATCGACGCGATAAACATCAATCCTCCTACAACTGGACCTTTCAATGCTCACCTTTAGCGCCCCTTCTCGAGAATTCTTTCTCGAGAAATTTTATTAGAGATTTATTACAGATCTTCGAAACGTATTTCTCAAATTCTCGATATACATCCACAGAAAAAAAGTTGTAAAATGCAACTTTTAATATTTTTTCTACAATTCCGATCAATAGCAATATTTGACAAAATTATTTTGCATAGTCTGCAGCAAATTAGTTGATCTAGCTTCTAAAAAGAATTCGAAGGGTATAGTACAATATTCAAAAAAGTTACCGTCTTTTTAAGAGTGTCCCAGTATTAGTGGGAGTCGCTGTATGTCTTGATTTCGGAATGAAAATCGTGAATTTGTCTACACGGTTCACGTGGCACACGTGTACACGTTGAAAACCGCGATCTCTACCGGCCAAACATTACGACTGGGATGAGAGAGGTCCTACAGTAGCCATGGGGGACCACTCGATTCTGTTCGTGCTCAATCCTCGACATAATGGAATAGTCAATGATCTGGAATCTCTCGTCGCATTAACCCTTTCGGTACTCGAGGTGTGTGTAGTTTCCGTAGCGACGAGCTCCGACTATAACCTCGAGTTTCTTGTTTCGGGAAGGTCTGCGTAATTGTCAGTCAAATTTTCATTCTCCCAGATATGTTCACGATTCAATTCTCCCTTTTCTGTCTCCTCTTACATGTGCTGGCATTCGAAATTCATCGAAATGATCGTTCATCTTGTGCAGAAGTTAAGGTTAAACGGCATTGCCGAATTCTATGAATGAAAAGTGACATTCGCGAATGCATCTTGCGCGGATACTTAGAGGATCCGATGATCTACTCGATCTTGGGTGCCGCGAAGGCGGAAGCGGGCTCTCCGCAAGATTTAAAGCGTCGTCGCGACCGAGGAAACGTTGTCGCGAATTGCCGCGTAATTGACCGCCGCGACGTTTTATCGACTTCTTGAGGGACAAGCGACAACGCCTACGACTTTATTGTCCAGGCCCCGCGCGTCGTAAATACGACGCGAACGATCGTGAAATTGCCGTCGAGCGATTACGTTTCTCCCGGGTTCTTCGGGCTCGTTGGATCTCGATGGGAAAGAGCGACCGAGTAACGACGATCAGCAGGGTGAGTAGTGTTCCCGATTACTCGACATTTTTTATTTCTCGAGAATATCGTGTATCAATTTTATACAATTTCGAAAATTAGTAACCGTATCCTAAAACAAATACCAATTCAAATATTTATATATTTATGTACAGGCAGGTCCGTTTAAATAAGAACACCTAATTGTCTCTTCAGGTTATTGTGATGCAACAAATATTTGTTGCGTAATGTGCATGGTGTCCATGGACCATGGTATCTGCCAAGAATATTTTTTTCCAAAGGTCATCTTTTTCGAAGTTAGCGAGATCATCGCTGTTTTTTTATACATAACTACATTTTTTTAATTGCATCGTGTATCTAATCGAAAAATGCATTCAGACATGTATAGTAACATGACCTTGATCTTCGAAAATTGGCGTTCCTTTGCGTGGTAAGGCCACTTAAATATCTCTTCAGGTCATTGTGATGCAATTCATTTTTTTCGAATTTGTCAAGGTTATCGGTGTTTTTCGATACATAACTAGATTTCTTTTTAATTGCATCGTGTTACCGATGAAAAAATACATTCAGATATGCATAATAACATGACCTTCAAACGACTCGTCTCGTTGCACGGAGCAACCGAATATCAGTCATTTCAAGGTCATGTAACTGTACATATCCGAATGTACTTTTCCGATGGAATTTAAAAAAAAAGGTAATTATGTACCAAAAAACTTCGATGACCTTGACAACTCCGAAAAAATGACGCTTGGAAAAAAGAATATCCGTGCCAGATATTGGTCCATCGACACCGTGCACATTACGTTACAAATATTTGTTGCATCGCAATAACCTGAAGAGATTTTAGGGGTTCTTATTTCAAACAGACCTCCCTGTATATTATACAAATGCGGATACATGAATACGCGCGTGTTTAAATATACATACGTGAAATAGTACACGCGCACCCTGTACTTAAAACGACACGTACCGAAGTACGTGCACGTGAAATACAAGTGCACACGTGTATTTAGGTACACGTGAAATATGGATCACTAGTAAATGCGAATCCGTTCGAGTCCGGCGACTACACGAGTGTATGTTTCTCTATCGAAGTCTCTTTGACTCACCCGAAGCGTGTTAATCGGTAATTCCGACGAGGACGCCTAGCGATATGCAAGAGAAAAATGGCTGCTTGATCATTTGAATGGATCAAGCTAACCATGACGGTGTCGTCGTAGCGAATAATTCGTTGCACGGTGGTCACTCGATTTCGATCCTGTAGCAGAAATTCCCGGGGTCCGAAACCGTTCTATGGCTGCGAGAGCCCGTGGATGCCATGATTCCCCGTTAACGGTAGACGGGCACGCCGAGCGAAAACAATTATCGTGGCACGGCATTGTCGCCGGCGCGGAGGGGCAAGAGAGGGAATTCCGTGGGACGAAGACGGACACGGATCCCGGCGCGGAACAGAGAGAAACAGAACGAGAATGGTCGTAGCGAGCGTTTAGAAAAGGCAGGTGACGAGGCGAATAGAGGAAACGATCGCAGCGAGAAAGAGATGGGGGACGAAGGGTGAGTTTGCTGGCTCTCGGGGGGCACGCATAACAGCGTTGCCATTCGATCTGGGCCCCGTTCCTATTCATTTGCAATCGCACGATTTTCTCTGCGATCGCTACAGTATCGAGCAAGCGAATGGAATCGGTGCAATTTCGTTTTTCGCTTATGAAGAAATTGGTTGGACAAACTACGGGACGGTAAAAGATTTTAACAATTCAAGGACATTGTAATCTTGACCGATTTTATCAACATTCGTCGTAAGATGCACATTTCATCTCCAATAAAGCCGTAAAATGTGATACGACTCAATTTCTTGCTAATGCAAAACAGAAATTCAACGAGCATCGTAGATCTTTTAAGAAAAAGTCAGGAAAATTGTTCTAAATGGTAAAAAATTAGGTTTCATTTTCCCGTGAGAAGACAAAATGAGTTTCCGAACGACCTAACGAATCTGGCTTATTTCACGTATTCATTTTCATAATTTTCAATAGTAACGAGTAATCAATTCTACGCAATCCGACGATATTGCAACAATACACACGGAAGGTGAGCACACAGAAGCTGCGAACATTTTCAAAGCTACCGCGTCCAGTACCGTGCGGCGTACAGTTCGAAAACAGGCGCTGCGGGCGGGAAAATTCGAGTTTCCCGCGCCGATTAAAAAGACCGATGCACCAGGGGTGGGTGCAACGATGAAACGCGACTACCTACCACGCATCGTGTCCGGCCAGCGATCTAAAACTCATGCATACCACCGGAACAGTTGAAGTATGCGGCAAATGCCTAGCGGGCCGGCGCAGGGGACATAAAGTATGCAGAAAACGAGCACCGTTCCGCGCTTGATTTTATTGCTTATTCACCCCGCGAGAAAAGAGAGGAGGGGAGAGAACCCGGTTCCTCGTACGTGTTTAGAGTCGATCCGGCTTCTGCTATCGGCGACCACACAGTTTCTCTCTCTACCTCTCTCTGGTGTCCATAAAATCCCACGTCCCATTATCGCAAATTCCGTTCTATCGAGGCCGCGATCTAATTCAATCCCCGAGGATCCCCTAAGGCGACATTGTAACTCTTTCCCTCCTTACCGTCCCTCCAATATACCCCCTCTTTTTCTTTCTCTATTGTATGGTGTTTCGTATCTCTAATCTCATTTAATTGCGTGATGGTATCGACGCAGGTTCATTCAGTGATATAAACACTAGCAATTTTGCAAATGCATTCAGAAACTCAACGTTTCCATCCTGATGTGGATCATTTTCAAGAGTCAATTTAGCGTCCATAGATCACATGGTTTTGATTGGCCAAGCTTTAATACGTCGTTCTTATGGGGTTTATTCCTGAAAACACCTTTAACCGATAACGACTTTGATCGACAACGATTTTGACCGATACTAGATTTGACTGACAACAAATTTGACCGACAACGACTTGAGACGACCACCTCGGTTAGCGAAACGTGTCGTCGATCAAATCTGGTGTCGGTCAAATCTGGTGTTGGTCAAATTTGGTGTCTATCAAAATCGTTGTCGATCAAAGTCGTTATCGGTTAAAGGTGTTCTCGGCCAAAGTTTTTAACCTTCACATGGATTAGTTTAGTGTCTACTGGCATGGAATCAGTTCGCTTTTAATACTTTTCCAATCGTATTTCTTCTGTTATAGCAAGTATGGAAAAGTGGTTTATTTGGTATGTTCATATTATTTTTATGGTTAACATGTATTATAGTTACATTATTTTCAAGACGCAGAATCGAAACGTCGAGTTTTTGAATTAATTTGCACAATTGCTAGTGTTTATATCACCGATCGAATCTGTGCGGCGATACCACCACACAATTATTCTCAAAATTACGATCGAAAAAAAATGTCATTTATATTCTAGTCTAATTTCATGGCCTGCCGTTCGCGCCTCCTTCGCTCGCGACTAAATCACGGATAAAGAGAGCCCGATGATGATGCAGAATTTAAGGGACGGTTAGGGGATCGTTAGCACGGCGTAATTTACGACGCTGCTCCGGCTGCTGATCATTCCGACTAGCTTCTACCTCGAGATTGCTGCCTTTTAAAGACGGATCTGCTACGACCACCGCCAAACATGATGGTTAACCCTAATCCGTCCATCATTTCGCGAACTGAATCTGTCTCTCGGTGTCAAATTGACTCACGAGTAACACTAGTATCAGTAGATACTCCATGATTTGAATGAAATTTAACGTAATTAAACACGTCATTAAACACCGGAAAATATTTAATACGCGTTTTTTCGTTTCGGCTAAATACGCTTTTCAGAAGTAGAAAGCACCCCTCAACGTATGGAGATGGAAACGTTTGTGGCTAATTATTTCTTGAAGGATACAGTTTCCGAAAAAAGTGCGAGATCCAGAGTTGTACAGTCCAGAGGGATGCACTTGATGGCGTTCTTGAAATCGACCTCGAGGTCGATTTTCAAGGTCATTTACTTGTCAGTGGTGAAAGATCGATCGAACAACTAGGCAAACAATGTTGCTTAATCAAATCGATGAATTAACATAATTAGTTAAGTCATAATTAGTATAACCTATCTCGGGAAACTGTATCAAGTTGATACAAGGAACAGACTCGAGGCAATTTTAATTCCCAAAATCAAGATATTTCTTTTATATATATATTTATTTATTTATTTTATATACATTTATATGGTATATATTTATATATTACACATTATTATGCACAATTGATGGCTCCAAAAAAATATGGAAGAAAGGCTACTGCCACGAAAAAACAAGATTTCATTCGATTCCACTTACTCGAGGTTCGTCTACGAAAATACATATATCCGCAGTCTACTTATCAGTTTCGATTTTACCAAACAAATTGCTTCCTGCTTTTGATTTACATTTTTACTGCCGCCGTGTCGCGTTAAACACAGTCCACTACAATATCAAAGACTTGTCAGCGGTCGTGGCGATAGGAGCAAAGAGTCCCGGTAGTAAAACCGCTAATAAAGATAAAGTTGCTGCTCGCAGATGGCGGAGAAAGAAGAATCCTCGAGGGTAGTGTTGCTGCCTGTGCAGGAACAATTGAAATTTCTGATCGCGCCAGTTCTTCCCGGTGGAATAGCTTCGGCGAGTGTGTCTACGAAAAGAAAACGTGGAACCGCGAGAAAAAGTCGTCCGGTCTGGCACGTACGATTCCGGTTCTCGTAGCTAACAAGTAATAATTGATCTCGAATCGGTCGACAGAGCGGTATCGCGGGCTTCTACGTGATCGCGGTGTCAAGAGAGAGACGGCCCGGACAAATGGTTTCGCTGTTTAAGATACTAATTAGAGAGGAGGCTCGTTAACGGGCCTGGCCGAACCACGCTCCAGGGAAACCGGAAACCTCGACCAGCCAATTCTACGCACGCGATAACGCTGTATGGATCTCGTAGCGGTTTAAATGCCTCCGGCCAACTATAAGAATAATTGCGATTCCATCGCGAGCATCGCAACTTTCCGCTATTTCGATCGGTCGAGTTACGTTCTGCGAGAACTCGAAGAATTCCCGATCGCGGGCGCCATCAATAACACTGTCCAACAGTAAAAATGTTTTCAAACAACCGTTCGATGGCTCTTGTAGAGTTCCTTGCGCTGATTTCGAATATGCCCTTAATTTTTCTCCTACGCGCACAGTTTTTGGGAAATATGACTTTGAAAACAACGTATTTTCCAACTTTAAACAAATATTGCGATGTTATAAAAGATATCGAATTGTTCTTTACATTGTGATACAAATTCTTGCTATCAAGAATAAAGAGTAGCGACCGCTAGACAATGATACGGAACAAAATGTGCATCGTTCGGTCTCGCATGATTTGCGGCAATAACGAGCAGATAATTAAGTAGGACTTGTAGATGCACCGCTAAAAATAGACAACTCGTAGGTTGCAGGGAGATGAAATCTCCCGACGTGAATTTATCAACGTGTGTTGCCACGGTTTGCTGATATCGATAAACAACAGGCATCGATTACGTAAACGTTCAACGAATTCTACGGTCTTATCGCGGCTAGCAACATTGTAAGACCGTGGAATCTACGAGAAATAGAGATTGCAACATTATCTGGGCTCTATGTTTTCCAGCACGGTAATCGTTTCAGATAACGTGGAATTCTATACATCCTAATAGCTATACCAAACAGCTGCTTCCTACGGGGTGTGTCCTCGGACTTCCTCCGCTCCGAAATCACTGAAACCCTAAGGGCCGGTTTTATATTTTTCATCGATACGATTCTTAACATTATAAAATTATTTACATGGAAATTGATTCGATACATTTTTCAATAAAATCACGTGTTGCAGTAAAAATTGCACAGAATTTAAATAAATAGAGCCTCGTCATTTTTATAAATCGTTTACATGAAAATTGATTCGATAAATTGCAAACGATTTAAATACATAGAGTCTCGTCATTTTTTATAGGCTGAAACAATTTGATTAATCAATCAATAACAATTTAATTAATCGCTGTTAGTGATTTTCCCCTTGGGGATTTTTCAACAGATTTCAAGTTAACAGAATTCTAGCCACCTAGTAAATTACTAAAAATGAATATCATCGACTTTTCCGAGCAAGTGACAATCGTCGCAATATCGATAGGGTGACAAGCATCCAGAAAGCGTCAAGATCGATAAACAAGGCGTCAATCTTCTGACTCATCCCTCCATAATCGCGTCATTTCACCACTATGTCGTGTACCCGTTTCTGCATTCAGTGGTGTAGCCCCAAGTCAAAATCCCCCTGGGCCGAACAGTTCGCTGACACCCGATTTAGAGACACTGCCAACAACCCCTATATTCCCGACCGACAAACCCTGTACAACCTTCACCCTCTATGGGGCACGATTGTCGGGACGTGAAAACAAAATATTTCCTGCCGGACATTGTCGAGAAATATTAATCCCCCTCCCTTCGTTTTTCACTACTCCAGCCGAGCCCCGAATATGTACTGCTATCGACTCCAACCTCTTGAAACGATTATGGAGAATTGTTCCAATTCGGAGCGCGAAGAATCGAATGCGGTTTGCAGCAGTCCGATGAAATGATTAAACTCCTGCGGCAACGGCTATAATTATAATTCCTGAATCTTAATATCTTTATACAAAATAAACCTTTTTCACCTGAATTCTTTAAATTCTGAAAAATTGCGTTGATTGCTAGAGATTAAAATTGAATCGAATATTATTTTTTCCCTTAACGATGTTGACATCAATTTTTCAACAATTTCGAATTTTGTCTATGCAAACTTAATTCGCTATCTTAACTATTCCTAGTTAAGATAACTATAACTATTAACAGTGCGGCACTATTTTAATAAACTTTTTTTACCCGAATTCTTTCAATTCTGAAAAATTGCGTTGATCGCTAGAGATTAAAATTTAATTAAATGTTATTTTTTCTCTTCGTGATTCCCTTACTGTACGAGTCAATATATCAATTTTATATGCTCGAAATGAAAAAGGTCATACGCTTGAAATGAAAAAGGTCATAGAGAACGGGAATACTCCAGATCGAACCAATGTTTAATTTTGGGTTTAATATAAGCAAACTTCGTATAACATTTTTTTCGTATTTTCACTTGTAGGTAATGCTTTTACAATTTTGCCGGAAAAGTAGGGAACACCCTGTATATTCGCTACATCAAAAATAATGTGACGGTATTTTCAGATTTGAAAAAATTACACCTACTCTAGATCTCCTAATAGAAACCCCCGTGCAAAATTCGAACCTGATCTCTGCCCGTCAACAAGAGCACGTGTCAAATTTAAAATCCGAATGGAAAGGTCGCCCGAGCATTCAAACAGTCCCGCGCGTTCATTCAAACATCCGAAGCCCGTCCGCCATTGGTCGCGTCGAGTCAAATCAGCGATCAAAAACGCCAATATGCTCCCACGAGACGTGGGCGGAGATAAACGTCAATTACACAGCAAAAATCAAACAAAAATCTACAAAAACTCACCGTGGCTTCTTCATGGCTAGTCGATCGGCCAAACTCGACGTGTCACGTGTTCCTTCGATACGTCATCGGGGTTCGTCTCATGGCATCGACGAATCGCCGTTCAAAATGCGCAACGCGCTCCGATATCCAAAATCGAACGATCTCGAATAATCGATACTAAAAAAACGAATTCCTCAAACAATTCTACGTCAACTTCGTTTCACCGTTCTTTATCTGTAATCCCCGTAAATGTACACGTACACATCTGTATCCATCTCGCACTCTCACAATCCCAAATAACCAATACAAAAAAAGAGAATTCTCTTAAAATTATCCTCTTTCAACTCCGTTCTACCGTTCTCTATCAGCGATCCACGCTGATGTGTACACTCTCACGTTGCTTCCATCTCGGTATCCAAAATCGTCCGAATAATCACCATACAAAAAAGAATTGCCTCAGACAATTCAATTTCAACTCCCTCTTACTGTTCTTTATCTGTGATCCCCGTAAATGTACACGTACACATCTGTATCCATCTCGGTACTCAAGATCAATGAATCCCGAATAACGAATATAAAAAAGAGAATTCCCTTAATCCACGCGTCGATGTGCACACTCTCACGTTGCTTCCATCTCGGTATCCAAAATCGTCCGAATAATCACCATAGAAAAAAGAATTGCCTCGGACAATTCAATTTCAACTTCGTTTTACTGTTCTTTATCTGTGATCCCCGTAAATGTACACACACACATCTGTATCCATCTCGGTACTCGAAATCAATGAATCCCGAATAACGAATATAAAAAGGAGAATTCTCTTAATCCACACGTTGATGTGTACACTCTCACGTTGCTTCCATCTCGGTATCCAAAATCGACAGAATAATCACCGTAAAAAAAAGAATTGCCTCAGACAATTCAATTTCAACTCCGTTTCACCGTTCTGTATCTGTGATCCCCGCAAATGTACACATGCACATCTGTACCCATCTCGCACTCTCACAATTCCGAAAAACCAGTATAAACAAGAGAAATCCCTCAAGACGCTTTTTCAACTCCGTTCTTTATCAGCGATCAGGCTAGAGTGTACGCTCTCGTGCTGCTCCTGACTCGGTATCCAAAATCGTCAAAATAATCACCATAGAAAAAGGAATTGCCTCGGACAATTAAATTCCAACTCCGTTTTACTGTTCTGTATCTGTGATCCCCGCGAACGTGCACGTATATAAGCGTATATGCATCGACACTCTCACGTTGCACACCAGTTCCCGACACAAAACAGTGTGCGTGTCCCGCGAAGAGGTACGTGCTGTACGACGAAGGAAAACTAACTCTGGCAACGTCGCCTGGCTCACTCACTCTCCGTCTCGCCTGCTGTTCTCGCCGTTACGTCGTCGTGCTCGTCGATTCCACACAGCACCGTGCGCCTCTGTCTTTTTCTCATTCTTGCTCGCCTGGTTCACCGTCTGTCCGTCCTTTTTCGATACTCCGTGAGAGAGACGCGATACACACTCGCGCAACCCGCGGGGACGTGCACATACTCGCCGCACGCGCGCGCTTGGAAACGGAGCTGGAGGAGTGGGAGAGACACGATGCACGCGTATAATGTACGTATACGCGCGCGTCTACTACGGTAATGAGACGACGCACGTATACACGCACAGGGAGAGACACGCCGTGCACGGAGACGTAACCCACACAGACATAGCCACGCTCTCGGCGTGTGTACCGAGCCGCGCGCAACGCGAACTGTCCCACCGATTTTTTTCCTATTTAAGTCCGATTTATTGTTCGTCGATGGCCAATCGTTAGATGCTATTTAAACGGAAGGAATTGTCGAGGATCTTCCGGAAACGATGCAGTTTCGTGTCAGGATTCTACACTGGATTTAAGAGAGCTGCTCCGCTACGACGATCTCCGTCCTTGTCCGACGCGTGACTCCTGCCGTAAACTCTGTCTCGCTTTGATCGTGGAGAACTCCGGAGAGTATTTCTTCAACATGTACGTACTCCCTCGCGCTCACGCTACGTAGATTTTGCTGCTTCTCTTTCTAACTTGCACGAGATTGTTTTGCTCCGAACGCGCACTGTTTTCATTCGAGTGGGTAATACACTGATCGGAAGAAGGAGTAATACGTACGGCGGCGAGATCACGCGCGCGAACACCCGCGCACCAGTAAATACGCCACCATGTTTCGATGTCACCGTCGTCACGGAGGTACTCTCACTTGCTGGCGGTGGCGGAAGCCATATTGCGATCGCCGTTCGTGACACCGACGGAGCGCCAATCGCCCCGATGGACGAGGGGGAATAGGAGAAAGCTCATTGGTCGAACGCACCTGGGAACGCCCCGACATCTGACGGCGGGAGTTTGAAACTGACTCGAGAACACCGCTTTGCCGAGCGAGTTCGGATAAGTGTTTTGATCGATGGGTAATATCTCGGATTTTTCAAGTTTCCAGCGGAAACGAGACGCAGTGAAGATACTGCAAGAATTTCGAAACACCGTGCCGTAGGAAAATCTGACTTTTTAGCGATCGTATATTTGTTGAACAAAGTATATTGATGTTATCACTGGTTCGATCAAATTATTATTTCCGTTCATTTTTATTCTCAAGAAATTAATAATTGCGTCTGTGAGGTATTCAAACAAAATATAGTATTACGTTGATTAATGAAACTGTTTCGTCACTGTGTCGTAGGTTTTACACTAGGCTGAGTTATCAGGGTCCTTCGTGAAAATTTCAAATATATGTTTTGTAGATCACGTTTGTTACGTACACATCGTGAAAACTGTACGCGAAATGTAATTGTCATTTTTGGCGTAATTAATTGTTCTCGAGGTATTCGTGGAAAACTGCAGCTACTACGCATTGAATCTTGCGTGTACGTGCACGTCCGTACTGTGTGTATGCGTCAACGTGATGCAACCGCTCGTCAACTGTTTCTACAATTTATTTATTTCGATTAAATTGTATATTTTGTATATTTTGTTGTTGTATATATTATTTTGTAAATTTATTGACAAGAATTTTCGTACATTACGAAGTTAATAAATTGGAAATTTTAAACAAGTATTTGGGTAAACTAGCCGAAACGTCTATAAATCTGGACATTTTGAAGAACCTTTTTATGCGGTAAACGTAAATTATTCTCTGGCTAAGATCCAAGAAAATAAAAGTGCTATTTGTTGCAATAATATAAAAAAGAAATTGGAAGTGGGTATCGTTCGATATTCTACGTTAAAGAGGTTCTGAAAAATTATTTTTCTGGCCAAGATCCAAGAAAATAAAAGCGCTATTTGTTACAGTAATATAAAAAAGAAATTGAAAGTGGGTACCGTATGATATTCTATGTTAAAGAGACTCGAAACACGGATTCGTTCATAAATGAACGAACGTGTTAATTCGGCTCGATAAAATGAAAGTCCACAGACAAATTCTATTACTATCATCAAAGTCACTGTTCCAATACAGCTGCACGCTGCAAGCCTACGGAATATCCTCTACCTTCCGAACCGTCTGTTTCCACAAGGCATTACCAGGGAGAGAAGAAGCGGCAATTCATTGAATATAAAGTGTCCCGAGCCACGGTAATTCGAATGCACAGCCGCTGCGACTTTACGTGACGAGTGTGAAGCTGCGCCAGATAATGTTAGCTGCACCGAATAATGAATATTAATCGTTATCGTATCGGGCTGTTACTTAATTATCTGGTTAGTCGAACGTACGTACTCCTCCATGTGCCTGGGAAACGTCGATGAATCCAACTACACCAGAAATTTATTTTCACCTCCCACGAACGACCTCTACACGTGTATTGTCTTCGAGGAATATTTGAACTTTGATTATACCACGTCGAATCATCTTATCTATTTACATGTCATTTGTCCACTGTATTTTATTAGCGATACACGTTCCTGCAGCACTGTGGACTGACTAGAATGTAGCGTTTCCAATTAATTCACATTAACCGTTGCTTAAAATACGAAATAAGTCGCACGGGAACAGAATTGTGAAGCTAATCGACATCGAATCGTCCACGATCGAACGACTTGTCTCTAATTTTCAAATTATCGAAGAGATTAAAACATTTACGCGAGAAAGAATCGAGTAAATTTCGCTATACAAGCAGTAAGTAAATGCAATCTTGCCAGTTTTATTACTCCGCTACTGTAGTAATAATTACTATGCCCTGCGAACAGCTCATTAATTCGAGCACGGTCTCGCCAAGCAAAAATCCTCAACGAATTTCAACGCACGCGGAAAAGAACCGCTCGTGACAGCTGAGCATTATTTATCGCGGAATGTTAAACATTCCTCGCCCACGTCGGCGTCGGCTGAAGGTGAAGCCAATTCAGGAAAACTCGATGCACCAGCTAACTCGTGCGATGTTTGAGCGCGTGCGCCGGAGCATGTCTTTCTCTAAAGAGTAAGATTCGCGTTCGTTAAATCCTCGCGAATACACGAAGTCTCTCCTTTTCTCTTTTTCTCTCTCTGTATTAAATAACAGCGAGCGTAACGAACTCGGCTGCCGAGCATTGAAAGGGTATAGCAGGATAAGCATGGGCCAGCGGCCCCCGCTTCGATTTTCCTGATTTCTGTCTTAAAACATAGTTTTATGTCTAAAACAACATTGTGTAAAATTTCAAATGTCTATCCCCACCGATAAGGGTGATATTGGGGTAAATTCCCCCGCACTTAAATGCAATTTACTACAAAACGCGAAAAGATATCGACATAGGATAAACGGCAAACAAAAGATATAGATACACTCTACATTTCAGATTTTTTTCAGAATTTTTTGCTAATTATTTATAGTTGAAAATAATTAATTAATTTTTTGGGAATTTTTTTAACTATGTTCCCCTGGGTTGACACCTACCAAAAAATTCTAAAATATTGCTATGATACTAACCTATTTTGTAAAAAAATCTCAGAAGTGTCCATTTGGTGGAACAGTGTCAAAAAAAATAAAGTATGCCGGCGAACGCCCGGTTTGATCAGTAACGGCGCAGCGACCGAATTCCCTTGCGGTGGCGAGTGATGGGAGCGAACGGGAAGTCTGCGCGTGTACGGAAATGCTGATACATGTAAACATGCGACTAAATCTTCTAATATATGATTACAGTGGGAAGTCTAAACAATTATTTTATAGGACATAGCTTACATTGAAGAAGAAAAATACGTGTAAAGCTAGTTTGTTGCTGTCAAGTAAAAGAATGAAGAAGCTTCTCACAAGTATGTTGTCTGGTCACGGTGATAGAGGTTCTGCTCGATGCTACGGAGGGCTCGAGTTCGAATCCTCCTCAACTCAACTTTTTTTTTATGTGCATTTATAAACTAAACGATTTTTATTGTTTGCATTTTAATATTCTACAAATCAAACATAATTATTAATTTGTAATTATCATATAGATTAAAATGTTTTATATGTTTCTAATTTTGCGGAAATATAAATCAAGTGGATTGCGATAATAAAAAAAAAAATCATTGTTGTTACGCAATCTTCCCATCGCGAACTTGGTACATGCGTGAGATATTATTATTTCAGTGTTCAGAATTTGAGCGCAGAAATACGCAGCAGCATATTGCATTATAGTAAAGTAATGAGGAGTAAAAAGAAAAAGAGTAAAACCATTGTATAGGTGTAAATAATAAAAACTTGATTTATATAGCCGCGAAATTAGAAACATATAAAACATTTTAATCTATATGATAATTACAAATTAATAATTATGTTTGATTTGTAGAATATTGAAATGCAAACAATAAAAATCGTTTAGTTTATAAATGCACTTAAAAAAAAAAGGTTGAGTTGAGGAGGATTCGAACTCGAGCCCTCCGTAGCATCGAGCAGAACCTCTAACGCCGTGACCAGACAACATACTTGTGAGAAGCTTCTTCATTCTTTTACTTGACAGCAACAAACTAGTTTTACACGTATTTTTCTTCTTCAATGTAAGCTATGTCCTATAAAATAATTGTTTAGACTTCCCACTGTAATCATATATTAGAAGATTTAGTCGCATGTTTACATGTATCAGCATTTCCGTACACGCGCAGACTTCCCGTTCGCTCCCATCACTCGCCACCGCAAGGGAATTCGGTCGCTGCGCCGTTACTGATCAAACCGGGCGTTCGCCGGCATACTTTATTTTTTTTGACACTGTTCCACCAAATGGACACTTCTGAGATTTTTTTACAAAATAGGTTAGTATCATAGCAATATTTTAGAATTTTTTGGTAGGTGTCAACCCAGGGGAACATAGTTAAAAAAATTCCCAAAAAATTAATTAATTATTTTCAACTATAAATAATTAGCAAAAAATTCTGAAAAAAATCTGAAATGTAGAGTGTATCTATATCTTTTGTTTGCCGTTTATCCTATGTCGATATCTTTTCGCGTTTTGTAGTAAATTGCATTTAAGTGCGGGGGAATTTACCCCAATATCACCCTTATCGGTGGGGATAGACATTTGAAATTTTACACAATGTTGTTTTAGACATAAAACTATGTTTTAAGACAGAAATCAGGAAAATCGAAGCGGGGGCCGCTGGCCCATGCTTATCCTGCTATACCCTTTCTGATTACCGCTGGCCACACAGGAAAAACTTCGCGACCGCATAACAGCTGAAAAACAGGAAACACCAACATTGCGGTCTAGTTCTGTTTCGCAGCGGGAAGCAGATGGATATCATCCTAGACACGAGTGTCGAAAATCATTATGCTCCGCGGCGCGAATTCCACCGGCCATTTGCAATCGAACACGAACCTGTCAATTAGGGTGCCGAGAGCAAAAACTAACGCCACCAGTTTTTGCTGGACAAACACTCTAGTCATGCAATGCTGAGAACATTGTTACTCGGTCTCTATGGCCTCCAGCATTCAAAATGATCAGTGAACTTGAAGGAGATTGAACAAGCCTGGACGAGCATGGGCGAACTTGTACGAATTTGGAGAAGATTGAAGAAGCATGGAGTAGCATGAAGAAGTTTACAGAATTATGAATGAATCATGAATGAATCATTCGTCTGCGATGAAGAGTATGCATCATCCAAAATTATCAGCGACGAAGTTCGAAGAAGATAGGACAAACCTGGACAAGCACGGACGAGCTTGTACAAGTTTGAAGAAGCTTGAAGAAGCTTGAAGACTAGTGGAGTAGTATGAAGAAGTTTGCAGAATCATGAATAAATTATTCGTCTGCAATGGAGGTTGCGCATCATCCAAATTGATCAGTGATTAAGCTTGAAGATCTAATCAGTCTGCACAAGCATGGAGGAACTTGTACAAGTTTGGAGAAGCTTGAAGAAGCATGGAGTAGCATGAAGAAATTTACAGAATCATGAATAAATTACTCGCCTGCAACGAAGGTTGTGCATCATCCAAAATGATCAGTGATTAAGTTTGAAGATCGGAGAGTTTGCGCAAACACGGACGAGCTTGTACAAGTTCGGAGAAGTATAAAGTTTGTGGAATCATGGGGAAGCGTCGAAGAATTCCCTCAAAGCCGAAACAATTTTGAAAATCAAATCACCGAGTCACCCCACAGACATTTGCATCGTTCTCCGATCCCCTAACTACTCCGGATTCGCAAAATTTAAAAGAACAACCCCCAGAACAGCTGCTTCACGGCGTCCGCCCGGATATCTCAATTAAGTCGATTCCTCTCGGTCTGTAAATTAGTAATTTGCTGGGAACACGGCGTCGATGACCCGTCGATTTCATTTGCATAATCCGCCACCGTGCTCTTCTTCGCCCCCTTTTGTCGAGCGACGTCGACGAAAAAGGGGATCGGCACCGTAGACTATCGCGGGATCAGCCTAACCGGAGAGACAGTTCAGTTATGTTCCTCCTCGTTCCTTGATGTCGACGAATAATTGTGTACGAATGTCTGCGCGAATAAAAGAGAAGGGACGAAGGGAGAAACGACGCGAAAGCGGCGATCTTGATACGAGTAATCTTGCGAGTTATCGATCCAACTGATAAAAAGCCATCTGGACAGGAAACGGTCCTTGGTTTCGACTCGAGCCACCGAGTCGCGGTGGAACATTGTCCTTGGGGATGATCGGGGGATTAGGGAAATTTAGGGGGTTTTGAATTTTTTAATTAACAGTTCAGCAGCCAATCCAAAGATTTATGCTCCTCTTATTTGGTGATCGGCGTTCGGAGAATACTTTTTACGATCGTATTTTCAAAGTTCTGCAAATGAACATTTTGTTTTGTAATCTCAACATTTTTCTGTTAATTCAATTAAAGCTATATTTACAGACAGCTCATTTGTGTATTTGTATATTTATTTAACTTCCTCAACATTTTCAATTATCCTATTGTATCATAGTATATTAATTTTGATATCACGGTATAATAACTTTTTTTTTAAATACCTCGTTTTAAAAATTTGTTAGATATAACGAATTATTACGAGATCGTGGATTTTTGTAGATCCCGGATACTATAAGATTCCTTTCAATAAAATATCATCATCTCTGATATGACGAATTATTATATTTAATAATTGATATAATCTATATAATTTTCGTTTCCCAAAAAACAATTATTTCCACTTAAGTTTCTGTAGATTTTTAGATTGTTTGTATTTTCTGTGGTAGTCAATTTTACTTACCACGGTTAAAGGTGATTATCTCATGACGTAAAATTTGTTTCTTCGTGAACTATAAATTAGATTGAAGAACTAAATCCTTAGGGGAGGGATTGAATTAAATTCCACGTCTATCCCGCGGGATTGCAAACCCTAGACCTAACATATCTGCTTTCGCGAGCCTATCCTGACAGAGCAGCGGCACACATGCGCGAGTATTCGTGCAACAAGTCCACGCTACTTCCGCCCCATCTTACGAGCAGCTGGGTGTTTTTCAGCAGTGAACGCGTAAGAACACCTCGTAGCCAGAAGGACCAATTATGGGAGGTGACTAGGGGTAGTCCTGACACATCGACGCGTAGGTGGAAGCGAGCGTGCAACAAGTACGCAATGTTCGATGTGCGAGATCGGGTTAGGTCGAGGGTCGGGTTGGAGAATCTTAAGCGACCTTCGATTTTAGTCTCGAAAATGGTGGAGAAAAGAGCTTGGAGAAGCTTGACAGTTTGGAGCAGCTTGGACAAGTCTTCAAGAAGTATAGAAGTTTGGATAAGTCTTGAAGACGTATAGGAGAAGTTTGGAAAAGCTTGATAAGTTTGGAGCAGCTTGGACACGTTTGACAAGTCTGGAGCAGCTTGGGCAAGTCTTGGAGAAGTATAGGAGAAGCTTGGAAAAGTTTGAACAAGCTTGAAGAAGTTTGCGAAAGTATATGTACGAAACAGAGTGCTTCCGTAGCGATACGATGCGTGGAAATCGATGTGGCAGAGCTGGTTCGTCGGAAGATAAGCGCTTGTATCAATACACCTGGTGTGGAAGTAGCAAAACTACTTATTACATAAGGTGGACTTGCAGGAGCGGTTGACTTGCACGAGCTTAGCGTTGAATTCCGAGTTTCGAAATCGGGTACAGCTGTTTATATAATAGAAATCGAGAAGAGTTTTTAATTAAGGGGGTGGACTCGTTTTTCAGGATTGATCAGGATTTCTCATTTTTCAATCGTTGCGGATCGCGCGAGGTAGTAGTTACTACGGAGATTCGAAATTATAAACTTTGTTTCTCATTGCCTTCGAACCTTCGAAGTTTCCTTCGTTCCTTCGAAGACTTCGAAGTTACGAAGGTTCTGAAATCGAAGCTTCGAATGTCTTAGGACACAGCTGATTGCCGAAGAGACAGTTGCTATTTGGACGTTACTTTACGCACTCCCGCTTTGCTTGAACTAAACCTCGCTTAACAGGTCTCTGTGCTTCTCAGACCTTCTAGTTTCCATTCCACACTGGGTCCTAGTTTTTCTTATATTCTTTTAGTTCTAACCAGTGACGGGTTCCTTCGATTTGGACTTTCAATAAAGTGGACAAATGACTGTTGCCGTTACAATTAAACTTCACCTCCTTCCACGACCCTACTGCTCCTTTCCATCAATAATACAAAGATGGGATTTTTCAGTAGTGAAAAACGCTAGATAAAAGATCTATGTAGGCCGCGTACGTCCTCGAAAATCCTATTTTTCAAAGCTATTATCGTTAGCCTATTTCAAAGCTGCTACAGCTACATGCTTCATAAAAGGTCTAAGGGTTGTTTGCTCCTAGCGATTCAAATGTTTCGGCTGAAGTGTCTACGGCTATGTTAATCGTGATGCGTTGACGCGTAGATAAGTTATCGCAAGCAGAACTTTGTATATTGTTGTAACGACCACAGTCATTGAACCCAGCGTGCGCAGAAGCTGACTGCTCCGGTTAGGGGTCCGTAATACACGATCATGAAAGGGAAGCAACTCCCTGGAGCGAAATCAGCTTCCGTAAAAATGGAATTGCCTTCGTGTGGTGGGGCTACAAGGTCGGTAGCTAAATAGAGAAACAGAGAGGGAGAGATTTTGAAAGAGTGAAGGAGAAAGCGAGGAACAGTAGGACCCGCGAGCAACAAGTCCGTTTTATTCTGCCGAAGCACCTTTCGCTAGGCGAGGGCAGCAATTGTAAAGATTTTCGGCGGGTTTTCGAGCGTTCGTGAAACCGATCGTGTAAACAGGACACAAGCTCTCTTCGATTCGGTTGGCTCTCGATTGACGTCCGTCGCGTTGGTCCAGGCCGTCAGGATCAAGAGATACAGGGGAACACACGTAGAAAAGGACGTGCAACAAGTCCTCGCTCGTCAATGGCCTCTTTCGGACGTATCCTCCTCTCGCTTCGGACGTCGCCTCTGCGTCACCGGTGACGCACGACTTCCGCTACGTCACTCAGACCCGCCTCCAATCCCTCGTGTTTCTCCCCTATCGGTCCCCGTGTCCTCGTCTCGATACACCGGGCTACACCGTTAACGGAATTCCGATTTCCAACACCCACGCATGAAAACTCCACCACACTTCCTCGATTTATACTTGTCGGCACCTGCGTTCCACTCTCTAGGCTTCCGAAGAACTTGCGCGATGATTTCGCCGCACAGGTAATTCAAAATTGTTGAAAGATTTCCAAAATTTACTATTAATATTCCTTAAAAAATCTAATATGTAAATTTTGAGTCATCAATTTGAATGAAAAAGTGTCGAAGAATGATTGTTTACCTTGTCATTTTATCGATGTTTTACCACTGTGTCAATTGGATGCCGAGGGACAGATTCATTTCGTGACATTAGGGATTGAGTAGAGTCATAAACCCAATTTTTGTTGACTTTTCCGTTGAATTTTATATTCTACCATTTCTTGAACATTTTAAGAAGCCACAAATGAACAAAGATCCCGGTTCGGATATTAATTTCGTTTTTCGCTTAACAAAATTTTCAATACATTGAAAATTTCACTTCAAATAAAGTCCTAGAATCATATAGCCAAATTTTTGTTGACTTATAACAAAGACAAAATACGTGATAAATTCAACAAAATGATCGTGGGAAAAAATGTCTTAAAACCTGTAAATGGTAAGAAATTTGTTTCCATTTTCCCTCGAGAAAACGAAATGATTTTCCGAAAAAGCTAAAATACATTTAATGGCGAGCCACAAGAGGATTACCAGTGAAAAATGTTTAAACACTCGTTTCTGCAACAATGAAGCTTTTTACAGTAAAAAAAATGAGGAAGAGAGGAGCTTCGAGCTTTTACATATTTGAGAGTAATGCATGGAACCGCAGAGAAATGGCGAAACAACAATCGTAAGACAATGGAGCGCATTGCCTTTTGTTTTCTCTCCCCTAAACCGTGAATACTGTAGCAGGCGATCAAGTATTTTTTAACGGCGGTGTATTAATTTTCCATATTTCTCTCGAATATAAAGGAGTCATTCGACGACGAATGAACGTGGGAAATGCGTGGAACGATAACAGACAAAGTAACCTCGACAAAGGTTGAATATTTTCCCCAAGAGAAATCAAATTCGTTTCGAACAATTCTTTCAATGGCAAAGCATCGAATAAATTCCGAGTCCTTGGTCGAGCTTTATTTTCCAAGATGAAATGGTTGAATTTGCAAATTTTCCTGCACAATTGATCGGTAATTAACGATTACACGATCTCAGTGTTGTACTGCATGATCGCCGATTTATAAAAATACGTAAGACTTCAACAAGTGTACAATTTTATACAAACATTCTCAGTATTTTATAAACATGCGTAAGACTTCAACAAATGCAATTTTACTAAAAGATGCTTAGTGCTGTACTGCATGATCACCGATTTATAAAAATACCTAAGACTTCAACAAGTGCAATTTTCCTAAAAGATGAATATTCCCCTCCATATTTTCCCCAAGGCCTTCAATTTCTTTCAAGGGTCTTGTTCAGCGAGTGAAACGGCCTCGGCCATCGATCCATTGTCGTTCGTGGCACGCGGTTGTTTCAGCTTGACCCTGGTAGTACAATGCTTGGGTCCATTCCGACCCGCAAACAACTTCTCCGTATCCGGACAAGAATTCTAGAGAACCGGTTGACGTTAGGGGATGGTGCAGTTTTAAAAACCCGTCGCCCTACAATTTAAATCCGGTTTTTTAAATCGCAACAGGCTATTTAAATTCACTAGATGCTCTCTCGACGCAACAGTTTAGCGCAAGTTTATTCCACATTGTCAAAACAAAAAATGTCTATATCTACCCTATTCATTCCTTCCCTTAAACATTCCAAAATTTCTACAGGAATATATTCCAAAAAAGGACCATCTCTAACATTCTAAAAAACCAAGTACACAGATCTTCCTTCAATGAATCTCAAGCAGCACGCAAGATTCTCATTTCCGTGAAGCTGTAGCCCACCAGAAAGATCACAAATTCACCTGAATCATCCCCCGCCACCCGAATAAATTCAAATTGGCCATGGGTATCGGAAGAAGCGACGAATCACGGCAATTAGCAGGTTCCTCGCGGGAGATTAGAAGACGCGATCAGCGCGTGGTATCGTCGCGTGCTGCGGAAGAAGCGAGACGAAACGGAGGGACGCGAGAGCGAGACGGAGTAGGGGGATGGCGGGTGCAGAGAGCAGAGGGTGCAAACAAGAGGCAGTCCGGTTTCGAAAGTTCGTCGTGCCGGTCGGAAAAAGGACGACGCCGTTGTTGGACGAAGAAGGAAGAAAGGAATGGAACGGAGAGGCCTCGACGTGAACGGGGACGAAGAAGAAAGAGAGAAACGGGCCGAAGGGGTGCAGCGAGCAAGAGGAGAGGGTATGGAGGGAGGGCTAGAGTCCCTCTCTATTGATTTCCTGCCGAGGGTGGGCCAACG
Organism: Lasioglossum villosulum; assembly: GCA_963971365.1. NCBI lineage: Eukaryota > Metazoa > Arthropoda > Insecta > Hymenoptera > Halictidae > Lasioglossum > Lasioglossum villosulum. Next base: position 47,242,699 of record OZ020496.1, on the reverse strand, counting down.
AAGGGAGGATTAGGTATCGGCTCTCTCGTTGCCGCTTTCTCGCTCGGCCCCTGCTCGCTTTTCGTCTTTTTCCCTCTCGGGGGAGGCTTCTGCGGTAATTCGGCGAGCACCTGCCGGTGCAACGAGGACGGCAGCCATCGCAGAGAAGGACAAAAGAAGATGGAAGAAGATACAAGAGGGTAGACGGCTGATCGAGCCGCAGGAAGAAAAGAAGGAACGAAGGAGACGTTCGACTCTGATGCACCCTCTTCCTCTCTCTACTTGTATTTTTCTCTGTTCATCTTTTTCAGTTTCTCCGTCTACCCACCCCTTCCACGTTCCCCTCCAACATCCCTCGCAACTGGTTTTTCTCTGTCTTATTCACGGCCATGCACACGTTCCCAACCATCTGTCGAGGACCTCCGTGATGGTGTGCCTCCGTCTGTAATGTGTGGCTACATTCGCGTATGTTAAGTTACTCGCCAATGTGAAGGTTCAGATATAGTTAATATTTAGAACGTCGTTTTGTTCAATCTTTCTTTTTATCGATCGTATAGCAGTGGACGTGTTCAAAATAACGATGGTCACCAAGGTATTAGTTTTAGCTCATTACTTGATTACTTAATTTAGCTTAATAATAATTATTCTGCAGGTACTAAGTTCACTTGATGATTCCCAAATATTTAACAAAATAGAAAATAATTCGTCAATAGTTTGCTTTCAAGGAAGAAGGGTCTAAGGATTGAGTTTGATAAATTTCTTAGTAATTCGTTTACAATTTAATAATGGTTATAAACAAATTTAGAATAACGAACTTCAGCTTTACAAGTTTATCGTAGGATCTAGTAGTAAGTTCACTTGATTACTCCCAAAAATGCAACGCGGAACCGCGTGTAGGAGGCCGTCATAGTGTTCGTTGTTTGTAGTCGTCTTCGCAGCCGATGTCTTTCCTGGTGGAGGAAGCTACAAGACTAGGTGCAGTCACGCTAGTAGTGGTAATAGAACGGTGCGGGTGACGCAAACACTGGCAATCGTAATGGTAGCGATAGGCATACGGTCTCGCGATACCGACACCAACAGAGAGAGGAACCTCGAGTCAGGAGGGGTGCAACTGTCGACGGTGTTGGTGCAACGAATACACCCCTCCCCGCACACCCTCTAGCATGATGTCACGCCGACCCGCGGATCCACCGGCGGCCATTGTAGTGGTGGTTGCCAGCGATGGCGTTGAACACCTTGCAAACATTTGCTTGATTTGTGTTGCCTTCTACAAGTTAACCCCCCACTTGTTGAATTAAATAATTTTAACAGTTGTGCTAAGTTTGTGCTACATTGTGCTCGAAAATTATAACTATAATATATTAAACAAGACCATGTATGTATGTATATTTATTCTTGTTCCCTTACGGGTTACGAGGAGGTTTAGTTTTCCTTTACAAACTACTTTTTCCATTACAATTATGTTTTCGCTGTTCATATCTATAATATCATATATTTTCTTTTACATATTCGCTCCCTCTCTAAAAATAACACTGAAAATTGAGAAAAATGATTTTTTGAGTAGCCCCCACTTTTCATTTTTTCAATTTTCTAAATTTACTAAGTTGTGATAAAGTATTACTTTAAAGAAATGATAAATAAAGAAGCAACGGTAAAAAATTGTTTTGGACATCTAATTAACGTATAAGTGAGTACCAATTATTCAGACAGCATATAATTTTACATCCGAGTTGTGCTAGTCAGATATATCACAAGTCACAAGTCAGCACAACTTCCAACTTCTCCAGCGCAACGATAAAAAGGGAGAAAGTATTGTGTAAAAGGAACGGGACCCCCTTGCAACCCGTATGGGAACAAGAATAAATATACATAAAGACATAGCAAGTACCATTGTTATTTCATAATATAGGTGCTTTAAATATCGAACAATCGTCTGCATGTAAATTTAAATGAGTGTCCGGTGACTTATGAACGAGGAGGTTCGAAATCGACGAAACGAAACGTGCCGATTAGAATTGGCTGCAAAATTCACTCGGATCCGTAAAAACAGGTGAACTTGATCCCATCGCTAGCGGTAGTACTAGTGGAAGTAGTAACACGCCGCCGCTGCTGCCAACGGAGGTGGTGGTGGCGGCAGCGGTGGTGGTAGTAAACTTGCGTACAAGCGACGTGACGTCAGAACCCCGAGAGCCAGCGTAGCCCATGAATCCGCGCTGTTTCCACCCCCGCCTCTGCCCTCGACCACCCTCTAACCGCTAACCCTCCTCCGCTACCCCCTTCGCCAACCCCCAGATACTATCGATATTACTCCGTTTCGCGTAACGGACAAATTAATGGAGCGGCCTCGTCCGAAGGGTCGGGTCGGCGTGGCGCGAGCCGATTCCAACCGATTTAGGGGATGCGAACTCCGTGACACCGGTTTTTACTTCAGGATTATCGCCATCTTTCACGAGCATGCTCTTATAAACATCCCTTACGACTCTGTTCAGAGGTGGACCTTGCATTCTATGCGGACCGGTTTCCAGGGGATCGTCTTCAGGGGTTGTTGGAGGCAGTAGAGAACGTTTAATAAAGGCTCTAACAGGGTTAGCATGGGCCAGCAACCCCCGCGATATTTTTTATCGATATAACGTACAAAATTTGAGGTCGCTAGCTCCTTTGTTTAAGAGTAATGTGAGGGTAAACACCCTACACTTTATAATTTTCTTTTCTCGGCTATTAATTAAAATATGAAGATGAAAAGTACCTGCTTGCATTTCATATATTCTTTCACACTTGTCAGCAGATCATGAAGGGTTGTAAAGAATATTTATATTTTAGGGGGTTGCCAGTAACGTTCGAGTGATACCTACCAAACAATCGAAGAACAATTATCTTGAAATTAAATTTAGCTACGATAGACCCTTTGATTCGATTGCAATTGGCAACGGAATAAAATTGGACGAATCGAGAAAGAAGTCTGACGCCAACCTGTTAACTTCTAGGAGCACGCGGTTCTCTCGAAGCCTCAAAAAAACCGTGCAGCAGGTTGAAGCATGATTTGCATGCGCGATTTGCAGTGAATCACGCTGGCCGCGAATGATTACGGTTATTCCGCGTTCGACTCGTTAATGGCGCATCAATGAAACGTTTTATTTGTACCTGACTGCTACCTGCAACTAGATACGCGTCGCGTATTATCACTGGGATTTGTATGAGAATCAAGAGTGCCGGCACTTAAACTTTAGTGTAATCTATGAGTCACTTCAATCACAGCTCTTCGAGGCTCTGCGGCTCGTAAATCGGTATTTATCGCTCGAGTAATTGCAAACATTAGTTCACGGTGTTTCCCCTCGGCTTTGGCGCGTTTTTCCAAACGGGTATGCACTCTCGATAATTGTCTCGCGATGAAATCAATGAAAATCGCTGGGGAATGGCCCCAAAAAGTTGAAGTAAGCAAATTACCCCGAGAGCAATAAGTTGGGAGTTCAAGTGGAATGAATAACAGAATATCTGTCTTGCTGTATGTCCGTGCACAGGGCCATGGGGGCGTGGTTTCGTTGCTCTTTCTATATAGAATGCCCCGAGAGGCGTGGCTTCATCACCTCTACTACGTACAGTGTCCAAGAGACACGATTCGTTGTGTTTTCTATTTAAAAAGAGTAGGTGTCTTCCTGTGGAACGCCTTCGAGAGGCGTGGTTTTCTAGTTGCGTTAAGGTAAAGAGTCCCAAGGGGCGTGGTGTGATGGCCCATTCCAAACAATTCACTGAAACAGCGCAGTCTAATTGATCTCTGTGCACAGAGTGCTATAAGGGGGCGTAACTTCTATGCCCTCGACCTCAGTTTGGCTCCGCCCACATTAAACGGTACTGTCACACGGTAGAGCAGAATCTGGATGCATGACAGGTCACGCAACGGAATTGTGAGTGCAATCAGTTCCCTTAAAGCAGAGAGTCACAAGGGCGTGGTCTCCTAGTCGCTCTTTCCATACAATTCACTAAAACAACGCAGTTTGGAGTGCCATAAGGGGGCGTGACTTTGATGCCCTCGACTTCGTCTTTCACTAAACGGTCCTGTTACACTGTAGAGCAGAATCTGAGTACAGGAAAGGTGACGCAACGAAATTGTGAGCGCAATCTGCTTCTCTTTTCTCTCGGGCTCATAAATTTTTTGGCTCCGCCCATCTCTTCTACGGTATCCCGTGCCATAATTCACGCGAGTCTACTTTCCGTCGTATATCTAGCGACACTTTCCGCCAGGCGAGATATCGCCGATATTAATGGACCGTCCACGACCCAGTCGATCGGTGCAACACGACTTATCAGAAGATTACCGCGATTAACTCGCGGTTACCACCGTTATTACGATCCGCTCTCGTTATCCTACGAACGAATTAAGTTTGTCGCGAGCGAACTCCATTCGCTTCGCTCGCTGTACCGCGATTCCGAGAAGGTAATTGTATTTATCGCGGGAAAGGATTACCGTGGCCTTGATAGAGTCTCTCTCTTTCTCTCTCTTCTGGCGCGATCATGCTAGCACGTTGCAACGCGCGCATCGCTAAACCGGACACCGTAGCTTTTTATTTCTTTCGCCTCGTGAAACCCGGAGTCTTTATAACGCCTATCGAGACACGATAGAGAGACCTTTCCGTTTGTTTATTTATCGGAGGATCGCCGCCTATTAGCCCTCTTGCCTCGAGGCTGCGAAACAAGCAGGATAGTGTTGCAGTCACTGCAATTTTATGCATTCCTCGAACACAAATTGATACTAGATTACACACGTTTGCGGAAAATCGAGGTTTCAAGTATCAATTTGTCGAAGAGGTGAGCGGAGTTCGATTTATCTCGTTGGGGATTTGTTGGCTTTATTTTTTCAATGGGCGTGAGTGGCTCGATTTTCAATCTACTAATTGACGGAAACTGACAATTAGAACGCAACGAATGTAAACTAATTGGAGGGGAGACGGTGAAAGCCATATCGCGACACAATCATATATTGTACAATTCATTTATATGGTTTATAAAGCAATAAATAAATAATAATAGAATGAAACGGGAATGGTAAACGCGAAGCAATCATTCCCGAACGCAGAACTGTAATTTCTGTTTGACGTATAATTTGCGATAAGCGAGGCGGTCTCGGGAGCGAGTGTAGACTGCATTTATTCGGTAAATAAAGATGAATGTTTGATGCAACAGATGCACCGGGAATTACGTGCACCTCGGGTGAGGGTCTAGTCCGGAACCATAGCTTATCATTCGCGAGCCGAAATAATGCGAAGTTAACGCTACATAAAATGATCATTGAGTCCCGAGCACCGTTGGAAGCTGTTTCGAGGAGGCGGAACGGAACAACCACCGGAGAGTACTCTTTTATCTTTTAAACGCTGCAATTATTGTACTTTCCATCTCGTTCATTTTTTTTATTCTTCTCCGTTCACCAGTGTTCATTGTTTTCTCACTTGCACGATAATATGCAAAATAATAATAAAATAATGTGGATATAATGTATGATGTATCTGTATATACATATACAGGGTGATCCATTTATCTTGAGACAGTCAATTATTACGGAAACCAGCAAGAATATGAAAAAATATATTATATAAAATAAAAGAGGCACGCTTAACGGCGCTATGCACATTTTTCTATAAAAATTCAACGTGTAACATACACAACATAATTTCTTTTATCTTTTTTTGTTTTTTATGTAATGTTGTTTTTTTAAGTCTTACACGTTGAATTTTATTGATTCCATTTTTCTGGGTTGAAGGTCATTTGTAGGTCATACTGTGTTACATGCATGAATTCGTTATTTTGTCAGCTACAACATTACGTTAACGAAGATATATCTTTCCATTAAAAAAACATCGATAATCTTGAAATCTCGTTAAAAAATGTTCTTGAAAATGTTTTCCCTTCATTTTCTACGGCATCACCCTGTACATATATAATATAATAATAAAATAATGTGCAAAATAAAAATCGTCTACAGTAAATCTAAAAGCTTCTTCACATTACTGCAACATAAATAAATGTTTACTCGAAATAATCGACACCTTCGTTTATGCTCGAAACACTAAATTGAAAATTGTTTCAGTGATAAACGCACAAAATGTACAGTCTTCTGATTATACAGCTCACCACAACGTAATTGTAGAACAAAGTTGGTATTCTATTACAGATATAATAATTGTAATTTCCCAAAGGAGTTAATTAGACGCCGCTGTAGTTTTTGTATTTGTCCAGGACTGTTGATTATAGGCGAGGTTAATAGCTGTTCCCGTGCGTTAATAATACCTGTACCCTTTGTTCCGGATCGCAATTATTTATCCACATTTAGACATTAATTGAATCCGACGCGATAAATCCGAGCATAGCAGAGTTCGTGTCAACGGATAAATAGCGACGTAAACGTTCTGGAATTTTTTTCCCGCGACGGTTGCGTTAACACGCGTGATAAAGACATCATTAACATCATTATTACCGTTATCGGTAGCAGCAGCGCAACGCGAAGGATCAATTAACCGCACAATGGCGGCCGATTACGCGCGAAAGCGCCGAGGAAAGTGAACAGAGAGATCCACCGGAGGATTACGAACGAAGGGTCCACGAGGGAAAAAGGAGGAAAGTAAAGATTTAACATTCCTGTAGGGAGGAAAATTGATTTTCCAATCTGTAATTTCACACCCGCCGTTCGCCGGAGAGTTTTCAACGGCTACTGCACGCACGATTCCGAAAACTTTCGTTCGCGAAATAGCGAGAGGAAATCTGCGAAAATTGACAATCCAGAATGAATCTAGAATTAATAGGCAGCACTAATTGCCATCGATTCGATGAAACGAAACAATGCAGAGAACACGAGACCCGCGCGTGGAGCCGCGAGCATTAGGCGATCGCTCCATTTAACACGATTTATAGCCCTAACCGCGAATTACGCGACTAGAGGGGCTGGCCGAAAAACCCACGCGACACTCACTCACCCACGACCAAAATTTAGCTCTTCATTTGCCAGAACGGTGAAGGAAATACCGCGCCTTTCGAAGAATGTACGAGATATGTCGATGTCGAAGAAACGATAGAAAAACGTATGTTTATTATTATTATTTATTATAGAGATGATGAATAAACATTACGACAAAAATGAGTAGGTGTAATTCAAAACGGTGAAAACATTAGGCAAATTTAAAAATGCATTTTTACATCATTTTCAAACTATCGAACAAATTAAGAAAGAAGATAAATTTCTATACTTCACTCCAGTTTGTTACGAATCAGGTAGCACATTTTGATTTTGCATATTGATCCAGTATTTAACGATAAACATGAAATACTCGATATTTTACACAATTAGAGTTTTCATTGTATAATCGACGCAGAATATCTAATATAAAAGAGATCTCATTCAACAATACAACATGTAGTTCGCAAAAAAACGAAAAATCGAATCAAGAGAACCAGATATAACAATTTCAAAGAAGAAACAAAAGTAAAAAAACGCAACAGGTCCTGATCAGGCACGTTTTCGAAAAGTTTTGGTATCCGAGCGCCATCCGAGGCTGGATCCAGTCGAAAGAGGATCGAACGAGGAATCGAACAGTGTCGTTCAGTTTGTCGATAATCGAACGATGCGCGGTCGGTGCGGTCTCGTTGGCCGCGTCGTCGCGGGAATCAATTTAATCCCTGCAAGGAGCGCGCGAGCGCGACTTCGGGCTTTCACGCTTCGACTCGGCCCGAACCGCCGATAAATCTTTGATACCGGTTTATTGCCGCCGACTACAAGCCCAGATGCGTAGGAAACCAATTAAAGGAGCCAAGCACCGAGAGAGAGCCACCTTTTCCTCCAACAGAACGCGCCGCGTTGTGCCGGATCCGTGGCCATGAATTTATGAAGCATGATCTTCTCCTCTCTTTCTCCTTCCCTCGTGGTTTACACACTCGTTTCACGTCCTGACGCTTCCCTGGCTCTTTTTCCATCGACGATGGACACCGTTCGAGAGATCGAATGATAAATGCCCGCAATTAGCGATACCACAATGTAATGAGCGCCCCAGTCGACGAAAAAAGTACCGCGGGCATATTCGTTACGGGCTTTAACCCCTAATTGATCTTTTTCTTTCAGTCTCGCGTTGCTATTGGGCCTGTAACTTTTCCGAAGCTTCGATGACTTTCAAAGTCTTTGAAGTTTCGATGTTGCGAAGTCTACAAAGTCTTCGAAGTAGCGAAGTCTTCAATATAGGGCCTGATAAAAAAAGTTGTAAAATGCAACTTTTAGTATTTTTTCTACAATTCCGATCAATTGCAATTTTTGATAAAATTTTTTTGCAACATCCTGTAGCAAACTGATTACTCTAGCTCCCCAACAAAGTTAAAATAGTATAGTACAATATTAATAAAGTTGTCGCCTTTTTAAGAGTGAACGAATAATTTTGTGACTCGCTGTAGATGCAGTTTAGCAAATGGCCTGAGTAAAAAGTCGAGCAAAAACCGCTCGATACGCGTTAATTTCGATTTGAAAATTTCTTTGATTTGAAAATTGGATGTACGGGAACCAATTAATAATAATTCCGTGATCGATTCTGCAACTTTTTGGGATACCGAACAGTTTTGCAGTAACGTATGGTTAAGATTTCTGCGAAGAGTTCACTTTTCGTTTTCGTTTAGTTACGTTTATGAGGGAACGCGTGGTCGGGAGCGGATCGCGTAAATTCGCAGCGTTTCTTCGCGCTGGATGCGTTCACGAGGATTCGCACTCGAGGAAAGAGTGTAACCATGAGTCATTGTCGACGGGCTGGGGGAACTCGGCCGGCTAAATCAATGCGCAGTATCGGCGCATTATCGTTCCTGTGACCCCCTTGATTCGTTTTGTGCATCTGTGCGTGACCGTGTGCTCTGTGCCCGGCTCGGAAATCGATGAAATCGTTGAAAGTTTCCCGCCACGGTACGGATTCTATGCAAAGACGTACGACAGAGCTTTCGTAGCCAGCCGACCGGCAAAGTAACAAGATTAATAAAACCGAAACAAACCGATACGTCAGCCGACACCTTCCTTATTTCCTTGTGCAGAATCGACCCGACCGTGGGCATTTACTTCGGAGCCACTTACGGTAGATTCTCGTATAACGCGACTAGAAATTTGTTTAAAAATACTATTTATACGTATTGTATTTTGCAGTTAATGCACAGTACGTGTACACTTCCGTAAATCAATGGACACTTGCTTATCTCCGACAGAATGGTAATTCAAGACTACCAGCTTCCAGGTTGATATCACTGGATCGAATGTCTTTGATTGGATTAAATAGATAGAAGAGATTGAGAAATTGTGGGATACTAATTCAACAAATAATTAAAGAATGCAAGCTTTCAATTTGATTATATTGTTTTATTTCGATTAGCTGTGGCTATTATACCGAAAACAAGAAACAGGAGATTGTGGAATTGTGGAATGATTATTCAACAAAATGGTAATTAAAGAAAAAGCTTCCAACTTGATATTGATTGTTTTATTTTGATTGGATGTTAACGCGATAATATTTGAATGCAAAATTAAATACATATACGACTTGAATGAATGTTGGAAAGAAGAGATTGAGGGATAATTATTGAAATAAAATGGAAATTAAACCAGAGATTAAGGAATTGTGGGATGATTATTTAACAAGATGGTGATTCAAATTGTAAAAAAAGATCAAAATTATACTTAGTTATTATACGATGATATTTAAACTAAAAATGAAACATATTTTAACGAGCTGTTTTAATTCAATAAATAAACATTTCTTTGAACCTAAATAATTCGATTTTATATGATTTTATGGACATGAAATTGATACAATACCTCGTACAATACTTAAATGTTTAGTAATCGATTAGATACCAACGTATTTAACAATCTAAATGCATAAAATCCGTGGTCTATTCATCGTCATTACGTTGCCCCTGTTTCGCAACAATTGAACATTAGCGACACATACCGCAAACAATATTGCATAACAGTAACACACATCCAGAGGTTATTTTAAAACCTGTTAACATTTTCGATCCTAGACTAGAGCTCAAGAGAATGTTGCAGGGGAACCAAAACGCTATAAATTCTCGCCACTGAAATTTAGTCGAACATTTAATTGCGGCTGTGGAATACAGCTCGGCATTGAGTAGTTCATCGTGAGTAATATACGATCAGTTTGGCACATTCCTCAAGTGGAAGCGTTAATTTATCATTCGAATAGAATAAAATCTCGTATTAGCTGGAGGTTAACGCTCCGGAAAAATCGCAAGCAGTGAACGCGACTTTTCATCGCGTTCATATGATTGTTACACGCTGATCTAACCAGATCGCAGCTAAATAAATATTATTTTCGATTTACTATCGTACTTCAGCTCGAGGAATTATTAATCGATCAATTTCTTCATATAAGAGAAGCACCATTAAATAAGTAAGAATAAGTCTAATGCATCGCGAAGTGAATTTTCCGGCATTTTGCTTTTACGGCTGACCAATACCATGGAAAATGGAGTTTCGTACCCCAACGACGTTTTCAGCCCGCCTCGAGGATTTTCTCGGATTTCTTATGAAAGCAGAGAACTTTATAAGAAGTCAGGCAATAAGGATTGGGGACACTTTGCTTGCTCAACAACACAAAAAGAAACCCTCTTGATTCCGCTTTAGTCTCCCAGGTGCGACGATATTGCTGTGTTTTTCTTTTTCAGGATATGATTGTTGGTCGAGTGGTGCTCCTACATCGTTGCTTAGTGGGTAGTTGGACTTTCTTCAAGAAAATTCAAGTTCCATTGATCAGGAAAGAAACTTGACCCTTCCTCGTCTAACGATAAATATCACAACAATGCTTCGGTAAAAATTTATCAGTTTCTATAGATTTCTTCTCATTAAAGATACTTTCCTTATAAAAGTCGCTTACCTCGAACATCTCCAATATCTTTTAAGATCATTCGACGTTGATACTTGATGTATCGTCGTTCAGTGTTGAAACGTCTTTATATTTTTTCTTTGTCCACATTTATTTTAAATTTGCATCATCCGACTTGTTAAAATACGGCAAGGGATTGAACTCGCACGGATAATTACTCTGGAAAGACGAAGAAATGCTAAAATCTGGACAAAATAGGTTTCTTGGATTTACGATGAGAATTGAGAGACTTAAAAAAATCATGAAAAACGATATTTCCCGACAGAGAAAATAATGGACAAACATAAATGTAGATTTAAACTACCCCCGCAAAACTATGAATATACATTTTTATTTTGCATATTGATTTACTATTTAACGACAAACATGAAATACTCGATATTTTACACATTTAGAGTTTTATAAATTTATAATAATAATTTTCATTTTCATAATTAAAAAATTTATCAAAAACGATATTATTATTATTATTAATTATATACGGACAGAGGTGCTTTCATACAAGTGTTTTGCAAGTATGTAACGTGCCACTAAAAAAATCAATATCCTTGTAAAATATGCTTGAGCTAGAAATTATGCGATTTAATGGATTTACTAATCCATATGAGGATTTGGATTTCGTTGCTCGAAATCCTGCTCTCGTTCTCAAAACTCGTTCAAGTATTGTTCAGATATTGCCCGTCAGAGAAAATAATAGAGAAACATAAATGTAGATTTCAACTACCTCCGCAAAACTATTAAAGCATAATGCACCATCGACGCAGCGAGCATATGTAATCTCGCGGTGCATCCAGCGGGACTATTACTCACGAGCCGAAAATCCGAGTGTAACCATAACCCCGGAGCCAAGCGCGGGCCGACGCATAATTCACTTACAACTGACATAAACGTTTCAGTTACCGGCCAGAGGTCCCGGGTGCGTCGGGAAAGAAAACGAGCCGTAGAGGGTCGAACGAGAACGTAGGGAGCTGAAAAAAGGGCGGCACGGTGAAAGAGAAGAAAGAAAACCGAAGAAGAAGAAGAAGAAGCAGGAATCAGGCAAATGGAAGCTCTTAAAAATCGAGGTTACAAGCCGCGCGCGGCCCTTTCACGGGAGTCGTCGACGCCGAAGACGAGGAAGATGGGCGAGAAAGAAAAAGAGCAAGAAGAGAGGAGAGGAGAGAACGAGAGACGAGTCTTTGTCGCGGCGAACGGCGTGATGACCCCACGCATACGAGACATTCTGCCTCCCGATGAGTATGTGGGTCGAGAAATGCCGCACAAGCTAAATATATATCGGTGCATACACGCTACGAACTCTCTCTCTCTCTCTTCCACTGTACTATCGAAACGATCTGGGTAGCCTAAACGGGGCCCGTACAGGCGTTACCATTTTATTATTCCATGAACGGCTGTTGCGAACCATCGGAACTGTTTGTTCGACGCCGAGCAACCATCTGTTCGGTGCAGTCAAGTGTAGAATGATTCTGTTCGATAAGTTTGTCGAATGATCGTTTTTCGACTAGTGTTCCTTCTCACTATCAATAATCATTGATCTGAATTCAATTTTTTTTCGATCGTAATTTTGAGAATAATCGCCTGATGCTATCAACGCACAGGTTCGATCAGTGGTAGAAACACTAGCAATTTTACAAGTTCATTCGAAAGCTCAACGTTTCGATCCTGAGGTGAAATCGATGACCGTGAAATCTCATTAAAAAATGACCTTGAAAATTTTTTTCCTTACACCGTTACATGTGGCCCTTCAAACGGTGTAACTTTGTCCGAAGAAGTTTTTTTGTACAACGAAAAGTAACGGAGATATTTAGGTGTTCTGTTTCTTCGGACTCACCCTATACATTGATCCCAATAAACAGTCGCATTCAATTACATCGACTAAGACGAAGACGAGCCTCTAGATCCCAGGGCGACAAAAACGTTCAAACAAAAAGCATCTCTTCCCAAAGCAGAAGCGGTGGCAACGGATCGCGACACAGTGATGCACGCACTGCGATCCATCGGACGCGCATCGGGGATCGTGCGAATTTTACGAGAGCCATATTTCGGGACAACGCGTCGTACGACAATCCCACACACGCGTTAGATTATCGTTGAAACGAAGTCGTCCAACTAGCCGGGCTATAAGCTCCAAGTATAAATCGTAAACGGCTTTTGTACAAGCTGGTGGACAAGCCCAGGTTTTCTCTGTTCGACGCTCCCACCTCTGAAGCCTTCCTTTAGAGGGTAACGGAAAAGATTTCCATCGTCTCTTTCTGTTACACGGTTGTTGGCACTGAAGAAAGCGAGACGCCGTATCAGAAGAAAGAAGGGAACTAGAAAGAAGGGATGACGAGCATCGTCGAGGCTTGTGGAACGACTCTGCCGCAGAGAAATCGATTCGTCAATCTGTCGTGGCCGGGACCTTTGCTCCCGGTGCTGGTATGCGCGTTATTTACGTGCCACCCGAAAATCTCGCCTCTGCTGCGTGCGCCACTTATGAGAGACCCTCACGATTCCGGCCCATTTCCCTTCGAAATGTGTAACGTCTTGTTCCGTTCTTTATTCCAAACAGATTGGGCAACGTGTTACTCGGAGGAGCTCGATAAACAAGTTAAAAATAGAAAAATAGTAAGAGATACCATGGAAGAATGGCGTGTTACCCCGAGGGCCATGTTTTGTGACGTTGAGGCGAGAGGAGATCCTCGATCTTCAAGATTCGAACATTGTATCTCTCCCTTTTTGTCTGGAGCGCCCCGAGGGGCGTGGGATTGTTGATTTCTGTGTGCAGTGTCCCGAGGGGCGTGGTTTAATAGTTGAAGGTGTGGCCCGTCGCTTCCACTATATCCATTGCCCTGAGGATGTGATTTCCTTGCTCCTTGAATATAGAGTGCTCCAAAAATCGGAATTTCCCTGATTCCTTTTTGTCTGTAGCACCCGAGGGGCGTGGAGTTGTTGATTTCTATGTGCATAGTACTCCGAGGGGCGTGGTTTAATAGCTGAAGGTGTGGTCCATCATTCCCACTGTATCCATTATCCTGAGGGCGTGGTTTCCTTGCTTCTTCGATATAGAGAGCTCCAAAAACTGGAATTTCTCTGATTCCTTTTTGTAGAGTACTCTGATGGGCGTGGTTTAAATGTTCCCACATCGATTAACCCAAGGGCGTGGTTTTTTTGCTCCTTCAATATAGAGAGCTCCAAAAACTGGAATTTCTCCGATTCCTTTTTGTCTATAGCGCCCGAGGGGCGTGGAATTGTTGATTTTAATGCGCATAGTACTCTGAAGGGCGTGGTTTAATAGTTGAAGGTGTGGCCCGTCGCTCCCACTATATCCATTGTCCTGTGGGCGCGGTTTCCTCGCTCCTTCAATATAGGGAGCTCCAAAAATCGGTATTTCCCTGATTCCTTTTTGTAGAGTACTCTGAAGGCGTTGTTTAACTGTTCCGACTATATCAATTAACCTAAGGGGGCGTGGTTTCTTTGCTCCTTCAATATAGGGAGCTCCAAAAACTGGAATTTCTCTGATTCCTTTTTGTAGAGTGCTCGAGAAGGCGTGGTTTCCCAAGTTAATATTTTCACTTACGTTTACTGCTTGAACGGGCGTGGTTTCACAGCTCTTGATTTCTACATTTCCACTCCACAGCTCCAGAAGGCAATTTTTGTTCATCCCCGGTCTGAGAGGTCGAAACAATCCTCTCGTCGACTCGAGAATTTCACAACTCCCACCCACAGTTGTTACTGCAACAGCTTCCGGGTGAAGTGAAGGACTTTTGGCTAGCTGCGTAACGGGTTCGGATTAATTCTACTGCGCAGAGCGGCTAGTTTCTTCTTCTGGGGTCGAATGACAACATGATACCGGTACACCGATGCTCGGAATACTTGCCCGCTCCAGTGTGACCGCGCAAATGTTATGAGCCTGGAATGATTGCAGAGGGGTGGACAATTACTACCGACCGTCCGTGGACGCGTCGCATGGCGGTTCTACGTTGATGCGTTTGCCACCGCGTCCCATATGCGTGGTCGTTGGTATTTTGTGTCGGGTAATCGACTGCGGTTTGTGTATCTTTCAAACGTATGTGACGGAACACCCTCATCAACATTCTTCTCTCAATTGTTTACCCTTTGAGACTTAATGAAAACACATGAGATGTGGAAATAGAAAATCTGGAAAATGTGTTGCTCGGAATGTACACGTTGACGATACACCCTCAACAGCATTCTTCTCTAAATTCTCCCCTTTTGGAGATTCGATGAAAAACTGGAAAATGTTTGAACGAGTAAGTCTGTACGCTTGGTACACCCTAATCAATATTATTCTCTCAATTGTTTCCTGTTTGTGGATTCGATGAAGAAGCTGCACATGATCGTGTGAAATAAAATATCGAGAAACAGGAAATCGAAAATGTAGAAAATATTGTCCGATGAAGTTGAAGGGAACGACTGAAACTTCCACGGAGCGAGGTTGAGAACCAGCAGCATGGCAGCGGCCGTCTGCATTATTGTATTTTTCTTTTCTGCGGCATAAACCAGCGAGCCACTCTCCGGCGTCGAGTAAATAAAAGTGATTCGAAGCGATCCAGCCTATAACCCGAAGTCTAAATTATGCTGCAAAATTTGCCGGCAGATAAATCGAACGAAGAAAAAGTATAAATGGTGGACGGACGGAATACAATTAACGAGATAACTCGGCTTGGCCAGGTTAACAGGTTAACACATCGTGAGGCAACAATCTACTCGGACCCGTCTTTAACTTCTTCGAATGCACGTTGTTATCCGGTCATGGTTATGGGAATTTAGTAATAAGAACATTCTCTCTCTCTCTTTGCTCTTCACAAAAATTAATTGTATGCTCCAAACACTTCAATTTATGAGTATAAGACAAAGGCTGTACTACAATATGCGCATATATATTTTTAAGATTTTAAATAATATTGTTGGTATTCCTGATCGCACACGTTGTTTTGGGGTTTCAGTTTGTAAAGGTTGGTAAGACAGACTGATTGATCGATAGATCTGTAACGAACATGTGACGCTGTAATATTTTCTCTTCTTATATGTATTCTACATTATATTTCTTGTTAAATATATAATTATGAAAGTTAAATAGTACTTCTCCCAATTGCTCTCCTACAAATATCATGCCTGTGCAATTTAGTAATAGACTTGGAATAGTAAAGAAAGAATTTCGCAAAACAAGAAGCGCGCAAAAATGTATATTTTATGAGGGTGTGCTAATGTATAACGCATTACCACCTGAAATTAAACAATGTGATCAATGTTTAAACGAATGTTCAAAGAGTTTGTCATAAACGATGTAACGTGAAACTGTGTGTATGTATTTATGCATGTATTGAAAATAGCTGAGGAAGCTAATAATAAATAGATCTCGGTTTTTTTCTCTCGCAAGCTTGCTTCTTTCGTAGAATTACGAGCCGCACGCGGCGGCGTCAAAGTTGATTGGGAAGTTAATGGAGGAAAAACGAGAAGGAGGGAAGGTCGCGGTCGTCGAATAGGGAGAAGAAAGAGATCGAAGCCCGACACCTGCTTAGGAAGGACGTTCCCCAGTGGATTTGCATGCGAAACCGATCGAGAATCAGTATCCTCTCAGCAGGAAAAATTTCAACTGACGCGGTCGTTAAGACGAACGCGTTAATCGAATAATTTATCGATTATTACCGACCCTGATCAAACTGGAAATTAACGTGATCTCTCGTACCTCGCTCGATAAACGACTTAATTAAAACTCGATGCGAATACTGTGCAAACACTGTGACGCGATTAATAACCATTTCATTAATCGACACACAAATCGCTTCGTAAGCTACAATGAACATTGAACAGGTTACAGGTTTCAGTCAAAAATGTTTAATAACTCGATCGCAGTTTTCCCTGCTGGGAATTGCCTTTTTTCGAGCGGTTATTGGACGTACAGCGTATCGACGTACTCGATATTTCATTTTCATTCATTTTTATTGTATTATGTTTACGAATCGGTAAGATGAAGTATTTTAACGAAGAGACTAGCGCTCAATAATTAAAATTTATTCGTAACTTTCCGGGTGTTTGCCAACATTTCAGGAACATCGACAACGTTTTTCAGGCGCCCAGCAGAATTTGTTTAGTCTGCTCGAAGATTAAACGAGAGATCCTCAAGAATATTTTCAAACGAAACCAATGAACGCAGAAATTTGAAACTTGGCTGGTACCTTTGCCAATGTCCGAACAACAGAAAAACATTTTTCTCTTCCAGATTTGATTCTTCAAAGCCGAAAGAATTTTGTTTAAACAATACATTAAAAATTAATACTTATATTTCTGTAAAACAAGCCGGAATTCGTTCCTCCGCACAACAGGCGCAAGACTATCTTTCATTAGCATAAATATTGTTAAATGGCAAAGAAGAAGAAAATCCTAAACCACATATCCCCTATTTTGGATCAAAGATTACACACCCGATTTTACACTAAAATGAACTAACAATAAATAAGAGAAACCAAACAAAAAAACATAAAATATTTAATATATTGTTTAAACAAAAATCTTTTGTTAGAATTTGTTTGCACAACTACAGTTTTTATTTTAAAAAACACCATTTTTTTAAATCAATTTTTTTCGACCTCTGGTGTTCCCGAGATATCTAAAAAAATATGGTTCCGACCCCGACATTTGAGGGCTGTTTCCACCCCTGCAAAGTGGACGATTGGCGATGAATAAAATACGCGTCAAATATTTTTCGAAGAACTATATCTCGCGTGAGTTTAATTAAAATCGGCTTGTATCGGCTGGCGATGTCCCCTTGTCAGTATTACCCGAAGATCTTCTCTATTACAGAATAATTTTTACGGCTCGAGGGCTCAGCGTCTTTAGCGGTCGACGGTCTCTCGCGTTTGTTTACCAAGTGTTTACCGACAGCTGGTAACTGACCTCGCATAAGCGCGTCACGGCCGCAGCATGAACCAGCGAGATGCATTTGCGATGCACTCGCGATGCACTGGCTCGTGGGGCCGAAAGGGCGCATACAACTTGTATGTTTTATCGATTATTCAAATCACGCTCGCGAAGCAAACACACATCGAACAACGTTCGTGTTGCAGGCTCGCGAGCGAACGAGTAACGAGAGAGAGAGAAAAGAGAGTACGGAGATTCTTCCGACGATGAAATATAAAAAGAACGAGCTCCGGGCATTGCGAATTGTTTTGCAACTGGGGGACCAGCTCGCGGCGAGCACGCGCCGCTATGGCAGCAGAGAGAAAGAAGAGCTGGAAGACGTGAAACATAAGTAGTCGGGGGAGGGTGAAGGTTTATGGCGGATTTATAAACAGCCGAAGGTCGGAGTTACTTTGGAAACAAATTACCCGAGCTGAAACGCCGGCTCCGTCGTTGCTGGAAACTCTTATTTTTCGGCAGACGTTCGATCGTTCAGTAATTTTTTAACTAAATTATCTCCTTCGGGGTCGATTTCTATAAAATTCTCGCGAAATAATATTATCCTTGGAATGTAATCTTTCTGCCACAACCATTCGAAATCGCGAAGCTTAATTCGACGAAGACAAAGTTCCTAAAAAAAGAATCGTTGACGGATTCTAAAATGCAATCTTTCAGCCACGGCCATTCTAAATCGCGAAGCTTAATTCGACGAAGACGAAATTCTTCGAAAAAGAACCGATGACGGATTCAGAAAGTAGTATCCTTGGAATACAATCTTTCTGCCACGGCCATTCGAAATCGCGAAGCTTAATTCGACGAAGACGAAGTTGTTCAGAAAGGAACCAATGACGGATTTAGAAACTGGTATCCTTGGAATGGAATAATTCTGCCACAACTATTCGAAATCGCGGAGCTTAATTCGACGAAGACAAAGTTCCCCAAAAAAGAACCGATGACGGATTCTGAGATGCAATCTTTCTGCCACAGCTATTCTAAATCGCGAAGCTTAATTCGACGAAGACGAAGTTCTTTAAAATAGAACCGATGACCAACTAAAAAAATGAACTGAATAAAGCAAATAAAATTGAAATAAAATAAATTAATTCGACATTCGTGGAAGAGCTGACCACTGGTTACATCGAAACCGGTAGTATTTGTTTAGTTAGGCAACGAATCGCAACGAATCGCAGCGATCGGTAGCGAAATAGCCAGAAGAAATCAGTGAAAGGCAAGCAGCACCGCTGCCGTCGAGTTAACTCGTCCTCAAAGAGGTTAAGAGTCGGTGAAACGTTATTGGTCGAACGCGTCCAACGGATTCGCGTGCTCCAATATCTATGGAAATGCCGTGACTTACACGAGAAAATTTATCGCGATAACAATGTAATTTATGACTGGGAAAATTTCTTTCGTGACATGGAAAGTTAGCGGGTATAAATGTTTCTTTTTGCGAACGCGCGACGCGGTATCTCCGTGCATCGAGCATTTTGTACGAAGTTAGGCGGTGTGACTCGAGCTTTATCGTGCGCTCCCATTGTTCCGATTTATTTCCAACACGCGTGAGCGAATGGTGCGAACAACGAGAAAAACGTTTAGCTCTGCATCATACAGTAATTATTGTTTTGACGTTGATTTAATGTCACGAGCATAGTCGAGCAATTTTCCACAAAGATCTGCGGTCTAGAAATGAATCCGTAAAGAAATAATTACGTGAGGAAGATCTCATTACCGAAAACAACGTCAACCACCAAATTCAGCATTTTTTCTTAATTTTCCGCAAAATAGAAACTTTGCACCCGAATTGCAACAAACTGGAGCGAAGCTCACTTTCTTTCCTAACGCGTTCAATAGATAGAAAAGTGCACTCCTTGTTGCGATAAATGCATAAAATTCGCAGTTCAAAAATCACATTGTTCCATTGATCCCTCTGAAAGGTTGATGATATAATTACACTTTGCTTCTTCGTTTTATAAATTGTTCCCTTCTTTTTCTTTCCCCGGTGTGAAAGTTGTTCTAATTAGGTTTTCCAAGTAACTTCAAGGTCGCTCGGTCCTATCAATGGTTCGTTAGTCTTCCGGCCGAAGGCGATTCAGCCGACGTTAACGTACACAAATGAGTCCGTCGCTTGTTGGAAACTTTCAAACACGTTTTTGTTCGCGTGTACTCGCGGGGAGCACGTGCAATTTACTCGCGCGAAATCGCTTTTGCGAGCGAGACCGACGCGACGCGTCGCGACGGACAACTTTCACTCGCCTAACCGACGCGTAAACAAAGCGCAGCAACCTGCGCGAACGATACTCTACGCTAAATCACCGATTATGGCGGCGGGAACTATATCGGCGAATTATTTCCGCGAACGTTCGCCACGTGGACGAACTATTGCCAACGCAATCAAAGTGAATTTATTGAAGTATATATTTATTAAATTATATTTACCTATAATTTACTGTAACCATTTTTACAGAGTGTAAGCTATTGTTCGTGTTGCGCCACCCGGTAAATTCTTAATGTTATTTACAAGCGACGCCAACGACGAGCGAACGTCAAAACGAAGCGACCATAGAAAACGAAATGAACAACGAACAGTCTCATCAGGCCCGTCGCTGGAAAAATAGTCCAGGATCCGCGTACATTTTTACAATTGATTACTATCAAGCTAATTTTCCGTGAGTAGCTTCATTCCGATGAGACGCCCAACTTTTTCTCTTACAAAATTCTCGATTGTGATAGCTAACAGGGATAGCAGGCATAAAATGTGTCGATTTGACGATTCTCAAAAATTGATTACTCACTGGGTTTTTTTTGTTAAAATTGAGGTAAGAAATTCTTACAAAAAATTTGATATATCCACAGTTAAAATTGAAAATTTTTTAAATCAATTTTAGTGCAAATTTCATCCCGATATCTCTTATGGTTCAAAAGGTATAACAAGATGTCCCTAAATTTCTCGATCCAGCCCACTGTGCGCCGGTAGCGAGAGGAACGCGTTAGCAGTCTCTCGACAAGGGGCGCCGTTCAACTATTCCACCCACAATCTTAGCAACCAACTTCTCTCCTTTCTCTTCCTCCGCCTGTACAATATTAGCGCAATCTTCCGGTGTTCCGCAGTGAAGAATCTCTCGACACGTTGCAGGTCGAGGGACCAAAGAATAAGGGTCGTGGGTGGTAACGGCCGTTAAACACCCCACGCTTTAGGGTATTTTTGGCAGATCGGGTCACAGGTGTCAACCCCTCCATTCTGATAAATTTGAAAGTATTTTTATCGATACTAGATGTTAATTCACAACGGAAACGTAATTCTATGCAGCTGCTTACAATAAAAAATTTATGTGAAAATTTCACTATCCGGGATACGGGGTCTCTACTGTAATACGATACATTGGAACTTTATACAAATGTCTGAAATACTTAGCAACTAAATTTTGCTATTACCACAGTGCTCTTGCAAAAGAAAGCAGAGAAATTTTCGTTTACATTGCAATTTTAAAAAAACTATTGCATAACGTTATCGACGGTGACTTGTTAGATCAATTTTTTCACGATTCACGTAGTTCTCAATTGCTATCGAAGATTCCATTAAAAAGTGTTTAGCCCATGTACCATAGATTCTTCGAAATTATGCAATAATCACCGGTGACGTGTTAACACTGAATTATTACACGGTTAGCTTTGATTTGCTCGAACTCAGCACAGAAAGTGGCGGCGCTCGACGCGCAATAAAACGCCAACGCTATAAGTATTAGATGATAGGTAGAAAAGAATTGTCGAAAACAATGGTGATTATAAAATTGATCAATGAAGTTGTACTCTTTCGAATATAGACATTGAATTTTATTTTCAAATCGGCCAATTATCTGATATGTACTCTCAATCCGGTGATTGTATCGCGGGAGAAAACTGAACGTCAAGAATAAATGTGATTTGCAAGGGGATGAATTTTCTCAGAGAAATGATGAATAGCAAAATGGTGAATTTCGAGGGTCAAACCTGTGAAGACAGGGACTATGGGTGGTGCTAGCAGGAGTTAGTCCCCGTAGAACCGGTATTTACAGTTCTGGTTGCTAGAATCGTAGAAACCGTGGAGGGGTAGAAACCAGGAGGAAGACTACGGGGGTGGATGAGAAGGAGAGAGAGAGGGACAGAGAGAAGGGTGGAAGCATCCTGAGAACCTGGATCGATGCTGTGTTATCAAATCACGTCCTTCGCCTTCTGTCTCTCTCTGTCTCTCTGCAGACTCTCTTCTCTCCTCTTTTACCAATTGTTTCGTCGCCGCCACCACCAACGCCGCCTCCACATTTTACTACCCTCTCTCTGAAGAGAAAGAGAGAATATTCTCTCGACGTCCATCCAACGGTACATGCATATTTAGGGCCGGATTAAAAGCTCCGATGAATGGAGGAAATATTCATCGGTCGGGGGTGATCACCTAACGTCAAGATCTCCCTACGTCAGAGTTAGGCAGTATTTAAATGTAAAAGTATTTAAACGAGGATTCGAATAGAAGATACATATCTATTATTCGTGATTCGAAGGTTCGGATACAAAAGCATCCAAATAATAGATACTTTTGTATCTAAATCATCGAGTAACTAATTAAAAATTTTGTATCTATTATTCGTGATTCGAAATTTCTCTCTAAATCCAAATTATGCCCAACTTTACCCTACGTCGATTTAGAATTCGTTCTTGTTCGCTGATCGAGCTTAGAGTGCACTGGTCGCACGCGTTTATCCTGATGTTGGTATCCAGCGCTGTATTTATATCCTTGTTGGTGCTAATGGGACTATAACGACGCGATAGAGAACGGAAAAATTGGTAATGGGAATAACGTGTTCCTCGAGTGGGCGGATCCTGATAGAGACAATCTTCCATGGTGAGATTTTTATGGTTGCTTCCCGGGACTGCCACACAGTGGGCCAGATCGTATAAGTAGGAGGACTAAGTCCGAAATTAAAGGTAAAAAACAGCAAAATGAAAATCTATATGATTTCTTCATACTGAATCTGCTGTGTATTCGTCTGATGATGATAGTAAATCTTTATGCAATTTGAGTGTTCGTATTAGCGCCGAGATTCAGCTTGGTAATGTGAAATTATTTAGGGGTGGTTTCTCAGATTCCAGAATACAATGGTAAAAGTGGGTCGGCGTGCGTCGACTGAATGGTCATAGCCAATTCGATCGTGGGCCCTCGATTCGACGTATCGACACCGGAGGTATCAAGCAATCGAAACCTTCCTGTGAATGAAATAGGAAACGAGATTACCAGAACCGCGTTATCGCGGGCCATTCACTCGCACGCCCACGGTTACAAGACGCCCCCGCGTTAGCCGAAATGAAATTGATTCTCTCGAGTGTCCTCTCGAGCATCCCCTAAACCAGCTCCGAGCGACACGCACCAGCGCCATTCTCCATGATAACCGGAGAGGACGCTGCTAGATTAGTAGTCGACCAAAGTGTAATGCTGCTCGAAAATGATCGGAGATAAGCAGGTCGTAGTACGTATGTCTACGAACAATATACAATATTTCCACATTGATTCATCATCTTCATCATCCACGCCTTCGTCGATTAAATAGAGAATGATTTCCAGAGCATCTCGCCATTTTCTCAATTAATCTCGTCAATGAAGCAGCTGAAACGGGAGCAATGGCATCCGCTACTAGGTTCATCCATCTGTAATCGAGGCGTTTCATCACGGATCGAGGAGTCCCCTGTGGATCCTGGATCCCCGATGATGCAACACCTGCGGCTGGAAGCGAATTATCCCCGAAACGTCGCGACAGGCCGATCTACAATTTCTCTCGCGTCCGCGTTACGTGACGAAAATATCCCACCAGAGAGGTACAGTCTCTTTCTCTCTCTGTCTCTGTCAGGTCCACGTATCGCTGATTATCGTTGCGCCGGGTAGCCGAGAGACCAGTTCCTCGACCAGGATAGACCGATCAGAGAAGGCACCGCGGTCTTGTCTATGGAAATAACGCTCGGACGATAAGAAACTTGTCCAAGCGCCGCCGGAGATAAGCCCCGGATAAACGAAAACGTGTCGGCCGCTATCTAATCCGCGTGTCGGCAACGTGCTTCCTCCTTCGTCGACCTGGTGAAACGGACAACGGGCACACACGGCGACGTCGATTGTCCATTTTGAGCGACGATGCCCGGTAACCAGTGTAAGCTTGTTACGCAATCGAACACGCGAAACGTATCAATAGGAGCAACGAAACTCGAACGTTTTCGCGTACTTGACCTGGATCGACCAGCCACGCGAGGACGCTGGGATCTCGGTGTCGGATTTAGATGGATGGCTTACCACTCCGGCTTGAACTTGGGTGAATACCCTCCTTGGTTACTTCACTCTGAACTTGGCTAGACCCTCTTCTAGCGAGCGCGTCGAGGGCCCGCCTCTTAGAGCACTCTGCGTGCGTAAAACAACGATACGACAGCTGCTGACAGCACTCTATAAAGGCAGAGCGCGGCAGCCACGCCTCCTTAAACTAGTCTGCACCAACAACGATGCAGACACGCCTTCTAAAAGAACTCTGCAAGGCATTAGAAATGAAACCACGCCTCTCGGAGGGCTTTAGACAGAGGTATTGGTGAAGCAACGTTTACCAAAAGCAGCACACTGGACTTACTGTCATTTAGGACTTATTGCGAAGGTGGAGCAACGAAGCTACGTCTCTCGGAGCACTCTGCAAGGCATTAGAAACGAAGCCACGCCTTTCAAAGCACTCCAGACAGAGATATCAGTCAAGCAATGTTTACTAAAAGCAGCACACTGGATTTACTTTCATTCGGAACACATTGTGAAGTTGGGGCGGCGAAGCCACGCCTCCCAAGACACTCTGCGAGACATTAGAAACGAAGACACGCCCCTCAAAACACTCTAGACAGAGATATCAGTCAAGCAACGTTTACTGAAAGCTGCATACTGGATTTGCTTTTGATTCAGAACACATTGTGAAGTTGGAGCGACGAAGCCACGCCTCCCATGGCACGCTCCATAGGCAGAGCGATAAAGACACGCTATACAGGAAGGAACTCCAAAGCCTGTTGCTCAAGCCTAACCTAGGTGTCCACTAGATAAGATGAGCCCGTAAGACATGGAAAAGGTGGCTCTATCGGTATCGAGATTGCAGGACAAGGTAGATACGGAAGACACAGTGTGCCACATTGCGTGGGGTCTGCGAGAGCTGAGTTTCTCGGGTTGGGCTGGTTATTGTAGACCGATGTAGCAGTATCAAATATAGATTTGGTTGCAACAGCGTGAAAAGGTGAAACCAGGAATCAGTTCCTTGTGGAGATAAGTGTTTTCTATGGGTGGGTCCTTTCACGTGGTTCAGACACCTCCCACTGGGGCTGTAACTTTTCCAAAGCTTCAAAGTCTTCGATGTTTCGAAGTCTTCCAAGTGCTCGAAATTTCAAAAGCGCAAATCCGAATTCAAGTAGGTAAACTCTCTCTACCTTTTTTTCAATCTTCGAATAATTTACTACGGAGGTTCGAAATTAGCAAATTTGATTCTCATCGCCTTCGAATTTTCAGAAATCTTCGAAGACTCTGAAATCAAACCTTCAAAGCTTCGAAATCTTCGACCTTCGAAGGAAAGTTACAGCCCTACCTCCCACGCTTTGCTGTTAACGCTGCAGGATACGCTCGAACCGTTCTGGATATCGACGATTTATTAAAGAACGGCTAACTAATCGCCGAGCTGATGAAACAACCTGTTGAATATGACTCGACAAACTGATTTAATAGGAATGCTCGTTAAAAAACACGCCGTGAAATCAAGAACGTCTTGTTCGGTGAAAATGATCGTCGGAACAGCTTGGCATTAGCATGAGACCCGACAGACAGAAACAGGGTTGAGAATCGGCAGATTCCCACATCGGGTAGAGCCTGAACAACGTTGAGAGTTAGGAACAATGTGTAAGACCGGGGGAAAAATCGCTGGGAAATGAGGTGCCGACATGCAACAAGGTTGCAAACTTCTATCTTCAGATCTGCAACGTCCGTCTGTCGCGAAGTGAATGAACAGAACGAGGACCAAATCGACGAAAGCCGAGCGTGGGCAGGCAATTGAGGAACAGGTGAGAGCGGATTATCACGTCGATGGTTATCTTTAACCGTACAGATATAGCGGAGCGGTGAAGATCGAGAATAGAGGCCAGGTGAACATCCCGGCAATATCAAACCAATGTAAATTAATGTAGTCCAGTCGGCAGATCGAAAAAGAGGCGTCTATCTGGAAAGTATTTCGAACTCAATGAAATTTTGACACGTCATTTAGGGACACTCTGGATATTTGAAGGAAATATAATGCTCTCTCCAAAAATGAAAACAAAAAGTTCTTAGGACCCATTGTTTTCGAGTAAGAAGCCAAAACAAGGTAATAAAAGTCGTGGTTTTTACCCCCTCCCCAAGTTAGCACAGGGTCCTGGAGGTCGAAAACTCAGATTCGACACCACAGAGTAACCCCAAATGACGAGTCAATGTTTCGTTGAGTTCGGAATACTTTCCAGGTAGAAGTACCTGACGACTGGACTAAAAAGGTACACTCCAACGACGGGTTTTTCAGTAGTCAAAATGCGGTAGATAAAAGATCAATCTAGGCCGCAGTCGCCCCTAAATTTCCTATTTTTACGTTTACCTAGCTATTTTTATAAAGCTGCGACAGATACATCTGGAACAGCGAATAAACAGACTCATCTCGAAGATCGCCTCGTGTCTCAGCAAACGAAGGATTCCCACAATTTCCTCGGAGAGATGTAACGGAACTCTTCTAGCCCTGACGTCACTAAATCCGTGATCCAGCCGAGGGGCTTCTCGTTTTCACCTACCAAGACATCTGAATACCTCCGCAAACCTGTGAATCTTCTACCGAGGAATGTATAGTGGGTACCTAATTTAATTGTAAGTAGACTGTGTGGATCGGTTTGTAAAATAAAAATTGTTGAACCATTTTAACGGTTTACCGAGACACGTGTGAAAGAAGCTCAAGAATTGTAGTTTTTGACGTACAGTGTACAAATTGTTCCTACACTTTCTAAAAGGAATAACTTTCTTATACATGATGAAAATTTCATCGAAATCTTTTGAATAATAAAAATCGTGAAACAGACATATTTTTGCTTGCAACCTTGTAAATTGTAATTTATGTAAAATCTCTTTTGCAGATCATTTAGTAAACCAATGCTTCTAATCGATGATAAAAAATCAGGTCGTTTGGTGCAATTGTAAAAAAGTTATTCTATGTTAAAAGGTGTACGAACACTTTGTACACCCACTGTATGTAGACCGAGGATCATTCTGTAAAATGGAAATTAGAAAATGACAATGGAAATTCGATGAATAAACGAAGAATGTTTCTGCATGTGAAAAGCGATAAGGAACGACGCGATTGATGCAATGACCTAATCCATGGCGACAACTCCGCAACAGTGCGCCATCTTTCGAGCCACCACAGGCCTCTTCCTCGTTCCATCGGCGAATCGTGAAATTACGCGCGGCATTTCATGCGGATTGCGAGCTAGGGAGTTTCGGAGTCCGCTAATTGCACAGCGAAAAAGGCGGTCGTCGGCGAGCCGCGATTATAATGGCGTAATCGCGAACGGCCGTTGAGCAAGAAACTATAATAACGCCGAACGATCGCGAGGCTCCGGTGCAGCGGACTAGCATAATGTCGTAAAGACCATGCTAGCGGAAATTCTCTCTTACGAACCATAACTTCGGCATATATGTATATATATATATATATATATGTCTCTATATCTCGATCGTATTATTGTTAATAATAAATGTTTAACGTTCTCGGCGCTACGAAAAACTAAAAGTGCTTTTTGAATCATATTTCAATGCAACAGAAAAACGAACGTTGCAGCTTTTAATCGATATTTCAATAGGAATTTACACTATCGACGTCTATTTGCATTATCGACATTATCAACACCCACCAGTTAGTTTATAATCGTTAATAGATACGCTGATCACTCCAAAATACGTATTTTTTCTCATTTTTACTTTGTTTACACATTTCCAATAGGTTTTCACAAAACGATCAAAATAAATTTATTGAAATTTGGACAGGCCAACGTCTGTCAGCTAGTAAACAATAATGATAAAAATAATGTCAATGTACGCGATAACGTTCAATTTAGTTTCTACTCCTTGCAATCGATGCAGACCATTTTTATTTCGAATAGCGTGAATTACTGTGAATGCATGCGGTAACGAAAAATGAAATTTAACAATAAAATTGATAACATTTATGCATGAAAATGATTGTTCTATGATTAATGATAATTTCCTCCTTGCATCGTGATATAAACGAGTATCGAGTTTTGCCAGGTTCGTCCGGAATATGCATCGATTTAAATGCATTTAAAACGCGTCGATGCAAGTCCGGAGACCGGTACGTGTCGCATGCGATCGAATAGCATAACCGCGAACTAGCACGAACCGCGCCTTAATGATCGTCCGGGGCGAAATCATCGGTAATGCGAGGTTGCGTCCTCTCGATCCTCTCGATCTTCTCGATCCACGGGATCCTGGCCGGCGATCGACTCTCGGTTCACTTGGAACATCGGTTTCGTGTTCTCGACAAACGATCCAAGAGATCCAACCGATCCGGAGCTCCGGACACGCTCGATTGAGCCGCGACACGCGAACAGACGCGTGGTCTCGCGATATTAGACCTTCTCGAAGATCGATCCTCGGCTAATTCGATTGTAAAAAATCCGTACGAGCCGATCTCTCCCTGCAATTTCGATCCACTATTCCCTCTCGACTTTGTTCCTGTTGCTCGTTCTCCTTTTGTCGATTGTACGATCACCGACGGATGTTTATGCTAATTCGACATGTCGAGGATTCACTTACGGAAATCGACCGTTTATTAGAGATCGAATCCTTCGGATGTTTCGCTCGTTTCGGTACGGAAGTGCATGGATCGTGGAAATTCGATTCTGGTCGAATTAATGAAAAGTTCCATTAGATACGTCAGCGAGTTTCGTTCCCTGGTTTTGCTTGAGGAGGAATATTGTCTGATGGATTAACTGTGTTTCGAGGATCAGTGGAGTTTATTTGTCCACTAGTTCTCAGTCGAATAATCCATGAGTAATGAGTAGACTGCGGATAATTATGCATTTTCCAATGTTCCTAGACCAATTTTAGGAAAGTGGAATGAAATAACATTTTATTTTTAATGGGAACAGCCTTTAGACTGCGGATGTTCGTGAAGTTTTCAATTTTTCTAGACTTTTACAAAATTGGAACCATATTGATTGAAATTATTAAAAATTGTGCAAAATTCCATCGAATTTTTCTGACATTTTCATAAACCGCAAACGATTAAAGATCCGTGGTTTAGTAATAAGTATCGACACTTTGAACATTACGTACTGCTGGAAACGATGCTGGCCTATTCGCTCGTGAATGCATAAAATGCAGATACGACTTTCCCAGAGTAGTTAAAACGAATTCGACTGGCAAAGTTCTCTGTGCTCGGTCGTCGACTGCTGAAGACTCGGGCAAAGTGGAATGAGAAATTCGGTGGCGTCGTAATTTCGACCGATCGATATCAGGAAGCGGACGAACGTAAAATGTAAGACAATAACAGGTCTTCCGCTACCCCCTCGAAAGACCTTGAATCCGATTTTTTACGGTTTCGATGGGATCATTGGTTCGTAGCTGGCAACGCGACGGTTTTCTTCGAAGCTTTCATCCCGCTCTCCTCGATCCCTGATAAGATTAACCGATTGCACCGGTGCTCGAAATGAGCGCAAGTTAGTCGTCACCGGCCTCAAACATAATTGGTTTTTTTCACTTGTTGCGGGGAACGACTGGCGACGTATTTACTAGAAATCCCTAGTTCACGTGTATTTAAATACAGTGTATTTATATATTAGATTATTTAATTATTATATATTTGTAATCACCGAATACGATAAACTTGTTCCGATAAAATTATATTTGTGTAGTTGAAGGGTTACTTTTACATATTATTATAGGCGTAAAATCTATATATATAAAAGAGAGAGAGAAAACTACAGAGAAACGCGAAAAGCGAAATGGAATTCAACGAAATAGATTATCGCACGCGCGTTCAATACGTACATGCTTTTAAAAATGAATGTGCCACAGCAACTCGTGGCGAGGGAAAACTAGTCAAACGTAAAATCCGCTGTCTAAAGATCACAAATAAGGGTCGAATACTTCCGTCGAATAATTTTTCCGAAAATTGCGGCAAGACGAGCACCGATTCTTCGGTTCGGTTCAATCGCGAGCCTTTTGCAGTGGCAGAAGGATGGTCGTTCTTAGAGGAATTCCAGCCGAGTTTGGCGAGGGTAACGCGTGCACGCATCGGCCACGATCAATTTTTAGAACTCTCTGCAGGAGAGTGCGTCCGCGCTCTTCCTGTCCTTTCTCCTCGTCTCGAGCGAGGTTTTCGTTCGGTTGTTGGGCGTGTTTCTCTTTCCCCGTTTTTCTGTCCTTTCCTGCAACTTCCGTAGAGAAAGAGAGAAAGACCCTATCCCCGAGACAGGCGTTCGTCGAAGCGTCGCCGAACGTCGCACAGTGGTCGGAACCTATAGAAATAATGGAAAAAACTCATAACTTCGGTATTTCTCAATATTTTTTAATAATTCTTTTTTTAAATCACTTCTTTATCTTCACACTTCTCATATTATGAAACGAAATGTTAAACAATGGACTTAATATAATTGTTTATACATAATATTGTTTACTACGTTACGAACTATTATTTCAGCATACTAAAATTGAAAACTTGAAATGGTATTATGCAAACAAACTAGAAATAGAATTAAACAAACAAACTTGAAACAGTATTAAACAAAAAAATGAATATAATCTTCTTTACATAATATTACGAATAATATTATTAACGAATATCTTAACATACTTAAATATATCTTAATTAATTTATAATATATATATATAACAAATATTTATAAAATATAAGTTAACTCTATTTCATTAGTAACTGCGCTTGTTCGCTAAGTGGCAGTGATTTGGTCTTCGGCTCTAGTCTTAAAAGATTAATATAGGGATCTGAAGTTATTAAAAGTACGTTTAACATATCCTCATTTGTTGCTAAACGAGAGCATTTTCTGGTGTTGTGCATTCTATAGTATCTGAAATCTTTATTTCTACTCTCCTGGGCCTCTTCCGACAGCGAACCCACAGGCAAAACTGCGCATTCAATTATTTCTTTACCATGCATTAAAATTTTATGCACAGTTGTCGGTATGTAGTACCAGGGGTACAAGGATATCGCTAACTTAGCTGTTTCGCGAGCATAAATATCAAATTTATTTGAATCAATAGTAAAGTTACTACAAATGACTTCTAAAATAACACCTAACCTTTGTATTCATTTTTCATCTATCTAGAAATTAGAATGGAACAACTAAAGATCGGGAGAAAGACAAGCACATACCTAAAAGATACTTACATAGCTTAAGTAATAAACCTATAATAATCCTTCGCACGGAGAGTTTTACCGGTTTTACGACTCGCCGGAACCTATTTATATTGTGTACACTAAACTAATTTAGGAGATTGTACTTCTTGAGGGTTCTGGGGTAAACTCATTATTCATGAGGAAACCCATTATTTCGGTTTCTGTAGAATATCGGTTGCAATATTGGAATACCTCCATGCTCTTTTCAATGTTGTACTTTTAATGCTGCACCACGCATTTGCCACCATGTACAAGCAGTTTTTTCAATATAGTTTTTTATACTGCTCTATCACATCCTCTTCATTTAAGTGAAACGTAGACAGAAGTTTTTTAAACAATTCTTTTCTATATAGAAACATTGTGCGGATAAGAGAATGTCCGTATGTGTATTAGGGTATTCGGATAATGGGGGTACGGATACGGGAGTCTCTACTGTATTAATTTCAATGTAAGATGAAACAATTATTTAAACCAATAAACGGAAACATTCTTTTATGATTTAAACTTACAGTATTCATGTCACGAAAGCATTCAGAAACATTACTTTCGACATTTCGTATTTTGTGGCTTCAGGTTTGTTTTCATTGAATTCGCATAATTTGCAATACACAGATTTATCATGGCGATTGATCATTTTATTGAATGTATTCCTATGAGAATAACATTTCTATACAGGGATCATAGTCCTTCGAACCGTCCAGCGAAGTGCCGCGCACTTATTCAGGGATCCTGCTTCGTTGCTGAAACTTCATGCGCTCTCAAACTTTAGACGTTGATATCAGCTAAAGGTGCAAAAAGGTGCAGCTGATTTTTGCAGTACCATTTTGTGATGGTGTCTTCTTTCAAAAGATACCACTCAGAGAATGTAGGAACGTGTAGCTTTTTTTGTAGAGCTAAAGAAAGTTGCTTCAGTATGAAATTATACGTATCCTACTTTCGGGCTTTATATTGTTATTTTGGTTTTGAGTTTTAGAAAATTATTTGCATCGGGCATTAGCTGAGACTATATACATTTATAATATATAGCATATATGGTTATAAATGTCCCCAAAAATGAAAGAATAACGTCGAACGTGTGGTTAGAAATCTGTAAGAATCCAACTACAATCTGAGAGGTCTACTTTAGATCTATTTTTCTCCATTATTAAAGAAAAAATCATAAATTCATTTTCATAGCAAGACACATTGGTTCATGGCCTATCAGGAAATAGTGGTCGATATTCGAAATAACGACTTTCACTTTTTTGGGTTTTTTCCTTTTTCCGACCACTGTGCGTCGGGGCGTCGAGCCATCTGCCCCTATCTGCCACCGTTCTCGGATCGATGCCCGATTGTCGCTAACAACTGCGCTCCCAACGATCCCCGAACGATTTCCGTGTGGTTAGCCGGCTTTATTAGCTGCCTGAAATACAGGCTGCCGACAGGCCAATACGCCGAGGAAATCTAATTTCTCGCGACGTCGCTATGTTTAGAAACGCCACCGCGAGCCCTCCCTGATCATCCTGCACCTTTATTTTTGGAGTATCGGGCCTGTGTCCTTTTGTTTCTGAATACTTCTGAATACATGTGTTTCTTATATCGATCGTATTTGCTGTTAATAACTTAAGTTGAATGTTTTCGGCGCAACAGCTCCACCCTTAACACTGATTAAACAGAAAGCAATTTTGCAAATAGTCAAATAATCGTCATCGACGTTCCGATCCTAGTTTGGATCTTCCTCAAGATTTATTTGAATCGCTTCCGTAAAACAAATTTTATATGTATTATATAATTTTCAAAACTATTAATGATCGAAAATAAATAAAAAAAATATGCAAGAAATACCAGACTATAAAATTCGATAGAATTCAATACGATTTTTATTTGTTTTGGGTCTGCAAAGGCTGTTTCCATATTAAAAAGGGATTTCATTGAAGTCCACTTTCTACAAATTAGTCTATAAAAATTAGAAATTGCATAAACATCCACAGTCTGTTCATCAGTTTGTCCCTCTGTGCGACGCGCAAGGATTTCCGTTAAATACATCAGTCTTTCGTTAGCGTTAGCGGGCAGACGCGTTCGTTTACCGGTTCTAGGAACATTTCGCCTTAGAAAGTGAGGATCGAATTGTCACGAACTCGAGAATCCTCGTTTTCAAGATCAACGATCACATTGTCATCTGGTCGCGTAAGAAATCCTCTTCGGCGAAGCTGATTGCACAGGCGAGTCGTTGCTAAATCCCTGGATCCAGAGATCGGCAGAGTGAGTAGATCAGAAAGGAGCATACCCTGCTAACCTTTTCAGACGCATTTTTTCGTAGTGGCGTAGGTGGATTGATCTCTCGCAGGACGATCCGATCCGTGTGATATTTCCACGAGCGCCGAGGAAAAGAAGAAAAGGAGACACGATAGAGGAAGAAGAAGAAGAAGAAGAAGCAGGACTCGAGGGCGAAGATTTTCTCACGCGCTGGCAGAAACAGACGGATGAGAACAGCTAGACAGAGAGGATCCTCTCTCCCAGCGACGAGACTGCTGAATAACTAGCCTCTCGCCGACAGTCCATTCAGCGAGCGTCCTCTATTTTTCAAACTTTCCTGAAGAATTTATTGGACTGCCGTGACTTCGTCTCGCGCCGCGCGAAAGGGAATGCTAAACGGAGGAATCGACTTTCTCTCTTCTGGCTTAGCCGTCCTCCGCGACGCTGTTTATCGTCCCTCTCCTCTTCCGAGGCCTTTCCTTGCAGCTCGCAGGATCAACGACGGACGAACGCAATTTTCAAACTAGCACCATGTAATAATTGCGTGGTGGTGTCGGCGCACAGGTTCGATCAATAATATAAAACAAGCAATTTTGCAATTAATAAACTCCCAACGTTTCGATCCTGATGTGGATCGTTTTCAAGAGAAGAACATTTTTGCGGCTTAAAAATAATACAACCACAATGCATGTTAACCACGAGAATAATATGCCAGTAACCAGGGCCGGCGCGAGGCAGGTTCAGCGTGTTCGCCGGAACCCGGCCTCGCGTTTCGAAAGGCCCCGCGGTCTACGAGAAATATTATATATGTAGGATTTAAATCGTAGATGATAATCGCAATCGATAATAACGAATTGTTTTTGTCCGAGGCGATAGAAAAGCTTCGTTCGAACAGTGATATTAATTAGTGTGTATTATCAACCACACTCTGTGTTAATTTTACGTATTCCTGTCCGGTAGTTTGTTTATAGCGAATTTTTCAATTGAGAAGTAAACGTCTGGATCTACTCAAACAAGAATGAGATCGTCAGAGTCGTCCGTCTACCGAGGGTTAAACGTGGCGAAACTGTTACGGAAATTCCCTATCCCCTAAGTTTAGGGTAGCCATGAAGGGAAGCCGATTTGATGGCGCGGAACAAACAGTGACGATACACAGCATTTTATTATCTTTTTCACTGCTCGACGATAGTAAATACAGGACTCGACCGACCGTGGTCGTACGATATCAGTCTTGGATAAGGAGGTATAATTTAAAATAGTAAACGCGTTAGAAGAATTTCTATTAAGAAAGAATACATGAATGAAAAATATACGTTATATTAAGAAAGAAAATGAATTTCACAAAATTATTAATGAGCGAGACAACAAATTTCCTCTCCAATCTGATGGGAACAGTTTAAACACTTTTGACGTAGCGTTAATGGTTTCTCTGCTTCCTACACTATTTTCAGTACTGTATGAGGATGATTATTTTAATCCAAAATAAACATGGAATGAAATAGGCAGAATTTAAATTTTTAGAGATCGATTTCAGTCAGAATCGTTCAAGAGGCTTGCATTTCGAGGGTGGTTTTCTGGTTTTTGCGAGAGCGAAGCGGAAATCGAGTGATCGAAGGACAAAAGCGGCCGCGATCGGGTTCAAGGAGGCTAGGTGGTGGACGCGTGTCTCTATCGAGGTAAAGCTAGTCGTCGTTTTTCCCCCTCTATAGTCCTGGTCGTATCGCCGCCTCCTGTTTCTCCTCCTCCTCCTTCTCCTCCTCCTGGACGCGAAACGCTGCTCCACTCGTGGCCGAAGCGCAACGCTACTACTGTCTTGCATTAGGGGGCGTTCACATCGCGTCGATAACAGACCGAGGAACGAGGCCATGCACCTCGACACTCAAACTTTCACCGCGAACGAAACCGAGCCAACTGACTCGGTGTGCTCGTCGGAACGATGAAATTTCGCTGTTCGTGTAATCCATACTCGAGGCGAATCGCTGTCGAGATTCTTCCGAAATCCCCCAATCTTTTCAACTCCTTATAGTCTTCGCAACCTTTAACCTTTCGTTACAGCTAGTCACCCTTTCATCGATCATCAGGATCTTTACGCTCTTGCGGGAAAAGAATTAGTAGACGAATTACGAAACCGTAAACGCATTAAAAGAATTTAAGAGACTAAGGACTTGGTTTTTCAATCTAATCTACAGGGTCGGTTTCCTAACATGACGATCTCAAATAACTCGTAAGGTATTCGTTGCGCGAAAAAATGTTTCAAACAAAAGTTGCATGGTATCTAGGAGGACGTACAGTGCTCTAATTTGTTTTTTTATTACCTTACTTTTTTGTTTTACATATCTTTCTCTAATTTTGCTATGGTATGCGATACGATCATAAGATTTTACATGCTTGCTTAGGAGATAGTAATATTACGAAGACAGGATATTACGGAGTGTACATTTTCTACCTTTAAATATAAGAGATTTAAAAATCTGCTAAGTGTCTTATTATTTTGTCGAGGACTGTAATCGTCTTTAATCATGGTGATGTAAATTCATTAACGAAATACAAACAGAATATAATGCTACATAGAATTGAATGAAAATGAATCTTTCTTTGGAAAACAAACTATTATACAATTGACTTTCGAAACCTCGTGGAAGTGATGGAAGAAAGAATTGAATTTTGATCTGGTTCCCATCTGAATTGTTACGTGTTTTGTATGAAGACATCCCTCGATCCAGGATCTCGAGGACAGGATATCAGATTCAGCGGTTTCGTTCGAATAAGAAAGCGACTCGGGTCACAGGATTAATTAGTTAATTAAATGACTAGGCGGATCTGCTAATTGGAGTGTCAAATGGACTACAGGGAAAATAGCCTCATTGTCTGGTGTTCACCTTGACGGAGGAGTACAGTTAGTTTAATATTTAAGCGTCGCAAAATGTTTCTAAAGCCGTGGGCCATCGTCGGTGAGTCAGCCAACGTCGACTGAAATATCCACGTTATTTTCGGCGGTACGAAAAAGTCTGCGATTTTAAAAGGTAAACGATACCATCGGTATCTCCTTTCTTCTTCGCCATCGTCGCGTCACGCGAAACCACATTCACCTCTTCTGGGTTACGCAAAAATAACTCGTCTTTTACAATGGGAGAAATTCCAGTTCGTCTCTAAACGACACAATCATTCTACTTCTGACCGATCGTGAATATCTTTAGAATCAGGAAGATCGTTACAATCCACCATTGATCGTTTTCAACAATACATATGCGTGAATGGACAAAAAAAGCAAGTGACAAATAGATTACACGTTTAATATTAGCGATCAATCCCTCATTTCACGAAATGAATCTGTCCCTCGGCGTCCAGTCGACACAGTGGTAAAACATCGATAAAATAACAAGGTAAACAATCATTATCCGACACTTTTTCATTCAAATTGATGGCTCAACGTCTACGTGTTAGGTTTTTCAAGAAATATAAACTAAATCGAACGTCGTTGCTCCCCTTAATAATTTCAATAAAGGAGAAAACATATATCGACATCGTCAATTTTGAACTACATCTACTCAACTCTCCAATAAATACGTATAGATTAGTCCAGTTATGTGTTTCGCGTTAAAAAACCACGATTGGCGAAGTATCTGGCAAATTATCGACGAATAACGCAACATAAATTGACACGAGTGACGTGTGAGGGTTAATTGATCGGTTCAGCCTCGGAAGGCTCAATTTTTCCACGGAAAGCAATTTCGAGCCGCAAGAAAAACTGGTTCACGCGTTGATCAATTGAAAAACTGAAAGCAGAAATGTGCGCGCAGAGTCGCAAGATAGTTATCCGAATATTCCAAGAATATTCGAGAGACCGAGTCCCCTATTAGCCGACTCTATTATCCAATTAACATGAACGCGACCGCAATGGGTTAACCATAACCCCACCACCGTCCGAGCGAATGCCGATCGAACAATCGGTCGGCAACCGATTAGTCGTGCAATCGAAACCGGTCTAATCGAGACCATTTCGGATTTCGTCTTTCTCAGTCGGGAGCGTTCGCCAAATAAACTTTCGCAAGCCCGCGCATCCGTTTTCGAGGTTGCTGCTTGTGTGCGTACGTGTGTGAACGATGCGAAAGATCGAGCGGCGCGTTAGAAATCCGTCGGTGAAAGTGTTGGGACCTAGTCTGCGTCTGTCGAACGGCTTGCGCCGGTTATAAACGTTGCTAGATAACGAGAGCTTGGCCCGACGCGTCCGAGATGTAGTTCGGAACCGGAGAAAAATTAATTTTACGACCAATTAAGCACTCGATTAAACACTTCCTAAACTTGCTATGGACTACGAACCGTGCCCACTGACTCCGAGTGTGTCCAAACAAGTTTCACTGGTAATCTAACTGGTTAGATAACTCCGTCTCTAATAAAATTCTTGCCTGCAGGCTTTCCACAGGCTTTAAAATTTTCATACAGCAAAATTCAGCTGCTTATGTCAATATCTCACAGCATCCAGTCAATAATGCAACCCTAATTCTAATAAAAGCCGTTCCACTAGCTTCTGCAGACCGTCTAGAAACCTCCATATTCTCCGAAATGATCGTAACCCTAAAATTCAACTCGCTCACCCTGGAATACCTAATCGACAAGCAGATCCAGCCCCCTGCAAGGACTACTGACACAAATCTTGGCCCAGCAGCGATCTCCAGCCTATGCAGCGTGGACCACTAACCTATTTACAGGTTTATGCGGCTCTCGTCCCAGCAGTTCCCCAGACTATATAGTAAAATATATACTAGAATATTCAAGGATATACGAGAATATTCAAAGAAATACAAAAATATTCAAGGATACACAAGAATATTCAAGAACATACAAGGAATACAATCTAC
Organism: Lasioglossum villosulum; assembly: GCA_963971365.1. Lineage (NCBI taxonomy): Eukaryota > Metazoa > Arthropoda > Insecta > Hymenoptera > Halictidae > Lasioglossum > Lasioglossum villosulum. Next base: position 47,204,344 of record OZ020496.1, on the reverse strand, counting down.
CATTTTCCATTTACTTCCCAATCTTTTTCACCGAAGCTTAAATTAATGACGAGCCAGTATGTCGACTAGAATCTTCAGTTGAGGGGATTTAAGGGCCCCATAGGGATTACCAGAATTTTTTCGACGAATCGGAAGAGTGATTGACGATGCAAAGGATTTTTTCAAGTGGTCGTTCAGTGGGCAGAGTGTCTCCCGCCTGGTCCGCTAGATGGAACGCGAATAAACACGGTGGAAGAATCGAGAACGTCGAAACAAGACGTTCACCGCCGCACCGCACTGCGGGACAGCTTCGTTCGAGATTCGATACCTCTCGAGCTGGCTGATGCGACCGGTAACACGTCTCTACCATGGATACTTTCTGCGGAAGAATGTGGTACAGATTTCTCCGGTTATGAGCACGCTTAGACGGCCTCATAATCGCCTAATCACATAATAGAGACGTCCTGCAGACGTGTCTCGCTACTGGTTAGCAGTTAGTTGCCTGTGAATGAAACGGTAGTCGCCATTGTTGTTCTCTGTAAACGTGCTACATCCCAGAAAGCATTGTGCTTGTACACCGAGATCAAGACCTATCTGTTTGGTAGATTTTCCTAGCGATTTTCCAATAAATTCAACTATTTTTCGCGTAGAGCCATTTGTGGTGGAAACGAAGAAATATACGAAAATGAGTTGCAATTAAATTGAAAACAGTTGAATTCGATTTGAAGAGGTCCGATGATTTTCCTAGCGATTTTGCAACAAATTTAACTATTTTTCGCATAGTAACTCCCTCAAGAAATGTAGGATTAGGATTTAGCGTGCACCATTTATATTTGTTACATACTTCATTATTCTTCTGAAAAGTGGTATTCTGTAAGCTATAATGTATGCTATATGTATGTTATAACGTATGCTATATAAACCAAACATAGTTTACGACATCAATAAATAAATAATTCAACTATTTTTCGCGTAGCACTGTTTGTGGTTGAAACGAAGAAATGTACGAAAACGCGTGGTCCAATTAAATTGAAAACAGGTTTGAATTCGATTTGAAGAGGTCCGATGATATAGCAAACGCTGCGTCTAGAAGCTACTATTGATTCGGTGCCTAACTCGAGTCCCCGGATTAAGACACTGCTGGCAACAGACGAGTTCTGGCGATTTATACGATCTAGCACGACGATGTCTCCAGATCGAAGCTCGAGATTTACTGTTTTACTACCACGTGCTTCCTTGAGCCTCTCGTGTCCCATATGTCTTCACCATTCCTGGGGAAGACTAAGTCTTCACGCTGGCCGGCTGTGCATCTTCGCGCCGCGGCTCGCAAAAATCTCGAGAAACACGGAAAATTTTGTGGACCACTCTGTATACTGAAAAGGAGACAAAAAAATCCGTCGCAACTTGTTATCAAATCTAGAGGAACTTTAACAATAATCATAAATTCATCTGAATCATTCATCCTTCAATTATATTAAATTTATTATAAGAATTCAATAATATCCTTCAATAATATTAAATATTATATATAAATACAATATAACTCTTCACGAAGACGAATCTTCAGATAAATCAATAAAACGCCTGGAGAGCCTATTAATGCACTCGACCGTGCCTAATGCGTCTAGAGAAAGATTATTATAAATACAATAAACAACAAAAACCAGGTAAATATTCCGTTTTGTTAATCGTAGATATTTAACAAAAATCGTGTGACGATTTCGGCGCGATTATTTTCTTTTATAGCAGGTACGACAAAGTGTTTTATTTGTTACCAGCATATTATTCTCGTTGTTAACATGCATTACAGTTATATGCAAAAATGTTCTTCTCTTGAAAATGATCCACATTAGGATCGAAACGTTGGAAGTATATTAATTGCAAAATTGCTTATTTTATATTATTGATCGAACCGTTGCGTCGACACCACCACACAATTATCAAATTTCTACGATCGAAAAATTGAATTTATAATATAACATAATCTGGAACAACAAATCGAAAGATAGAGATCGAATCTGCGGTGACTCGTCGAGTCTGTCGGCAAGAGGAAACGATATTTCAGTGAGCCAGTTTCCCGAAATTAATCTATAAACGCGTCTAGTCTAGCGATCACAGATTAGGCAAAGGTTCAGGCGAGACACCTGGATGATTGTGGAGATAATGGAGCCGGTGTTCGAATCTGGAGAGCCTTAATGCACTCTACTGTGCCTAACGAGGGTATCGTTTGCCAGTTCACTCGGGGTGTCGCTACAGTTGTTCTTCATCGAGAGAAGTTCGTATTCAGAGATCCTGGCTCCAGCTCCGACAGTCAAGTTCATATTCATCGAGTTAGGGATCGTAACCGGGGGACTTTGAGTTCGTGTTCTCCTCGTTACAACCCGGGAAGAATGGAACGAGAAGAAGAGGTGGAAAAGAGGGAACCGCACGGCGAAACTCTGTAGCGCGACAATTCGATCGCTATCGTTTACTCGTAACGAGACGCGAAGAATCAACCGAGGAAATAATGACGGGCTTTTCGAACCCACGCGTTCGCGATTTATCGCCCGGGTTCGAGAACTTTCTTCCAGATCACTGTTTCAACGAATTGTTGCGTCGTCGAAAATTTCTTAGATTTTCTTACAAGTAACACTACCCTTCAACGTACTTATTAAACACCGAAAAATATTAAATACTTGCTTTTTTGTTTCGGCTGAATACGATTTTTAGGGGTAGAAAGCACCCCTCAACTTCTAGAGATGGAAACGTTTGTGGCCAATTATTTCTTTAAACAATTTTTCAAATATGTTTAATGATCTGACAAAAAATGTTTGCAACAGAAATTGATTATGAGAAATGAAGATCGATTTAATTTTTAAAATATTGAAATATATGTTTTACTTCGTAATATTCGAACTGGTATCGGTGAGAATTCAACGACCTATGATAACGTAACATTGAACCTTGAAATAACGTTACAACAGTATTGGCTACAAAAAGCGGGCCGTGATTCGAACGAATATTTTTTGAACATGGAAATGCAACCGAAATTGGACAGAAGGATTCCACGGAAATTCGTGCGGATTGCTTTCGAATATAATCGAGGTGTAGCTTGCAGGCAGACAGCTCGAAACGCAAGGCTGTCCTCTAACGCGCCAAGGAAAGCGTCGAGAATGGATCGGTGGGGACGATTCGCGGACAGAACAACATGGTTACGTGGGCGTTGGCGCAACGACCGACTCCTGCTCCTCGAAACAATCTGAAATTCCCTCTTAATGGGTTTGCTCGCGACTTTGACTCCGCCAACCAAGCTGCTACTCTGATTAGAGGAAATCTGTCCTGGCTTCTCAAACTACTCCGCTCCAACTCCATTTTCCACGCGAACCTTAACCGGCCGTCAATTTTATCTACTTCAAGAGACCTTATCACACAGCTTCCAACGATTACTTGCCAGCAATTTACCTATATTCTTTCAAAATCAAAAAGGTCTTTATAGTCTTTCAAATTTGTAAAAAATAAATTGTCTACTAATATACTAAATTAGCAGTAAAAAATAAATTATACTACTAATAACAAAATATGTATAGAATGTATTACTAATAATAAAATAAATTGTACTACTTCGCACAAATGTTAAAGGCGTTTATACTAGGCTTTATGAAAAAATAATCGAAACGACACGGGCTATATATATTTTTTATAGAGTGTGTTTCGATAAGCATGCGTGACTGTCGTTACGACTTAAAAAGCATTTCAAAAGGCTTATGGTAAGTAGAGTGTCGAACCAAGAAAATTTTCCAGCGTTCATATATATGTAAATTCTCGCATCGAAATAATTTTTTTCACTTGCGAAGCCTTCAGTAAAAACCGAAGGAGGCGAGTTAACATTTTTATTCGAAAATGTAAATGTCCGTAGACACTAGGTACGCGTCGAAAACATTTTTTTCAGCTCGCAGTAAAGAAAAAATGGAGCGCGTCGTTTTATTTGAGTTTCCGTGAATAAATGCAGGAAAATGTAAATTCGCTGAAAGGTTCGCGGACTGATAATGATCGTTTCAATGACGACAGCGCGCGCGTCACACGTGCGATTGCGAGTGCGGTTATTATTATAATTTATCGTCGGGAAATTAGAATACTCGTTCGTCGATAGTCTCGGTTACTTTTCTTATGAAATATCATTGTGCGACGAACGATTTCGAATAATCTCGGATCGTGGGGAACCTTCGAATTCCTCGGAGAAGTGTCCAGGATCGCAACACGTAGAAATCGAAGCCTGTTTCTCTCTCGCTCGCTGTATCAACTTCAATACTTCGTTTAAATATTATACCTAATTTATCCGGAAATAATATGTGTAAGCATTTTATGGAAGAACGATGTGTTCTGAATGCGAAACAAAAACAATTAGTGTCTGTTAAAATCTAACGCGAGATAAGACAATATTAAAAAATAAAATAGTATAAAATATCATTTTGTACGTATTACTGTGGACGAAAAATAGCCATGTACCCATTACTGCGTACCAAAACTCTTATCACTAGACTGTGGAACTTTATGCAAAATCAAAAATGTATGCGTGATTGCAAAACGCAGGAGCCAAATTTTCTTTCTTCTTTTAATAATCTTATTAAGGTGAAACTAATACACTGGTGGCCTTAAATAATTTTGATGTTTCCACCGTTTTAAAATATTTAATTAGTAATATTTTCTCAAAATCCGAGTTTATAAAAATATGAGAACGATTCGCAATATTCAGGGCGAAATAGTTTGTTTCCCGTATTTGAATCTGATTGGGAGGAAATACCGCAGTAAAACGTACACTGGCAGTAATAGGTACCTTTACCCTATGTTATTTTTCCGCGGGTCGCACGTGTTCGCGCGTCACGCGTTTAAAATTCAATTACGCGGCACGTGGTGCGTGGTGTTAACTGCTTGTAGCAAAGGTGTATATATAACTGTTTTCATTGATTACACAAAGCCATTAGCTTTGCAAAGTATGCTGCGCCGATCGATCTCTCTCTCTCTTTCTCTTCGTCTCTCGACCGTGGTTTTCGAAGCAAATAGAATGCAGCCAGGGAAAATCTCGCTGGATCACTTTGTATTAACTTCGTGTACAGAAATATTATTCCGTTCGATGGAACTGCGGTCGCGCGTGCTCTAGCAACTTCGCGAAAAGTTAACTCCTCTTTGTTTGCGAACGACTTCTCTCTCTCTCTCTCTCTTTCTCTCGGGAAAAACCAAACTTATTCAAATAACCCCACTTCGTTATCGAACAATCCGACAAAATTTAGATAACGATCTTCTGCACCATTGACACTGTTCTCTGATTTTGTCTAATTGTCTAATCTAATCTAATTGTTTAATCTGCGAATCAATCTCCTACGATCGTTCCATCAAATTCGATCGATCAAGGCTGCTCGTTAATTCGTTCTACAGGTTTAATCTTATCCATTGTCACGAACATTTGCGGTTTAATGCGTTCTCTGCGCGCTCTGATCTAGTTCCGAGGAGATGCATTTTTTGATAGTCGTCGCAACTTTGACCTAATTTAATCTAGAAAGCGGTAGCGAGGCTGTCGAACAATGCAGAAGAGTTAAATATCACCGACCACCCGTCGCTACATTGTAAAACCACATTAAGGTGTGTCGTTTCGAGTTGGTGATACGGGTTCCGAGAAATTGGTGAAAGCCAACTATTTTTCATTTCCCTAACTAGAATTACAGAAACGCGGGGACACTTCTGCTACGAAAAAAAATCAACTAAATTCTCATGGTGAAAAATCAACTAGTAATATCATTTTTCAATGAATGGAGACAAACGACTTAAATTTTCTCCTGCTAAAATTCTTCTTTCTCTTTTGCTGCTAAAATTGATGAATTGAAAATAATGAAACAGATTTTCCTGGTAAAGAATGAGCTACTAGCATTTCGTCAATGGCTGAAAGCAAACGATTAAAATTTTCTGCTGCTAAGATTGATGAATTGAAAATAATGAACCAGATTTTCCTGGTGAAAAATGAACTAATACAATTTTTTCAATGACTGAGAAGAAAAGATTTAAATATTCTCCTGCTAGAATTAGCGAATTGCAAGGATTCTCTTGTCGGAAACTGACGAAATAGATTCGTAAGGGACAAGAAAAGCGAATAATTTAGCGTAGACAGCGTCCGAAACAAACCCGAAAGCATTATCCCCATTGTCACCATGCGGCAGCTGCCCTCCCCGTGATTTATCACAAAGTAGGTATATCGCGCGTTCATTATCGACCGTTATCGCACGTCCAAAGTCGAACGATCGGCGAGCAGCAGTGAGGATCCAGAGGAGGCTCTCTATTTTTAAAGAGAGTATCGCTACATTCTTCGTTACATTCCACGACCCGTTACAGCGGAGCGAGCTGCGAGCGAACAGCTGGCGAAAGCGCCTCCGCGGCCTTTCTCTTCGACGAAATTATCAACGGTGTCCGTGAGCGCATCGAGCCGCCACCATTCCCTCGATTCCTCCCAGATAAACTCTCAAAAATCACGCCCCTCGATCCTCTCTCGAGAAAAAAACCGTATCGATTCGAAGAGAAAATTCAGAATCAGCTGTAACAGTTGAAACTGATGTACATTCGATCGGTTAACCTTTCGCCTTGACAGTGTGACTCTTCAGATAAGATTGCAGCCTCTCGGCTTAGCTGTTCGGTGAATCCTCCTAACCGAGATCGATCTACAGTAAAAATATAAAAATCCTCGCATCAACGATCCAGATATCGTTGCGACGCATCGAAGCAATTGATTCAGCGTTTCACTTAGTAGCTTGATAGTCCAGATCTTTCATAATTGTGGATTAGACGATTCCTTAATAGACTCGATAACGAAAAATGCTAGGATTTAAAATGCGACCTACTCTAGTACGATTTTCATTTATTTCAGATCTAGACAGGCAGCTACCACTTTAAATTCGTCTGATAAAATAATAAATAATTGCAAATTGCTTATAAACATCCGCAGTCTATTCGTTAAGACAGATCGTTCGAATTTCATTATAATTTTCGACCAAACTGTTTGTTAGATGGAAATTAGTTGACGATTTCGAAGACTTTAACCGGTGGGAAGTTCCATCTGAAATTACTTCGTTCTTCAAGTTAGTAGAATCGTTCTTTTTTCCTTCAAAGTATGAGAGTGTAGAATTGAGAAAGTTCCCGGATTTTTAAACGAGCGTTCCTAAAAGTTGGAGGAACGAATCAATAGATTGGTAAGGCTCTCGAGGTGATGGAATGAAATTGAACAATTTTGAGAATCTTATATACACGATGTCCCGTTTTAGAATCTGGAATATGTGGTAACGCGAAGCGACACTCAATTTCAGGGTAGAATATACATCATGATCCAGCTACAGAAATTCCAAGTTCTCGAACCCATGACCTACAAACCGGGAAAAATAATTTTACATAAAATGTTCACTAGTTGCTTGTCGTCAATGATAACGAGTAATACAAGTATAAACAGCTAGGAAGCCATTTTCCCGCTGGTGTGACGACAATACGAAGCCGATGAAGAGACACGATTCTAGCAAACAACTTTTTAAATGCAATGCGGATTGCCAATTACCCGTAGGTCAGTGTTCATTCATTAACCATGTTCTGAAACAACCTCGGATAGGAATATTCAAATTTGCGAGGGCTCGAACTGAAGCTAGAAAATCGAGAATTCATTGCGACGTCAATTTAAGTAATCCTCGTCCACCAAAACGTCTCCACTTGCGAAATCAAATCTTGCGTTCAATGGAAACAAGCTTTGTAGATCCAAAATAAATAACGATTATACAAAATTGTACAAAAAGTGGAAGTACATTCTCAAGTCTTGAACTCGTTATAAAATCATGTTTATAGCGCATTAAATAAATATGAATGTATACAGTGGGTGTACAAAGTGTTCGTACACCTTTTAAACTGGAAAAACTTTTTTATCATTGTACAGTATCTAAATGAAGAAGATGGTTGAATGTTCAGTGTGAGGATTAGAAACCTTCTAGTGGAGGAAGAATGGGGATCTTGAAGAGGTTCCCGATCGAATGGAGTCGTAGACGGTGACCCGTCGCCGCGTTTCCCCGTTCGGTAACGAGAATTCATTAATAGGGGAGACAAAGCACCTGGAAGAAGAAACAGGTTACTGTACCAAGCGAGAGAGAGCCCTGCACGTCGTTGGAACCCTGTGGTTAAGATAATGAGAAAAGAAGCACGGCGCCACTAGCCGTCTTCTTCCCTCGTCCCTCGACCTCTGTTTCGATCCTCGGCTTCACGCCGACGCTGCTCCGACGCTGTGTTCCCGACGCCTTGTCGACGATGTGTTCCGACGCCTTGTCGACGCCTATTCCGACGACACGTGTGCGTGCAACCCACCGCAAATTGCCGATGTATCGACGTCCCGCCCCGAAGACAATCAGCACCACCAGCTTTTCCCGATTCGACGTGGAAATTGATACTCGAGAACGCTCGCACCACTATCGAGTGGCTATCGAGCTTGTACCGACGATACTCGATTCGTCCCGAGCGCGAATTGACGCGCAATTGTTTGCGGAAACTACGGAGAAAACTGGCCTCTTAGAAGTCAGCCCCCAACTTGTTGCATTAAATAATTTTAACAGTTATGTCGAGTTGTGCTAAGTTTGTGCTCGAATATTTTACAACCTAGCACAACCACAACAATTAAAAAATTGAAAAGTGGGGTGCTACTAAAAAAATCGTTTTTCTCAATTTTCAGTCTTATTTTTTATGTTATAGTTATAATATTTCAGCACAAACTTAGCAGAACTGTTAAAATTATTGAATTCAGCAAGTGGAAGGCTAACTTCTAGGAGGTGGAAAATTGCATAATTTGCACAGGCGCACAGTAAGGTATTTTTCTCGAAAATGCGGTGCGAGGTTAATTTTAAAAATTGTACGTAATTGTAAAAGTTGTGCGTAAATAGTGAAACTTTTATTTGTCGAGGAACGATCTATCAATATTCTATCCTTCCCTAACGAATTCACCCATTAATAATTTCGTCCATTATAAATCAAATAAATGTTTTTTTTACAGAAGTGTACGGTATACTTTTAAGAAAATTTGAAGATAACCAAAGATTCGGTAATTTTATTTATCACTCATGATTCGTTGATTATTTATGATCATTCATTCGCTTCCATTCTTTTTCAGGATGGTACAACGTGCGCGCTAAAATTAGGCTACTCAATCTCACTTGTTGCCTGAGCACCGTAGAAATTGGGAGCCTAAAAGCCTTTTGTTGAGGGCAACGAAACCACGCCTACTCCGAGCATTTTAGAGAAAGGGAGGGACGAAACCACGCCCACTGAATCGTTCTGTGCGAAGCAGGGTAGATAATCCCGAAGAATTGAGTGATTATTTCCTTTCTTTGATGTTATTCGCTTCGGAGCTTTAATTAATTAATTGCGGTCGGAAGGCAGAGAGCACTTTTTGCCTTCACTAGCTTCAGGAAAAACTGTCTTTTACTAACATAAAACTTACGTAATTATACTGCACTACGGATTTGATGTATTCACGCTGCGTTCCTAAGCAGATCACTGCCATAAGCAATCAGTATCTGAGCGCAAGCTCCTGTTGAAAGAAGCCTAAATTGCAAGAATCATGGCAATGCTCAACCGGATAGGATACGTAGCTCGTGGAATCGAATCAGGTGAGAGGACAGACTTTTGCCGCTTCCACCGTTCACCTACTTGCAGGGTCGAGTCTCATTTGCGCGTGTTTATTTAAAAATGCCCATGAACAGAAAGAACTCGATGAAGAAGAGAAAAAGTCGGAAGAGGAGAAAAACGAACGGCAGCACAGAGAATTCAATATTTCCTATCGCTTTCGCGCGATGAATCGCTCCTCCCCCGGGTCAAGGTGTACGAGTTATCAGCGGTCTAATTAATTACACCTATTAAAGCAATTACTTCGATTCGGTTTGCGTCGGAGCCAGCGGAGCTCGCGAAGGAGAGAGGAAGAGAGGAAAGCCCACGGGTTTCGACTCTCTCTCTCTTCCTCTCTCCTCTCTCCTTCTCTCTGTGCGACGACGCCCTACGGCTGCGCGATAATCAAAATAAAAGGGCACCGCTATCTTCTCCACCCTCCGCGGCCCGACCTTTTCACCCTATCTCCGCCACGCGTGCCACCCTTCGCCCATGGCTTTCTCCCCCGTGGTTTCTCATTATCTCGCTCGTATGCCACGTTCCACACCGTTCGATACCCACCAGAGCCGACGACCACCACGGCTATCGGAGAGGAATTCTCGCACTAAACCGAACCCAACGGAGTCGAGCAGTATCGAAACACGTCGCAAACTGGTCCGCAACTGTTTCAGAGTTTAATTTCTCCGCGGGAACAAATTGAACGGAATTGAATCTCTTATTTCTGAGTAGTTCGCAGGATCTTTAAAATGCAGCATCTGTAGTTGCAAGGAAAAATGCCGAATACAGTAAACCCTCATTATTAGTCCAACAGCGGACTAATAATGAGCATTTACTGCAACACAATTTCAAAAAATTTTAGTTTATAGATTAATCCTCATCCGTCGTATCAATTCGACACAATTAATTCTCGAAATAAGTTATACCCTTCTGTGTTTTGTAGGTGAAGTTGCCTGAAGCTTCGTAACTTATATATTTTCAATGCTGGAAAAAAATGAGAGAAGAAATAAACGAATAGAGAAACATCGAAAAATAATTGTTTATGGACAGACGTTCGCGCCCGTGCGCCACGAGCAACGTACGTATAACGATAACAGCGTAAGCACATAAATACTTCGACCTTTCGATGACAAAAGTGCAACCACGGGGAGAGGGCTCTGTTCTCAATTAATACTGTCCGCGGTAAACGTCAACGCAAATTAAACGGTCAAAACAGAGTCGGTAATTTCAATGAAACCCGATCCAATATCGACGCCCTTGTGAAGGTAGTCGCAACGTTAGCGAAAAGGTGGGTCAACACTGTTCGCATTTCGACAACAAATTACTGGCTAAATTTCGAAAGACTCGTTTCTACGTATTTATGTAACTAATTGATATGAATCGAAATTTGAAATTTGAAGATCGAACGTTTCTTCCGAGCTAGAGTAACTCCAATGTGCATGATTTTCTTCATTCATACCATATAAAAAAAATTAATTCATATAGTGAAATATCCATATAGAGATTCATTCTATTCATACCAGAATATACCAGAATGTACCAGGATATTCATTAATATAGACAATATAAATATAATTATGTTTCATAGATACGAAATTGACAGAATTGACGGGACATTTGAGCATCGTACGAGGATTTGTAGTAATTAATTAGTGGATTGATTAATGGATTAGCGGAGTTTTACGTGGAATCAAGAATGTTCGCCTTGATTGCAGAACACAGAAGCCAAATAAAAATTGTATTCTTCTTCTAATCATCCTACTAAGCCGAAACTAATACATTCGTGTCTATAAATATTTGTCACGTGTCCACTGCTGCAAATTATACGTATCCATTTTTATCACGAATGCGTAAAATCAATTTTTACCACGCTTATATTAGCTTGCCGTGTCAAGTTGTTGTTGTATGCGTCAAATCTTGGGACTGAACCTCAGAACTGGATGGCAATGCAATGTTAAAAAATAACTTAATAAACAAGTGTCTAGCTCATCGGGAAGTTAGTTTAAAATCAGTTTCAAGATTTGTACCGAACACACAGACGAACAGACGAACAACAAAGCGAGCTAATAAAAACGTGGTAAAGTCATCGCGTTCAGCGATCCCCACTCCGCACGCTAGCGCTCCCTACTCCACTACGCGTTCCCACTCCGACTCATGCTCACTCCACTGACCCACTTCGCACGGAAGGAGCTCAGTCAGTGTGGTGTTTCCGTGTTCCGTTCATTCAGTTCCATTTCGAACAATTTTCGGACTCTATCAAGAGACGTCTTCTCTCGGAGTCATCCCGTCATTCTATCTTGCGTGAGTATATCTTACTACTTCATATCAGTATTACTATATCTTACGTTCCATTTAAAAAGACTAAAAAGTAGAAAATAAAAAATATATTAAATAACTTGGCGACGGTTTAGTATAGTGACAATGCATGTGGTGGTGGATGATAGACACGTATAGTGAGGGGAGAGGGTAAAACGAAACCGAAAAAATCAGTTTACGAAAATCAAAGTTTATCGAGATATTCGCAACAAACTATTGCTAATATGTACTGTATGTATTGAATTTTCGGTATTCTTGCACGCTTCGTGGCAACGTAAGACTGTTCCGGCGCGTCGTCTGTTTACTTTTGTTGTGTAAACAAAGCCTACTCCTGCATTTTCGTACGCGTGGTCGGGTCGGCCGGCCCTCTCCGCTCCTTCCGCGACCTAACCATAATTCTATTTGCACAAATTTTCCATTAGTAGTTCAAATTCTGGGTGACAAGTACAGTGCACAGATTATGCGAACCCAATTATTTTTCGACACACGCGCTCCTAGGGACGTGCACGCATACGTTAGATCCCGATGCAGTAGCAGTAGCACTTTTTTGCGAATATCTCGGCAACCGTTCATTTCCGCAAACTAATTCTTTCGGTTTCGTATTACACACTTAAATATTGTATAAATATAATATTAAATACTTTTAAAAAATGCGTCTTCCGGTTTGTTCGGCGATCTTGGACCGAGGCGAGGAAAACCGATCTTCATCTGCCGAGCTCGGAAGAGCGTGCGAAACGTGTGCGGCGGAAACGTATTGAAATTACTGGGAACAATGGGGGCACTCGTTCTGCGAAAACACACGTCGTTTGAAAAGGGAAGAGGCGCGATAGTCTGGGAGGAGAGTTAACAGCTCGCAGGGGGCATCAAAAGCCGGCGCACCGTCCCGTTTGTTTGATTGTTCTGTCCGCCTGGACACCCTTGTTCGCGCCTCGCTTCATTTACGCGCGTCTCCGCGCCGCGACGCCTATAGGATTCTCGTGTGTTGCACACGCGAACGCATTATCGTCGATACTCGCGGCCCGAGGCGCATAACTCTGTAATGCCACCCAACGGAATTAACACGCTTCTCTAACGAGCTTTCGCGAATCCGCTCTCGACCATGCTCGACTCCGCTTTGCTCCGCTCTGATTTTTGCAGATAACCACCGAGACTCCGCTCATTCTCCTTTTACGGACCGTCCACACATGGCGGAAACCGCGTGGTTTTTGTTTTCGATTGATGGACCGCGAGTAGGGATTGCAATCCCGCGCCATTTTCAATCCCACGGGATTCATGCGAGATTTATTTCAATCCCGCCGGACTGACGATTTACTTCTTCAATCTAGTTGCAGCGGCCATTTATGATAGGGACAGCGCTATTGTCCACTTTTTTTGTAAAAAATTTTTATTTCCTTGATGTTTACATTATTTACAGCAGGTGCAAATAAAAATACTAAAATCTACCTTAGAATATCTAACTTGTATGTATAAAGTAGGAACATATTTTGATTCCGCGCTTTATGACTATATCAATAGAGGTAAACACAGTAGGGGTAGAATCGACGTTTATACATAAATCAGTCTTGTCGCTCGTTAAGTTTAATTCAGGTAAGAAAGAATTAAAAAACCCGATAGAGTAACTAGGGGGAGTGATATATGTATGTGTGTGTGTATGTGGGTGTGCACGTATGGAAGGGATGTTAGATGTTAAACTCGCTATAATCCACCGGTCCCGGTACGCGACCTTCCATAGATTTTTGGCTATGACGAGGGGGCTTGCGGCGCTCTTAATTTCCATCCCCGTCCGTACCTGGGTCCCGTCCACACTGACCCTTGCTATAAGGAGATTAAAACTGTTGCTTTCCTTCGGGTTAGTTCGTTTGTGTCCCTGAAGCTGAAGTGGGCCTGTTTTGCAAATGGCTGGAAAAGCCCAAGGCTTGCTTGCTTGCCAAATGTTCAACTCTGGCAACGTCTTGGGACCGCTTCAGGAACCTATGCTTAGCACCGCCCACTCCTTAGTACCAACACTTCGTACACCCACTGTACGCGATAAAAACGGGTCCCATGGAAATCACCGACACGAATTTCCCCGACACTGTTTTCACCGGCAACATTTCACCGACTCCAGATTTGACCGACAATAACTTTGGCCGACAACACCTTTAAGGTCCATTTATACTCAAATATATCCGACGGAATATATTCGATCAGACAAATATTCTTGAATGCACTTTAATGGAAGTATGTAGAGCTGCTGTAGGTGTACATACTTCCATTAAAATGCATTGAAGAACATTTGTCGAAGTTTTCTAAAGTTTTCCAAATTGTGCACGATAAAACGCGCGAATATTCCCAGTCAAATGGTGGAATCATAAAACAAAAGAACTACCGAGTCAAAATTGAGTTATCTCTACTTAATTTCTTTATTCTTTGATTATTTCTTTTTATTTCATTATTCTCATTATAAAAATTCCAAGAAAAGTTCATCTGCATAAAATAAACGAAAAGGAAATTTGCGAGGCTAACGCGAGCGGTCGAACGGTCTTGGATTCTTAATTGCACGCACCGAGACGTAACATTGTCCGGTTGATAAACTAGTATAAGCCCCGAAGAAACTTGCCAGTCAGCTTTCTACTTAAACGGATCCTAGGAACGACAGAGGAGGACGCGGAACCTGAATGAATCGACTATGAAGCGATTTAACGAGCCAGTGGGACACACCATTTCGCGTGGAAAATGTTGCGTCACTGTGTCGCTCGTTAAAAATACACACGGTAAACCGAGCAATCGGCCGACTGGGTGGTGGACTCTATAGGCGATATCAAATTTGCACATTGTTGAAAAACAATTCTTCTTTCTTCTCCGTTTCTCTTTCTATAAAAAAAATAACGGAAATCCAGGAGGAGACGGTTTCGAGATCGTCGCAGAACGATTACTGTCATTGGGCATTGTTGCCGGTGCTTAGAGCAACTTTCTCTTCGCGTCACGATTTGCTTCTCGGCCGTTCCTACGCCGAGAAATCGACCATCGAGTTAAGGTTTTTGCCCGATAAAAATCTGGCCGTTATGTTTCTGCCTAAATCTACCTTCGGGACTAACGGAGCTTTCGACGACTGTGGTGGAGCTATTCGTTGTCTCGAGTACGTGTTTCGCATGGGAAAGGAGGATTTCAAGACGTTGGGAAATTTAAAACCATTAGTGTTTTCAGAGAGGTCAATTGTAATTCTAATGAGTGCCCGTAGCTATTAGTGGTTCCGAGAAGCGTAGAACCAGCGAGGAAGCGCGTGGAACGCTTTATGGGACGATCTCAACCCTGAGAAACAAAGAAGAATTAAGTATTTTCAATTTTTGATCCTCTATGAGGTGTCACGCGAGTCTGGACACACGAGAAGAAAATAAAACAATTGCACGACACAGCTGTTGAAGAGAGCAACAGGTTTCCCTGTGGACAAGTTAATCCAACAATGAATTAGAATAGCAAAGAATAAAATATAAAAATAATGATGGGCTATACAGTTTTTGTAGAAATAAAGTATTCTCGGGTAAGTTTTTATACGGAACTGGTTCAAGTAGCGTATAAGATAAGACGGAAGAGGATATAAAAATGAAACAGAGCACAGAATAAATAAAGAACAGAATGGAACAGCGGAAACGAGACAATCATTTAGCGTATCCAGGTGCTCCAGCTCGGTTTACCCTCTTAAATTTCACTCAGCTTCGCGTTGGCCAGCTCGAAGACTCGGCGCAAGGGACTACTCGGCCACTCAAACAACCGGAGCTTCTTCGAAGCTTCTCGTTTCTAAACACGGAGGTTGTCGTCTTTGTTTCTCTGTCTCGTGTTTACACGACACTCGGCCAACGATATTACACGCGTGCCCTTATCGCGACATTGTATTCCGTCGTTAAAAACGACACTCGCGCGAGGCCGACAGTGGCGGCGCAGTGTTTACAAACTAGTCAGCAAAATCGCGTATACGAAGTGTATCGGGAGCGCGTTGTTTGTAGAAAGTTGAATGGAACGAGTTACGTCAGTGGAACGCAACAAAAAAAATGGCTACCGCATGGAAACAAGAACAAACAGAGAGAAAGAGAGGTGGGGACTCGGATTACAGCAACGGAACGGAGAGGCCGATGATGTACACACGAATCCGAACACCGTATCGCCTCGAAAACACCGAGAGCAACGAGATAAAACTATCCGGCAGATATTCCGGGGAAAGAAGCGAAACCAAGACTCTGTCAACCCTAGCAAGCTTGCCAAACATGGTTATACCGCAATCGGTGGAGCATGGTCCGTTCATTTCGGTTGTTTGTTCAAAAAACATGATTTTTCACCATCACAATCCTGATTTCACCCCTGAATTTGATCCTGAATGTTGTCTCGAATTTTTTCATGATTTTATTCGTGCATTCGAATCTTGCATTTGAATACTGCATTTCCTACACCGATTTTAATTCTAAATTTCTTGTCGGGTTTTTAATCTTGAATATCATCTGGGTTCTATTCCTGCGTTTCCTATACTCATTTTAATCTTGAATTGTTTGTCCTGATTTTAATCTTGAATTTTACCTTCGTTTTATTCCTGCATTTCCTATATTCATTTCAATCTGGAATTTTCTGTCCTGATTGTAATCTCGAATGTCCTGTCCCGATTTCAATCCTGGTTAGAATCCTGAATTTTTTCTCCCGATTTCCCACATTCTTCATCCTGAATTTTTTAACCTCGTTTTTATCTTTTATTTTTATAATCACTCTAACCAGCGTCGTGGTAGTACCCTTTATAGATCTGAAATGAAAAAAATCGTACTAGATTTTGTGACTATTTTATATTCTAACACAAAGATCCGGAGTCTATTAAATCACCATTTAAGTATCACAATGATGCAGAGAATTGATGCCTAGGTTATCGGATACACATGTATGAGAATATTTATGGGTTTCTAATTGCCTTGCTTAGGAAAGAGATATATGTGTAGCTTGTAGTTTCATATTTTAGAAAGTGCATCAAATTAGATTGTAAAGGATCAGAGAAGAGTCAAACATTTACAAGAAGTTTTGCATTGACCCAATATATAAGAAAAATGAATCAAAAGCGTTCTTTCATCAAGATTTAACCCTTAGTTCTCGAAAGGTGAGTCTGAGAATTTAATCAGTTATCAAACATTTATTATAAGATGTTGTACCAATTTCGTATCCATAAAATTTGAAAAATCATAGGAAATATGTATATGTATATGATATAAATTCACAAATAAATGATGAAAATATTCTAGGTCGGAAGAAATGTTTAATTTTCCAGTTAAAATGGCTTCTAGTACAAAGTATTAAAGAACTGAAGCTTCGTTCACAGCGTCCCAGAATCGGAGTATCGCATTCGTTCAATTTTTCCACTGTCGATCGAGTGTTATCGACGGAATTCGAACGAAATCAAATTTTCCACGGGAATTTCACGGATCGCGCAACTGAAAGAGGAATTACCGCGACACGAAAGAGACGCGGATAATTTTTGTACGGGCGACCCTGTCCCACATTCCCAATTACGACACTCATCTCGATCAAAACTCTATACTCGTTGCCTCGATCCACGAATTTCAGCGTTGCACGGCGAGGCCAAGGACGCCGACCTAATCTCAACTTGTTGCGTGCTCGTTTGACTTTCATCGACGGTGCATAAATTTCGTAGCGTCTCCTATCTACTCGAAATCATCCTCCGTTGCCGTAGAACTAAGGAAACCGGTAGAACAGTGTTCAACCGATTTCTGGGTCGTTCCGGGGAAAAAAGAGAGCATCTCTGCGTCAGCAGCTATCGACTCTGCCGCGAGTTTTGCTCACCTAATCGGCCTGATTGGCTGCCGATGCGGAAACACCGGCTCATACCGATACCTATCTGTTTTTAGGTCACTGTCAGCTGATGCACTCGTCACGCTTCCACCTAACCGGCTGTCTTAACCCCTTCTCGTATTTTAACGAGCCAGACTCACGAATACTCGAATAAAGTCTAACAAATATCAATGCTACGTCTTTCTTTATTATTATTTATTATAGACGGACCGAAGCCCTTTTCCTTAAGTGTTTAAAATATAAAAAAAAAGAGATAGATGCAAGACTACTCGTCTAATAACAGAGCAGGACATGCACAAAAAGAAAAAAATATATATAATAATGTTACAATCGATATAGTATTATCGTATAATCCTGCATAGTTCCATTTTACAATTTTTTAGAGAATCACTGAAAAAATCAGTACGATTACAAGTAGTGCATGATTTTGCAATAGTGCGATTTATTGATAATTTCCGGTACATAAAAATTGATTTGCGCGAGTGGAGAGGAACGATCAATATGATTATTAATTAAAATAAATATAAAGCTCTTTATGGACGAAATCAAATTTGATTCGTTTGTAATCAATAGACTGCGGATGTTCGTGCAATTTGAAATTATTGTAGATGCATTTCCAGCATTTTTTGAAAATCTTTTTTTGAAGATCCGCGTAAGTGTGAAGAAAATTCTGGTTTTTCATCTACAAAAAAATCGATCCTGCTTTTCTTTAAAAGTTTAATAGTTTTTCCGAAAATTTCCTCGTCAGTTCCACGAGATCCCTTTACCGGGATCATCGGATCGAAGCTTGGACGAAGTTGGACAAATGATTCTTGCCGTTTTCGACCGCAGGAACTGCGTAGAACACCGGCAGGGAATAATTGGAGCGGCCTGTGCACGCGTCGTTCGTTTAGGCTAGCTACGCGTCGACCAATTACGATATTCTGGGTACCTGGCTCGTGACACGGTTCGCTGAACTGCGTTCGTCCATTAACTATCTTGCCTCGACGCGCAGAGTTTAATAGCTGAGCGATGCACACTTTGCTAGCGTTGCTAGGTGCTCCAGGGACTCGATGTTTGCAAACTAGCGGAAACCGTTTACGTTTTAACTCGACCGGCCTTCTTTTAGTTGATGTGGCTCGGATAGTGCGCTAGATAGAGAGGATCTCTCTCGTCGAGAGGTCAGAAACGTGCGTAGTAACGTTGCACCTATCGCTGCCCGAGTCGGATCATTTTTCATTTCATATATTTCTCATTTTGCAATTATTGAAATAAAACAGTTGCCATCATGGGTAATCATAATTTTTGTACGGGCGACTGTACATTTTGCAGGGGTGCACGAGAACCCGGAATTTTTTCAGGTAGGGATTCTCGGAAAAGTAGAGGTTCTCGAATTTACCGGGAAATCTGATTCCTTTAGGTGTTGGTGTGCAACGATTGCCACTTGCATAACTATAGGTTCAAAGGGCGGTTTACAGTCCTTAGGTATAAGCGACCCTTTGTAGTAAGGAAAAAGCGAGGATCGAAGTCAGTCGCAGGGAAACCATCGAATCTAGCACGTCGCGTCGTCACAATTTATATAGAAACCATTCTTACTGTATTTTAGTCGTCAAATTATATGCATCTATATCTTTAACACTGTACACACGCGGTATTGTAGGATTCCAACTACATACATACTTTAATAAAATCTAACATTAGAAATCTCGAAATTTTCGGGAGATCCGATTCCTTGAGGAACCTCAAAATTTTCGGAAAACCTGTTTCCTTAGGAATCTCACCCTTTGCGGGAAACCCGTTTCCTTATGAGTTTCGAAATTTTCGGGAGATCCGATTCCTTGAGAAATCTCAAAATTTTCGGGAAACCCGTTTCCTTAAGAATCTCAACATTTTCGGGAAACCCGTTTCCTTAGGAATCATTAGACTTTCGGAACCCCGACTCGTCCCGATCATCAACTTCTCGCACAGCCCCAGTAATCATTCAATTTTGTTGATTCAAACACGCGTCGCAATAAAAATCGCACAAAATCTAAAGGAACACAGGCCTCACGATCATCGATGATCAAGAAATCAAGAAACAGACAAAGCAAATCAGCCGCCGATTACCCCACAGTAAATACGGCATAAAGTCGCCAATAAAAAACGCAAAACAATGGCAATGTTGCAAGTCTGTTATAAGAAAGAGTTTCACATCGATTGTTCCGAAGTCGGTTCGCTCGCGTTTTTCTCAAGCAAATAGAGATAAATTCTTTTGCATCGCGCTGTACGATTATCCATCGGTTAAAAAGGTAATAAAATAAAAAGAACAGCAAAACCCACACTCGAGGTGTTAAACCATGGCCTACGCTGGATCTGAGGTTTATGGCAGTTGGTTAACGATGTGGACTATCAATGTTCACGCGAAACAATATCGCACATATCTAATTCCATTAACATTTATTCGCCGATCGTACGCGATGGAACGTTGCTCGCTCGGATTCACGAAAATCGTCGATTCTATATAACCGAGGTTTCGGACACACCAATTCATCGACGATTTACCGAGGATCAGGATGACGCGACGTGATTCGGCTTGTGTGTACCGTTAGGACACACTTTTGGAACGAGAATGCTTGGCTCGTCGAGAAAGAAACTGATGAGGTGTCCGGTTTTCCTCTCTCTTTGTCCGCCGGAGAAACCGAAAAATGTTGCTGGCATTCTTGCAACACGAATGTCTACAAACTAGCCCCTACGATCAATTTGATCGAGTCAATTTCTATACGACCTTTTATAGTACTCTCGTTTAATCGATTTATTTTTGCGTGAAAGTAAACTTTTTGGGAGAAATTTTAGTTATTAAAAATTGTTATGGGAAGAAATACTAAATGTCTAGGAATTTAGAAACAACGTTACACTTAGTTACTGTAAGACAAATGTAATAATATTGTATTTGCTATATAAACCACTTGGTTTAAAGCAACGATAAATAAATAATCCTGTTTTCCCCAAGTGGACATTCAAATTGTTAGGAGAATAAATAAATGAGTATACAGCTTCTTTTCCTGCCGTCGATGCAGAAAATTTGTATTTTGCATTATGACGTAAACGTGTGCGACAGAAAATTGTAAAGTCGGTGCATAAGAATTTATCGAAAGTATGTACATATAATTATATTATGTGCACATATAACATATCGTGTAAAATTGTTTTCTTGTTAACCCTTTGTTGATTTCGCTAAACGATTCCTTTGTTTTGGCAACGCCACCGAAAGGTTATTGCAAGTGCATCGTCCAATGCCACGAGTACCCCTCGTGTCGGATGTTTCCCCTCCAATCTCGTAATGGACGAAGGTTCTCATTTCTTCGTTAAGGTGTATCGATTGACTAAACAATGAACCCGTAATCGTATTACCCTAACCAATATCCGAAGCGAGGGAAACGCTGACGGTGCATTTCGCGCAATGCATCGTGTGCGAGTCCGAAACTTCGATCTGCACACAGAGTTTATGCCATGATTTTATCGCGTTTGTTTACACGGTGAGATCCACTTTTTAACAGCTTGGCATATTGGAAATGTGTAGTCGATGAAACGCAAGTTTTACGAAACACCACTGCACCCCTAGGCTAGCAACAAACCGTGTACAGTAAGTCCTCGACTTACGCGAATTCGTTTCACGCCAGCGGTTTTCAACCTTTATGCTACTATGACTCCCCGAAGAAAAATATACGTACAGTGACTCCCACTAATATTCACTCGTAAAAAGACAACGTCTTTTATATTGGACCATAACAATTTGAAACTTTTTAGGAAATTACAACATTGGTTTGCTGCATAACGTGACTAAAATTTCTGGAAAAAAAAAAGTTTTACTTATTTCTAAATATTATCTACGATTCTGCCTTGTTGGAAACCGCTAACTCGGAACCGGAAAAACCAATTTCAGGCTGTGAAATTCATTTTTAACCGACTTCGAAAAAGGAGGAGGTTACTCAATTCGACCTGTATGTGCCTTTTCTCGCTTTTTTTCTATGTATATTCACCGATTACGCCGAGACCGATGGACCAATCGGTACGAAGCCTTTTGCATCTTGTAGAGTATGTCCCCGGGGTGGTCTCGTAATAAAAATGTTTGCATTTTGATTCCTAACGATTTTTATTGCAAAAAAAACGTAATGCTTAACTTATATTTTTAGCTGACTTCTTCGACGTTTGCTCAGCAAGGAATGTACCGACTGCGATGAAACCTCTCACATTTAGTAGGAGATGTTTCCACTTGCAAAACTGTATCCAATTTGTTATTGTTAATAACTATTGTTATACCAACAATAAGACCAAACAACCATTCTACGGTGTTCTACAAATTCTACTCGTTCCACTAAAAGCTGTGAAATAAAAAAATTTTATAAAAAAAAATTAAACCGACTTCGAAACGCACTAAAAGAAATTCACTAAAAAATATGAAATAATTTCCTTTTTTAACAACTTAACGCGGAAAACGCTGAAACGAATGAACCGCCCAAGTCGAGGACTTGCTGTACGTCGGTTTTAGCGACCGGTAAATAAGGTGCTAATTACCGGCAAGAAAGTGGCGAAGCGGTTCGCCAAGAAAGTAGAAAAGAAAGTCTATTGGCAAACACGAACGTATCACCCGGTATAAGCCCATAGACCCGACAGGGTCCATTAACGTTTGCGAGAATAGTGGTGGAACGAGTTACTCCGTTCGAGAGATAATCGACGAATTATTCGATTCGATTCGAGCGACAGAGGCTCCGCGATTCTCTCTTTCTCTCGCGAAACAGAGGGAGAGCGAGAGAGTGTGGAGCGGAGGCCGACGTATTTAAAAACAGAAGCGAACCCGAAGACCGGTTAGGCACCAAGGAGATCAACCGACTGGTCGGGTAATCGGCTAAAATGAATCTCTGGTGTCACACTTTCCTTCGCTCGTTATCAACGATCCTTCGCCAGTCGTTACTTTTTCTGGGAATCGCAACGGGAATCGTATATTCGCAGCAGTTTTACCAGTTCCACCAGAAACCAAACAAAATTTGTCTCCATAATCCAGCCTGTTTCCTAAATATACAGCCACCACGCGTCACAGTTTACTTGTGTAGGTTTAAATAGCTGTTGCTACTCTAGTCACTTCGAGGGAATGAATTATTCAACAATTGCACCCTAGCTCAACAACCCCTATATGTAGTGTATAGCGTAACCTATAAGAGGATACCATTATGACGAGATAATGGTGAACTCCCTTTTCAGAAAAAGTAGACCTGAATTCTATAGACTGGTACATACATGTAAACAGTATGCAAAATATTGCCATTTCTTTTAACCCTTTCGCTATGATTGATCAAATATCTCTCGAAAGTGAAAGGATTAGCTGCAGCATCGACCCTAAAACATTAATCTTTATTGAATCGATATTCTATATTTGACTTTATAAAAGTAAGGAGTGATGAAAGAAATTTTCTGCGAATAATTAATTAAATGTACCGTCACCAGAAGTGTACATACTGAGTGTACATTTCTCTGGAAAGTACATATCCCACTTATCTGAAGCACCACGAGTACCTCGCTTATCATTTCGAATATCAAGATATTAGGTTCGGAGAAGTAAATATAGATGTAACTGTAGTAAATAAAGAATCCATCCCAAGGTCATACGGAGGTTAAAATACTATAGATCGTTGAATTCGTCTCGACCTTCGCTATTGAGAGCCAGTAATCGAAATGTACAGTCCCCTTCGAGAACATTGATATCTCAAGAAATATGACCTTGAGAAAAATCACCTCCCTACCACAACATTAGGTCCTTTAAACCTAATCACGTTTCCTTCTCACATTGTGTTGCTATCGCGAACGATAGCACGTTATACGTACACGTGCCCATTATTACGAGTACGTGGTACCAAATAAAATTTCATTTCTATCGACGATATCATTGGTAGATGGAAAATAAATCAAAATCGTACTAAATTCTGTTGAATTTAATACTCGAGCATTTTTTGACAATTCCTATAAGCCACAAATGCAACAAGATCCACATTCTAGTAACATAGACCACTTTCATAACGATGGGCACACACGAACAAAACAGAAAACGATTCTGTTCATAAAATCAAAGATATTAATTTGATTTATTACTGGGTAGTCGTTCGTTTCTATTTCCCAGAGTCGATGTAGTACATTCTGCAAAAAGATCTGCTGTTTAATCGTTACAAGACTGCTCCAGCGTCGCCTGCTAAAATCTTACAAGAAATCCACAATCGATCCACAAAATACGATCAAAGTACAGGGTGTCACGAAATTGTATCTCACGGCCACCATTGCGTGATTCTACACCTACGATTTAGTGAAAATTGACCTTAACCTTGAAAATCTAGATAAAGAAACATCTTTTTTGTTCAATCGTGTTTTACTGGTCATGAGGACCATATATGGACATATATACAGGGTGGTGCGCTACATTTTTCCATCTCTGACCTTGCATGACCTTGAAGATCATTGTGTAGTAGATGGATGAATTTGTCTTGACACACGATTTCACACGACATAAAAATATGTATAGCATCCATTTAAAAAATTGAAGGTCACCTTCATTTCTATCAAAGTAACGTAAATAAAACAAAAATTCATATGTCATTCTGTTGCGCATAAAAAACAGTACTACTTTTTCCTCTATCATTTTCTTCTAATGTTTACGTTTTTCACAAAAAATGCTAGGTAGTAATAACCCGAACACCCTGTATATATAATTTTATTCATAAATTTAGTGCTGAATTAGTTCCTGAGCTAGTCCTAAGTTAGTTTTAAATAACAAATGCTGACTGTTCTCGGGGCTACGGTTCGATCGTGTAATACAAAAAAATGAACAAGCAATTTTGCTGATTATCGAGTAATCGACGTTTCGATCCTAACGTGGCCCATTTTCAAGATTAATTTGAATCGCGTCTGTGAAAAACAATAATCCGATCGATATAAGAAATTTTGTTCTTTCACGTTGGTTTTCAAGGTCAAGGTCAATTATGCGGAAAGTTTATGCGAGTTTCTACTAAATCGTAGGTGTGGAATCACGCTACAGTGGCCATGGTAATTTCGTGACACCCTGTACAGAGCATCGAGAAGCAAGAAAATGAAAAAGTTCGAAGGTCTCTGGAAACTCCATGGATTGCTAGATTGCGTAAAAGGTGGGGAAATAACGGTGGGACTCACCTTGATAAGGTGCCCTTGAGCAGAGGATTCCTGTCGTCATAGTATCCACCGGACGACGGCATCTTCAAGTAATCCAAGCAATAGGCACGTGGCACTTGGCACTGACACTACGGCACTGCATCACTGTCGCGTGATCTGTTAACTTTCCATTCACCGTCCCCGCGGTATATGGCTACACGGTTTTGCTATGTTGCTGCTCGACTCATCGTTTCCCGACGGAACAACAAGAGAACTCGTGCTTATCCGAATCGGTTCGAAAAATCGGCCCGACACTCGCGAAACCTGAAACTAAGTTCGCGTTAGATCCACGACACGGATCCTATCGATACTACGATCGTATCGTCAGTCATGACGAGGAGCATCCCGCCGTAAAAGAACCATCATCATCCGCGCGTAGATAACGGCCAACCAACCACTGTCAACAAGTCGCTAATACGTCTTGCACGACCGACTCCCAGCAATTATCTAGACGGCGGGTTTGTTTCTCATTTTCCTCGGCCAACTAGCTCAGCCACGACGACGACGATCGTCAGGCGTCATCCGTGATCCTCCACCTCTCGACACCTGCAGGCAGAAATTCTCGTTTTAACCACACCGTGTCGCACTTTTTCTCATTTAGGTAACTGCACCAGTGAATGAACATTTAAGAAATTGTTCAGGAAAATATTTTATTTTAAAAAAAACTATGCGAATTAAAGGAATCTCATATATGCCAAATAGCTCCCTATACTTCATTTGTCAAAAATAAATGAACACAAATACAATGAAATTATTATTATTCTTCTTTATTAAACGTTAAATCAAAAATATGAAAACTACCAGTCAATGAACACTACATTCTAGTAATTGAATAACGCTAGTCCAATCAATGAACAAAATTACTAAACAATATTCTCCTATTTATTTAACTCTTTAATCACCATTTTATCGCTAGTATGCCGTCCGGGTTAAAATTTGTTGAAATATACAAAAGCGTTCATTTACCGGTGCCCGTTCATTCACTGGTGCAGTTACCCTACAATCTTCACAAATTGAATGGACGACTAACTTCGTCGATCGATCGAATCGATCATCCATTTTGCAATAATTACATTTTTCGCCGAACACGCTAATTAATATTGGTTAAAATTTTAATCGATTAATGCCCAACTCTGGTACCATAACGCACTATGGAAAACGTTTGAAACAGTTTCTTGTTATACAGTGTTAATTTTATACATTTACGACCAAAATGGATAGATACAATTTAAAACAGTGGCCATATTAAAATAATTGAAGGCTACCGGTGTATCGATGTCACCTTAACAATGTAATTAAAAGGAGAAAGACATTTTTAATTGGGTATCTGTGTCTTACAATCGATACAAACATTTTTTAATAAAATGCAAAATAAAATTAACCCTCGCATGCTTTTCAAAAATAGCTGCATAAAAAAGACTGGTACAACCATTGGTCCATTTTTTTACGCGTTAAATCAACGAATTAAGTTTCATTTATAGCGTCACGTTTAAAGAAATACATCTCATGACGTTGGCATAGAAGGACGAATAATATGAAAGTATGTGAAAATATCGAATGGGTGAATTTTCATTCGTAGGATCGTACGAGGATTAAGTAAAATTAAAAGAACGTCTGATACAGCAATTATAGAATATCGTGTAACAGGTTAAAGAGTACCATTAAATACCAACACAATCGTGTAATTCATGCTAATAATTTATTTAGTGGGTGAATTGGTCCAGTCGGCCATTACAATGCCAGCAGTCATTCGAAAAATTAATTATTATCAGACAGCGCATTTGGTACATTTATAACAAAAAATGGTTGTAATTTCAAATAGTATACGCATTAGAAAGATTAAAGAATAGCGTTATATTATATTGTCAACCCACAATACAGGTACACAACATTCCTTAAAGTTCAATAAAGATCCGCTGTGTAATGCAGTGATTCTTAACCTCTTTGAGTAAGAAAACACTTGCGATTACGTCCATGAAAAACGTGCGGAACGTCAAAATTAATAATCCATAAAAACAAACGAAAAACATCTCGCTCGGAAATAAATATATCGTAGAAAACATATTACTACATTTAACATATTTCACGGAACACCGGTAAAGAACCAGTGGTCCAATGTCAAGTCAAGGTCACGAAGCAACACATTGCAATACATTTCGTACATATTTCTTGCTTCCGAGTAATGAATATCCAGGGAAACCGACTACCGACTAGCGGTTCGGAATAAGGCAGGTGCAATATCAAATAGTAAATACCGTGATCCTTGCAACACACGGCACACCGTTGGCATGTCGCACCGTTGCAGACCATATTGCTGTTCACAATTCGGACTCGCGAAGGGAACTTCACAAACACCGACACATCTTTACGCCCGAAGTAATATGCGATCGACGAAAACCGAATTATCAATGCGCAGTTCACGTTCAATCAGGAATTTAATCCAACCCACAGTCCACCGACGCGCAGCTCCCCCGACACGTGCGGACACTAATGCCAACCATGGTCGACTATCAACAACCCGTCCCGCCATCCCTTGCGCGCATGCGCCATGCCGTTCCCTCGAAAAATTACCCGCCAAATTTCCCGTAACAACTCCGCAATAATTCGTGTACACGACGCTCGTTATCCCCGTGGATCTCCATTACACTTTTCCGTCGCTACGTTCCGCAATTGTGAAAACTTCGAACGCGATTACGTTGAAAACTGGCACTCAGGAATTAAAATGATTTACTGACTACGGTGTACGTTCGAGCGAAATGTCGAACGCCATCTGGCGGTGCATACCGGCAGAAAGGACTTTCTGCAGCAAATGTCACTACGGGAATGAAGTGGTCGGTGCTCGAATACGATTTACGTTACACGAACGGATTCTTCTGGGAAAGTATTACTTCGTCTTCGCCTTTCACATTCTCCGTGGACGGTCGACAACAGTGAACGCGATTGCCGCCAAAATGTAGCTCCGGTGAAAGTAATCGGGAAATGCTGCGGCCTGTTCTAGTGAATTTTCCTGACCTCCGACGATCCTGTTACAGTTTCGGTACGTATTCGGTACACGTACACACCGCAATTCTACGGAATCATTCTCTCACAATTTATACTCGACGATCGACTTCATTGTCGACGTGTAACGGTTAGACGGCGTGTTTACGCCTGAATTGTGACAAACTGGAACGAAATGGAAATTAATTTTCTTTTCTTAACAGGTTCAAAATAATACAGTAGTCTTTT
Source organism: Lasioglossum villosulum (assembly GCA_963971365.1). NCBI lineage: Eukaryota > Metazoa > Arthropoda > Insecta > Hymenoptera > Halictidae > Lasioglossum > Lasioglossum villosulum. Next base: position 47,176,168 of record OZ020496.1, on the reverse strand, counting down.
TTATTTTTCTAACGGTCTTGCTATTTGAAATTACGCCTACTCATTTTTTCCATAAATGCATCAAATCTGCTGTGCACTGATTGCATTCACCTTTATGCAAAATAAAAACGTTCTGCCTGAATTGCGACAAACTGGAACCAAATAGAAATTAATTTTCTTTTCTGATATGTTTACTATGTTGTAAAAATAATATAACGGTATTTTTAAATTTTTCTTACGGTCTTGCTGCTTGAAATTACGCCTACTCATGTTTGTCGTGAAAGCATAAAATCTGTTGTCTACTTATTGCATTCGCTTCTACCTGAATTCCAACAAACTGGAACGAAATAGAAATTGATTTTCTTTCCTAATATGTTTAACAGGTTGAAAACAATACGATAGTGTTTTTAAGATTTCTAACGGTCTTGCTGTTTTAATTTTTGCCATAAATGCATCAAATCTGCTGTGTACTGATGCATTCGCTTTATGCAAAATAAAAACATGCTACCTGCATTGCAACAAACTGGAACTGTAATTTTAAAATTTTCCTAATGGTCTTGCCGTTTTAAGTTACATCTTCTCATGTTTGTCATAATGCATAAAATCTGCTTTCTGTACATACAATACCAATACTACTGTACTGGTTTTATTCGATAAAGGTTTGTGATCATAAGACAACATTTTTCTTTCTTAATGTGTTTAGTGGGTTGAGAATAATATAAGACTACTCTGAAATTCTTCTAATGCGTACGTCATTTTAATTTACAGTCATCCTTTGTTGTCATAACCGTATCACATCCGCTGTGTAGTAAATTGTGCATCAAAGACTGAAACGGGATGGAATATGGAATGAACGATCGGTAGGGATCAGCTGTGATCGAACAGGGCCGAGACCCGTGGTCCCCACACGTGTCTTCCAGGCGCAGAAACACGTTGAGATAAGTGTCACGGTTGAAAGCGGAACGTGCCAGGTGAGTCGATCGAGCGCGTTGTTTATTTATAAACTAAGGGACCCCGGGAGAGAACGGCAGGAACAACGGAGTGCAACGCGCGTTCGTTTTACCGTTCGCAAACTACACACGCCGCCGTGTACATCGAGGAACCACGTGTTACCTGTTCGATCGCACGATTGGTCCGCCGATTCCAAGATGGCGCGACCATTGACCTGTCAATGTAAATCCGTGACGCGAGCACGACTTTTTTGGCAGCCGTAGGGTAAACCAGCCCGAAAAAAACATTTCTCGTTATTGGGTCGATGCTCGTCGATCTGTCAACGATTCTTGTCATTCGTTGAATTCAATGGTTAAAGAGAAATAAATCGAACAATAATTTAGACTAGCAGTTCTCAACGGTTTTCCTGCAACGACCCATTCTTAAATGAATGACTTTCCTCGTTGACCCCCTTCTTTTTGTATAATTACAGCGTACAGCAAGATCATAATTAGACTGCGGATTTTATGCATTTATAGGATTAATAATGAAGAACATAAATTTATAGTTAGAATGATTTTCCTCGGTGACCCCCTTTTTTCTGTATAATTACAGCGTACAACAAAATCATAATTAGACTCCGGATTTTATGCATTTATAGCGAGAGTATTCATATATTTTCACCGCATTAAAATGATTAATGAAGAATATAAATTTATAGTTAGCTCTTGCGTCTTGGGATTGATTCATAATCTTTTTATTTTGCTTAATCATACCCGGAGTCTGATTATAATGCTAATAGTTGCACATGACCTTAGAGATAACAATCTGACTGAGCATATGAACATGAAATTAGAAGAATTGGTTTGATAGATTCATGATTTATTGTTTTTGTACTGTTCCTAGTTTTACTATTTATTTGACTTAAGTAAAAGCAAATCTATATTATACATAATTATTTAAACGGATAAAATTTGTTTCTTTTTTAATGTTTGTTAGTTCCCGATTCATAGGGAAGTTACTGTAATTTAATATTGAAATCAATTATGGTAAACGATAACGGGGCATGGCTAGTTCTATATTAAGTGTAATTTTTTGGAACCAGGATATATATGCAACAGTTATAAACAATAGTTTAGAGCCGTTGATTTCTGATAAAATGTTATCATAATGATCACGATGATTGACAATGATGTTCTTTTATATGTGTACTAGTATTTGATAGTCACCAATATGTTTTAAAATTTAATCGGTAATAGTTTGTTCAATCTCGGTTTGGACAGAAAAATTTGTCTTCCACTCCCGATACACCCCTGGAATACTAATCGTAGATCCTTGTTCTTCATCCACCCCTAAGAGGAAACCTAATTTCCCAGAAAAAATTATGGCAGCCATGGGCAAACGAGCTCTGCGTGATTTCCGATGAAATACACATTTCCAAAGAAAAACAGATTGAATAATAATCGATATAACCAGTAATAGTGGAAAGGAAGTAGCAGAGAGTGAAATTTCGTATTGGCAAGAAGTTATGGTAACGCGAGAAGCGGTTGATTTTCAAAATTCCAAGCGAGTGACGCGGCGTTGTAGACCGTGCCAAGAAGCAACGTGGTGGAAATCGTAAACGATGAAGTTTCGTGGAAGATTGTTCGGAATAATCCACGATTAAACGAAAGAAAGAGATGCACATGAATGTGTTCTTGGAGATGAAAAAATTAGCCGTTGCAGCAGCGTGTCATAACGTATAATTACTCCTTTCTCTTATAAGCTCTATCTCATCCGTGCACTTTCACCGAGGCTCCCGAGAGATTGTTGCCTCGAAGGCGCGTAAATATAATGGAAGCATAAGTAGCGAGTTATTTGTTTTGACCGATGTTCATGCAGAACAAGTTAATCAATATTGTAATTTATAATGCGAAACGTGATTGACTAAAAGAATCGTAGGAACCAATCCCGTGTTTACTCTGACGCAACAAAATGTCAAGTATATCGTGAAGTATTGACATTTGGATTAATTCTTTTATACGTAGGATAATAAAAGGGATCGATTGGTTTAACAAACAAATTTAATTGGTTTAAAGAGTACAGTGCAATTGCATCGGTGCATCCACATAAAAAAAGGTCGTAGGAAGTTAGGACGTACTATGATTTTTTCCTTTATCATTTTTCTCCATTTTTACTTCGAAAAGAACAACTCCATTTTTTATGAAAATTGGGGTTTCACTTCGCTTTGTTAGGCATTTCAATTTCTATGGTTAGAGCGTAATTATTTTTTGTCAACTGTTTCAGTTAGGGTCTAAATACAAACATAGTTTGCATATTACGATAGAGATCGAAATTCAATTTGGACATTGGTCATGCTCGGTAATTCTAGTGTGATAATATATCTCCTAAACGGATAGACTTAAAAAAAAAATTTTTTTGAATATCGTCATCCAGTTCTGAGCTGTGTTTCAAATGTCGAGTCTCTAGCTTATCGGGAAGTTAGTTTAAAATCAATTGCAAAATTTGTCACCGAACAGACAGACAAGAATAAAAACGTGGTAAAAGACAGAAAATTGACAAAAATTTGTTCGACCGTTTTCGTTACGACTCTGTCTGGTTACTGTTATTTTCTATCGGAAAATCAATGTCAGCGTCCCAGTTAGTTGGCGTACGTGAGGTTCTGCCGTCTATCAATCGAGTAACGTTCATGACCCCTGAAATTTTACCAAAATCTCCAGTACCGTGTGGAACTAGTGTTGCCACACGTCGAACGTTAAATCGTAATAATAGCGTACTCAGCCCGGGGTAGGAACACGCAAACAGCCAGCGATCCTTTTACGAACCGATGTACCGTTCTCGCCGGCAGCCCAAGTCGAAAGTATCCGGCATAACAAGGGCAAATGACCTACTCGCCGAGTCGCAGACATTTTTCAGCGGTCCGTCAACGAACAAATCGACCTCGCTACTCTTCCGACGACATCCCACTACCACCAAAATATTCCAACTGACCATTGCACGTACAGCGAACCACGAAAGTAGTTTTTGATGGACTTTATTAAATCTATGCACTGGAATCCTACAATACCGCGTGTACAGGGTGTAAAGAAATGTTTGGTCCTGACTGCCATAGGCGTATTCTACATCTTCGGATCGGTGAAGATCTGTGAAAAAAGTTGCCGCAAAATTGTCCTTGACCTTGAAATTCAAGGGCAAATTTTTGTGTAATTGCATTGTATTCTACGCATCGTGGGGACAAAAAGTGTTAAGCGAACCATGGTTCAAAACTCAACTCACCCATGGTTCGCTATAACTAGGCCTGATTCAGGCGCTACGGCCATATTCAATTCCAAGAGGTATAAGCGACCCTAGTATAGTAAAGATTCGAAAATTGTCCCAGGTTCGAGGTCCTGATTCTTGTCCAGGACTACTCACTCCACTATCACTTTTGTCCAATTCCGATGAAATTTTCAGCATGCGTATAACTAATATACATCTACAAAAGGCATATTTTAAAATTTTTATTACGAGCTCTAATAAAAATAGTTATAAATCGTGTCTCTTTTACCTTTCCATGTAATTCTTAGCAATTGCAATATTTTCAGAAACTTTCTTGCCTGTCGTTTGGTAAATCAATCCTAATCGCTCGAAACAAAATCAACATTTAAGTTGTGAAAATCGTACACGTCTTTTGATATGTAAATACACGTGCAAGGAACAACTAATTCTATTCTACAAGATGCTTTTGTAGCAGAGAATTTCTTTTGTGCGCGCCAAGATGCGCGTCGTCGGTTTTCTGAGCTGATGGATCAACAACCGTGCGGACGAATGCCCGCGGAAATGCTCGCGGCGGCGTTCGGCGCACAAACGTTTGCCGAAATGCGCGTTGTTCGGCGCAATGTTCGTCGAAATGTCATAACATCTCCAAACAGTCCAGTCATTTAGTATCGAATCCCGATGTCTTTAATGCCTTGTACAGGCCTGAACATTTCACTTTGAGACTTTAATTCGCTCGATAAAGTGCCAACATTTTCTTCATTTCTTTGTGTAGTATATGCCGTTGCAGCTTCCATAGTTGTTCGCAAGAAATTCTGAAAATAGCACAAATCCGTTCTGTTCGCCGTTGGCTGAGGCGCGTCGTTTCCGCGGCGTTCGGCGCGCTGTTTAGATCCGCACGACGCCTTAGGTGATTAAAGTGCGTTCAAACATTTTCGTGGTTCACTGTAACTGTGTACGGCTCCATTATTTCCATGTCGGGAACAGATTACGAATTTTCGTAAAGGTCGGCTGATCGGAAGGGGAAAATGATCTTAATTAAAATACCTTCTTAGTATCAAGGATCGAACCGTTGCGCCGAAAACATTTAACTTCAGTTATCAACAACAAGTACGATCGATATAAGAAACATGTTCATCATGGATGGCGAAACACTGACAACGAAGGAAAGTTTTTATGCGTCAATGTCAAAACAGTTTGGATTTGAAATTGTAAAGATTCTCAAGAACTGGTCCATCACAAATTTATCAATTGTTAAGATAAGTAATAAAAAATGATTTTTGTTAAAATGCAGATCAAATAATATCATTCCGAACTTTATAAAAAATAGTAGTGCAAACAATTTCAAGTCTTTTACAACTTCTTTTTAACTTGTAATAAATTGATAAACTTACAGAAGAAAAAGTATTAACCTTTAATTGGTCGTGCGGGGTGTCGTGCACCCCAAAGCAGATTTCCAAGCTCATAACGTTGTAAAAATTGAATTTAAGTTATTTCGAGTTTTAATTTACTAATTGGGGGTGCTGAACACCCCACGCGACCACTTATGCGACTCTTTAGTCGCGCCCAATTAAGGGTTAAGCATCGAACCGTTGCGTCGAAAACATCGAACTTGAGTTATTGTACGCCTACATTATTTCCATCTCGGGAACAGATTATGAATTTTCGTAAAGATCGGCTGATCGGAAGGATACGAAGATCCTGGATCGGTATCGAACGAAGAGGCTTTCGAGGGATGGGTAACGAGGCGAAAAGTCGAGGAGTAAAAGCGTTACGTGATTCAAGGACGTACGCTAAGTGGGATCGTGACGCAGTCGATAAGCAGCTGTAGGTGCAACGATCGTTCTACCCTTATGGCTTGTGTATTTGTTCACGGCGCTGTTCGAAGTGGAAAAAGGCGCCTTGATCGACCAGACTATCCGGTCTGCAACGAAACAAGGAAAGAAGAAGAAGAACAAGACGAAGAAAGAGGGGGGAGGGAGAGAGAGAGCGAGAGAAAAAAGAAGAGGAACGCGTAGACTCGAATGCTCGCTGGAAAATCGGTACCGTAAGCGTTCCACATCTCTTTCGTTCTCTTTCTCCGTCTCGCTCTGGCGCACGATCCCTCCTCCAACAGCCTCTGTCTTTCTTAAAAGAAAACCGCTCCGGAATCCGCGTCTCGGAATGCGAGAGGCGACGAGACTCGGCTTAGCACGAACGCAACCTGTCCACACTGTTTCCCCCACCGAAGGTCTGATCCTCCTAACTCTACTTATCCATCCCTACCAGCCGGCGAACGATGCAAACACGATTGCACCGACACAAACGCAACACCCACCGACACACGGCCGACGAATATGCCATCATTTGCTTCATCGTGTAACCGTATACATGACGCGTCGTGCGCCAGCGTCTCGACTCCTTATTATTCATTCGGCTACGCACACGACGCGGCCGAATCGGCGACAATGAAAAACCAGTGTTTCCATTTTGTTAACGGCGAGATAATACGATTTCCCACGCAGGCGAGTGGAGAACGATCTCCCAAAGAAAATCCTGATCTATGAAAAGCAATATTATGAAATATAAATGATAATTACTTATTTTATCTAATGTAGATAAGATACAAATCTCACATCCCATCGAAGTATCCTACAGTGGGTGTACAGTGTTCATAATTCTTTAAAATTGTATAACTTTTTTATAATTGTACCAAACGACGCGTTAATTAGAAGTATCGGTTTATGAAATTATATGCAAAAAAGATATTTCCAAAGTTAATATTTACAAGGTAAATGTATAAATTGAAAATTTATATAAAAAACTTTTTTACTATTTATTTTAATGAAACTAAAAATTAAGGAATTTTTACTCGGTAAAAAATTATCTTTAAAAATAATAATAACTAATTTGACGATCTCCCAACGAAATCCCTGGCATATGGAGGAGCAATATTATGAAATATAAATGGCAAGTACTAATTTTATCTGATGTAGATAAGATACAAATCTCACACCTGATCAAAAAAATATACTACAGTGAGAGTACGAAGTGTTCGTACACTTTTTAAAATGGAATAACTTTATACGTAATTGTACCAAACAACCTGATCTTTTGTAATTAATTAGAAGCATCGATTTATGAAATGATATGCAAAAAAGATTTTACAACAAATTAATATTTACAAGGTAAATATATAGATTGAAAATGTACATAAAATATTTGTTTACTATTTACATTAATGAAGCTGAAAATTAAGGGATTTTTATTCGGTAAAAAATTATCTTTACAAATACTAATTTGCCCAAGCATTTGAGCAAGTTGCCCATAGGTTAATACGAATTGTTGTCGATTTTAGGTTTCTCGACGGTGAAAAATTAGATGGGTTTAAGAAACGAGGAGAGGATTAGATAAGACAGTTCGTTATTGAAAGCGTTTAAATACACGTTATTCCGTGAGATTCTGAAGACGCTTCACGCTCAATACCGAGTCTGAAAAATAGCTTGCGTCGTTTACGGCGCTATCTCTTGATTCCTCTTTCTGTTTTGGTCTCTCCGTCTCTCTTGGTCTGTTTCTCTGGTCGCTCGGTAAATAAGACGCGTGCTGTATCTACGCGTATCAAGTGCACATGTGTAGGATAAATAAGCGAAATCGTGTTGCACGTACTGCGACAATGGCCGAGTATTGGTGACCACACATCCGAGGCAGGGATCCGACAAATATAGATACTCGGGATGACAGTGTGCGCGGAACCACTCGCACACCAGGTAAAATAGCGTAGGAAAGGAGGTGAAGGGGACAGACCGATGGTGGAGGAAATAGCGTGGACAGATTCCATTTGTGCTGAACGGAATCACCGGATTTTAAGTAGACGTTGCTTCGCCACCGACCGAAAATTCATTCTCGTTCAGCCCCGTATGGTCGAAAATGCCACAAGCCTCTCGTCAATTCCTCTAGAAAGAGAAAGTGGTGTTTGCATTGCGATTTTCTCGACGTACACAAACCAAGGTAACTGTACCGATTACTGCGGCACCATGCTGGAATGGTAACTCCATACCCGTCAATAATATTACATTTTTTTGATTTTTCAATTCAAATCGCATCGAGTCCGAAGGGATAGTAGTGGAAGTTTACTCTCTTGGTCCCTTCGAATCTTTCGGCGGTTATTTCAAATTACAACGGACCCGAAATACTCGAAAATGCGGACCGGCCTTAACATTTGGAAGTTTATTCTCTCGAATCCTTCGAATCTCCCGGTGGTTATTTCAAAATTTTATAACGGGCCCGAATTACTCGAAAATACGGCTCGAAATACTCGAAAATGCGGACCGGCCTTAACATTCGACAGTTTCTCTCTCGGTCCCTTCGAATCTCCGGCGGTTATTTCAAAATTTCATAACGGACCCAAAATACTCGACAATGCGGACCGGCCTTAACATTGTCGCGCGTACTCGCGCGCAGGGAGTTACATTATTTGTATTAGCCATAAGCGTGGCGGCGATCGTCGTTGCGAAAGGTCGAATAAAGTCTGTTGACGAAATCGCGACGACGTTGTTTGCATAAACAAAAGTCATCAGCGCTGGTGGTAACTTTCGATACTTACGGAGAGGCTCGCCCAATGAAAATTCCTGCTGATATTTCCGAACGCGACAGCAAGTAAAGTCTTGCATGGAAACGCTACGCGATTACGTAGTTACCGTGCACACTTCACTGTCGCGCGCACGACGGGAATACACGCGGAGAGCACCAGCACAATTTCTGGAATCTCTCGCGCTTCCGTGTGCTGCTTCAGAGAGAACAGAAAGAGAGAGAAAGAGCGAGAGAGAGAGAGAGAGAGAGAGAGAGACTTGGTGAACACGCGCGAGACACATGCCCCTCCGCGACGGCGGCGTTCGTCTCGCATTGCCGGGCATACGGGCCACGTTCTGTTTTCTTGCGCATAGTCGCAACACCACCGATCATTCCCTAGGAATAAGGTCGTACGCAAGATCGTGCCAAGAAACACTACCCAAGAAAACCGACCACCGTTATTTGCGAGCGTTCACTTCGATCCTATCTCTCGGGGGAGCCGAAACTCTCTCGCGTTATCAATGTCAATAATTACTCAGATGTAGCGAATAATGTCTTTCGCGGTTGCAAGGAACAACGCGGCGTGTTACAATTTCAGAAAGTTTCGTTTTATGCATTCGTCGAGCTTTATCGTAAACAAAATCATAAAATGTAAGCAGTGGCGCGTTATGACTAGTTGGAGCCCCTCGGCAAAATAGACTTTCAGGGCCCCTTCGAAATTTTTTATGGGGTAAACGTAGAATTTAAATCTTGGATATTGGTTTGTCACTTTATCGTTAAAAAATCATGAAGTATAAGCAACGGCGCGTTACGAATTATTGGGGCCCCTGGGCAAAATAGAATTTCGGGGCCCCTTCGAGATTTTTTATAAGGTAAACGTAGAATTTAGATCTTGGATATTGGTTTGTCACTTTATCGTAAAAAAATCATGAAATATATGCAACGGCGCGTTATGAATTATTGGGGCCCCTGGGCAAAATAGAATTTTGGGGCCCCTTTGAAATTTTTTATGGGAAAAACGTAGAATTTGGATCTTGGATCTTGGTTTATGTTCGGGGCCCCCTTTTGCTTTGGGCCCCGGGCATTTGTCCGAGTTGCCCATAGGGCATTACGCCACTGAATATAAGTGTAAAAGAAGTCGTGACAAGAAATTTGTAAGGCTGAATGAAACAATGCTTTAACCGATGTTCTACGTCAAAGAACTGATACTTTACGGGGGTAAACTCGTACAATTATAAAAAAGTTATTCTATTTTAAAAAGTGTACCAACACTTTGTACACCCACTGTATATATTCCAAGGTGATCGTATAGCTATTTTCATAAATCTGCGACAGCAACATCCTGCCGAATAATGCAAATTACACCGTTTTGTCGATCGTAGATATTTAACAGAAATTATGCGATAATTTCGGCGCACAGGTTCGATCAATAATTAAAACAGAGCAATTTTGCAATTTAAAAAATTCTCGACGTTTCGATCCAGATATGGACCATTTTCGGGAAAAGAATTGCGCCTGTAAAATAATATATACTGTACTGTATGTTAAACACAGTTGTCTTAATAACTGATAGAACCTGTGCGCCGAAATCATCGCACAATTTCCAATACAAATTACGCCTCGTAACCGTAAAAATGCGAATGTCGAGGACCACTGCGGCCTAGTTCGATCTTTTATCTAGCGCTCTTCGCTCGTCGAAGCCCCCCGTCCCTCCATTACGAAGAAACGAGAGAAAGCGCGTGTCCCGCAACCCTACAACCGTAGAAACGAGTCTACCCGATAAATATTTTCAAATTCTCGCGTGCATCGTTTTTCCTTACAACCACACGGCTATCACGGCCGAGGAATCAAACGTAAGCGTGAAAGCTTTGGCGGAGACGGGTAGAGGGAGCTGGTGGCAGTTGTCAACGGCGTACGTGAACGGAAGGCTGGTCGATATGGGGAGAAAGAATACTCGCGAAACGTCGATCTGTCTAGTGAAGCACGGTGTTATTATGGTCGTGGTACGTACTCCCGTGAACCGTCGTCCTTTCCGTTCCTCTTCCCCTTCGAGCAGTCGAACGATACACTGAAAGTACGATGACAGTTCCGCTGACAATAATGGCAGATGCGCGCACCACGGATTGGTTCTCGTCACGCGGGTAAAGGGTAAAAATCAGCTTTGTACACGTGTGCGCTGGATGGTTGTGTTCCGTTCACATACACGCGAATTAAATCCCGTCGACGGTACACTTTTGTCGGTGTGACTCTTGTCGCTGTGCGTCTGTGTGCATGTGTTGGTGCGAGCGAGTGTTGGCTGTCGCCGAGTAGTTGTCTGTATCGTGTGTGTGTGGATGTGCGTGAACGTGTACACGTATCGGTTGAGAGTGGTAGCCGTACAAAAACGTCGTAACAAGACGGCGCGTGGACGGTCGCGGCTGAACTGATCGTGGGGGTCGAGCTACAGGTGTCATCAGACGGCGGCTGCTCCACCCCTCTGCCCCCACCCCTGGATCCCTCACCCGCCCTCAATCCCCACTACCCACAAACCGTACTTTCACGCACACCGCACGGAACACGAGCAACCCGAGGAGACGCGTGCGCAAACGAGCCGGCTTCCTCTGTAATCATGCAATATCATTCGGTCTATTCGCGGCGCCTATGAACCCCGAACGAACGCGGCACGTGCTTTGCATCGTCGGAAAATGATATCGAGCACACTTCAACTTTTTTTCTTAACGAAACAGTAAATTTCACATCGCCGATCCGAATGAATTTCTTCTTGCTTTTTCTTTTTGAACAGGTTAGGACCTGATGTTATAACTACGGATTTTTAATTTTAAGTTTCCTCAAGCATCGAAGCTTCCACAGTTTTTAATTATTGTATTGTAAATTCATCGGTGATAGATTTAGCTGCGGCTATCTCAATTTTAATTAAGCAAAATTTCAAACAACGCTAATTTTTTAAACCGTATTTATAGTTGCATCTATCGAAGCTCTCCAGTCTTTCTGGTTTATATGGAGACGGTAGAAACCTATGTGGTCATAATTGATGACCGATTGTGGGATACGGATTACACGATTTTTGTGGCTGGATTGTAGAGTTTGTATACGGTTACTGTAAAAATAATTTGAGGGTGATTTAAACAGTTTCTGGAGTTTCTTGATTTTGAGACAGATGTTTTTGACAATTTCGATGTTTGTCCACTGTCAGAGTGGATGTCCCATGTGTAGGATGCTGGTTACACGATTACCGTGGACATCTTTTGTGACTGAAAGGTAGACTTTATATCGATTTTGTGTGATTCAAAGCAGGAGAGAAATTGAACGAATTTGTATACTCCCGTCCGTAAATCACCGGGCACTCAATGTATTGTTTCAGTTTGATTAGATATAGCTACTGTACGATAATATTCGAATACAAAATTGAATATATATGCATATACTATTTGAATAATTGTTAGAAGCGAACAATTATCCCACTTAAATTTGAAAAATTAGATAGTATAAGAATAATAAGCAAAATTTAGAATTTACACGTTCTCTAAATGAAAGAAAAAATTAATTAGTATCATTTTCATTTCATCCTTTAGCAACAAAAAATTGTCTTTGTTATAATTTGAATTATGATGAAATATAATTAATTTATATCGAATACTCAAGTTATATATTTATTGTTGTCGATGAAAAGAAACGTCGACAAGTTTGAATATTCTTCTTTTGATAAAAAGCTCTTCCAACGAGGGATCCGATGTTTGTCAACTGTCGTAATAACTGTCCTCGTGTAGAATACAGGTTGCACGATTACGGTGGACATCTGTTGTGACTGGACTGCAGACTTGACGCATTTAAAATAAAAATGATTTACTTAATTGATTATCAAAATTGCTAAATTAAGGAAGAAGCTCGAACATACTTAGAACATAGCTTTCTTGTTTCAGAATATAAATAATAGTTGTGGGACTTCTTATGCTACTTATTGCTACTTAAAATAAACTGCAGCCTTCTCGTAATTCACCAGCGACGCTAATTCGTTTCCGAGGGATATAGAACAGGCACGGCAAGTATGATAATAATCTTTGTATTAATATATGCTTAATAGTATATAAAATATAGTAATTTTTATGTCTACATTGTTACGAGAGGATGTTGCGCCTCGCATTTCTATCGTTATATAATCTAACTTCTATTAAAACAAAGGATAACCCAGTGAATGTTAAAAAACAATATTCCGTTTTTATACAATTTTTAAAAGGTACAGTGGGTGTCTAAAACTTAATATAATATATAATATATATGTATATATATATATATATCTAGATAATATTAGACGAATACGAAAGAAAAAGAAAATTCAAGATATCTATCGGGTGTTCGAAAAACATTTAGACAAAATAATCGTAACAGGGCAAAAGTTCGTGTATGAGAAAAAAAGAAAGTACATTCACGAGCCGCACACACACCATTAAGTATCGATGTTCGTAATTCAAATAGATATTTATTCAAAAACCAGTGTATTTCATGACAAAACATGTAATCATGACGTATTTCTCACTCACGCGATCGCACTCACACGGAATTCCTCCCTCTCTGTGATTTATACACTTTATTCTAGCTATATGTATATATATATATTTATATATAATTTTTTTCTTTATGTTTTGCTGTAGAATATTTAATATTTTCTATTTCCATCATTTTTCTTCTTGACCTCGTAGATGCACAATGTATCATTGTAACATTAAAACTATATCGATAATCTAATTACATATACAGTACGTGATATGGGCGCCTAGCCACTGTTACAGCTAAGTGTCGCGCGGCGGACCGCGCGGCCGAAAATCCGTTGAAACGGGCGAGCGTCACGAGTTTCCCCGTTTATATATGAACCAGGAAAGAAAGAGTTCGACGAGGAGAGAGAGAGAGAGAGAGTTGATGATTGAATTGAAGGATTCTTCGTCACAGAATTCTAGAAAAATATTTACCGGTCCCCGAGGGGCGAGGAAGACCCGCAAGCGAACATTGTTGAGGATCGAGAGGGACAGACATCCTCGTCGATCTCTCGTCCCTAGTCGAGGGAAACTCGCCTGATCGTCTCGTGTTTTCGTATTCGAGTCTGCGAAACAACAAACTCTTAACCTTTCGGGCTCGCTCTCGACTTCGTCGCGTATCTGCTCGTGAGAGTCTTCAGCGACTTTACGGAAACGGAATATCGCCGGTTTTCTCTCACTCACCCTCACCAGTGTCGGATTAAACCAGCGCGGGGCCCGTAGCCAATGTTACCAGGGGGCCCTAGGTTTCGTATGATAATCGAATAAAACACAACGTTTACTCTAAGGTGAGGTCACTTACACGATCTTGTTCCATCATGCGGCTCGCGACGAGTCGATACCTCGTTGCAAACGAATGACCTTTTTTTACAAAATTTTGACGTAGGGCCCGTAGCGTTTGCTACTTCTGCTACGGGGCTTAATCCGGCACTGACCCTCGCAACAATAAAGGTTTTTGTTCCCCCCTGTTTTCTTATTCCCTGTTTACCGTGGTCGTAACGTGCACACGAGAGAGAGAGCAGAGCAACGTTCATATCGTCCATGTTCGTTTTTCAGAACATGCGACGCCAGCAGCAGTCGTTGAGAGTCGGTAGAAAAATCTGGTTTGTAAAAAAATCGGTTTTCCTGCTCGCGCCGTGTGAGAAAATACAGTGTCGCGTGGATCGAGTGTACTGGTCGGTTTTTCTCGTTAACTAGACAACACCCCCATACCGTCTCGTTTGATTCAAACTTCTGCGAGTGGCGATTGAATCTCAATGAATCATAGTAATGATTACACTGCCGATCTTTATGCATTCACAACGAAATTGAGTAGGTGAAATTCGAAATTGTTAAAGAAATTTCAAAATTAAAGATGTCGATACATGACTTTTTCAATGTTCAAGTCATTAAGGAGGTAGACTTGCTTTTCTAGGATTGCAAGGGTGCGGAATGCGCCTTCTCATTTCTCAATAATACAGGGGTTTTTCAATGATCAAAAATATTGGATAGAAGATCGATCGCCCTCAAAAGTACTACTGTTTCGTTTACGAAGCGTAATTTGCATTTTTCGGAAGCATAACGCTACGCATGTAGCTATTTTCATAAAGCTGCGACAGAGGCCCAGTGTACCGACTCTTGAGAGCGATCGCAAGAGTGCGGGATTTGCGTTCTTATTTCTCGATAATACAAAAATGGGACTTTTGAGTAGTCAAAAACGCTAGATTAATGATCGATCTAGGGCTCTTTCGCCCTCAGAAGTCCTATTTTTTCGTTTAAGAGACATACAACTCGAAAGCATACAACTGCGCATGTAGCTATTTTTATAGCTACATCCTGGCGAATAATACAAATTACTCCTCGTAAACAAAAGAGTACGACTTTTCAGGGCGTTAGCGTCCTAGATTGATCTTTTATCTGGCGTTTCCGACTATTGAAAAACCCCATCGCGTGCATCACCGAGGAATGAGAATGCGCATCCCGCACCCCTTGTAATTCTAGAGGCGAGTCTACTCCCTGAAGGGAAGAAAATACAAATTTGATTTAGTTTCTGTTTCGTGCAATCAATGTAGACGATGTTTATCTCGCATAAAGATCCGCAGTCTAGTAATGATAATATAATAGAAGGGACACGCTCTGTGGGTCCGAAAGCCTCTATACATAGCAACGTACGTATATATTTGTATATATTAATTAATGCTCGATATTCCGTTATTTTTTTCCTCCACTTCCTTCGTGTTACAACCGAGACTGAATTCGGCGATTTCCTCGGCTAATCGATTAGGAGCCACGTCGTTCATAACAGAAAGCCGAAAAGACGCCCTTAAGCACGATTCTAATTGCTAATGCAGAACGAAACGGTGGCGACGTTCCGTCGGAAACGTTGCTGGTCGCATAACTTGAACACAGAAATACTTTCGTACGTTTTTGAGTGAGTCTTCGAGAGAACGCATTAGGTTGTAACAGCTAAAATTTACTTAAAAATTCTTAGAGAAACTACGTCAGAGGTGACGGAAATTAAAACGACCGTATAAAAACATCGACCAATGGCTAGAGGTGAACAGGACAAACTCAAAAACGTTGTTCTTCTCTTCGTTACTCGATCGAGCGAACGCTTCCGAACGCTACTGCCAGAAATGAATCTTCTCTTTTTTTTACAATTTCGAAAACCATGTTTCGCTGAATTATAGTGGTGCGCGAGAACCCGAAAATGCCAGTAGAGACGAGAATTTTTTTGGAGATCGAGAAAAGTTCTCGGATATGTTTGAGATTCTCGAAAATTTCAGGGTTTTCGGTACTCGATTACCATTACTATATAATACCTTAGGGTATTTATAATTATTATAACACCTCGCTTTAACCCTTGTACGCTCCTCAAAAATAGCTGCATAAAAGAGACTAGGATAACAATTCGCCCATTTTTATTTTACACGTTAGATCAACAAATTATGTTTCATTTATAGCGTCACATTTTAAAGAAATACATCTCATGACGTAGACATACAAGGATGCATAATTTTACAGTATGTGAAAATATTGAATGGGTGAATTTTCACCTTGAGGGTTAAAATCAATCGTGGTGTGAGATTTTTGATATTTCAGGCGTTTCCAAAAAACCACATAAATTTCGTTCATTGAATCTTCGAATCCTGATAATTTCGAGAATTCCGAAACCTTCGAGAACCCGACCTGACTCATCGAGGTCCCTACATTTCCGGGTTCTCGCATGCCGCTATTAATTTATGATTGCACCAACGAAGAGTATAATATACCCCCATCGTTCCCTTTTCCCTAATGATAGTTTTTCTACGCATGGTCTCGTCGTGTGTATAAAAAATTCATTGTATCGTATCAATCACAAGCAACGAAATCAATCAGCCCGCTCGCTGAAGCGAGCAAAGAAGAACCTAGGGAAAAGGAAAGCCTTGCTTCGAACGGGTATCGTAAGGCACATTTTCGACACGTCCCAAGTCTCTCGTGTTTGTTCCAAGCGAGGGGTGCGTCCTACGGGATCGAAGTCGGGATGCGATTCGAGAGATCGGTTTTACCATAACCCACGCAGTTCTCGAGAAAAGTAGTCGCCAAGTGTTATCAAAGAAAAAAAAGAAAAAGGAAAACCCAAAAAAAAAGAAAATAATATCATGAAGTAATGAAACCTTCTTTTGCAAAAAAATCGTGTAAAAAAGACCGTACAAGTTTCGTTTATACATTCATTAATCAACCATGTGTTCGCGTGCGTGAATGCATCTGTGTATGTATGCATATATGTGTGTGTGTGTGTGAATGTAGTGTACAATATTTGAACGCGTTCCGGTATCGTTGAATTCGTTTCTGGTTCCTTTCAGCGACAACCGAACGTATTGTTCCGACGACAATCTCGTGGCGATCAACATTGAAATCGTTGAAACGATATTGTTTGCGTGCCCGACCGAAGTGACCCGCTACTTCTCGGCAAATAGCGCACTACTCTTCTCTGGTAGCGACGGGAAACAACGTTTAGATATTGCAATAAATATGGTATAGCGAAAGCTCGACGATGCATGCTCCGTTAGAACCTGGCTCTGATGTAAACAGCGGAGGCATCGTGTTCGCCGTAACCAAGGCGTTTAGCGTGCTTGTAGACCTCGTTCGCTGCCGCAGCCAATGGTAGAGGCTGCTCCAGTTGGTCGCCGATACCTAAAGAGAGTCTTAAGTCTTTTTGCATATGCTGTAATGGTAGCTGCGTTGGGAATCCGCCCTCGATGATAGCTGAAAAACAAGAAAACGTTGTACAAATTGGTCCAACAACAACCAGGGCAACGCACTGGATGGCGGATCAGATGTGGCTGCTTTTCCTCTTCGCCTGCTCGGCGAGTTAATCCCCGCAACGTCCTTAGTTTCGACTCTTTCTTCAGCACGAGTTTCGCGTCTCACGACGCTGCACCGAAGGAAAAATCGGAGTGGACGTGGCGAGGGGACTAACAGCCACATCTTTTTCGCAAGCCACCGTTGCTGAGGTCGTCTTAGACCATATACAGGGTGCATCTCCTAACTGACGACCTCAAATAACTCGTAAGGTATTCGTTGAACGAAAAAATGTTTCAAACAAAAGTTGCATGGTATCTATCTTCCTGGCGTCTCACCCTGTATGTGGTCTAAGGAGGTCGTAGCCTATCCCAACGACTAACGCAGTGCAATATAAATGGCGCAGTACCTTTCCCTTTGTCAAGAATCGCAGGACAGGCCAATGATGTCAACTCCAACACCTCCAACACGTCTTTCTGTTGTAGTC
Organism: Lasioglossum villosulum; assembly: GCA_963971365.1. Taxonomy (NCBI): domain Eukaryota; kingdom Metazoa; phylum Arthropoda; class Insecta; order Hymenoptera; family Halictidae; genus Lasioglossum; species Lasioglossum villosulum. The sequence continues at coordinate 47,158,177 of OZ020496.1, read as the reverse complement.
CAGCGCGATCCGCCAGCGCCATGCTCTCAGCTAAACCGGCCAGGGTTACCCCCGCCATTAACTGGAGCACGAGGTTCATTTTGGAAGCGTTGCCCACCTTGCCAAGGTAGAAACTATTCTTTCCCATCGCCTCAAAACAAGACTGACACTCGTCGAACAACGTTCTATTCCCGGCTGCGAGGATCACCAATGTACCCTCTTGTGCCTGTGTTTTGCTACCCTGTACTTGCGCCTCCAGATAACGACCTCCCTTCGCTGTTATCGCCTCGGCAATATCCTGCGACGTTTCCGCGTCTATTCCGGTCATCTCCACGTACCCCTTCTCGGGGGAGATTTCTGTTAGCACCCCGCAGTTTCCGAACACCATCTGAAAATGTTGATTGGTTTTTAATCTTCCTATCGTCGCTTTGATTAGTTTAAACATACGTAAAATCGAAGAAGGAAAGTACTCACGTCTTTGGCAGCTTGAGGATCAGCCACGCAAGAGAATGTAATGTCTGCTGCCAATACAACATCCGATGGCGTTAAACCCTGTTTTGCCCCTGCTTTCACGAAATCCGCACACTGGAAATGAAAAGCGAACAGTTACTTAGTTGGTCGACTTCGTGGCTTGTCTATAATACAAATAGTATGATTATAACGAAGTACGATAGCAACGTACATTCATCCTTTACATTTATTTATCTTAATTGTTCATCTGTCTTCAAATAGGTCCTCTTTTAAATGCATCGATTAGCTTCATAGAAAAATACATATATCTATGTAACGTAAATTTACTTCGTTTAATGATAACAATGAGAAATATTCAATCTTCTTTTCTGTACTTTCTTTCAGTATTCAAAAAAGAAATCGCCCATTACGCGTCCAACTACAAAAAAATGTACCATCAGAATGTGCCCCTCTCAAAAACCATTACGTTTCATGTGAAACGTTGTTTACTATGCGTAATAATAATGACGTAAATCTAGATAGCAAAATGTGGCGACCCACCCTGTATAATAGATAAATTAAGACGAAATGAACATAATATGTAAGAAATTAGTATAACATCAATATAGGTATAAGGACAGTTTTGTATTGGGCAAATAAAGCCTAGACTCTACAACGCCATCTTTATGTACTACTTATAAAGAGGAGAATAAACCATAAATTTCAATTTTATATTTTGTCGATAGTTCTCCGCCACTAATTCAAACCGTTTCGCTATCTTTATTTCCCGAAGACCTTCGATCTCATAGATGGCAAACTTGCAGAGCGCTATTGATTCTAGTGATTTAAAACTTCTAAATTTCCCCAGACGATGTCGCTAGCTCCCGCGCGTCCTGGGTAAAATATCCCTAGACAGTTTTATCCACGTGGCGACACCATACGGCGCGAGACGAAAGTATAAACGAGCATTGAAAAATAACGCTACCGATGGATGTCGCCACGTCGCGCAGCAGCCATTTTCGCCGCCATTTTCGTCACGCACGCTGTCCCCTACACGACTACGACGCTTCGCGGCTCGCTTGCCACATCAGCAAACGACGCCATTGCTCTGAAAATATTTATCGCATACTGTCGGAAGGTGTATCCACCTATCAATGGTTCAAAGGACTTGAAGTTGTCCAATGCTATTTACAGTTGCCGCGACGAAATGCGTGCACTTTCAATGACATTCTAGAAGTTTCTATAGGTCCCGATACGATGAAACCGACGATAACACAGCAGGGAGCTGTTGATATACAAACGACTAGACATTTCGCGAGACTCTTACGAATCTATACAAACGATTTTCAAGCTGTACTCGACCGACGTAGACTTTAGACGCTTCAGGAACAACCATTATACCCAATTTCGACGTAACCGTCCAACTAACCGTGTCTATTTTCATTTTCGAGTACGACTCTCGCTCTCCCAGCCACCAGTAAAATCGATACGGCGTTTTGCAAATGTGTAATGGCGTCGTTTGCCCTCCACAGCGTGCGCTCCTCGACATTGCGAACGTTTGGAACCTGTTAAACCTCGAGGACGAATTCACTCGTCAGTCCGGTTCGAATATTTTTTTCTAGAAGACATTCCTCGATCTGGACCGCGTTCATCGCCGACGCAGTAATTTTTCTTTAGCCTATGTGCTAACAGTTTACGATTTATGAGCGTTTGTACAAAATACCGAGCGAAATTATTTCTCTGTTACCAACTGCGTATTTTACCACCCGGATCACAGAGAGAGAGGCATTAACGTAACCAGTGTAACGGTTAGTCAACAAAGCAACGAACGAGACCCCAGTCAACACTCGACGTAGACTGTATTATTGTGTTTTTGGTTGATAAATAAACTTTTATCTTGACTGTAACCCTGCAAAGAGCGATCGTTTTCGTTTCTCTATTTACAGACAAGGTCACGGAAGAAATGTAAACGCGTTCGACTGACAAACAACGGTTAAACGATACACACTACCGGAAACCAATGAAAAAATTGATTCGTCTCCTCTTCCATTGTTCCGTTGCACGTGCGCGAACGGTAATCGAGCAGGAAGTATACACATCGATCATTTATATTCCGGACCTGTATTATTTTGCACGTTCAATTGATTTTGGCAAATCGTACAGGGTACATGCGTGGATTCCTAACCGAGCTGGGGAAAATAGTGTTTGAAATAGTAAATAATCCTATTTATTTGAAAGTGTGTGTACAACTTTGAAAATAAAATATTTTATTTGATGCAGTAATTTTGTGAAAATAGTTTTTTATTTGAAGAATATTTAAAATATTTGTATTTTGTTTTCTTTATTTTCAAGTGTGAATATTATTGATGAAAATAATGGTTCGAATTCAATACATTTATGAGTGTAAATCGTTTTTGAACGATAAGAAGACTATTTGCTCAAGCGGTTTCTCAGAGTATTTTTTTTGTAATATTTGGTCCCCTCTGGGTTTTAAATGCATTTATTCGCCTTCTTTTCCACTCACTATCGTCTAATTTCAATTTCGGTGATGGTTTCCGGAGTATTGTAATAATGCAAAAAGTAAAATATTTTATTTGGTGTGTCAGATTGTTAAAATAGAAATAGTTTATTTTGTGGTTCAGATTGTTCAAACAGAAATATTTCATTTTCGAAATTGCGTACCCTAATATTTATATACAGTCAATTTTACGTTTAATTTCGACTTATCTAACGACTCAGAAAAGTTCAAATCGTATGATCCATTATTGGAAAAGTAGTCGTCTTTTAGTTGTTCCGAAAAACTAAAAACGGCCAATGTTATCGTGTTAATGGAATACCGTGTCGCAAACTATTCCCACCGATATTCAAATTGGAATTTCCTGACCCACATGTTGACCTAACACCGTTTTTTTTTGTGGCGTCGTTTTGCTCATGTTTCGGCGACATGTTTTTGCGCGAACCTTATGTTAACGCACACAATTGAATATGATCCTCGGAGCTTTAATTTCAATTTTAAACTTCGCTGTTTGTTTGCCGTTGAGAATTGTCCTAAATTAAGTGCAGGGTGTTTCAACCGAATTGTATTATTTCATTGCCTGCCGTGTGTTTACTGTTCAGAACGATGTCGTATGAAGAATCGTTCTCGAGGTCATTTTTCAATGAGATTTCAAGGTCATTCATAATCAGTGTATCGGTACCTTGTGTTTTTTCTTAAACATTATTGTAGAACGTGAAAAGACGAATCCAACGATTATCATAACCATACTGTTTCGATCATTCAGTCACGAGATATTCGAGTCTGAAAAGTAACATAATCAATACTTTCAGACACGAATATCTCGATACCGAATGATCGAAACTATATGTTCATGGTAGTCGTTGAATTTGTCTTTTCACGCTCTACAAAAATATCTAAAAATATACACGAAATTTCGCGTAAATAAATACCAATGACCTTGAATTGCTGTTAAAAATTAATTTGAGAAAAGATTCTTTGTACTGTTACATGTACCCCTTGAAGTAGTACAACTTCAACTGTATCAATAAAATGAAAAAATCATATACAATGTAATTATTCTAAGTCAGAAGAAACGTTTAATTTTCAAGTTAAACTAGCTGCGACTGCAAAGGGTTAATCCGAGTAATTTGTTTCGTACAGCCACGATAAAAGAATAAATGGTGTAATAAAAATAACAGTTGGTGACAAGGGCATTATTTATCATTTCTTCTGATACAAATGGTTAGTTTTGCAGTTCTGGACTCATCAAAAGCCTCGTAAATTTAGCTTGGCGAGTAGAACATTGTCCGATGGAGAGAAGAGGATGCAAATTGCTCGAAGGATATGAATCGAATACATTAAGCTTTATGCGCTTTTTATCCGGCCAAAAGGCGAAGGAATGGTCGACGTTATTTAACGTATTCTTTTTTTTTGTAAGGACAGCGACGATAGTTGGCGAGAGCAAATAAATTCGGTGTAAACGGCGACGAGAGTGTGGCACAGAGCGAAGCTGACCTTGAACCAACTTAACCGACTTGTGCGGCTTCCACGAGGGAGGAAACTCAACGGTTTCCAGGGACGAATGTAACCGTATATAACACGGCCGGAATTGCATTCTGTCTGCGTCCAATATGCGTTCCGCTCTTCCGAGAACGTGTAACGCTCGAAAGTGTCGGCTCCACAGTGTTTCGAGTGTCTTCCCTCGGTGTTACTTATGCAATTCTCAGCCCTACCACTCTCTCACGGCCACTTCATCGCGAGCTACCGTGCACCAGGGGCTCACCTTTATGGATATATTAATATTCTATCTGTTGACGAAGCCCTAACTTCCACGCCTTCATTTCGACTACGGATTTCATGCATTTACGGCAGAAATGACCAGGCCGCAATATTAAACAGAAACAATTTTGATTTTGCTCCAGAATCTTCTAATAGATAAAGAACATTTTCATATTGCATAAAGATGTGATACTCAATTCGTTTGAATTTCGGATTTCAGTAGATATTCAATAGATCTCGATCTGCCTTTTACGAATGTATACTACTATAGGGTCAAACAAAGTTCTGTTAGTGTTTAAATATGCTATTGTAGAGAAAGTGTAAAATTAATAATGTCCTGTTAGGGTTCGATCCTCGTCCGAGTTTTTTTTAATGCAATTATAATCTCAAGTTAGAGATTATTTTGCCGAGTTGTTGTTTGTACGTTTTTATTTATATTATTTATTCGCTGTGTAACATTACTTGTTTATAAGAGATTACACATTTAAAAACCCTCGCCTTTTCCTTGTAAGAAACGACTCGACTGAAAGATCTGAGAACGATTGAAGAATGTTTGGCGGGTTTTCGGGAGCTGTAAACGAATGAGCATCGGTAGCCTAGTTTCTAGAGTTAATCCGAGGCATTGCTCAGCGGTGAGGCCGTTAATAAAAACTATTGTATCATTGACACGCAACCGGCTAAACGATTTCTTCAGCCCTAACGATTCGTGTTACGCCGAACCAGGGCTATAACTATGCGGCCAGCATCTAATTGCCTGGATAATTTTCACTCCTCGCCAGACCGGGAACGAGCGGTTGTGCATTTTAGGTAACAACGGTGTGTGCCACGCGTAACCGTACATAGGCAGGAAGCATTCGCTGTTACATGCCGTGCGCCAGCATTTCTAACCCACGTAACACGTGGGCGAATTCACTGAGCACGGCTTCTTGGATTTTACTCGATTCAACTCGCAATTTCATCAACGTTAACCCCCACAGTCCCCTGTCAATTCGTCTTCATTTTTCAGGATGAAAATTTTCGCTGTTCCGTCAACTCTTTGCGAACGAGAGGATTTTCAGAATCTATTTGCACTCTCAACTTTCCTCTATTTTATTTGCAACGTATACCTCGTAATTTCGACTGTCTTATTTATTGTGAGAAATGTAGGTTTTGCTGTCCAAAAAGCTCCACAGTCCCCTGTTCATTCGTCTTCAATTTTCCGGATGAAAATTTTCGCTGTTCCGTCAACCCTTTGCGAACGAGAAGATTTTCAAAATCTATTTGCAATCGGAACTCTCCTTTATTTTATTTGCAACGTATACCTCCTTATTTCGACTGTCTTATTTGTTGTGAGAAATGTAGGTTCTGCAGTCCAGAGTTCACAATTCACAGTTCACTTTTTTACAAATCAATTACCACCCTTTAGTTTTATAAACATACTTTATTTTACAATTGATTAATCAGAAAATTACTACAATGAATATATACTAATTATTTTTGGTAATTATTTTGAAATAAGTACTTGATGTATATTTTGAAATAAGTACCTGATGTACGACTTGATGACCTTCTTAATAATTAATTTACAACTTAGAAACGCTTTATTCGCAAAAGGTTGAATTCGATGTGCAAAAGGGTGAAATTTATTTTGCAAAAGGTTCAATTTCTAGTGTAAAATTTGTATACCGATAGAAAAGACAGACGCCATTACAGTGACGGGAACAAGTTACGTTTAAGAGCGGAGAGTCCTCGGAATTGGCAATTCCCTGTGCACGGAAAGCTTCCAGAAGGCCCTAGCGGCTTCTCGGTAGGTTATGGAATTAAAATTTCATTTTATCGAGCTGCACGAAGCACAAAGCTTTCAAAGATCTTTTTAGCCTTGAAGTTCTATGGCTCGGCTGGAGGTGTGCACGTGGGAATCCCGATTTAGTGTGTCGCCCTTATATGTATTTTCGTGTGTTCCGTTTTCCACGAAAAAAAACTAGGACACCCGCAGAGTATCGTGTGTACACGTGCTGATCGAAAGGAAGACAGGAATTACAGGAAAAGTGTTTCCTGCAGTACATAATCCATTATGAAACAGGGTTAACCCTCTGTTTACCATTAGCTTTTCTGTTATGCTATGTTTTCGACTAGATCTCTTAAAACACTGAATCAGATGCGGGTAGAAAGCGTGCGGGACCTACAGTGGGTGTACAAAGTGTTTGTACACCTTTTAAAATAGAATAACTTTTTTATAATTGTACCAAACGGCCTGATTTTTTATCGTAAATTAGAAAAAATGATCTGCAAAAAAGATTTTACAAAGATTACAATTTACAAGGTTGCATGAAAAAATAAGAAAAGCATTTCTTTTAATTTTTTTATTGGGACCCTCAATGAAAATTTCAAACATATGTTTGTTACATACGTGTTGAAAATTTCATCGAAATCGGTTAACATACAGACGAGCTGCAAGCGGTTAAAAATAGTGAAAATCGTAATTTACCCAATTTTTGATCAGCTTCTGCTTAAAATGCACAGAAATTTTCATCATGGGCCGAAATAGAAAAGTTTTAAAAAATGCTTTTTTTATTTTTGCATGTAACCTCGTAAATGATAATTTTTTGGAAAATCTTTTTAGCATACCATGTCATAAACCAATGTTTCTAATTAATTATAAAAAAGTCAGGTCGTTTGGTGCAATTATAAAAAAGTTATTCCATTTCAAAAAGTGTGCGAACACTTTGTATACCCACTGTATAGATACGGCCCTGATGAACACCAGCCGTTTTCCTGCAGTGAAATGGAGCTATACCCCACGCAGAAGTTAAAAATATTGAATGCTGCTTCGTTCTAGCCTTCGATTCCGAGGAAATTGGCTCCGGAGACTTGTTTGTTACGTTCGTTCGGCAGGTGGAAAAGGTGAACGATAAACAGACACGCTATCCCCAAGGTGCGTCGGCCATCACGCGAGCCATAGAATTCGAATTCGATCTTCCGCTAAATGAAGTTAGCATACCTTTGCCAACTTTAGTCGCTGTTCTGGAAGAACGTTCTTCTCTCTAAACAAACCTATCGCTTATAATCTCGCTTCTGCAAAGACTATTTGTTTGAACAAATTTGTTGAGACTAGTCTCTCTGTTCTCACCAGCACTGGGTTTATTATTTTCGGGTGACTAGAAGTCCTTGTGCGAATGGATTTTTATACGAGTTCTTGAACGGTGTCTTTCTTTGCTGTGCTCACAGTAGAACTGCGAATAACTTGTGAATAACAAAATTGAGCACGTGAAATTCAAAATTGTTGGAAACTTTTTGAAACTGCAGATGTCGATATATGATTTCTTCTCTATTAAAATCATTAAGGACAGAAATGCCATTCAATTTAGCGTCCATTTCATTGAATACGTGAAATCCAAAATGGTTGAAGAATTTTAAAAATTCGTCTATATACGATACATAATTTCTCCTCTATTAAAATCATTACAGGAAGAAGTGATATTCGATATAGTGTCTATTTCATTGAGTGTACGAAATTCAAAATAGTTGAAAAATTTTAAAAATTCAAGTTGTTAATATATGATTTTTGCTGTATTAAAACCATTAAGGGAAGAGGTGACTTTCTATTTCTCAGCAATCAATCAATTTTTATTTCGCAGAAGGATCCGCAGTCTAATAACTGAAAGTTTGTACACAAAGTTGTGTTTTTGGTTGGATTTCCGTGAGAAGTAGTCGATTCTCGGTGTGAGCGCGATCAGAGGGACATCCTATGGCGGTTTCAATGGCAGCGCGAAGGCGCCAGTGCACAAGCTGCAGAAGTGGCGGATGTAGAATGGTGCGGGTCTGGGTTGGGTAGAGGGGCTGAGTATATCGACCTTTTGCGGCCGACGGCGAACGCCGCGGAAACGGTTTAATAATATGAAATTTCTGATCGGCAAGTTCGCGCGATTGTTAAACCCCGTCGAGCAATCAGGAAATGGAACAGTGGCGGGCAAGGGTTGGCCGGACACGGAGGTACCGTGGGAATTCCAGGGGAAAGGCGTAATTTATCGGAATGTGAGAATGACTCCTCTGGAATCCCGAGAGTCCTCGATACATTTCTCAATATCTTACTTGGCTAGGGGTCCTCGTATTTGCTTGTCGCAAATTTCCCATTGCTGTTTAACAATGGAAAAATCAATTTAACAATGTTGTAGCAGGTCTTCAACCAGTCCTCGAAGATCATGATGATTATCAAGAAACTGTCCAGGGTGTCCAAGAGAAAAAGACGATCGATCAGGTTCAAACACGAAAGAATTCTTGGGTAGGTATTAGGGCTGTAACTTTTCTTCGAAGATCGATGATTTTGAAGCTTGGAAACTTCGATTTCTGAAAATTCGAAGGCGATGATAATCAAAATTCCTAATTCCGAACCTCCAATTTTTTCAACTTATCAAAAAATGTGACATGATAAGAATCTCATAAGTTACAAGTTCATACGTTGCGAAGACTATGAAATTTCGAGCACTTGGAAGACTTCGAAGCTTCGAAACTTCGATTTCTAAAAATTCGTAGGCGATGATAATCAAAGTTTCTAATTTCGAACCTTCATTTTTTTCAATTTACTAAAAATCGTGACATGGTAAGAAACCCATAAGTTACAAGTTCATACGTTGCGAAGACTTTGAAGCTTCGGAAAAGTTGCAGGCCTAGTAGCTACAGATCTGCGCCTCTGTAGACGAATAAGTAGATTGCGGTAAAGACTCGACAAGCAAAAGAGACTCTCTACATATATTTCGAAAAATGCTGATTTTCTAGCTAGTATCGATCATTATCGACGGAACTGAGTTCATTTGACCAAAGTGCTGATGCGAACGTTGCCAATAACCAGACGACGATGAAAGCACAGTGGCAAATAGAGTATACAGGTTTCGTAGCACAGTAATTAGCTACTCGCTCACGCTTCATGGAGTACTTATGGCAGACATTCTACCGAAAGCTGTGCCGCAATATAGTTCCCTGGGTTATTTTAAAGTTTGTACGTGCTCCGAACAGCTCCTGAAGTCACGGGCAACGAATTAATCTTGGGTAAACAGCGGCCTTATCCAACCGCGAAATTCTAATCTTCAAGATCATGATTGTATGTGGACAATGAAGAGATAAGACAAGACGCGAAACTGTTCGCGGTCTGTAGTACAAATGAAACTTGTACTTAGTCCTCTTCGCTTTTTACATGTCAGAGCGAATGATAAACATATGAACGATACTTTTGTCAGTACGTTTGCTGACAGACCATGAGTTTGCATTTTGCTTGATAGGTGTCTGCTGTTAATTGAAGTTGTAAGACACAATTGACAATTTCATTGCAGTAATTAGCACATCTTTAATTATCTTATAATTATATGTCATTATCTTCTAATTAGCAAATCAAAATTGTGTACCTCAGTTACAACCAACCTGAGTAAAATAGAGATTCGTGTATTTCTTGATTTGTTAGAAAATATTAGATTACGTACTAAAATGAACCGCACGATAAAAATCGGCTACCTCGATTACAATCAACTGGAGTAAAATAGAAATTGATGTACTTCTTGATTAGGCGACGCGAAAATTTTAGAGAATTTTTTAGTAAAACAGAATGGTACCGGCGAGCATACATTCTCTCGGTCATGAAATCTCGCGTGAGGTGTGTCTTTTATGATCTGCCAATATGCAGTTAATGCAGGAAGATGATTGCCGTATTCAACGAGGGAGGATTAAACGTGGTTTAGCCTGGCAAAAGGTCCGTCAAACTCGTCGCTCCCCCTGTAACTTCCATTTTATTATTCCCTACATCTGACATCGATGGAATTTCTTACTTCTGTTTTTTTCCGCGAGTGCAATCGATGAATATTCGACGAACTCTTGAGATATATTTACAAGAGCCAAGAAAAAATGATGACGCTCTGTGTACCATCGGTCACGTAATTTGTTGACGCGACACGTCAAGAATTTGCATACACGGAAGAAAACGCGAGGGAACGCTTGCTCGCTGCGCAATGCATTCTCTTTTTAATATGTTGCGATCACATTGCGAACGTTCTTGCTAATTTCAAACTCTGTAGACAGATTTTAAGAAAATGGTACCACATTTCTAAAATGCTTTGCATTGAATGTGAGAAGCAGGAATGACAGAAAAATTGATTTCATCGCTTAACGACTTCGCTAAATTTCCTATAATCACGTGAAAGCTGTCTTGAAACCATGTTACATCTGACCAAAAGGATTTCCTATCACGATTCATGGTTCAGCCTGTAGAATATTTCAGTGTACGTGTTCCTTCGAGTAAACAATTAGAATGGAAACGAAGCAGCTTCTCGGAGTGTAAAATGTAAGATCTAACGGTCTGGCGATTTCTGGACAATATTGGCTAAGCAAATAGTGGAAGTGCAGTTCGGCAGACCTTTCCAGACCATCGGCAAGAAACAAATTCGCTTGAACGAACTGGCCAGTGTCGCATAAGCGAAAGCGAGTGATCGAAGGGTGGTTGAACGGTGTGTGAACGTTCTCGGCCGAGTAGACATCGGCCGAGCTCGTTGTACTTGACGTTGTTGGTACGTCCCTGATCTCGTAGTATCTATATGCGTCGGCCTAAAAATATTTCGTTCACGCGACGGTATTAATTCAACCGGTCGAGAGAGCGGGCAACGTCGAACGACTTTTGCAATCGATCGGTCTCGCGCGACGAGCCAGCCTAAACAGACTGACAATCGTTTGTCACGGCTGATCTGGCCGAATTTCAGCATGGCACCGGCACACGCGATTAACATTTAACATTTCTACCGTGGACTGTAGTCGGTCTGAATCAGTATAGTCGGTTATCAAAATTACTCTACTCTACCAGTGACTCTGAAGCTGCAACCTGCAACACACCCTCGGTAACGTAATCCAATAGTTTTACTTAGGATTGTTGTGTAAACAATTTTATAAGATTTTCAAAATTTATAAAATTTCAAAGAGTTTTATAAAATTCCTATCGATGCAGTAGATTATTGAAAATCTTATCAATCGGCTTCCGGTAGATAAAGCGTTAAGGGTGCGTTTATGTTGGGAGCTACAATGATTTTGCTTAGGACTGTTATATAAAAATAAGTTTCATAAGATTCCTTTCGATACAGGAAAATTATTGAATATCTTATCAATCGCCTTCAGGTAGATAAAGCATTAAGGATGCATTTATGTTGGAGCTACAATGACGATTAGAGCGACAAAGAGCGTAGAACATTCTATTGTTTTCTAATGAAAGTGTTTACATCGTAGCAACGATCACAGCGGTGATTACTAGATGACCAGCTAGCTATACGCGCATTGTAAATAGCACTTCCTCTTCGTTGCTATCGTCGTTCTTATCGTCGTAACCTTATAGGTGACGGACTCTGCACATTGAAATATGTCGAGAAAGAAGAATAATATTTTTATATTTGACGGTGCGTTTCCGAGATAATCTTGATTCAAGATTCTGCGAATACGCGTGTTATTATAATGGCAATTGGCTGGGGCGTATGTGCGTGACCTATCGCTAAAACGACGCTTTAATAAGTCCATAGTGTACTGTGTATATAAAAAGAACATTTCAGTTTATTGTACACTTAAATTTAGTCTAATATTATATATATCAATAAGAATCATATTAAGAAATGTGTAATAAAAAATATTGTCTGGACGCGTGTGTGTCGTGTGAGTGAAATAAAGGAGCAAGAGATGAATGAACACGCGTGCCCATAATTATGAAAGTGGCATAAGCCATACATTCCTCGTTTCAAGATATTTACAGAAAGAAATTAACACTAAATGAATTCCATAAAGCGTTGAATCATAAAAATTGCAGTGAATTAATTTATTTTAAAATGAGAAAACCGATATGAAACAGCTGATAATACCTAACCCATACCACTGTCATAATTATGAGTAAATATCAAGAAGAAAGACATCGATCAACAACAACAGGCAGTGATCGCAAGAGATTGTAATTTGTCCAACGTTATTAAATTGTTTACGTCGATACAATTCATGATTGCCCATAATCTTCCCTCCATTTGTCAATTTATTTCAACTTGAAATTTGAACGTTTGTCGATGGAACAATGGAACGATGTTCAGCACCAAGAGTTCGAAAACACCGTGTATCTCGGTCTGTTGAGAAGACCTGTCAGCAGAGAGGGGGACGGATCGCTAAACCATGTTTCATAGCAATGTAACTAGTATAACGAAGAAAGGCTCAAATTAATTAATAAACTCCGTACATTTAACTTCCAGCTTCCAGTGGATGTCTCAATGTTAATAACCAAACCTAATATCAAAGTCTGTCATTACATGTTATCATGTTTTAAGAGCTGCGGCTTTAAAGTCTAGTGTTTGGACTATGCCGTTTCTACCATTCATATGTCTTTATTATAATATTTATTATCTTCGGTATCCTATTCTGTTTTGTAATTTTCATATTCTGTACTGTATGTATTGTAATTATGTTGAAATAAATCTCATACGAGATGTTCTACAATAAAAAGAAGACCTGTCAGCGTACAGGGTGAGTCTTTCGAATAATATACCGCTTTTACCATTCGTGCATCTTTATTATTATATTTATGTATCTTCAGTATCTTATTCTGTTTTGTAATTTTTATATTCTGTATTGTAATTATGTTGAAATAAATCTCATGCGAGATTTTCTACAATAAAAAAAGACCTGTCAGCGTAAAGGGTGAGCCTTTCGAGAAATATCGAGGCTTCGGTTGCCGGCAAAGGCCAAGGCGACGAAGGACAAAAGCGAAGCGAAGGATCAGAGAGGCAACGTAACGCGCGCGCGCGGACCGGCCCGGGCTTGCGCTGTTCCCTCGCGACACGTATAAATAAAGAGAGTTCGGATAGTAGTTCGGGCGCAGGGTTGCCGGATCTCGGCAATATTGATCCACGAAGCGGAGACACGCTCGGTGGCCGGGGGTCACGCGCGTCGACGTGGCAACACCGCCTCGTTCCCAGCTGATCGAGCTCTACTCACGTCTGCCCGCGACGCTCGACCGTGTCCTCTCCGTCTCGCCGCCTGGTTTCTTTGCTCTCTCTCCACTCCCTCCCCCACGGAATGGAGGGATACCCTCTCCTTTCTCTCCATGCCTCTCTCACCCTCTCTCTCTCTCTCCGTTTCTTTCTTCTCCGCTGGCAACTGGCAACCGACGCTTTTATCGGGTCGCTGCGAACCGCAGAGGCCTTTCCTTTCTTACATCGTTGGTTCCGTTTCGCCTCGAATACGAGAACACGTTTCCTTCCAGCCAGCTCGCGAACATTACGTAATCAAGAAAGGCGTTTCGCGAACCGACGAGTCGCGTTCCCTTTCGAACGGACTCGGGATTCGCTGATTCGACGAGCTATGATCATTCCTTCAAGAAAATACATTGTAATTTTTGTAGCTTTGGAGCTCTTTTGGATCTGTAGAATATCGCTTTGGAATGCTAGCAACATCCTCAGGGGTTATCGTGAGGTAGTTGGGACTTGGGATTACAGGCTGGAGCTTTTTTGAATGCGTATAATATTGCTATGGGGTGTTGGCAACATTCTCAGGTCTGTGGTGAGTTACTTGGGACTTGGGATTCGAGACTAGAGCTTTTTTTAGATCTATTGAAATTTGCTATGGGGTGCTGGCAACATTCTCAGGTATACGATGAGTTAGTTTCTTTTTGTACGCAATGGTTTTGCGATTTATCCCGAGTCATGTACACGCGTTTTCTTCGCAATCACGCAAGGAAAATAATGTAAATAAAATGTTGAACTGAAAAAAACGGGAACAGACGTTCCATTCGACTGGTCTAGTTCCACTTAGCGACCCGACGAAAGCAGGAAACCCGAAAGGGAAACGGACACGGGATTATTGACGAACAGGTGTTTCGTAACAGCGTGTCCCGATAAGTGGAGCGCGCAGGAAGACGGCGAATCCCTGCAAAAGAAACGCCCTAAGGAGATTGATAGCGTTTCATGGAGCTCGAGGCAAATTGCATTTAATCGTGCCGGGTGCTTGAAACACACAGCGACGGTGCACGGTCACACATACACGCGCGGGAATTGTGTGTTGCGATGCGTTTCTATGAAAGAAATATCGATCCACGATGGAAGGAGAGAAAGAGGCGGCTTCCTTCCGCATAATTGAGGAATTTGCAATTCCGAGTTGTGAGTGCACGGCTCCATTGACATCCTCGAGGATTTCTGTCTTCTCGTGCCGGTGCACATTGTTTTTTCATCGGCAAACATTTCTAAAGATACCTTGCTCTCGGATTACGTAACCCGCCGTCCGGCGCACAGGGTTTTCAGGAAAGTCCCGAGACGCGCGACGCGAACAGAGAAAAAGGGGTGGGCGAAACGTTTCAAAGGACGTTCTTTCGTCCTCCAAAGCGAATCGGCCAGCATACGTCCATCGGCTATTTTTTCGCGAGCGACCCCAATTAGTTCCTGCAATGTGTCCTGGGCACCAGGGGACGGGATGGTGTATTTTGGAGCTGTATTTTTAACCCTAGATTACTATGTCTGGGAGCAACGTTGGCGAGCGGTCGTGGAAATCACGAGTTACGAACCGACGAATTCTTTTCGAACCCTGTCTTTATTATTGATACGAAGTGTTCCATTTGAAAATTTCACACGCGTAAATCGATTTTTAAGACACGCCATCGGTATGAAAAGTGCTTAACGATGATGAATATGAAATACTTCGTATGTGACACGATTAGAGTGTTCATTGTTTATTCTGTTTAGAATGCAGAAGGATAATTGTAATCGATGTAGAGGATCTAATTCTTTTTCAACGAGGGATAAACATATTTTGTGGGATGTCGCAAGTGTTCCAATTTCATATTTCGTTGAATAGGTAGTAGAAAAGATAACGCTCGCAATCAGAACATCCTCGCGAGGAGCGCGATCGATGCCTGGCTCGCAGCCTTTGGAGTGTTTCTAGGTGTCCTGCGGAACAACCTACCGAATCACCGGCCGATTATGCGCCTTTTTTCACCCCGTGAAGAGAGGAGGCGATAGAAAGGGACGGGAAGTGGCTAGTCTGGCAGACATAATGGATTTAGAGGAGGAAACCGGATGGTCCTGCCCCTTAGACTGCTCCCCTTGGCCATGACCCGCACCGGTGCAGCCGGAGAAAGGGGGAAAATTGAGTTTTCGTAGCCTTCGCGAGCTACTACCTACGGAGAGAAGTTCGCCGATCAAGGTCGAATCCAATCTCGTTAGAGCCTCGAGCGGATTTCGAGTTCGCGGAGTCCGAAACACACGCGGGAAAGTAGCCTAATTGAGATCGACTCGGTCGACTCGGCCTGGTATGCAATCTGTGGCTCTGTAAATATTCCTACACCTTTTAAAAACGAATAACTTCTTCGAAATTCCATCCAACAGCTTCAGCTTTCTCGAGACGAAGGATCAGTTCACTTGCTAATGTGTAAATAATTTTTTTCTAATTTGTACAAACATTTTGTACATGTACAGAGACTCCTGTTAATATTTAGATCCTCCAAAAAACTGATAACTTTTTAAATATTGGACTATATAATATGAACTTTATTGTGAAGCTACAGCAATTAGTTTACTACAGGACGCGAAAAGTAATTTTTCCAGAATTTGCAATTGGTCGGGATTGTAGAGAAAATACTAAAAGTACAATTTACAATATTGAAAATGTAAAAAATACAATTCGCAGATCTGTGTTAATTTTATGTGTATCGTGGAAGTTCCATTGAAATCGAATGACAAGAAAAAAGTCGGCAGACATTGAAAGTCAAGCTGTCGGGTCCAATATTGAAAAAGTTGTTCGTCGTTTGACGAATACTTGTACAATTATTACAGTTGATGAATGAACATTTTATTTTGCGCAAACCAACGATTCTACATTAATTACAAGATACAGGAGCGATATGGTAGTAGGTACATCATTTGTTTAACTTGCGGAGCATAAAGTGGTGACGTCTAAAAGTCCAACGGACGATCAATCGCGTTAATTCGATCACGGGCCCGTAATTCGATCAGCCATTTGGCAAACTAGCTCTGCCCGAAGCGTTCGATAAAACACGATAACGCCGGCTGGATATTTTGCAACGTTGTTAGATCCGGTTTGCGGTTGCGACGCGAAATTCACCGTCGGTTACAGAAAAGAATACGCGAAGGCGAGGGGCTCGAAGGTTCGAGAAACCCGAAGTGGCTTTATCAAGCGTGTCTGTATGCGCAACTGGAGAATATCATAGAAACTGTACTAACACCTGTTCGTTATCGCACGGATCCGAGAGAACTAATCCTACTGTACTCCGAAACGAAACGTTGCTGTTCGTTAGCTTTTTAACAGCTCCAGCTCTTGTCACGGTCGTCTTCGAAATACTTGTATATGGTCGACACGTCCTTGCCACTCATGGATAATTCATGATCATCTATCTATTGGAGATATCAAGCCACTCCGCGATCTGTTTTTATCCTGCTCTGTGATCTCTAGATTCGTTTAAACAATTCACTTTTTTATTCGTTTCATCTCATCAAATCCGACACGCTTCAAGTTCCATAAAATTGTAAAGTAATTCTCCGAGGAATATGAAAATTTTATTCGCATCAAGTGAAACTGTTTTATTCATCCTGTGAAATAAGATTACAAGTCTCAAGAGTTCTCGGTAATAAACGAAATAAACAATACAATTGTAAAGATAGGATTGAAGGCTGAACAATGGCATTTTGAAAGGAGTATTGCATTTTTATAGAACGCATTATTGTCCTGTCATTCTACACGAGATTCAGATGCATGATTCATCTGGCATGCCATTTTGAAATCGGCGGAATGTAATCGTTTGTCTTTCGAAAGTGACCACGTTTTCCTGCGTATGAAAACCGAGTAGGTTGCTTTATAAATTTGTTCGGTGAAAAACGTGTGTTTCAAGGTTCGCCAAGCTTCGAATTTTATTGAATTTATTAGACCTCTGAGAAATTGATGTCAGCCAATATTTGATTGGAAATATAAACCTCACTCTCTTTCTGTCTCTCTTTAAACTAGAAATGTCACTCGAGCGTGACCAAGTCGATGTTTATTTGTTTGACATTTATTTATTTAACAGTCCCATCTGCGTCGCCCTCGCTCTTCACATTTTGCCGCACTCGATAATATAATATCTATTGGAATTGCATAATAATGACGTTGATAGTAATAATAACACTTTATCTGAACGTCACACGGCGAATCCGTTCCGCAAAGATCATTTGGATCGAAGACATTCGACATTCAACCCACGCTGACATGTGTGCCGTATGAAACCTTTCCACTCCGGAATTCTTGTTTAATTATATATGTAATTCTCTAAAATCAATTTCTCATGTGAAGTGCAATATAAGTACAAGCATTAATATATTTAACGAATCGTTCGAATAAGTCTCCAAAAAATAATCGGGTTCTCCTTACAGCTTTTTTAATGTTTATGCAAGACAAACATGTTCTTCGATTTAAAATGTACGACTTGGATAGAAATCTTTAAAAATTCTTTGGAAACGATCTAAATAAATCTGAAAAAATTGCAACTCGAAAAATACTATTGTAGACGTTACAGGCGAGAGTTCAACGGTACAAATGAAGTTCAAAGCGTGAAAATTGTTGAACGACGCACGGCGACTATTATCCAATGTTATTCGCCGTGGCTGGTCTCTCTAACGACTAAATTACAGCATTCTCTCGCCGCTCTCTTGCTTTATCTTTCTCTCTCTCACTCTCTCTCTCTGTGGCTCACGCGGTGCGGAATATTCGCGCATCCAAATTACAAGTATTCTAAACTGTACGTCGTCGGTCGCGGAAGTTATCGCCAAGGTCGTCTCGACAATCGCGTACACGCGCGCAATTTAGACAGGTGACTTTCTCGCAGGTGCGCACCACGTCCCTCTTTTTCTCATCACGCTAATGGATTCTTGGTTTTTCCTCGGTGTGGAGCACGATTATTTTAATAAACATTCGGCTTCGCTCGATCTATGTTTTCGTGCCAGTCTAATACGCCCGGTGCACGCGACGTGTATAAACCGGTGCGTGCCAGGGAGAGATGCAATTCTGTTCATCGAGTCTCGAAAGAAACAGTTTCACATCCATTTTACATTGGATCAGAAGCGCTGAGTGGTTATCGTCAATATTTTCTCTTCATTCGTCAACGAAGCACAACACTGTCTAATTAACTCCTTAAAATGAGTTGTCGCAAATTTACGCGTTTAATTAACTCGTTAAAATGATTAGAACGTATCCATGCGTCGCTATCCAACGGTATGTTTAACTCCGAATCCTCAAAATCAAACAGCAAGGCAAAGAATGAACGAACAAAATTATCGATACATAAAACTGTTCTTGTATTATAATAATAGAAAAGTATTTCTATGTTTTATGACCACGTTCTACTCGAACTGAAACTTTCAAGAACCTTTTTTATATGTATCGCAATCGATACTTGCCGCGCGAGGACATTATTTAAAGAAAGGTTTGGAATCTATTAAAAGGTTCCAACCCTGAATTGATCGTCTTTACAAGGTATCGATGGGTAACAAAAAAAATCGTAATGCCTGAAAAAATCACTGTGTTGAGATAAAATAAAATTGTGTTGAAAAATCAAGAATTTCTACGTTCTGGCAGAGGTAGTTTTAGGGAAAGGGTTTGAACAGGTTAATTCGAGGGCTGTTTCATCAGGTGATAATAGAATTTTAGAACGAAGCGATGTTATGGCTCGAAAGAACCTTGTTTGTGCCCGGATAGGATGCGACATTTATAATTAATATCTGCGGTCAAGGAGGGCTATGCAAAGGCATCGATTGTCGACCGAAGTTAGCGGCACATAGTCGACCCTCGATGGTTGACTTTAAGGTTGCTATTATCGGAGGAATCGTTCGCGGAAGACATTGGCTACGTGGACAGGAATACCCAGTCTTTCTTCCGCGTAAAAAGCTGTTGATACGTCACCAAGGTCGACGCACGGTTTTTATAGAAAATCGGTATGAGCCCCGCTATTGTACTCGGGCCGGTGGACGGCCATCTTTTTTCGGCTCGTTCGACGACCTCGAGAATGCACTTTAATATGCAATTCTAGCTGCGCGAGGTGACTCGTTCCTACTCGTACGCGGCTGTTTTTTTCCTCTTCTCGTCTTTTACATTTCTTAACCTTCATACGTTCCACAGGGTGAAAATTCACTCATTTACTATTTTTACATACTATACCATAATTGGTCTCTCTTTATCCGTGTTGTGAGACGTGTTTCTCTAAAATGTGACGCGATAAATGTAGCATAGTTTGTTAGTTTAAAGTATGAAGCAAAAATGGGTGAGACAGTATCATAGAATCTCTTATGCAACTATTTCTGAGGAGCGTACGAGGGTTAAATCTTGAATTAATTATCTATAAACGGTAACTCAACCCTCCCCCTTTTCTTTGGACTTGGTGCTTAGAATAATTCCATTCTATATGATTTATAACATATAAAATTGATATAATACCTCATACAATATTTAAACGTGTAGTAATTATACCAACACATTTAATAATGTGAACAATATTTTAAAATGAACTTATATGGAAGTTAGAATTCATTCGTAACATCGATTTCAAACTGAGAATTAAAAATTAGAATTATTCGAGAGACTCTCCTTAATGAATCAGGCCATTAGTGGCTAATTATCGTCGTTGCCGGACGATAATGGAATGGATTTCTGAAACGGGTTTTTGTGGCTGTGAAAATAATGGGATGCGCGCAGAGTGAAAACCGAGACGATGGGGCAACGGTGTCGGTGGCGGTTACGCTCTAGATCGATGTTAAGCGATAACAGAAATGATGTTCGTAAGATTTCAGGCGAAACTAATGGCATTTGCTCCGGAGATCCTCGTTGAAACGCACGACAGCGTCGAGCGCACTGTCAACGGGCTCTCTCGCTTATTGGCAGGTTCAGAGGCGGAACGCTGCGATTCCAGAAATACAGTCTCCGCGGTCGCTAATCAATGATGGAAACGGGGAAATGGAAATTTAGGTTACAGGACCGGACGCAGGAGCTTCGAATTCTATCAATTTTAAAGTGAACTTCTTTGCTGAGGGAGCTATAATTTTCAAGCGTTACAAAAATTCCGATCGCTTGAGGGAATAGTTAGGTACGTGGTCTCAATTATAAAATAAGGTAAAGTATTGTTAGGTAACGTAAAATAAAATACTAATCATTTATTTTCATTTGAGATAATACCCGCATCCTTACTATTCTGATTTATTATCTCTTATACAATAAAAACATACTAAAAAATAAAAGTCTGCTCTATCGCGTGGTGTACTTTGATTTTCCGCTGGACCCTTATTTTTTATATAAATTGAGAAATAGACTGAAACATGGATGCAAAAGTGGTGTTTCTCCGTCTTTAATGATTGTTTAACCATGTTTAACATTGAATTTAACACTGTTACAATATTTGTTTACGGTTGAAAAATACGTTTTTTTTGTTTGAAGTCACGTTTCTCCAAAATTGTGCGTGTAGGAGAAAAATTAAAGGCAGATTCGGAATCAGCGCAGAAAACTATAAGATCCATCCAACAGTTATTTGTAAACATGAATATAGTTGAAATTTGTCGAACAATGTAATTTATCTGTATCTATATTGTTTATATTTTGACAAATTGTCTGTCAAACTGTTCCCTAAAAATACAGTGGGTGTACCAAGTATTCGTACAACATTTGAAAACGAATAACTTTTTCAAAATTGTCTTGGCAAGAGAAAATTGTTCGCCAGCAACCGTTTTGTTAAAAGTCAGCCTACTGGGAGCTGCAACGGGGCGTCGTCGTTTCGATCGAAACGCGGCTCGATCATTCAGTATACCCAACAGCAACGGTACATTCTATACTGAATTCAAAACGGGACACCGTTAATACAACCCGAGCCGAGTCAAATCGTAACGAGCAGCACAGGAAGAAAGACAAAGAGAGAGAGAGGGGGGAGACGTAGAGAGAATGTATTGCTTCGAGCGCGTGGCAAATAAGATTACGAGAGTCAGGTGTTTCGAGTCTAACTTCACGAATACAATCAATCGGCGTTATTTATCGGCGTTACAATATCGCGAGCATTCTCAGAGCCGCGACATTGAGTGTTGTTTCATTTTGCAACGTCTTGAGAATTACAGAACCGCACGAAATAAAATATAACATTCCGGGATGGTTGTGTACAAATTTTGTTACTTGTCTCTGTTTGATTCGTATACCGAGAAATACAGTAATCCCTTGAAAGTTGTTCGAGGTCGTCTACGTGAAAGTTGTCGAGTTGTTCTCACTTCACTGCCTGTCAACGCTGCGTCGCGTCGCAGGGCGGCGATGTTTGATGTCGACTCGGGCATAACGTTGTGAACATCACTAGATTCACACCATGCATCGAACGTACAAACTTCTTAATTTTCATTATTTTTTTTATGGGACTTTCAAAAACGTATTTCTGCCATTTTTTCTGATTAAAACAAGACCAAAGACGATACAGTTTCAATTGTAATTTAGTAAAAAGAATAGAGCCATCTCTACGAAAGTTGTCGATCCAGAGTACGATTTTTCGACAACTTTCAAGGAATTACTGTATTGAGAATCCGTTTGGAAATTTTATTTCGTACATAGTGACACAGGTTATACTGCAGCTTATTACTGCAACTAGTTGTTTGCGTATAAACTTGTAAGCTCACTGACCATACCTAACCGACGCCGTCTAGTGTCAGCTGACTGATTGCCCCAGAATTACGTCGGAGTTGATGGCATTTTATATTCCACTTAAAATTGTAAGAAACTACAAACTGTCCCTTGTTAAAGTACATAGGACGCCACGTGGCAAACGAAAATTGTATAATCGAATCTGCGGAACAGTTAATTCGTTTTATAACAGGGCAGATCGTTACGGCGAATGTTCCTCATCAGCGTTTAAACATTCAGTGCTTAATCGCTGGTAATACATTGGCCAGACACAAGCCAGATTTAAATGGAAAAATCATCTACAGTCAAGTACAATCGAAATAGCAACACGGAAATGAAAATATAAATGTGTTAAAGTGGATTTGAAACAAATTCACCCTTTTGCGAATCAATTTCACCCATTAAGAATATTTCAGATTAATTTTACTTATTTCCTTCTTATGCAAAATAAGAATTGTCTGCATTGATTCCAATAGAAACCAGGCTGAATATTATTTCTTCCTTTAATGATTTTAAGAGAGAAGAAATCATATAATATTGACATCTTTAAGTTTTCAACAATTTTGGTATTCATCTACTCAATTTTACTATAAATGCATGAAGATCCGCAGTCTAGTAATTACTTTTAAATAAGTATTTGATGTACATCTTTAAAGTAAATGGAATGTCGTACAATCTCATAGACCAATGGACCAAAATGACGAATCAAAAAATTCAAAGCCCGATGCTGTTCCAGTCTAGAATACAGTGCAACGTTTGCACCGCTCGATTATTTAATTCCCATAATGGATGGGATGGGACTGGTGATTCCCTGAAATCGGGCTCGATCTATCCTTGAGCGTGCCATTTAGTCTATATTTCGATGGCAACTTGGGCTCTAATGAGCTCCGTCCAATAAAAGCGCGCAGCCGACTATACGAAGTCGAAAGCAAACTCCAAACAGCAACGCTCTTTCTCTTTTTGCGAAACGAGATTCGAAAGGCTCGCGACAGTTGCGAATACTGCCAAGCTGACTACCAGGGCAGAAATACGTCGGATAAAAATCGCCTAATTAATAACGAGGAGAAGGCTCTCGCCATTTCCTGGCACGTTCACGAATTTGCGTTTTGTTTGTTACCCAACGTCTGCGATTTCACGCAACGAATCGTTCTAGGCATTCCTGGCAAACCCTAATTGTTCCTGACACGTGTTCGCGCATTTTCAAACCGCTGATTATGTTAATACTAGATCTACAGAGCGTTTCATCCTATCTGTATTGTATTGGAATGATGACAAGACTAAATTTACTCTAATGTTTCTAATGCGATGAATTTTCCAAACTAATATAGTGGTACAAACTGTGCAGTTTTCGAAATAAAAATTGTCTCCCTGAATTGCAACACACCAGTGAAATACAAATTTGAAAATTAAACATTTCCTCCGACCTAGAGTAATATCATCGCACAGGATTTTTTTTCATTTTATCGATGGAAAATTAATATGATACCTCGTACAATACTTAAATGTGTAATAATTGATTAGTAAACAGATCTTTATGCGAAATGAAAACGTTCTACATGAAGTGATAGAGAAATTTATTTCCTCTCACAGATAGCCCTTAAGGGATGCGCCAATATGTGTTCATCCCGGATGCCCTTCAGGAGTAATCGCTAAAATGAAATTACTTAATCATCTGTCCCCTGTGACTGTAAAAAAGAATCTCGCAGCACAGAGATATGGGGAACGATTTAAAAATTTGCGAACGCGGCGAGTGTATAAAGTGTAAAGTTCAAAGTATAAAGGTCAGTTGACCGCCGGTAGCGAATTTACTATTAAACATTCGCGAACGCTGCGGTCGTACAAAGATCTGCAGGCTGACAAATGATTCAACTAGCGCAATTGTTTTTAAAGAATCGCTCAGGAACAATTGGCACGCATGCGAGAGCCCGCCTAGGCGCAGTTGCACCGAAGTTATGAATTCAATATCGAGTGTGACTCTCGTGCATTCAGCACCGACGGGGGGATTCTAAGCCGGTACGAATGACTTGCAACTGCGATATATAATTTATTTTTAGGTATCCTGCTCTTTCATCTAACACAGCCGACGTCACACGATGCACGATCTTTTTTTTCTCTCTACCTATTGAAACCCATACCGCGATAGATTACATAAATCTTCCGTGGCACACAGTCGTCGTAAATAATGTCGCAAAACGTTTACAGCGGGCCGGAGATAACACCCGCGTTACGTCTTATAATAGTCGAACACGGCGCGATAAGTCGAAAGTAAACCTTATCGCATTAAACATCGGATCGACGAAGCCGATCAAGCCTGAACTTACGTGGACTCGTGAGTTCAGATCAAGGTTACTTTATTTCATAAACACAAACCCTGTTGGGCAAAAATATTGACCAACCGGGAGTCGTTGCGAATTACCTTTCCCGCGAAATTATCCTTGATAATCACGGAACCAGATTTTCCTCGGAAAGACATTTCGTTTTCTCAAAGAAAATGAAAACCAATTGTTTGCTATTTAGAAAAAGATCTGCAACATTTTGTTCCGAGATCTTCTGCGAGTTTTATGGCTTGCCATCCTATCAGACTTTTTATGAGTTTATTTGTAGTGAAATGAATGTTGAAAAAATCGACAGAAAATGGTAATCCTAAATTTTTCTTCTCGTGCGCTACATTTTTACCGTTGCGGTAATAAAAAATGCTTGAACTGTTTTGAAGCACTAAAACGCGCGAAATGACGGAAACGTCAGCAGATACGCCAGGATTAGTGTTCCTTCTAGAGAAATTTTATAATTGGCCATTTGCAAATTTCAGTGTTTCTCGAGAAATTGAAATCTAGGAAGATGAATCTCACTTATTTTATAACGATATTTCAATATTTTTTATTTTATTAAAAATTCTCGAAAATTTTCGAGAAATATAGTTTTATTTCTCATTTATCAAGAAATGAAAAATGTTTAGAAATCAGGAACACTAGCCAGGATATTGCGATTTAAAATAAGATGAAGTAATAACAAATGAACGCAGCGTAAAAACTGTAGAACAGCTTTCAGCGCAGGATTTCGTTCTCTGTAAAACTATTCGGAGTTCGCAAGATAATTATGCGGAGTGAAAAGAAACGCTTTCGAGAGGTCCGTTCTTATTTTAGACACTATCCGAATAACATCTAGCACGGTATTAAATCGATAGCCAACAAACGTGGCTTTGTTTCCAATCAATCTTCAAACACCAATCACTCTGCCAAGGTCTCGCTGTGCAACATACCCGCCAGTTTCCGGTCGAACACTAAATTAGGAACTGTAGCCGCCAGCTGTCAGCGAAAATCACCGCTCGGAATCCCAGAATCTCGGACTAATGAAAGGAATTTGTTAAACGATCGACACGTGGGACGAGTAAAGATCAACAAATATTTGTGCGGGTATCTAAACACCTGAAAGGGACCTATACGTACAGGAAAAAATTGTGTAGAATTTCCGCAACAAATCGTTTAAAAATTTCCTTGCTATTACCTTCAAGTTGGCCAAAAATCGAATTTTAATCCTAATGAAAATTAACAAAGAGCCTAACGATCAAAGCGTAGAGAGCACCACAGCTCTAAGCAACTTTACAAAGTCTAAAGTCTGAATTTCAGGTCCACCACCTGTCAAAAAGAAAAACAGGAAAAAATTGTGTAGAATTAGGACGTTTACTGAGAAATTATTTTCTTAGACTGCACAAGGAACAGCTTGCTGAAATGTCCGCAGTCTAATTATCATTTTTTCCTCGAAACGGCTGCGGATCTCCGGACGTTCGCATCCGTTCTGTATCACGATCCGAGATCCGGCGTAGCTTTCTCACACCTACTCGTCGCGAGAGAACTTGATAGCCGAACGAGACCGATAAAACGGAGCCGGCGCAAGATGCGCAGGCTACAGTGATATATAGAGTCGAGCTGCATTGGATGGATAATTAGGTGCATGCGGTAGATGTGCGTCTCTGCTCGGAGAGAGAGAAAGAGAGAGAAGATGGGTGTATGACAAAAGCAGACAATGGACAGGACAACATGGTTGTAAAGATTCGATCCTCAATTGACCGGTCTTTTAGAATACACCGGGTGTGTCAGGATTTAAAACGAACTTTCAATGCGATAGTCTGCGTGATGAATGGACCGCGGATTTTATGCATTCCTGATAAAAATGAGTGGGTGAAACTTGAAACAGTAAAAATATTGCAGAACGTAAAACTACGAAGACGATATGCTTATACGTACGCGATTGATTAGTAATCTGAGTTAACTAAAAATTCATTTCCGAAAGTATGTTGTAAAATAAAAGAGATTCGTAAGAATTTTCCTAGATTTCAATTTCTCGAGAAGTGAGAAATAACCAATTGTAAAATTTCTCGAGAAATTCTCAAGAACACTACGTGTACGATATTTGTTAGAAATACGAGACTCGAAAAATTGAATTTCGGCCGGGAAAAACGGGTTTCCAGGGAACAGTGCACCGTGCGTAGGTTCCCCTTTCGGTTCCGTTGCGAGGTTGCACTCAGTCAGGCAGGCTAACAGACAGGAGGCAGGTCAGGCTGAACAGGCAAGGCAGGCAGTCAGAAGCGACGTCGTTTTGCGTCGGCGCGGCTCCCTCGGTGTTCCGTGCGACGTTGCCGCGTTTCCGTGCGCCGCTACAGCTCGCCAGCACCACGAGGAGAGGCGAGAGTCGGCCGTGCTCCTCTCTCGCAGTCAGTTTTTGCCTTTGACACGCGACGGACAACGCTGGTCGTGTCGCGATGCCCGAGTGTGTCATGTGACACGCGGAACAAAGTAACACCACTGGTCGCTGCGGCACACACACAGACAGAACGGTCTACGCACGGGGTGACAGAAACAGAACGATCGCGAGAGAGATAGAGGGAGAGAGCAAACGCTAGAGTGGGAGAGAGACCTCGATAGAGGACAAAAGAGAAAGAGGACTGCGAGATAAGACACGACACCGAAAGGATTCGTGAAAACAGAGTCGGCATACAGGCCGCTGCTGGTACACCATCGGTGTAATTTGCGCGAGGGTGCGTGCCTGTGTGCGTGTGTGTGAGAGAGAGAGAGTGTGTCTCTGAGCGTGTGGTCCTTCGGCATGCATGCGTGGCTAGCGTTATGTGCGTGCGGCCTCTGTTCTTTCACGCGGTTAGTAGCTTTTGATCGTGATCGCTGTTGTGCGTTTTAAGCCCGTTTGTTTCTCGACCACGAAGAGAGAGGGAGAGAGAGAGAGAGACATCCTGATATCATCGTCCCCGTGTCGTCCTATTTGTCATCGTCATCCCGTCCAAACTAGTTTTCGGGACACTGTACCGCGGTCGTTCCATTAGAGCGCGCACAATTATGTTACCGGCTCGACACGGGCACAGCAGCACTGCCGCCGCCATCAGCGAAGAGACCATCGGCAACCTCGGTACGTCCATAAGACACTGGGCTGGATTTCTCGCGACAGGTTAAACACCAAAAAATACATAGAGAGAGAAAGGGCCACGCAACAGAGGAGAGACTCAAACACACAGTGTGTCTCTCGCCATTGTCCGCGGCCGAGAGACACGCACACGATATCTCACCCGCTGACACATACACACAGAGACACGTATAATCGACACAAAGACGCGCCGTGTCGGCGCCTCGCGGCTTTGATCCTCGGTAGATAGTAACCCCGAGGAGAGAGAGGGGTACTTGTGGTCCTTTTTTCTTTTTGGGGAAAATCGATCGATATGTTTTGTAGAGCCACGGGTTTCCGATGGTGACCACGTGGTGATGTGGGACTCGAAAAGACGACCGGTACAAGGATACGTCGCCTGTTCTCCCTGCTGGGTCGCGAGGACCAGCCGTGTGTGCGAGTGAAAGTGCAGGACTTGATCGTGAAGAAGAAGAGGATCTTGAAGAAGAGGCACACCAGAGAAGGGAATAGATGCTTGCAATCTAGGATCGCACGCGAGGATCACCAGTGGTCAGGACATGGGAGTTGTTGGTTGTATGCGTGAAAATCGTCACGTAACAGCTCATAGGGATGAGGGAGCGGGTTTTGGTGTGGGATCCGTGGTGGTGGTTACTCGTTCTGCTGGTTACGGTACGCGGATACGTCGCGGATACGCAGGATCATCTGCTTTACTTAGAATCGACAACGTCTACGGAGTCGCTAACGGAATGTGCGACGGGTTGCGAGTGCGTGGACAACGGCAGGAGTTTATTATGCAAAGATCGAAGCTTCCTAGGGCTAGGTTTGCCGCGTCAGGCGGTGAACGTCGCGTTGAGAAACGTTCGAGCGTCCACGATACCGGTGGTCGCTCTCGAAACTTCGACATGGCTGAAGAGCCTCGTGTGGATATCGAGCGGGATCGAGCGGATCGAGTCGGGCGTGTTTCGCGCGACAACGTTCCTCGAGCTGTTGAACTTAGGTGACAATAGGCTGGCGGAACTGCCGTCGGACGTCTTCCATCCGTTGCGCCAACTTCAGTACCTGAACCTCACCGGCAACCGGCTCACCGTAATCCCTCGATCGTTGTTCCACAATCTGGACAGCCTCGAGGTGGTCGGTTTGTCGCGTAATCGGCTGTCGGTGCTTCCCTTTCAAACGTTTGCCCCATCGAAGGGGCTGGCCCGGCTGGATCTGTCCAGCAATCTGTTGGTGTCTTTGCCGGACCACACGTTTCGGCCGAACAAACGGCTTCAGGAGCTGAACTTGTCCGGCAACAGGCTCACGAAACTTCCTCCCCGTTTGTTCTCGGGGCTAACGCAGCTTAAGATACTGGAGCTGGCTAACAACGAGATAGAGACGGTACCGCGTGTTTTATTCAACGATCTATTGTCGCTGCAACGTCTAGACCTCGAAGGGAATCCGATCAGTCGTTTATCCGGCGCGACTTTCAACAGTCTGTCGAACCTGAGGTGGTTAAGTCTGAAGCATCTGCCGATCACCGTGCTTCCGGATGGTTTGTGGCGACCAGTTAAGAAGCTGCACACGTTATTACTGTCCGGCGCCAAGATAGAGATCCTCCGTAACGACGACCTCAAAGGGTTGGACGAGCTGCAAACTCTCGAGGTCAGCGGCAGCCCTCTCCGCGAGATCTCGCGGCGTGCTCTCGATCGCACCCCTGCCCTTCGCAAGATCGATCTGCGTGACAGCAATCTGACCTTCCTTCCGGCGAATGTCGCGCAGCTGTCCTCCTTGACCGAGCTACAGCTGCATGGGAACCCATGGGCCTGCGACTGTCGCATGTTCTGGTTCGTGAAATGGGCCGAGAGCAAGGAACACCTGCGGACCGCGTTCCGCAGCGGTTTCCGTTGCGGCGACGACGACGAGTTCGACCCCGCCGCCGGAATGTTCGACACGCTTCGTTACTTGAACTGCACCGCGCCGATCCTCGCGTACAAGACACCCGCGCAACAACATTTATTGTTGCACCCGGTACTGCTCGAGTGCGAGTTCAACGGCAATCCCACGCCGTCCTTGACGTGGGTCACGCCGAAGCTCCAGGTACTCCATTGGAACCCAGATCCAGCTTTTCCCGACGCTTTTGTCGAACATCCTCCGGTACACGGCTGGGAACAAAGCGTGCCGTTCGTTGACGATGGTCGCGTTCGCGTCCTCGAGAATGGATCTTTGTACATCTCCACGTTGCTCAGGCAGGATGTTGGACAATACAAGTGTTTCGCTGGCAATCCGATCGCCAACGCGACCACCTATGTTAGTTTGCAGATGAATCCGATCACGTTACACAAAATCAAGATCCTCAGCATCCTGGTCGGCGCCGCGTGCGCCATCGTGTTTCTACTCTTAACGCTTCTGGTACAGCTGCTGCGCTACATTCTCGTCAGGTAAGCGGATCCTCCGTCTGTCTTTCTTCGTTTATTCTTCGAAGCGCACCAAGTATCGATGCTTCGAATCGTATAAAGTTGTCGTTTAATCAATCTTTTAGCTGCGGTGCAATATTTTTCTTCGAAATACAGGAGCGTCTCTGTGATCGTATCGAATATAACTTAGCAGCGAAATTTCGAAGTTCAAAGCTTCGAATATCCTCGCAAGTGGATCGTTATGCAATCACGGCTTTTGAAAATTTTTAAGATGTCCTAGGATATAAAATACGACGGAATCTAGTACGATTTTAATTGATTTCAGATTTAAAGAGGCTACTACCACGGGAAATAAGATTCTATTTGATTCGAGTTCCTTAAAATTCGTCTACGAATATTACAAATTCCATAAACGTCCACAGCCTACTCGTCATCTTCGAAGTTTCTGAATTCGAAGCTTTGAAAATCTTCGAACTTGTAAGGAAAATAATAGCCCTGTTATCGAACAGCGATCAATGATAGAACTCTTCCTCTCTTCGTTACAGGTGCGGCTGCCTGACCTGGTGTTCGTGCTGCAGGCACGTCGGCTCCACGCCCCGGGCTAAACAGATCTACCAGATGCTGGACAGCATCGAACAGTACAAGAGCCAACAGCTGGAGAAACTGCGGGAGAATTACACGCAGCAAGTGCACCGGATCAAAGAGAACTGCGCCCAGCAGGTCGAGTGGATACGCGACAACTATGAAGGTCAGATGAGGCATATCAGGGACATAAGGGACTATGGCACGAGCCACCTGACGGCCCTCAGAGATCAGTATTACGATCAGGTAAATCGATAATCTCTCAGACGTGTTCACATCTCGGAAGATCCTAACGCATTTTCGAAATACTACTATCCTAATTCTTTTACTCCTCCGGACATAAACATATTTATCAGCGTCAACGCTACACGTATCCATCGCACTCGCTGTCATTATTAATCGAAGACGGGTGACACAGCGATCGACAGGAGATTATATCGAGAACGATCATCGGCACGAGACAAACGACGATCTTTCTTTCCCACTCCGCTCTAATAAGAATAGCATCGCTAAACTAACCCGTAACTGAATCAGCATTGTCCTAATCGAACGTTCTAACATGTCTCGCAACGGTAGCATCATTGTAGTCCGACCACCGACGCAAGAAACGAGTAGAGTACGTTCTAAAGTACCGTCTAACAGAAATCGAGACCGACTACAGAATAATCTGAGATCGACAACAACGATTTCAAGTAGGACCTAGCTAAAAGACCCTCACTCTCCTGTGCCACGGGATCCTCCACAAAGTTAGCATAACCCTGTTCCAAGATTTTATCACGAGGAGCGGTTGAAAGAGTAGTTGTTTCTGTCTGGCAAACAGGTGAGAAAGGCGCGGGACTACTCGACGAGCCAGCTGAACTGGGTGCGCGAGAACTACGTCTTCCAGAGGAACAAGATCCGGAAGTTCAGCGCGCACCAGGTGCTGCGACTACGAGAGAGCTACAAGTACCAGCAGCAGACCTTGAACAAGGTGCTGGAAAACTTACCGAGCTTTTACTTCGACAACTGTCGCAGCGGCAGCTGCGGCAAGAGCGACTCGATGGTGTTCGACGCGAAGGACGACGGCTCGTCGGTAAGAGTGGACACCTACTTCAAGGCGAAGATCATCGACCTGGCGAACGGTGTCAGCCTCGAAGACGTCAACAGCGAGTACTATACACCAACGGAATTGTCTTCGGTAAGCCCGCACGGTTGCGGGAACATCCTTGAAGGGATTCACATCAATTACATCGAGGATCCTGGTCCGCCGCCACCTTTGATGAACGGGATTATGCCGCATCCATTGATGCTGCACAGTATCGACGAGGATGGTAGCTCTTTGTCGGTGTACAGGGACGCGGATCATGTCAAGTCTGTCTTCAGGGGACTGAGCACCGATCTGATACCTGGAAGACAGCCTAAGGAACCCGCGGAAACGCTCGATCTTCTCGCACCTAGCACCAGCATGCCGGACCTACCGCGCGAGACCAAGCTCTAAACTATGAGGACGATCAAGGCTGTGTGTGTATGTGTGTGTGTGTGAGTGTGAGAGAGAGAGAGAGTTAGAAGGCTGTTAAAGGACTAGAGAGAGACAGTTTCGAATTCGTTGTCGAAACTCTGATCGTGGATCTAGGATCCGTACTGCCAAGCTGAATCGACAAGGCGCGAGGCCGAACATGCGTGAACACAGAAGTGCCTCTATATCCGGTAAGTGTGGACGTAGGAAAGAAACCGTAGAACGTCCTAGCCGAAAACATCCGGTGAAACGCGCGTATGTGTCTCTGTGTACCTACAGAAAAGCAGACAAAAAAATTCGCGGACAGTTTCCAAGGACTTCTCATCGGTCGATCATCGAACACGACCTTGCAACCTGTCCGCCGACCTTGAAAATGAGTCTCTGTTGTATTCTACCACACGCGAAGATCCACGACGATCGATGGTGTCCATTGATGAGAGTATGCGAACGATCTTCAGACCCGTCTAGCTGATCGCGCGCGAAAGATCCACGATGATCAACTGGCTTTACTGATTGCGGTAAAATAGAGTGAGTGAGTGTGTGTGTAAGAGAGAGAGACACGAGCGAGAGGATGTAGCGTTACTGCCAAATAACGAGAGCCCACATCGCCGAAGGTAATAACTCGAGCAGCGATTTCCGCCTAGTTGTCAATTTTTCAAAGATCGCGCAAGGCTCGCGCGGATCCTCATTGTTAAAAAAAGAGAGAGAAAGAGCGAGCGAAAGACTGAACAAACAAACACCGGGACACGCACGTGTCGTAGAGATACGATTTACAAAAAAGAACCGACTGATCGATGCCCGACCTCTCGACCGACCACCGAGATCTATCAGCCATAAAAGGAAAACAGTGGTCTCCCGTCGCTTTCCGTTTGAAATCCAACTTTCTGCGCTTTCTTTCGCTCTCGACGAGCGCCGTGCGACTTTCGGGATACGCTTAGATCCTATAATATCCGGCCGCGGAGCCTCGAGACACGCTTCTTTCAAACCTGTTTCCTGTCTAGCAAAAAATGGAACTTGTTCGAACGATAGAAATATATATATATCTAATTATTTAAAAAAATATACACGTCATTCCGAGCGAAGGAACCGTACTTAAACGCACCACGTCCAACGACGCATCCAACGATAATCATCTAGCTAGGAGACGGTCGAACCTGAAGCGAGGATCGCTCTTCGATTCGAAGATTAGAGAGACCCGGCATCATCGTCCACCCAGAAGATCTTTTCCAGAATCTCGATCAGCTTTCTGAGATAGGCAATCTTTCTTTTCGGTTTCTAGACACACGCTTCGTTCGAATAGTCTTCCGAGATTAGCTTCGAACTTGTTTTGTTTTTTGGAAAACTTTGCAACGCGAGATCCGTCTTTAAATGGAAAAATATTCTAACTGTAACGACTCCGCTATTTGTAGTTCACACAGCCTAAGTGATAGAGCGCGCGTCGATTTCTTTCCCATCCCCTACGCGTGCGTGTGCGTATGTCTGCGCGATGATAAAGCTGCTGCTACCGTTCTTGGACGAAACTTCCGGAAGATTCAGGATGGTTCGAGAGAAAGAAAATAAAGGAGACCATGTTCCGTAACAGTTGAAACGAATCGGAGCAACGCGAACGGGTTCGAAGTCGGACAACCGTTCCGTTCCGGCCATGATAGCTTAACTCGCTCAGATAATCTTTAAACTTTCATCCGGCAGGGAGAACTCGGCTCGTTCGTTTTGCATTATCTGCGCCGACCTGGCGGCGCTTTATCTCTCTGTGATTAAAACGAGACGGAAAATGGTGGAGCCGAGGCACACGGTGCTTCCGAAATCGCGGTGCAACCCCTTCGATGATTCTACCGGGGAGAATTGCTCGAAAAGAAGACATCTTACGTTGTTCTACAGGAACATCAATGTCTTTTATAAATCTGTGGTTGTCGCGTTCGCACAATTTCACTTTCGAGATGTTGCTGTTTAAAGTTTCGTGTAAAAATTGCATTATTTTTTGGAATTTTCCAAACTTCTTTTTGAAATGGAATTTTTTGAAATTGCGATGCGCGGCGTTTTTCTTGCAATCGCAGAAATATTCCAGCTTCGAAGAATGTTACGATCGTTTTCTTTTCGAGTAATTTCTGCACGTGGAATCCGTGATTTTGTACGACTATTTCGGAGACACCGTGTACGCGTATGTACGATAACGTGTGTTATAAATGTTCGCGAGGGAACACCAATATCAAACATGCTCAGGTGGTCTCCACGAATCACGACTAATTATTTTTCGACTGCGGGCGGTGATTCTTGATTGTAATCGCGTGCGATGGGAACGCTAAATATAGTATAAACATCAACCAAAGTTATGTAATTGTCTCTCGGTGTGTACGTGTGTGAGTGTTCGTGTGTGCACACCGGCTCAATTTTCTTTCTCGCGCTGTCGAAGGTGCAAGTGTACTGGCTGTTCGTTCGCGGACCTTGCGAGATTTCAATTATTTTTTTAGAGGAAGTCTATTTTTTCAAAGCTTCTGCTGCATGGACTCAGTCCGTTGGACTGTACTAGAGTAAATAAGTAGTGTCTATCAATTTGAATCCGGCTTCTGAACCATCATCGTTTATCGGGAAATCCAAAAATTGAAGATTATGTAAAGATAATCGAGCTGTTCGTGGGCCAAAACGATGAACCGCCTTCCCGAAATTTTTACAGTTCACTGCCAAAGCACTCGATCGATGCTGAACTTTTCCTAAACGAACCTATCAGACTAACATTGCCGATAACCAGATGAAAATATTATTGATCGTGGGAGGAAGAGATTGAAAGAATTTTGAAAACCGACTGTACACTGTCTCGTGAATTTTCTGCATTTTCCATTTGACGGAGTTGATCGATTTTTGGCAAACGAACGGCTCGGTTCACCCTAATCCCCCTCATTTCATCCAATTTCATTTGTCCCTTGATATGAGAAAGAGAAATCAATACGATGGAAATATAAATAATACAATTGAAAATTTCCTTCAAATACGAAGTGTGATAACTTTAAATTAAGATTGTTCGCATTTTGTGCACCTAATGTAAGAGGATGTACACAACGCATACTATTTATTCGGAATAAGTGAATAACGTTTGAAATTGACGAGGGACGAACGAGGGGTTGCTTTTCTGGATGGATTAACAGTCGGAGGACACGCTAATAAATTTTTCAAACCCAAAACCCGTGAGATCCGCAGTCCAATCATTGTGTTTTTCATCGAACGAGATAGTGGGACGATTTTCTTGTATCCTCGACAGCCTATAAAACAACGCAGCGTGACTCGTGTGCGAGAAGCGTCTAATTACGTTCTCCGATCCGTGAAACTTTGAATTCGAGGCGGCAGCGGCGTCGTATCGCGCCGACAGTTTCCGATTTTCTTTCCTTTCTTCTTCTATTTCCCTCGTTTTCCCCCATTCTGCCTCCGCACGGCCAGAAACCGACTAAAGCTCCGTACACACCTGAATCCGTGCGCGACTCTTATAGCTCCATGGCTTCTGAACTTTGCGAACTTTCGATTTGGATTCATCAATTTTTCTCCGGTTTCTAGAATTATCGTTGTTTTCACAGAAATTATCTTCCGATTTTGATGGAATTGAAATGTGTTGTAAATAGACAGCGGGTTTTATGCATTCATGAGAATAATCAATAAATGTAACTTAAAACAGTGAAAACATTAGAAGCATTTAAAAGTACTGTTTTATCGGGAAAAAGTTGACAAGGTATTTCAATTTTATCAAAATCCGAGAGGACTAACGTTTTCACGAGTTTACCCTGCTTGATGTAATGAGCTCGACGTGGGAAAGCGAGTTTTCTGTTCTGTGTTTCACGATTGCATTTATTTCTATAAAAAGAACGATGTGGCATGATAAAGCTTGCTCGACCGCACCGGGCAGTCTCGACTGTGGAGGATATCTAGATAAGAACCCGGAACAACGTTTGAAACGACAATTTTCTATCTTGTTTTCAACTTCGAGGAAACGCCGTAAGAAAGACGACAACTTGACATAAAAAAATTCTAGACCGAACGGAACGCTCGAATTCTGGAGTGAAAATTGCATCGAGTTTAATTTCAAAATCAAAACATTGAAAATAATTTTGATATCAAGACGTTAATTCCAAAATCAAGATCTATCGACTTTAATTCCAAAATCAAGACCTTTCGACCCAGCTCATTTTTATTCTATGCAATCTTCACATTGTGCAAATCGAATTGAACCTGTTTTCTCGTACAACAGTTGAGCTTTTTACAATTTACAGGATACAGACGAATGAAATAATAATCAAACTGTTTCGAATAACAGCAATATTTCCTAACATCGTTTATTATCGAAAGAAGATCTCGCATGCTGGGTTCCCGGTGTGTATGCAGTTTAACTTGTGCATCGTGGTTGACGTTATTTTTGGATCGACTTCGTAGAGATAATATTTTATCATCCCTCGAAACGGCTACGCGAGAACACTTGTCGCGGAACACGGGTCAGTCGCTCGTCGAATAGACGACCGCCATCGAGTCTCGTTCGCGTGAATTTTTCGATTTAGAGTGCTGACCGAACTAGATCGAACGAGTATAGATCCCAGCGATAAGTAAGAGATAGTCGAGGATCGAGTGTTTAGGCTTTCGTGTATACTTGGAGGTGAAGATACGAGGTAGCAAACTAAACAAGACTGCATGGAGGGATCGTTGAACGAATCCGTGAACAATTATGGCGATAGCGATACCGAACCCTGTGTAACATCTTCAATTTTAAAAATTATTCAACAATCTTGAATTGCATCTTTTCAGTTTTGCTATAAACGCATAAAGATTCGAAATCTACTTATCACGGTCCCAAATCGATTTTTAGTTTATTATTCCCGTTGTTATTCTCAAGAACGACGATATGGAGAGATAGATAACGTCACGAGACCATGAGGAAAGATCTAGTTCTTGGTTGCAGAGCATGTTTCTAAAATTCATTCACCTGGACCATAAACGACGCTGGAAATAGTAGAAGAAGACTCTTTTCATGATCACACTGTGTCAACTATCTTTCTACGTCGGACTTCCCAAGAATAACATGGAAATAACATAAAGCTGGAATGTTGCTAGTAATATTTCCTGTTGAAACAAATTCGAAAGCTCGGTGCTAAGAACTCTGATCCTGTGTGAGCAGAAAGACATTTTCTTCTCTTTACACGCTGAATTTATTCTGGTTTAGTTACTGTTTCCCTAGCTGCATTGCCGAAGATCTACCTAACGAAACGTTCCGGTCAACAAACGTTATCACAACGATAGCAACCGGGACCTTAAATAGGGTATAAGCTTCGTTCTCGGAGATATTTGAATCTCGAAAATTAAATATCTTCTAGCTAGAATATTTCTGTTGGATCTATGAAGTTTTAAATTTCATGAACACAAAATTGGTACAATACCTAAATGTTTAGTAATTGATTAAATACCGAGACATTTACTAATGTAAAGAATATTTTGAATGGTACAACAATTTCTAATGGCACCTCAGAGTCACCCTTTAATTAATTGATTAAATAATTAATTAAATGATTAAGTAATTGATTAAATACCGACATATTTACTAATGTAAAGAATGTTTTGAATGGTACAGGAATTTTTAGTGGCGCCTCAGAGTCACCATTCGAGTGCTCCGGGTTAAAAATCTGAAGATGCTCTACACGCTCGAACCAGTAAAACAAACTTCTTATAATTCCCAGTAGTTTGTTTGCTACCGTGTCCTATCGTTAGTTCCAAGTGTAGCTCGCGAACTTGTACGCGCACAAGGACGAGACGTTTTAATTTATGATATTCTCCGTGGAAGCCCACGTGGTTTCGTTCTGCACAAGCCACCGGCAATCGATAGTTCGAAACGTTTCTGTGATGTTAGATTCTGGCTGCGGTTATATTCTTAAGTAGTGCAATGGATCGATGTTTCAATTTGAAATCTGACACGGTCGAGTTATGATACTGTTCGAATGGAAGTTGCTGCTTTACATGCGAAACTCGAATTTGTATTATCGATCGGAACTGCCGAGTTTTTAGTGCGAAATAGAGAGCCTCGGTTAGACATTATTTTTCGTTGGATATCGCTTTTATCTAGCTGTTGACATTTTTCATAGTTTCGGAAATTAGAGAACGAGGATGTTCGAAAGAATGTGTAAGCGTTCCTGAACTAAGAGCACGACCTTTTTCGTCAAATTTCACTGACGTCGGAATCAAAGTCAAGCAGAAACCGCAAAGTCCTCGCTCAGCTGACACAGTGGCTCTCAAAATGACGGAGACGTCGCCGAATATTCCAATTTGAGCCGCTCGAGGGCTAATAAAATTTTCTTTATATGATACTTTTAACGAATCCAATATGATTCCTAAATTTATGTTTTTAACGTTTGGTAGTTTGCCCAATGAATAACCAAAGTGAGAAAACTGTTTAACAACGCTGCTAGAGGCTTCTCCACTGATTGTTTAATGGATTTGGCAAATGAGCGGCTCAATGATCGAATTACCTCTATTACCTAATTGTTGAATAAGAAATTTTGAGTACACTAAAGTATAAAAGTCCTATATTGGATCGTAAAAATGTAAAGAGTGCATTCATCTAGATTTAGCACAATTTTAGTCACAATACGTGCTCGAATGAACGAATTCGTTTAATAATGTCCTACGAAAAAGTCTTCACTTAAAGTTAGAACATATTATAACTAGAGTGTGTATCTTAACGCAAGAATTTTTCTACCAGAATTGCAACAAATTTGATTGACATAGAAATTGATTTTGTTTATTAACATGTTCAATAGGTTGAACACGATATAAAAGTATTTTCAAATTCTTCTAATATTTTTACTGTTCGAAATTACCGATTTATTACAATAGCGACCGAGCCGTATTCCTGTAAGAACCTAATAAAACGAGAAATTGAAGCCGAGCGAGCTGTAATAATTAGGTACCGAAATTCTAACGACCCTGTAGATTTCTTCGGGGTCTCTGTTGGGAAACAATGAGCCTGGCGGATAGTTAGAAGCATTTGTTCACTGATAATGCTGTCCAAGAGTTCCGATCCTCGTATCGGACTGCGGGATTAATCGTTACCGTTAAACGCTCGTTACCGCTGTTAGGTAAATGAGTTAGCTGGCGACAGACGTACTTTATCAGCTGGCCAGCTCTCTCGCCAGGAGCTGGCAGCGGGCTGAAATAGCGCGCGCGCGCGAGCAAGCGTATAGCTGCAACACGCTTGAAAAACGATGAAACTCGTCGCCCCTGTTATCAACAGTGACGTGTGTGCACTACAGATGGGAGCATAACTAAGTAATCACTAGACTGCGGATCTTTATGCATTTATAGTAGGAAAGTACTGAAAATTGAAGATGTCAATATATGATTTCTCCTCTATTAAATATATTAAGGGAAGAACAGCCTATTTGGTTTCTATTTTTATTATTATTATTTATTATAGTTAAAATTTTGTTTGTATTTCTTGCTACCAACGCAGATAACTTTTATTTTGCATAAAGATTCTCAGACTACTGATCACATTTTAAATCAAGTGGTAAAAATAGCAGGTATAGGCCGAAATATATAAAAAATTGCCATTTTTACCACATTTGATTTTTTATCATTCGTACATCAATTTCAATGAAACTTTCAGATCGTATATTCTTTATACAAGTTGACAAAGCACGTCTTTTAAAATTTGTTATCGGTTAAAAAAGTTGTGAAAATCAATTTTTACTATTGCTTTTCACAATTCCGGCCAAGCGCATTTTTCCAACATTATTTATTATTTACTAAACTGGTTCTTCTAGCTTTATAGAGGAATTAAAGTCGTTTGGTCCATTCATAATAAAGTTATTCTGATTTAAAGTGTGTGCGATCAGTTATGCTCCTAACTGTATATTTTGTTACGTTAGACTACTACTCGAGCCGCATGACAATTTTTGTCGGTTTGATCTGAAGTTCCTCTAGGCCGTAAGCGTCGATTAAGGTACGGACACATTACTATCAGGTCACGTGAGCTTGCATACTATTACATACAGACGAAATAATAACGCATTGTATAGGCGAAACACGCATTACTATGAGCACGTGAATTCACATGATGATAATGTGTCTGTACCTTCAATCGCGGCGTTTCGAATATTGCTTTCTGTAGTGATACTACTCTATTCCCCATAAGGGCGGGACTTGAAAATCGATAGTGTTTAAAATAAAATTAACTCCCCTCTACGCTGAACCTAATTTCAGAGTTT
Organism: Lasioglossum villosulum; assembly: GCA_963971365.1. Lineage (NCBI taxonomy): Eukaryota > Metazoa > Arthropoda > Insecta > Hymenoptera > Halictidae > Lasioglossum > Lasioglossum villosulum. The sequence goes on along the minus strand of OZ020496.1, from coordinate 47,117,707 downwards.
TTTAATTACTGTTATAGAAGCTAGAAATAATGTGAAAGTCAAAATCGAATGCAGTCATGTTATTTTTGTAAGACACGTTATCAGGCACTGGAAGTGCCCGGTGGGTTTAGTGTATGGGGATCAAGTTCCGCGATACTTAAAAATTATTATTCAGAACTGTTTATTTTTTAAATCATTTCAAGCCCCGTCTGATGGACCAGGGAGCTCTTAAGGGGGTAAACTCGTTTCCAGGATAGCGAGGATGCGGAATACGCCTTCTCATTTCTCTATAATTTAAAGAAGGGGTTTTTCCATAATACTTATTGAATTATTAAATGTGTATTCAATAAATTGCTAAACGAATTCAATATTTTAATGAACTACTGAAAGTATTGTGCGGGGTGTTATATCAGTTTTACATCGACAAAATTAAGAAAGTTATATATAAATGAAAATATTTCAGACCGGAAGAAAAATGTAAGAAAATATATGATATTTTGATCAGATTTCAGATTCACATGTTCTCTATATTAGAAGAAATGTAGGTCCCTTAATAACGAAAAATCGTCTGCGTCCAAATTTTTCCTCCAAATTTTCTAAATCGAGAACTATCAATCCTGGAAACGAGTATACCCCTTAAAGACCCCAAAGCGGAGGATTCTAGGCTGTGAACGTGGGTGGCGTTCTAGAGAAATTTTAATTAACTATAAGGGATTGTCGAAGAAGTTGGAAATTCTCTTTTCAGTTCCACTAGTTACACTAGGATCGTTGGCACCGTCAAGATGGCGGACTCTGAATTATTTATTTCATAACTGTTGACATTATAGAAATGATTTTTTTATGAAAAATAACTTTGGTATAACCCAAATCCGTGTAAATACAGGCTTGTTCATTTTAGTTAGTATCCAAACTCCGGAGTGTTAACGGGGAGCAGAAATCGTATGCGGCTATGCCGACAAAATGGCGGAGGATCGTCCATTCAAATGGCGCATACTTAATATTGTACAGTGCTAATGGAATTTTCGATTAGCAATTTAAGATGCTTTGAAACTTTTCCGATAACTCGATATCTCTGTACAATATTCGCGTCTGTCTATGGAACCTCATGATTTCGGGTCTGCAAAGGACGCGGCTCAAGAGCATTTAAGGATACAGTCGCTCGCGAATCTGCACGAGTCACATGGATAGGAAAATGTTCACATTTAATCAATTAATCGGCTAACTTTAAAATAAGTGAAATTACAATTAACTACAACGATTCATCTGTGACTTGATCTGCTAGAAAACTAATCACTGCGATGTTCACATATCAACTGCTCAAATAAACAGCTAAATCAAATTCTGTACGTTAAAGTGAAACAATATACAGTGGTTGTACACAGTGTTCGTACACTTTTTAAAATGGAATAACTTTTTTGTAATTGTACCAAACGAGTCGATTTTTTATAATTAATTAGAAGCATCGGTTTATGAAATGATATGCAGAATAGATTTTCTAAAAAAATATTATTTACAAGGTTACATGTAAAAATAAAAAAGGCATTTTCTAAAACTTTTTTACTTTATTTTCACTATTTTTAATCGCTTGCAGCTCGTGTGTATATTAATCGATTTCGATGAAATTTTCATTAAGGGTCCTAATAAAAAATTCGCTTTTTTTATTTTTGCATGCAACCTCGTAAATTTAATTTTTTGAAAATCTTTTTTGCAGATCATTTAGTAAACCAATGCTTCTAATTGATGATTAAAAAATCAGGTCGTTTGGTACAATCATAAAAAAGTTATTATGTTTTAAAAGGTGTACGAACACTTTGTGCACCCACTGTATGTAACGACGCAGCGAGGATAAACCAAATGTATGCTAGGTGAAATAAAATAGTTAGACCCGTCTTAAGAAAACCGCTTCATTATTCCAATGGCTTGATCAAGCTCTTCCGCGAGCGACTGCGTATACAGGCTGATTCATCATTAACGGTACACTCGCAGGTACGATTAATGGAAAAATGAGTGAAAAGTCGAGACTATAATTCCGAATAACGGGACTCTGTTCTCGAGAAATTTTTCGAAAAATCTCACACGTGATTATCCGCGGGCTTTACGAATATTCGAACTAAATTTTCTCGGAAACAGAGCCTCGAGCGAGTAAACTACATTGTAAACTTTCGACTCGTTATTTCATGAAGAAACGTCCCTTGTCGGTCGTTCCAACAATAATGAGCCACCGACGTGTACAGGGTGGATCAAAAGTGGAGTCGCGTTTACATAGAATATAAAATTGTATTTGTTTAAATCACGATTTAATTTACAGGAAATGAATTATGAGACTCTACTTTTGACCCTTTCTATACGGTTTTATTTTTGTATAAATAATATCCCCATTATTAATGTAAACTCAATCGTTCTCTCTGTATATGTTAAGCACTCTTTCTATTTCCGTTCCTGCACGCGGATCCGAAATTCACGGACATACGAACGATTTTCTACGTGACGGATTCTCAAAAGAAAAAGTCCCGAAACTTCTAACAGATACGCATCTCGCGAGGCGTTCGAGCCGTCGAATGATTTTACAATTCAAATGGCCGCGCACGACCCTACCATTTTCAAACGATCTACATTTTTTCCTGCGTTCGATTATCATTTTCCATAGAACACGTTCGAATACATGCTCAATTTACAGGACAACAATTACAGTTAATAAACGGGTTTGTTTACCAACTTGCGTTTCATTCGCCTCACCCTCGAAAGGATCATTTAAAAAACGAAACAAGAAATCAGCGCGCATCGTTAACACCGTTTAACGAGGACGAAATTGAAGAAACGAGACGCGTTGCACTTGCTGACAGCGCAGCAGCGAGATGATAATGAAGCTAGTTGCGCCACCTTGGTGTAAAATATTTTACACCAAAGTCTCCATTTTTATTTGTATTATAATTATTGTTCCTGTGCTCGTTAAAAAATTCAGTGAGATTCTACTGGCACGGGTTTTTAATGATTTTTATATTCAACTATGTTGAGAGAATTATGTAAAAATTAAGTAGTATTATTTACACGGGATTAATGATAAATCTTGCTTTCTCTAGAGTTATCAATACACGGCAGTGTTCTTTATGATACTGCTAGTATTTGTTGCAGTTGCATATGATTATTGTTAATCGTTGTATCAAGTCATAAACAAAAAAGTCGTACATACCTTCTCTTGCGTCCGATTCCACACAATTACGCTGTGCCCACTGTTGATCAGGTTTTTTACGATGCCGCTACCCATGATACCCAAACCGAGGAAACCAAATTTCAAGGTTGACGGAAGGATGTTTTTCTCTTTAAGGGTTTGCGATAACGTTTCCACGTCTAAAGGCGGTGTCACCTGCCGTGCAAGGTAGCAAAATATTAACGATACATCCTCTGATCGATCAAATATATTTGAAAAATTTACCAACGGTCAATTTTCAAATATGTAACGTTTAACGATAAAATAATATTGGCATGAACGTTAATAAATTGAAAAAATATTGAATTTCAAAATTTTGGAATACTGTGCATAAAAATAAAAAATGAGATCGTATAAAAAAATATATTGAATATAAATAAAATAATTTGTACTCTTAAGTTGCAATAATTTTTTAAAGAATAGTGTTCGAACGTGTAGACGTAAATAAACTCCAGTAAAATTTAATAAAATCAATAAAATTGAGCAAAATCAATTCAACTGTATTTATAATATTTTTTACATTACTGCAAACACTAAAGGGTGAGTACTTTAATTACTGTTTCCGTGTCAACAAGATAATAACATACTAGAAGTTACATAAAAAAAATTGTAATTTTACAACAGAAAAAAATTCAGGAGAATGTGTATTATCCATAAAGAAAAATAAAAAAAATATAATTTTCTATTAGAAGAAACGAAGTTAACTCGGGGCAAGAAAGAATTACATTAACAAAAAATATTATATGGCTGGTGGTAACGAATGGTAATGCTTTATTTTCATTGTACAATACTGATAAAAAAAGGGTTATTCTGTCTGCTAAAATAATGAAATAATATGTGAAATGTACTTACAGGTCTAGCAATATTTGCAGGCCTATTAAGGAGCGACGATCCTGATTTTCTAAGAGGCGTTGAATGGTTCATCGCTGGGCTGATGCTGCCTACTCTATTACTGTTACTCGTACTCGATTCTCTGCGCTGCTTTTTGGCTGGACGTCGAGTATCACTCGAGGTTGTGTCTAATCTCTTAGTTTTCGGTGTCTCCTGGATCAACAATTTCATAATTACTTTGTATTGTCCGTAGAGTTGGGTACGATTGATCTAGTCTACCATTGTAAACAACAATGAGAAAATTGTGATTTATAATATGAACCTAACCTTACGAGGCTTAGGGGTCTTTACTACGCTCTTCTCCTTAGACATACTCTCTTCTTTCAGTCTGTCAAATAAGGAGTCAGGATCTAAGCCATCCTCAAACACCTAAAGCAAATAACATTGCCGCATAGTAAAATTACTTAGAAATCATGAGAGCTTAGCAGTTTGTTTACACGCTATGGTACAAGTGAAATAGAAGAATGGAATTGTAATAGATTTTATTTAGAAACGTTCTCATTCATAATAGTTAGGTAAACATATACAAAATCCGTTGTATCTTTATCGCCGAACAACTTACCTCTCCGTTGGCAATAAACTCTTCTATTGCCTCTACCGCGTCTTTGAATGCACCAGCTTTGCTAGATTTTACAAGAGTCTCTTTGTATTCGAGATATGGTTTAATATTGGACTCCTCGATCCATGCGCTATAAGAAATATCATGGTAAGTTTCGATAGCATCGGAAAAGCGTAAGCTGAAATACATTACTCAAACTTACTAATTATTTGTCCCGAAGAAGAATATGCATTGAACTGGCCCCTTCTTAGTATTGGTCGGTTTCTTTAAGTCCTTTGAAGGATTCGACACCTTAGGATGCCATGGGGAAATTAATATCTTATTTCGGACTATGTCTACTTAATAAAAAACAATTTTAAATGAACAAGAGCAACGAGCAAACATTCTTGTAATTTTTTTCTTGTGTAACCAACCAGGTACCTATTTACTGCATTTCTTTCAACAATTTCTCATCGTTCATTCTAATATATTAATTTGTAGTCTCGAAATGAGAATATTTGCAAACATGTTAAACACAAAAGCTTTCAAATAATCTAAATATTCTGGTTAGCTACATAAGACTTAAAACAAGCTACCGTTTTCTCGTCTCGGAGATCGCACAATTTTCGTGAGCTCCAAATTTAAATAACGCTCCAAATCAAACTGTTATTTCCAGTATCTATTCCCCGTCGATTTAAAACCAAAGTAAAACAGTGAACTAAACGAACCAGGATGATCAGATGAAAATATTAAATCCGTAGTAATTCGTGCGGGAAAGGAAATCGTAGTTGGCGCGCGCGAACTACGTTGAACGACTATTTATATTCGGTTTCGGAGAAGTCGTACACAACATTGAACGATGAACGCGTCGGTTTTCGAAAAAGAATTAAAAAAGGTAGGCATTTTCGTCGGGCGTAAAGAGCGCGTAATGTAAACACGAAAATCGGTGTCGGAACATCGTGGCAGAAGTGATGAAATTACGGAGCATGATTTAGGTTATATTTTCGTAGTCTGCGCGCCAATTTGAATTCGAAGGTCGGGTGTGGCGGGAGATATGCAATGCGGGCCAACTGTGGCGTCGATAAGCGGCAAGAACGAGACTCGCGATTCGAAAAAGGAAAACAGGGGTAAGCTACTGGGGTACGTGTTCCCGCCAAATGTGATGGCCGCGTTTGACTTCGTGGCGCGTACAAAGCAAAAGTGTAGTTAACCGTTAGTAATGGAGCTCACACTTACCCGGCCAGGCCAAGGCGAAAATCCCTTCATCTTCGCCCTGAAAATCCACAAAACAATCAATTAGTAATCACTCGAATACCGATCCCACTACTTTTCTATGAGAAACATTCGATAATCAACACATCGCAAGTACGCACCATACTAGATCACCCAGTTTGAAGACTTCCGACATTATAAAACGCTCCGTCTTCTGTCACGATCGGCAAGCGACTGACTGACGAGTAGAGCGTCGTTTGTGCATGACGACGTGATCCAAATTACCCCCACCAAAACGCGTGAGTCAAACCAGCGTCCATTTTCATCGTTTACATTTTTATTATTCGTACCGACGATCTTGAATAAATACGTACGTGAACTTAATCAATTAAATAATATCTTATTTTATACGAATTGTGACATTAGTAAATTGTTAATTATAAATTTGGTGTTTCCGGTACAGGAGGATTCCGGTTCGTTAAACTCCCGTCCTACGGGCTGGTTTCCAACGACGCTCGGCGGCCAATAGGCTTTTATCTTACTCTCTGATCTTTGTATTATGTTAAATTGAATTGAAATGTATGAATCGCGATACGAGAAATATAGAATTTAATCTGTAGATAGGTTGGTATTGTCTGCTAATTATAGATATGTGTAGGTTGTGATAAAGTAATAGAAATAATAGACGTGACAGTGCGAGGAAGTCCTACCGTCACGACGGTACAGCCTAGCCAGCTGTCAGCCATCGATTGTAAGAACTTTTGCTGGCTTAGAAAGCAACGTTACGGATAAATACAGCATTTTCCACAGTAGTTTTCACAGTATTCCGTGCGAGCGATGGATAATAATATTCGTTACAATATGGTATGTTTCGCAAATAGCGCCGATCACGGCGTAGAATTTCTGTATCTAATGTTTTGGAAACTACTGATTGGTTTACAATCGGTCGTGTCGACTGCCTGAGCATCTTTTGTTTGATAAACGCATGTTACACGGGCTAAATAATATTATTGTGTATCATGACGCAAATCGTACACGTGGATTCGCGCGGACAGGTTCTCGAGGAAACATTGTTCCAGCCGATTGTTAATCGTTCGTTCTTACCCGTGAAATTTCAATGCAACATTGTTTCGCTTCGTTGCATCGTTTTAATCACCTGAACCCGTTCTATAACCATTAAAATCGAATTCCCGTTTGCCTGCTAATTGCCTGATAAACGCATCCTTAACAAACCGTTTCTCACCCTTCGCTTAGTGATTCATCCTCTAAACGAAGCATTTGTCATTCGATTTTCAGCCACCACAAACAAATAATGATTCCAATGGGGAACCATCCCGTCAAAACGAGATACCTACTTTAACTGTGTCTTTATCTGTTATGCAGAATGACATACTGAGTCATTCGGGAAACATTGCCGCAGCACAAACATCCAACGAATGTAGAATGGTACGATTGATCTATATTAAGCGTTACGTATGTATAGTTGCATAGGTTGTTATTCGTTGATTATTATTCCAGGCTGATGGGGAGGAAATACCTCCTCCCAAAGCAGATTTCTCAGCTCCACCTCCTTACGAAGTAGCTACCAAATTGCCCAGTTACGAGGAAGTGCAGCGTGAGAAAACTTTACAGGGAGAACCTCATCCTCAAATACACATGGTACTCCGATACGATTGTGCTTATCTAAAACAGAGTTCCAACTTTTAGCAAGCCGTGCATGGCATCTTCCCCGACTCAGTTCGTTGGAAGAGTGGGAACAAGTTGGAACTCCCTGATTTACAGAAGTTAACAACGCAAGTGTATTAATTTATGTTCTCCTCGCAGCCAGGAAACATTAGAGCACCACAGCAACCGTTAACGATCCTCGCTATAGACACCGAAACTGCAGAAGGTGATCCGGAAAGTGGCTTGCTTGGTACCGATTTTATGTTCTTTACAGCATTTTTGGGTAAGTTGTTAAGTCCATTTACCTCAGCAAACAGTTACCTTAAATAAACTGTTCTTATTTGTTACAGTTGCATTTTTATTCAATTGGATTGGATTTTTACTGTTGATGTGCTTCTGTCACACGATCGCATCTCGATATGGAGCACTGTCCGGTTTTGGCTTATCATTGACAAAATGGACATTGATCGTGAAACATTCCACCGACCTTGCTTCTCATGAAAATTCATGGCTGTGGTGGTTGATAATGGGATTTGGTTTGTATTTCTTTAAATTACTTTATGTTTAGCCTTCCAGTCATAAAAAGGGACTCTGTTTACAATTCCTACTAATTCTCACATCCTTCCGTATATCCTTGTACCCATTTTGCTTTGAGATATCTTTTTCCTATGTTTCATTCTACTCTTTTTCTTTCCTCTATGCACTTTCAAGTTCCCAACATTCTCTTTAACGATAGTGTAAACTGAAAATATTGATTCTATAGAAATAATAATAATGTATTTTGAATTACAGGAGTACTGATTTGTGCACGAGCAATTATGCAATATTTAAACATTAAACGTGGCTGGAGACTGTTGCCTGGAAGCGCTCAGGAACGCTTACTCTTCTTTTATTAAGCCATTGAATCTGCACCTTTATCTAACTTGGCTTTAGAAGAAACAGTATTTCTATTTGGGGTTGTATTTGTACAATATATAACCACACCCTTCGAAAATAATACTTTATATTGGCTACCATATTATTCCATTACTAGAAAACAAAGTTAAATGAAATTATTGAAACTATTTGCCAAATTCACGTAACTGTAAAACGAAATAAACGAGAAAAAATAGTAAAACGACGATCAAGACAAAATGATTTTATGCACATCATTTTATGTGTTAATCATTCACACGAACAACGCATCACGTAAAATGTAAATTTTTAATTGCTCAAATAGCGTCGGTGAATTTTTTTATAAAGGACTATCGTTAATTTGTCCGTTGTTTCGATTGAAATTGAATCGCTTCTTTACATATGGGACACGTAAGTTCGTTACTTATGAAATTGATGTTTACAAGTACAAAAGATTTATTTTCAAGAAAAAAATAAAAAATGGAAAGCGTATAAAAAACTGTTTCCAGACAGGTATCAAACTGTAAAAGTTCTAATAGTGATATTGTGTAATACACTCTAGCGTTAGATAAGCTTTTAGAATTTTGATTATACATGATCTGTGTATTGATAATCCGAATCGCTTGTTTGTATATTACGATAAAGAGAAAAATTCTTACTGAATTTAATGGTATAAGTTTAATCATACAAAATATATACATATATCTCTATATATATATATATGTGTATGTATGTATGTGTATGTATATATGTGTATATGTACAAACACATATAAATGTATTTAAGAAAGTAATGCAAAGCGATATAAGTACATTATATGTTATACTATCAAAAAACTTCATTGTTATATACTTATTACAACAATACAAACACATTAGTATGTCTTACGTTTTTATCTATACCTGTGTTAATATATATTATTCCTCTCATTATTACCTTAAGCGGACTACAAGGTCGAGCGACTATATATATCGTCACAGCTAAAAGCTTAAAGTTGTCAATAATTTCCGCAATGTTACGGACTACACTAATATTTCAATATCTACAGCGCCTTGCGCGTAACTGTAAAATATCCACTGAAACAGAATAATTAAAAAAAATTTCACCAAATCATCAAAGTGTTTTCAAGAGGCTTGGACGGATTAATTTTTTATACGGATCTAATAAAAAGTCGTTTCACGTCATTTCAATCGTAAAAGTATCAAGAACATGTTGATCAAAGTTTCACGAACAAATAATTAAAAATAAATCGCAGTTATAGCATTTCTTTCGAAGTTTTTATGCATATCAAAATAAAAGACTGTATAATTTTTTCTTATATATTTTGTACGTTAAATACGGTATCGGTAAAACGAGTTCTTGAGAGGTCCCATGGTGTAATGGTTAGCACTCTGGACTCTGAATCCAGCGATCCGAGTTCAAATCTCGGTGGGACCTTTTCTTTTTCTACTTTATATGTAATTTTTCTACAAAAGAGAAAACATATTTATATTAGTTAATCAAATTCTATTTTTAAAATCAAACATTTATAGCTGTAAATAACATTGTTCAATAAATTTGAATTTTCTCGTCTTCCAATAACCAATCGTTGAATCTTATGCACTTCAATATTGAGCACAGAATTAAATTTCAACTATTTAAACAATTCAATTGAAACTAAACATCAAAATCTGTCTGTCTCGAAGTCTCGACTATAAAAGCAAAATAAAAGCTACGCGAATGCTTCTCGCATAGAGCGACTCTAGGCTTTCCAAATAAAGTAGCATATTTTCTTATATCATTATAAAAATTGAAACTTGCGTAAGCAATGTCAAGAGAGTCCAAAGTGCATATATCGCACTAATTTTCTCGAATGTTTTTCAGCTTCCTTTAACAATTAACAATTATAAAAGTCCGAGATAAAATCTGACTGCAACTTTGTGCTCTTCTTTCGTAAACCGATTTTAAAACAGCTAAAACTTAGATTCCATTTCCAATCGATAAAATAAAAGAGTTCGTCGAAATCTTCAATAATCTATTGATTATCGATAAGTTGTTGTCGAACAGTGTAATTATTATGTTACAAACGAGTGATTTGTAAAATCACTTGAATGTATACGCGTATTAGAGGGCAGCACCACGTTAATGATTCATTACAGTAGTTGAGCAGGCAAACAAAATTGTGAAAAACAATTTCATAGATGGATATATACTAAAGAAAATATGGAAGATTCACCACAGAATCGAGGTCCTACGAATGAAGATAATCCGATCGTTTTTATCGATATAGCCATCGAGTCTGAGAAAGGTAAATAATAACATAGGGTTACATATACAATCATTTTGTAGTGGAACTAATTTTTCTTTATCAAAACTTGTCTTTTACAATTACTAACGCAACGTTTATTTTCTACGACATAAACGCTATTGTAATAGTCGGAAGAGTAGTGATAGAGCTTTTCAAGGATATTGTACCGAGGACAGCAGAGAACTTCCGGGCTTTGTGCACTGGAGAAAAAGGTATTGGGATTAATGGAACAAACTTACACTACAAAGGATCGGTATTCCATAAAGGTATAACAATTTCCAGTAATATTTGAACAAGGTAATACAACAGATAATACACATTATGACACGATATTTGTGTGCTTAGTATTACCACAGTTTATAATCCAAGGTGGAGATATAATAAAATTCGATGGAACCAGTGGGGAAAGCATATACGGACCGCAATTCGATGATGAAAATTTTACGCTGTCCCACTCGTCGGAAGGATTGTTGAGTATGGCGAACAAGGGTGTTCCCAATAGCAACAGTTCCCAATTCGTCATAACAATTTCACCCAGTATACATCTAGATAATACCAATGTAGTTTTCGGTAAAGTTTTAAAAGGTATGGGTGTTGTTCACGAAGTATCTCATGTCCCGACAGTGAAGGATATACCGACTGAGGTAAAGAAATGCAATTTATACACTTTGATGGTTTGAATACACTAGCGAGTAACCAGCAATGTGTTTTGGAAGAACAACTTGTAGAAGCGTATAGACTTGTCTGCTAATATTATGAATACTAGAATAATTCCCATTGAAAAATCAATGGCTGGTTTATTTCTGGGAGAAATCTCTACTGGTCACGATTCATGGTTCACTCTGTATGTATAGATATTGTTTTTCTTTCTGAGAGCTATTGATGCAAGAGGGTTCGTCTCACTCTGACAGAAAATGTCAAGTTATTCGCCAGTATATATTGTACCTTCATTACAGTGATTTAATAATTTGTATACTTCGTTTGCTCTAGAAAATATATATAAGTGATTGTGGCGAAATCAAGCCAGGTCAAAATTGGGGTTTGGAGGAAAATGATGGTACGGAGGATGTTTTCTGTCCATGGCCAGAGGATTGGGATGATATTATGGACAAGAATGAAACCGATGTGAGTATCGTGTTAGAAGAACATTTATTCCTTGGCAGAAACTTTTCTCATTGTACGGTTGCAGAACAAGCATCTAATGGAAGTTATCAGGAAGATAAAAGATTCGGGGAATTATTATTTCTCGAGAAAAAATTATGTGGACGCAGGTAGAAAATATAAGAAAGCGTTGCGTTACTATAAGTGGATGACGAGAAAGGTGGACAAACCAGATTCTTCCGATGAGCTAATGACGAATACAAAAGTAGTTATACTACTTAATCTAGCAGCTGTTAAACTAAAGAAAATGAAACATCGCGAAGCATTGAAACTATGTACAGAAGTAAGATTTTACAGAGTATATGGAATGTAATTGTATTATTTTCTTAACATCGATCTTTTTTACAGGTTCTGCAGATTGATAAGAACAATAGTAAAGCATTGTTTCGTAGAAGTCAAGCATACATGGGTTTGAACGAACACAATTTCGGCCTAAGAGATTTAAAACAAGCGCTGCAAGCCTCTCCGAATAACAAAGATATTTTAGCGGAGATAGAGAAGGTTAAAAAAGTGATGAATTCGTATCTAGTGCTTGAGAAAGCATCGTGTCAAAGAATGTTCAAATGAAACCAAAGTATTTTTTAATAGATTTGTAAATATACACAAAAAATTATACAGGGCATTCGCGTTATTATTGTCCAGCTTTTTATGGAGACAAGGTAGAGTAGAAAGTTGCACTGTTTGGTAGAACCAACATAGTAGTATATATATATATAACAATATTTTATATTTACATCTTCTTGTAGTAGCAACTTCTGTATAAATTATAAATAATATTTAATGTATTTTGTAAACTTGTCATATATGATATATGTTTTAATATATCATTTTAATAGTCATAGTTTATTATGGACAGAATGAATTGATGTAAAATTTTCAAATGATGCGGAAACGCGTATTTTCTTATGTAAAAAAAATTTGTAATGTTCCGTATACTATGTTACGATAAATATATTGCTCAGGTATTTACAATAATTACTTCTTCATTATTTGAACATCCTTATTCTTTTTTGTTTTCCCACAATTTTCATACGAGATTTAGATAGACACATTAATTAAAAAACAATTTAAAAAAAAGAAACATAATGTGAAACAAATCGTGACTCAATGTTCTGTGTATGCAACTCATTTATTGAACACTTATATCAAGTTTTTAACAAGTCAGAGTGTTAAAATGTCTTTATGCGACACATGACAAAACCATGCCACACAAAATAAATACTATGGTATTATTTTTAGTAGGAGCTCACACGTAGTTTGTTGCGTTACAGTAGTAATCCTAGAACGTGAGTTCTTTTTATAGCTAAAATACTGTAAATAAAAAACAGATGTGTAAAGTACACGGCACATACGAAAGGTAGCTAAATGCAATCTCTCTCTCTCTTTTTTCTTGTTATAATTAAAAAACTCACGGTTCTTTTCAACAATTTAATTATCTGTTCTTTTTTTCGTTGAAAGGTATTCTGTTTCTCTGTTTCAATAACATTGTATACCTATGTAACAAGTTTTAGTTAATTATCTACAGCAGTTACAAGCATAGGAGTTATTGCAGTGACTAGATTAAAAATGACTCTGTTACTAACTACCGTCTCCAGTATTATCATTTTTCTCTAGACCTCGCATCTCTTAAAAGAAATAGCAAAATAAATAAATAAATAAATAAGAAAATAAATAGAATAATTACCTATATAGAAATGTTATTCGGGCAACATCTTAACAAAACTGAAAAACTCTTCTGTCACTTACAAGGAATGCATTTATATATCAAAATTCACTTCTATGATTCTACAACTATTTCGATCTGGAAACTGACGCACGACATTGGAATGTATCGATGCCAAGCGCATTGTTCATCCTGTACAATAACATTTTTTCGTCATTTTTAAGAAGGGGCAAAGTTATTTTTTCGTTTTTACGATACGCAACGTTATTAATACACACTTTGTACATCGATGAAATTTTCAGGAGCCAGATATGTGGACGGACAATTTTTCGAAATTGCTTGAATGACCACGATGTACGACGATACATGATAAAACTGTTTAGCGATGTGACTTTTCTTGTTCTTTAAAAATTATGCGACTGGTAATTGTTCAGCTTTTAATTCTTTATCTCGGAAAGTTTATGAACTCATCCAAGATCAAAGTATATCACATCCTTCTTGATTACAAACTGTAGGAAATACGTGCAGACTAAAATCATAAAACTTTGTTGTCGGAATACGATAAAAGCTATTTTGTAATTTATATGTACAGTGAGCATTTTTAGTTAGATATCGTTTTTCGCTTCTGTGTTCAAACACTGTTCGCTGTAATTCGTAATTTCTTTTTCCATTACTTCTACTTCGAACTTACGACTTTGCACCCTCACCAATTTTTGCAAATTAAACTTGCTCTATCTCAAGTTCTTCAGGACTCTCCGCCTTATCAAGATTTTGGCCATTCTCCGACGTGATTTCCGTCTCGATTAAACTGTGCAATTCTTTGCACAATGTTTCCTCGCAGACCTCGCCATTTATGACAGCGTTATCGATTACATCGTATTCTTTCGCGTCGCTACACGGTACATCTTTAAACTCAGGATCACCAATCTCCTCGCAGCTTTTGAACATGTCCGCGTGTTCGTTTGAATTGATTAATTCCGGATTCTCGTTAGAGTTCAATATATCTGTATTGACTTCGTCGTCCGTTGTGTCAGTGGACTGAGAGACTTTCTTTAACACGCTGTCGATGAGATTAGATGCGAAACTTTTGTTCTCATTGCCTTCGTGAATTGTTTGATGAATTGGCAATGTTTGTGGTCTGTGAGCTCGTGTGTAAGGGAACGAGTTCTCTTCGCCTGCTGGTGTATGAACAGCAGAAATCTCAGTTTGTGTTGCGACAGCGTTGTCGATCAGATGTTTCGTTTGCATGTTCGACATGCATCGTTTTATCTCTGACATGGAATCTTGTAATTGTTGAACCTGCAAAATTATTCAATAAAAACGTCCGAATAAACCACAATCACGTAATTTATAATATTACCTGAGTATGCAATAAATTACATGTCTGCGCTAAATTGGTTACAACGTCTACATTCTGCGCGAGATTCTCATTCTCATTATTTGCAGATTCTCGATTACTACTAGGCTGCAGACTAACAACTTTTTTCCACAACGCATTGATTGCTTGCATTTGTAATAGCTGCAATTTGTGCTCGCTCTCTAAAGCTGTTCTGGTGGCCTCCATGTCGGTCGAAAGTTTTCTGAAACCAGTCATGCAAAGTTGTGATTGATCGATTGATAGATAATAGACTGCGGATTTGATGCATTTATAACAAAAATGGGTAGGTTTAATTCGACACAGTGAAAACATTAGACGAATTTAAAACTACTGTTATATTATTCTCGACCTATTAAACGTGTTAAGAAAGAAAAGTCCGCAGTCTACTAATACAGAAACTAATGATCGTACTGGATATATTTAATCGTCCTCATCATTTCGATAGTCTTAAGAACGTTAGTCGCCTTTTTATTAAGATTCCTAGTATGGTAGCCTCTCCACATCCTCTGGATGCATATCGCTGCTTTCTCAGCTTCGTCTTGATCTGCTTTCAAAATGGAAGACATAACAATAACCGAAAACTCTGCAACACTTCTAAAAAGCCTCTTACCTTTATTACTGTCTTCTTGTCTTCTCTGAATAGCTCTGTTGCGAATACTATCCAACTTCGCTTGGCACACTTCGCTATCCTCATCGCTGCTTTGGGTAGCATTACCTGCGTCCCCGTCTCCGCTTTTCTTAATTAAACTACTTTTAAGTTTATCATTAGCACTCTTCGGCCTTTGTATGCTTCTACCTAAATTTGGCGAATTCTTTGTACTCCGTCGTCCCGGTAACGTTTTACTTTGAACGTAGTTATTAATCTTCACGCTATGCGGACATTTATTACTAGGATTCGTAACGATAGGTTTAGCAATGCTTGGCTTGCCGATGTTGCAATTGGTCGCAGAGTTACTTTTTACAAGTGCGTTCGCTTTTATAGCGCTGAGATTCGTTTTTGCCATCGGGTTCACTGTGTTGATTATGGGAATGGCTTTACCATCTCCGTCGGTCATGGGTTTGCTAGGCATTGTGATCTGACACGGTGATGTTAATTTACTCGGTGGTGTTTTCGCCAGCACGCGTGACAGACCGGAAGGTGGGCGAAAGTCTGGGCTCATTAGTGATTCTGGAACTGGTACCAATTTTGTCGCAGCTTGTAGAGGACTAGATGTTTCTGCAAACCAATCGTCGTTATCATAAATGTTAGATAAGATTTATCTAGATTGGTAACTAGACTGCGGATCTTTATGCAAAATCAAAATTTTTTTCGTCAATTACGAAACACAGAAACCATATGAAAATTTCTTTCTGTTCTAATGTTTTTACTGTTTTAAATTACATCTACCCATTTTCATTATAAATTCATAAAATCCGCAGTCTATTGATAGCCTGATTCGCTGTTGATCTACCTTCGATACTCGACACAGGATTACCCAGCATCTTATTGTTCAAAGTGCCGCACAGCATATTCGGATCCAAGCTTTGAGTCATTAATGTCTCGTGATCTTCATTCAAAAGAGTATGGCACGAAGAGACCATGGCGTCGGTGTGGCAACTAGCTATCATCCTGTCTGGAGATCGTATTCTTAATGAATTTCTCGAGGTACCTAATTAAGTATCATGCATTTTATATATGTAGATATACATATATATATATATGTATATTATATTTATAATTTGTCTCTTAAGTAAATAGGTGTGTTCGGTTATGCTGGATGTTGTTCGGGGCTAGCTCTGCTAGCGTAAGCGTGCAAATGATATTCGACTAAAAGACTAGAAGAAACAATAGAAGAATTGTGAACTACGTGAAATGTATTTCCAAATCGTCAAACGAATAATCCGCTAACCAAATCCTCTAATTAGCATCGTTTATCATAACACCGTTATTTATCTTTCATTCTCGAAAGTCGTTAGCGCTATGAAGCTTAAAGAAAAGCAATCCGTAAAAACATACTACATACTAGGCACGAGAGACAGAAACATGTGCATTAATCTAAAGTGGAATTCGTTTTTTAGTGCATAGGCATTGTTCAACATGGATCTTTAGTCTCGAGCTGTTTTTTCAGCATAGTAGAGCAGTCTCTCAGATTCGTACACATGTAACGCAGTTATAGCCGTATGTGATATATCCTGATTCTGACTTTGGATACCTTTACAAGGTGAATGGCACACACAGTACTTTGCTTCGTAAAATTTTGGTGACTGTAAGCATTTATCTTCATAGTATGTCAACATTGGCGCAACTAGAGAAAACACATTATATACTAGGACATGTATAATATGTGCATGACGACTGGAAAGTGTACATCACTGCTAGTCCACGATTACAGATCGAAATGGATAGAAATTTTTTATTTCCTGATCGTTATGTAGAAGAAAATTAAAGAGAGAAAACCTTAAATGGATTAATTGGACTCACTGGCACGTCTAGGTGAATTTGTCCTGATATGACTAAGTCTACGCCTAGTGGCCGGTGAAGGACTCATTCCGACGCTACTCAAGCTGTGCACACTTCCAGCGTCGCTTTGTTGATTCAATTGCTGCTGATGATGCTGCGCTTTACTCAGAATCAGCCTAAGCTTCCTGTCGGTCTCGTTTTCGAGCGACTCACCGGAGAGAGGGCAGACAGACGCTAAGTATTGAGCAAGCAGTGCATGTTCACCAACACGGAATTGTCTACCGCGTCCCTGAGAATATAGCCACTCTGCCTTTAAACTGAGTGGCCATAATTTCAAATCAATCTCGACTGTTCCGACCAAGATACCACTACATTTATTATGTACTTACAGTATCATCGAGAGAATGACCTACCTTTCGATAGGATCAACAGGATACCCGTCGATCGATATTAAGCTCATACACCAATTGATAACAAAAGGACGATAGTCAAACCCACTAGTTGCTATTTGTTAAGAAGAATAAGCTATAGCTGTAAGTCTACCATGTTAGTATAAACACTTTTCTTATCGTGTGTAGCTTTCTACAAGCATGATATTTTATGAGAAAGAGTAATTCTAACGTAATACTGAATATAGTAAAATATCACATCTCTTTTTTTTAGTCTATATATAAAAGAACGTCTTCGGTACACTACTAATCCATCTCTAATATCTAGATGGAGATGTAAAACATATATAACATAGTAAAAAGGATACATACTATTACCTGTCATACTGACACACGGATTATTCGCAATCGAGAAATGGATCAAGTTTTTCAGATTAGCTAAATGTGACATTTCATTCAAATCAGTAATGTTGTTATTCGCCAATGTAAAAGTTTCTAACGAAGTGGGTAAGTAGCGCTCACACTGTCGCAATGTTATGATGCGATTATTATGCAAGAAAAGTTCCTAAAATGTTAGGACAATTGTTAATACACTCCCGACTAACGTAAACGCACAAATCGAAAAGAATATTACCTTTAAATTTTTCAAATACGAAATGTCCGAGGTATGACTGATGCTGTTCTCCGACAAATCTAGATGCTCCAATTTTGTGTTTGTGTGTAAATGCTCAATAGACTGTACAAATGAATGCGACATTAACAAACATATAACATAGTTCTACCGTGATACAGTAAGCCCTTGATTTACGCTGTTAATTAATTTCAGCACTTTCATTCGAAAGGAAAATATAAATAAACCAACTATGTTCATAAAAATTGATAAATAGGCTATGGATCTTTATGCATTTATGGCTCCTGAAAATTGTCCAAAAATGCTAGAATAACATTTAAGTTAGAATATCACGTGAGTCGAAGACTTACTGTTTCGCTCGTTCGCTGCAACAGCATTAACTTGTTATATTCTTGTTTGATTATAATTTCTTAGTCTAAGAAGACCACGTTAAATTCAAATTACATTATTGTTGCAGCAAACGAGCTGCTACCATAACGGTAAAGCGTGTAAACGAGTATACCTTTATATTGTTGCCAGCCAAGCAAAGAGTTCGTAAATTGATCATATCCTTAATGCCTTCTATGGTTAAGATACCATTATTCGCTAAATTCAGAGTTACGAGATTATGTAACTTTGATACACCATACATTCGTAACAATTGATTTCTTACAATCGAAAGCTGAAATTGTACATTTGTTAGTAGCGGGTGAGGTTTGTTTGTCGCACAACGTACTACTGTTAACATGTCAATGGAAGAGACAGGTAATACAACGCTGTGCCATAATATGAAAATATATGGAAACAGATTGTACGGTTGAGTTGTTACGTTTAAATTGCGTTACCTTCGTAATTCTGTGATAAGAATCAAGATTATCGAGACGCTGGAGCTCATTATCATCTAAGATCAATGTACTGATATCTGCATCCGACGGACAACGGGAAAGTTTTTTAAGTCCCTGACCGCTTAAATCGAGTGTCTCGCAGGCTGAGGATTCTGCGGAAAGAAACGATTTTGCCATTACCATCGTTAAATTAATAAAACGTCGACGGAACGTCGCAGAAACTCGCAGAAATTTCCACGCGACACACGACGAGAAACGTCAAATGTGACAACCACGAAACCGCAATGTAATTATACTGTTTTTACGCGTACGTCGAACGAATAATTGTGATCCCGACAAACGAGAACACGTTAAAAACATCTAAAACGTTTCTACCGTGATAGAATCCTGAAACAAATCATAAAATATACATTTTACACTAACCCGTCGAAGCCATGATGAACACAATAAACTGGCAGACGCTACGAAGATGTCGTCGTGATCACTGTGCTATACGCAACAGAAATTAGGTGATTTTTCAAAAATCCATCGAGGCAATAATTTTCTACATTTTATCGATCGTTTTCCTTTATTCGTTCTATCAGTGTGCATTTTATCGAGGTATTTCCTTTAATTGCTTTTAGCCTATCGTACTTCCGTGCGACATATAAATTTTTATATTTTTGTTCTATTGATAATAATAGGTGTTTCCGATATTAATAGATTTTATAGGAAATATTGTCGCATCGATAGCACGGAATTTATTATCAATCTATCCGCGTAGAAGTTGGGAAGTTTTGAAATTGCGCGTTCGACCATACTTAACATGGCGGCACGCTGAAGTTCAAAATGTTTGACACACAACTTTGCCAAGTTTATGAAACTCATCGATTTACTTGAAACATTTACTATTTTCTGAATAGTACTATTTAACAATAAACAGGTGAGACTCTTATTTAATGTACTTTATTACTAATAAGTCTTTCAAGCATGCATTAATAAAATCAATGTGAAACGTATTGTTCAGTCACGTGTCGAACACATTGCTATTTATTATGAAATCGTCAACAGAGTTGAAAACAGTGAACTGGAAATGAAAAGTTGCGTGATACGTATTTCTAATCATTGCAAATCCACCGCTGCGAAGTATAATGCTGATATCAGCGATTACAAACGTGTCACGAAGAAAATTTTACGGAAAGGAAAATGGTATTCATTGAAGGAGAATTCGGCGATCCTAACCTCTCGAAAAGGTGCCGACAAAGCGAATCATCGAAATGATAGTAATGAAAATATCGTTGTCAAACAATCGAATTCCGTTCCATCATCTCCTCAATATGCAAAGAATACATATAACGAGGATGAAGGATCGTTGGAAACATCTGAAATTGTTGCAAGAATCTCAACAAACAATAGCAACAATGTAACCGCTATTGTAGAAACTGCAGAAGTAAAAAATACAGAAAGTGAAACTAATGTGGAAATCGACAATAACACGAGAGTGAATGAGATCAATATGCAAATGCTTTCGAAGCCATTGCACGAACAGATATTTAAGAATTTCTATAAACAAGAAGAATTCTCCACCAAAGAAATTAAATCGATAAAAGATAATCTAAACGTATATGGAATAAAGACTGAAGAAGCATCTAGATTTCCAAATGTAAATCTTCGGCTGCCTCCGTTGGAAGGTAATGATATAGAGCAACATTTTTATAATATTGGTCAAGAGCAAGTTAGACCTTATTTAGTAATTATCAATGATATTATGAAAGAAGTTCCTAAGATGCCAGATCAATGGGTGTTTAAAGAAGGCTGGACCAGGTACACGGAAAATAGCATAGAACCTGTAGACTGTCCATTAGAGGACGGTATAATTTTTGATATAGAAGTTTGTATGAAAGAGGGGCCTCTACCAACAATCGCCACTGCTGTAACAAATAAAGCATGGTATGGTTGGGTGTCGAAGTCCTTAATGGATGGCGTAAGTACGCAGTTCGAAGGGCAGCATTTTACTATGGATCAATTGATACCGATGGAAAGCAAGCCAACAGAGCATGGAGAGAGACTGACCAGCTTTCACAAGAAGCCAAAGATTGTAGTAGGTCATAACGTATCATTCGATAGGAGTAAGATCAAAGAACAGTATTGGATCAATCCCACAGGCCTCAGATTCGTCGACACGATGTCCCTTCACATATCGGTTGGTGGGATCAGCAGCTACCAACGAGGACTTTTAACCGGGAAGAAGGATAGCATGGAGAAAACAGATTTGCAGATGCAGACTTCTTTAAACAGCCTGGCAGAAGTCCATAAATTTTATTGTGGACATGAAATAGACAAGGAATCCAGGAACATCTTTGTAGAGGGTACTCTAAGTGATATAAAAGACGACTTCAATTCTTTGATGACCTATTGCGCAAACGACGTAGCTGCAACGCACAATGTGTTACGCCGTTTGTTTCCTGTTTTCCAGGAAAGATTTCCCCACCCTGTTACCTTGGCAGGGATGCTGGAACTTGGATCTGCATATTTGCCGACGAACTCGAATTGGCAGAAGTACATAGACGAGTCGGAGTCTACGTTTGAGGACTTGAAATATGAAACTACCTTTATCTTGGCTCAGAGAGCGAACGCTGTGTGTCGTCTTATGCACGAAGAGAAGTATAAAGAAGATCTATGGATGTGGAACGAAGATTGGAGCACTCAGAATATTAAATTAAAATCGTCGACAATGTACGCGAATCTGAAGAAGAACTACGTACCACCGGATATAGAGAAAGAGAAGACTGATGCGCAAAAGTACCTTACAGACGACGAGGGCGAGGAAGATCCTTTGGAGAAAGAGTTTGGATATTTAAAAGAAACAAGGAAGCTCTTGCCTGCTAAGATACCGCATATGTTAGGCTATCCAGCATGGTACAGGAAACTCTGCTTGAAGCCTAGCGACGAAAATTGGGCTCCGGGTCCACAGAACCTAAGTACATCCATGCAAATTGTCCCGAAGCTGTTGAATCTCACGTGGGAGAACTATCCCTTACACTACGTAAAAAACAAGGGCTGGGGAATCTTGGTACCGTTCAAGGACGAGAATGTAGAAACTAAGATACCTATAAAACAGCTGTTGGCCCAGTGTCCTTTGAGATTAGCAGAACGTTCTGCTGAAGAAGCAGAGTATACAATGACGACTCTAAATAAGAACGTAGAGAGCAATCTGCACAAGCCGGACTACTGGTACACTAAGAAAAAGAAGAAAAAAGAAGGCACTGACATTAGCGCCATCTACAAGGGTAGCGCAGTTTGGTGTGACACAATAATAGACGACTGCTGCTATTTCCTGAAATTGCCACACAAGGACGGAGGGAGCTCCAACGTGGGTAATCCCATGGCTAAAGACTTCTTGAACAAATTCTCTGAAAATGTTCTTGCTGGATCTGATAGCAGTGCGGCGGAGGTATTGAAAATCGCGAAAATGCTTTCCTATTGGAGAAACAACAGAGATAGAATCATGTCGCAGTTTGTGATATGGTTGGACGTGTCCCATTTGCCAGATACTGTTAAGGGTGCGGCGAAGTCGTTTCAGTATGGGGTTATTATTCCATTGGTAGTCGTCTCGGGGACGCTGACGAGGCGTGCAGTGGAGGCAACGTGGATGACTGCATCGAATGCTCAAGAAGATCGTGTTGGTTCTGAGCTGAGGGCGATGATACAGGCTCCTCCAGGGTACAACATCGTCGGAGCTGATGTAGACAGCCAGGAATTGTGGATTGCATCCATGTTAGGAGACGCTTACTATAAAAACATCCATGGAGCCACACCTTTCGGTTGGATGACCCTGATCGGTACTAAATCGAATGAAACAGACATGCACAGTGTAACGGCGAAGGCTGTTGGGATATCGAGAAGTCAAGCTAAGATTATCAATTATGCTAGAATTTATGGAGCAGGTCAGAAGTTTGCGGAGAGACTGCTGAAGCAGTTTAATCCGACCATGACAGATGCAGACGCTGCGGCAAAGTCTAGGAAGATGTTCACCATGACTAAAGGGAAGAAGGTGTACAGGTTGAAGGAGGAGTATATTAATTGTGACCTACACGATGTGGAGTATTCTTCCTACGATGCGTACAAAGTAGCCAAACTATTTGGTAAGACGGTGCAAGAGATGTTTGGCAGAGGCAAGTGGGTAGGTGGCTCGGAGTCAGCTATGTTCAACAGGCTGGAAGATATCGCAGAGAGTCCTCATCCTGTCACCCCTTTCTTGAACTCCAGGCTAACCAGAGCCTTGGAGACGCAGACCAACAGCAACGGCTTGCCCACCAAGGTGAACTGGGTGGTTCAGAGCGGTGCAGTTGACTTCCTGCATTTGATGCTTGTCTCGATGAAGTGGTTGATGAAGGATAATATAAGATTCTGTTTGTCCTTCCACGACGAGGTCAGATATCTCGTTCCGTCGCAGTACAAGTACAATACAGCTTTAGCTATGCACGTCACCAATCTACTGACTAGGTGTTTTTGCGCCTCCAGAGTGGGTATGCAGGATCTTCCGATGTCTGTGGCATTTTTCACAGCAGTGGAGGTAGACACGGTTTTGCGCAAAGAGTCCCAGGACAATTGCAAGACTCCCTCGAACTCTCGGGGTCTGGAAAATGGATATGAAATTCCCCCGGGGGAGAGCTTAGACATATGGGCCACCATAGAGAAGTCTGCGGGCTCAATCGGTCCATGGCACGATGCAAATAAAGACAAAGAGATCGAGGAATTTGATCGGGAGATTAGGATCAAAGATGCGCTATAAGTCTGTTCGATCGACGTAGTAGTTTTAATTGGAGTTCCATATATTAGGTTTAACACATAATGCGAACTTTTTTATTTTCCTTTAAGATGAAAATAGTGTATTTTCCGTTGCCTTTAAGGTTGCAGATTAGGATGTCCAAAGCAACTAAACGCAAACACGTTGTTAAGGAGGTGGCAGATTTGAGTGTTCCCACAGAGTCACAGTCTATTGTGCGGATACTCGAGTCTCGTGGGAATAATCTCCACGAAGTTGAAGATCCTAACGGAGATCAGTATCTCGTGTCGATGCCGACGAAGTTCAGGAGGAATATCTGGGTGAAGAGGGGGGATTTCGTGCTCGTAGAGCCGATACTGGAGGGGGACAAGGTCAAGGCAGAGATCGTTAAGATATTAACACGGGTAAGCTCCTCTTCTTAATATTTATCCCTTTGCGTTGAAATTTATCGAACGCAAACTAATTAAGTCATGTTAATTTAATGCGGAGTAATTAAAGAAGTAATTTACTTTTTAGGAGCACCAGAGGTGGTACCGATCTCAGAAATGTTGGCCGAAACAGTTCGACGAATCTCAGAGATCGGATCAGAAGATCTCTAATAAAGACGACAGCGATAGCGAAGGAGACAACCTCTTTGTAAATACGAATAGACTAGCACCTAACAGGACAGAGAATGATAGCGAATCGAGTTCCGACGAGTCCGATTCTGCGTAATATTTTCACGACGTTGTAAATAATATATAAATATACTCCTATAAAAGAATACTGTACACCGAAGTATGTAATAAATATTTTTGTTACTTGAATTGTACCAGCAAATGGAACAGCGTTGTCCACTTTCGATCAGCAAGAACAACAATTTTGCAATAATTAATTATCCTCGGTTTGACGTAAATGCACGTTATCGAAAGAAAAATGATCGTTGCATTGTCTCCGATTAATCTTATCGGTTGGCACGAATTCCGGCGGTTAAAAGTATCGTGTAGAAGCAATTGTTGCTATTCAAGTTCTTCCCTGGGAACGGAGTCCTTCAGTTTGCACAAGGTTGCGCATTCAAGGACTTTCAAGGGGCGCAGCATCAGTCGTCGAAACGATCGGCTGCATCGCAGATGCTAAAGCAATCGAACGGCTCGTTAGACTGATTCCGTTATCAGCGAAATCAGGAAGACGAGGTTGTTGTCGCGGTGACCGAAGGTGTCGCCGAGAGCATCGCGTTCAGTCACGCAGATAGGCAGCTAGCGAAAGCGCCGCCGAATCTCCAATTTCAACCTTCCCTTCGTCGTCTGTTTATTTTGGTTCCGTTCGCGGCGATCTATCAACGTGCACGAAGAACGACAGTCCGTCTTACAACGGAAATTTCCCCGATCGAATTTCATTTCGCGTTTTTCGACGGCGACGCACGTGCTACCATCGGGCCCCGGGAGTCGGGTCGTTATCTCCCGGAATCTGTGATACTTCGAGGCTACAGTGTTCCTTTTGACAGCGATCAATTCGAAAATCGCGTCTCTTTGTTCTTCGAATAAAGAGCCATTCCAATTCTACCTTAGCTGATACAAGGATGAGGGTCCAGGCTCAAAGGA
Source organism: Lasioglossum villosulum (assembly GCA_963971365.1). Lineage (NCBI taxonomy): Eukaryota > Metazoa > Arthropoda > Insecta > Hymenoptera > Halictidae > Lasioglossum > Lasioglossum villosulum. The sequence goes on along the minus strand of OZ020496.1, from coordinate 47,092,199 downwards.
AGAGGATGAGGATCTGCGGCGCAATGGCGAATGGATGTCGACCGCTGAACTGCAGCTAACATTTCAAGTTTCGTTAGACTGGGATACGTTCTCGGGATGGAGTGAAAGGTTAAAATGTACGTTCTTGATCCAAAGGAGATTTCGATCTCGCGATGGCTGCGTTGGGATCATTGACGCAGCTCCGGAATCTCTTTATGAAAAATAAAAAGTCAAACAGAAGTTCCATTCTTCTTTTCCTAATTTTTATTTAAGTTCAATCTACCAGATTGACGTTCTTCAATTCTTTTAGTCTATTTTTTAAATCCTTTGCACTCGGAACTATTTTAACTGGAAAATTATAATATTTCTTAGAATATGTCCATTCCCTATGGATTTTTGGAATTTTATGGATATGGAATTGGTATAATACCTCGTACAATACATAAATGTTTAGTAATTGATTTTAAGTACCGACATATTTGATAATGTAAACAATATTTTGAGCGAATTAAGATTGTCGTTGTAGCTAATGCAACGTCGAGTTAATATTAGAAGATTAAATTGATTCGATTGTTCGCCATTCGACAACCATTTGCTTGATGTTATCGCGAGCTACCTAGATACCATGCTTTGTTTACCTGCTGCGATTTCTACCAAAGATATTTTCCACGTTTTTAACTGTTCCAGCTATAATAATATTTCTTACTTCGAAAGTCTATCAACGTTCTTCCCGATTGAACTTTCAAGTCAATACCCGGAAGCTGTATCAATGGTTTCAACCCTAATCGACGACTAGACTGCGGATTTTCATGCATTTAGGAAGACATTGGCTGGAGGAGATATAAAACAGTGACGGATTAGAAAAATCCAAAAACCTCGTTATAATGTTTTCAACGTAAAAAATTCATTTAAGGATAAATTTGCGTAAAATTATGTTCTGATAATAACAAAAAACGTGACAAATTTGACGTTTTGTAACAGTTTATAATTTTTTGCTCCGGAACTGTTTAGTGAATCCTAATAAATTTTGAACATAATTAATTACATAATTTTTACTGTATATAAAAAAAGTGGAGTTTCTAGTTGCGTTTTTTCAAGGATTAAATAGGATTTGAAGTAGAATTTTATGAACTCTCCATAAGAAGACGTGTTAAAATGTGCAAACTTTAAGTTGCTATAATTCTTAAACGGTGAATCGAACCCAAATTTTGGGAATTGAATTAATTTTGTAAGAATTATATCTTGTCAAGTTTTCAAAAAGTTTGTTGCATTTTTATACACCTCCGAAACATCCTTAACACCTGCTGCTCAAAATCGTTGCAAAATATTTTTATTACGCATTAAAGATCCGCAGTCTGCCGTTCACTTTCTATCGATCGTAGACTGATTGATCCGATGATCTATGTTTCGTCTATTTACTATGCTTCTTTCTTATCCACAGATATCGAGCGTGCATTCTGAAAACAGATCGTTGACTTCTGCGAACGCACTGTTTTCTTGAAGAACCGATATTTACAAACACAAGGGGATCTCGTTGTAAATGTTTCATAGAAATCCAGCTGGTTAATTCCGTTTGAGGTGGAATCTACGACGAATTATCATAATGGAGACGTCGAACGAGAACTATTTGCATGATTTCTGGAGGGACTGGGACCTGGAGAACCTAACGGAGGTAGAGTACTTGACCAAGGTGCTGGGTCCGAAGTATTTACCGATGCAGATGGTGGTGCCTTTGACAATCGCTTACGTGACGATCTTCGTCACTGGAATCTTCGGGAATGTTGCTACCTGTACCGTGATCCTGAGGAATCCTTCGATGCAGACTGCTACGAACTACTATTTGCTCAATCTAGCCGTTTCCGATCTCATTCTACTTGTTCTGGGTGAGTCCGCCATTGTGAGTCCACATCTATTTCCGGTTTACACTGTAATGCTACATTCGAATTCGCGAATCAATTAATCGTTTAAATATTCGATCCAAGATGAACCGAATTATAGTAAACGGTGCAAACTTCATCACCAAGTAGCTTATGACACTGCCCAACAAATTTCAACTTTTTTCATCTTTCCAAATAACTGTTGGATGGATCTTCTATAAATTGAAAAATATCCTAAAAAATGTGTGCTAAAGTGGGGTCTTCCCGTCTGTAACGATTGCTTATACATGTTTAATACACGAGAAACACAGAAACTTCACGCAGCAATCAAGTTAAAGGGGTTCTCAAACATTTCCATAAAAATTCCCTACTCTCCTTGACGAGCAGAATGGTTTTTTAAAAAGCGAAATAATATTTCGAGCTAGGGTCTCGAATCGGAGCTGGATTGTTTCAGAAGAGGAACGAAATGGTTTTCCTTCGCCCCCTTCGGTCGCGTTTGCGTCGACTGTCGTTGCAGAATGAAATTTCCGGTGGCGTACGGCGCGATTCCGCGCTTTTGTAGTGATTCACGAAGAAAACCGGAGATAATGAAACCCGACGGACACTTAATCGAGGGAAAACGAGTACATTGTGCGGGTATTAGTGTTCGTTGAACAGACCCGAGGGGCAATCGATAAGCGAATTGGATTTACGTTCCTACCCCTAAATCACAGTTCTGTCGAGTGGTTCATTAAAACGCTAACAACATTTCAATTGAGAGAACGATCGGGTATTTTTACAGTTGATAATAGGCTGTTGCGATAACGGTAAAAAATGCGAGTGAAATTGAACTTGTACCATGAGAATGCAGTTTTCAAACATTCTATCGCGTATTCCTAGATTTCTTCATTCAGAATGTACATTTAAAAAATGATAAGAGAGAAAGAGAGAGAGACTAGATACTTAAGGAGGAAGGATTTCAACGGGTGCAAAATTAATTATGTAATTATAGAACAGATAAAAATAATTCTCTTGTAAAGAACTTCTATCTGGTGGTTCATTAAAACGTTAACAATATTTAAATTAAGAGAACGAGCATTTTCACAGGTGATAATAGGCTGTCGCGATAACAGTAAAAATCGCGAATGAAATTGAACTTGTTCCACGAGAAAGAAGTTCTCCGACGAGCGTGGGGAAACAAAAGGAAAAAGAAGGATCAAGTATTCCATTACGTATCTCTAGATTTCTTCATTGAGAATGTACATTTAAGAAACGATAAGAGAGAAAGAGAATGAATATTCAAGGAGGAAGGGTTTCAACGTTTGCGAAATGAATTATGTATTTATAGAACAGATAAAAAGGATCCTCCTGTAGAGAGGTCCTGGAGATCGCGTTTCTTTCCGCTCTTCTCCAACGATGCTCGGCGATAAGGGCTTTAAATTAATCTCGCCGCGGTGTGTACATTAGCGATTGTTATCTACACAGTGGGCTGTTTGTCGGTTGTCGTTGTTATTTGCGTCACTTTTCGCGGGGTGGGAATTGCGTGTTCCAACCGCCGGATGAGTCAAACTGATTTTTTTTAGAGCGAGACCGACGTTCCTCGAAAGTTTCAAGTCGTAAATCTTGTCGTTCCTTCTCAGCTACAAGCGCGGAAGAAAAGTTTTCCTCGTCCGTCTAGTTTTTAGAAGCGATCAGGGGTATTAACAGCTATTGGTTGTTGCTCGATAATGTAGTTCTCACCTTGGACTACAATCTAGTTAATTTCAGCAACGACACATTGATATTCGTCGACGTTCATATTGTGATTGGCATTTATACAATAGCATTGCTTTCAATCTGAATCAACATCTCTTCTGGCTCGTTCGGTGTCAACAAAATATTGACGTTCGTTTACGCGAGCTGCAATAAAAAAGCGACACGCATTACAGAATGACCTAATACTTTCATCCGAAAGTACACATTCGTCCAAAGTAAACGCTCGTGCGTGTCGTTTACGTAAATTGCTGACGTTTCTTTTCTTTAATATTGGAGTAGAAGATCAGAATCCGCGCAGAGCAATCGCGGCAACTGATAAAAGTAATTCGCGAAAATTTGTCTGTGACGTTTGGATTAGCCTGTACTTAATAATTGGACAGCGGACTTTATGCGTCCATGGCAAAAATAATTAAGAAAGAATACAAATTTCTATTTCATCGAGTTTGGTGCAATTCGCGTAGAGAATTTTGATTTTGCAGAAGGATCCACTGTCTATTAATAATCGTAGGGCCTGTTAAATATAGTTTTTCCTTGTTAGAACCTATGGGAACGCCTATTTAGCAGGAAAGATTATTTTCCATTGGCTGGCAAATTGATTGTCTTTCAGAAGCAAAGATTACTGCTATTGACACGCTAACAAGGAAAAATTGACTCTTCAATCACAGAATTAGATAAAATTAGAACGATTTATTAGTAAGAGGAAAGCTATGACGTCAAGATTCACGATGATGGTCAATCAGATAGATAACAATAAGCTGAAGAAAGAATTGATTTTTAATTTTACATAAGTTCAAACTGTGGTAACACCTTCGCTTCTTGTTTAGCTCGTTAGGGAATCTAGAAATCATAATTGTTATCTAGAGATTCTTTTAGACAAGCCTCCTTATCTTCGTGAGCTGTTAAACTTCGATTCGTAGTTATCAACTATCGCTGGATGCGTCTCAGATTTGGCTACACCTGCTACGTAAATTAGAACGCGTTACTAGAATTTTCATTGTCCGGTGGTACGCAATAGAGATCCACATTTCACCTGCATTTTAATACTGATTAACTTTTTTTTAAATTAGCCAAATCGGTCCAGCCGTTCTTTCAATTTATGTTTTCAATTATAACCTTGAAAATAATACTTTTTTGGCAAATCTTTTTTGCAAATCATTTCATAAACCAATGCTTCTAACTAATTATAAAAAATCAAGTCGTTTGGTACAATTATAAAAAGATTATTCCATTTTATACATATAGTGTACGAACACTTTGTGTACCCACTGTGCGCGTGTTATTAATACACGTGGAAAATCACGATCTCTAGTGCAAAATCGTCATAATTAGACCGCGGATATGCAAAATTGTCTGCGCCTGTTGCCGGGAATAGAGGCCACTTATTTCTCTCTTTGCTTCGATGGAATCGTTTTATGAAATCGGAAGAAACGTAAAGAGTTACAGAACTTTTTAATTGGTTCTGTTTCAATTACGGACCGTGGAACTTTTTCTAAAAAAGTGTTATCAGATTATAAGTTGCGACCGGAACAGATAAAGAAAAGTTCTCGAAAGAAACAGATTTAGATCGAGCGGAGCTTGTGTAATGAGAAAATGAACCGTTTCGTGAAACACGAATACGTATTTTGTTCATTAACTGTTTGCAATCGGAGCTATTTTAACCCGGCTGCGCTTAAAAAACGAAAGCATTTGATAAGTTGTTATTGGTCCATTTGGACCCACATCAATTTATTTAATGTTTAGCTATAAAAAGTTTAAAATTTTTTTATGTATCTGTTGTTATCAACCTAAATTACATACTAATTAAAAATTACATACGTGATTAAATTAACCTATTATGAGTCTCTTGCACTATCAATGCAAAGTTAGTCTCTTTAGGCATTCTGCAGACATCGACCGAGCAGTACGTTGCATTATCGACAGCCACAAATCGATCGAAATCGTATAGTTCGCCAGATAAGCCACGGGTCGTTCACGCACATCCACAATGATCGGAAATTCGCGATACCGATATCGAACATTGTTCGTAACACGGTAATAAACGTAGACGCTCATTTCTCCTCCGGACGAACAAGGGATAAACGAAATGGGTCATCTGCTGGTTCCATTAAATTTTGTCATCGGAAATCGACTCGGGTTTCCGAACGAATCGCTCACGTTTTATCGTCAGAGAAGAAACAAATGTGTTCGTCCGATGCCATTACATCGCGCGAGTTGTTATGTGTATAAATTCCTTTGACCGGTGGAAATCATTACGCGATACTCTTTATGAAATTGCAAAAAATATACCGGCGAAACCGGCGTTTAATAAAATTCAATATAGAATTCGCTTCGTTCCCGATTTGCTGAAAACATCCTATAAATTCTATTTCAACTTCAATTCCCCGAAACATGTACGTTTATAACCGGCCGGAAGCGAAATCTTACAGGTGTTCAGGGTTGTTTCATTCAGGTGATTCCATTTTCCCGGAGTTTCTCAACACCTTCTTCGTCGCGATCTCCTACAGATTTTATTTTCTTCTGCTTGCCTCCCTATTTTATCAGGTGAATTCGTCCAGGAGGATTCATTTATAGGTTTCCCGCTCAAAATTCACTCTTTTGAAAATCAATCTCATCCGTTAAGAAAATTTCGAATTCATTGTTTATTCATTTAGATTAAATTATATATCTTTTAGAAACGAAAGACTCAATATTCGATACGCTTCAATAAATACTCGTACAAACGTACTTTTATTTAAAAAATTGATTAATCATACAGCTTTCGTACATCTCGAAGTTAACGAATTGGTAATTACTTTGAAATAAGTATTCGATGTACATCTTTGCAATAAAGATTTAAATTCAATTTTCCAATACAATAAATTATAATTCAATAAAAGAATAAGAATTGTACATCTTTGCAATTAAGAAAATTCTGAACTTCACAATTCATTCACATTCAATTTGATTTGTTTCACGCAGACTTACTTAAAAATAGTTTCTTTGCGAAAGACTGTATTTGACTTGTAAATGGTGAATTTGGAGTTCAAAACCCGATATTTTAGTATAACTCTACTATAATTGATTGGAGCCTGATTCAGCTAACCAGGAAGTAAAAAATGGTACCGCAAGTAATGTTGCAGTTACATGCGACTAGTTTCGAGGGTTCTCTTCTCTATTACAGAATTCGTTTCTAGAGAGAGCTCTGTAAAATACGCGTCGCGTGCAATTTCTTGTCAAGCTTTACTCGCGGAACACACGGTGACGTTCGCGTGTTAATTATCCGTCGAGCTTAGGGCAAGTCCGTCGTAAATCTGCTTTCGGGAAAACGCGTCTGTGTGCCTCGGCTCGGCTTTGAGTCGGCTCTTGTCCCCTGGCAAAGATATCTGACGTCAATCGCGCGCGTCGCGGAAATAAATCACAGATAACACGTTGTAGAAAACAGCCGTCGGGAAATACATAGTCGGTGGCTTGTCGAAGAACACCAGTACATTATACAACACCATATAAATGGAATAACCGTGTCGATCGATTATAATCCGAATGGGTTGATCGCTATCGTGGTATTGTTCGACTTTCAGGATTACCTCACGAGCTGAGCAACGCTTGGCAACAGTACCCGTGGACGCTGGGCGCCGGCCTATGCAAGATCAGGGCGTACGTTTCGGAAATGTAAGAATATTTATCCTGAACAATCAACGAAGGTCTCTTCTTGTATATACTCGTCACTCGCAAAATATTCCGCTGTTCTTCTGCCGCTGCGCGTTGCTCGGTTAACGCTAAACCTACCAGAATGACCGGTTACAGATTTTTTATTTCACAATTATTGAAATAATAAAAATGATTTCACAAGAAATGATTGCATAGATATCTTTAGTGGAGCACGCGATACAATAAGTGCCGTGCAAAGTCTAAATAAAATCAGTCTTGTCATTTTTACAAGGTAACATGTACATGTTATTTCTATTATCGATCGTAAGATTGTTAAAACAAATGATGTACCAATGATTGGTTCTGTTTCTTTTGGCATCTTGTCTTGCCCTCAGTTACTTGGGTAAAGACGTGTTTCTAAAAGCAAGTGAGTAATATAATACAGTATCTTGGCACTGAATGTAAATTCGATTTTATCACAACTTTACTAAAGCTTTTTTGTTCAAAAAATTTTTCAGACGCAGTATTCTTCTTTCTTGAAAATGATCCACATAAGGATTGAAACGTTAAAAGTTTAAAACAAACTTGTAACATTGCTTTTACGTATTTACTTGATCGAAGCGTTGCGCTGGGATCATTGGTACATCATTCGTTGGAACATGTTATTTTTCATTATTTTTGTATGATAAGACTCGGTAGGTTTACTATTGATAATGAAAAGTTTATCGAATTCTTAAAATTTCATATTTTATGTATCGCGATGCCGTAACTTGAAGAAAAATGAGATGATGGAGGAGGACAGCGGCATTGAAAATGTATGTGCCATTCTTCCGGCGTAGACTGCTTGGAAGATGAAGTATTGCTTTTCGTTATGTCGAGATCGGTGTGTCGAAGAATTATGTTTAAACCTTTGCCCTATGATTTCACCGATTAAACAGAATCTCTTTGTGCGAATTGAATTTCGTCGGAGAGAATCTTGCTTGGTCTGATCACAGTCCTCCTGTTCCACTGGGATTTTTACGGATGAACGGATTGGTTTGATTCCGCAGGTCGTCTTACGTGTCAGTGTTCACGATAGTGGCCTTCTCCATGGAAAGATATTTGGCCATTTGTCATCCTCTACGCGTGTACACGATGAGCGGTCTGAAGAGGCCGATTCGATTCATCTTGGTTTCCTGGACGATCGCATTGGTCTGCGCCATACCGTTCGCGCTTTACACGAAAGTCAATCTGGTCGAGTACCCGCCAGGTGAACTATCTTTTTCCCTGCAGAGGCGGATTAAGCGAGCGACGGACCTGTAGCAAATGTTATCAGGAGACCCTACGTTTTGTACGATAATGAAATAAAACACAACTTTTGCAAACAAAAGGGGCCCTCAGAAACGCGGGGGTCGTAGCATTTGCTACTTCGGCTATATGGCTAATCCGGTCCTGTTTTCCTTTTATCTTACGAAAATACAGTGGAACCTCGGTATACGTCCAATTCGGAATACGGATGAAAGAAAATGATCAGTCGATCGAGTGTTCCTTTCTGTATTTTGTCATTAAGCAGAGTTTACATTTAAAAATGTATATTAGAATCTCATTTTTATTTATGTGCTTAAACAGTGTTTAAATAATTTTACAATCCCATTAATGTAGGTATGATGTCAATAGGAGTATTTTTTACATAAGAACCGATTAATCATTTTTACATTGTTTTAATTTTAATGATCAGGAACAGATTAATTTTGCACACTCTGTAATCTTGTACGTAACAACTGCAAATTGATTTCCCCACAATGTACCTATAAATATTTCTAAGTATAAAGATATAATATTGTAATCGAATGTCATGATCCCTGTGGTCGCTAATAACCGTGATGTTGATGCGACCTGTATAAATTAATAAATTAAAAAAAAATAAAAAAGGAACGTATTAAGGTCGTATACCGAGGTTCCGCTGTGTACCTTGTGAAAATTTTTGAAGAAAGTTTTCTGTCGTGCAGATTCGGGAAATTATTCAACCGATTCGGCGATCTGCGCAATGATCCTACCGAACATGCCTGATTTCCCTCTCTACGAGTTGAGCAGCATCATATTCTTCATGATACCGATGCTAGTGATCTTGGTGGTTTACACAAGAATGGGCTTGAAGATTAGGAGCAGCACGCAGGATACACTGAAGTCAGTGGTGCATAGTGCGGTCCACGGAGAATCCAAACAGATTCAATACCGGAGATCAGTCGTCAGAATGCTGTGTAATGCGAAGCTTAAATTTTTTCATTCGTCATCCATTCCCATCTGCAACCATCCACGATTCTGTTCTGATCATTCACACGCCGATTTTCTGCGTTTCGCGCAAGCTTCGTCCATATCTCATTCTTAGACACGATCGTCCTTTAAAAATACACCTTTTAAACAACTTGAAAATACTTTCTTACTATTTCGACTGATGAAAACGAGATGTAGGTTTTGCACTCCGAATTCACCCTTTTGCAAATCAATTTCAAATTTATGCAAATCAATTTCACCCTTTTTCAAAAACTTCTTTGGAAATATCAATTTTATCCATTTATTTATTAATTTCCTCACGTGGACGATGCACGAGAACTTAAGAATACTTTCTTTGTAGTATTATAAATTATAATACTATAATTTCTCGAGAAATTTAAATCTAGAAAAATTCTTACTAATCTCATTTATTCTGTAACAGAATTCTCGGAAATGAATCGTTAGTTCACTCAAATTGCATATCACTAATCAATCGCGTACGTATAAGTACAGGGTGTCTCGAGTAACTTGACCACCTTGAATATTAATCGAGATATTCTTGAGAAGGAACACTACACAGTGGTGATACAGCTCAGAAATCCGTAGTCTCCTGTAAACACCGAAGAACTACCCCCAGCTGCAAACCTGCAAACAGCTTGCTCCCTTGACATTAGCAAATGATTAATGCGATCGGTCGTTGCAGGTGTAGTGGTGATCATGTTCTTCGTCTGCTGGGCTCCGTTCCACGCTCAAAGGCTGCTCTACGTGTACGGCCAGGACTCGGATTATTATCCAGACTTGAACGAGTGGCTGTACGTGTTGGGTGGTTGTCTGTACTACTTCAGCACCACAGTGAATCCAATTTTGTATAATTTGATGAGCATGAAGTATCGTCAGGCGTTCAAGGAGACTATCTGCTGCGGATTTAGGAAGTCTCTGCGAAGAAGCTGGCAGACTAGAATATCGTCGCAGGTGTCCGAAGAGAATCCTCGAGGAAAAACGCGGGGCTCGAACTTCAAGAAGTCCGTCAGGTTGGAGAGATTCGGATTAATCGGTGATTCGCACGAGCGAGGGAGAATTGCGAATAATTGAATGATTTTTACACAGGTACACCATCAGTCAGGCGAAAGAAATGTTTCGATTCAATGCGAGCAGAGAGAGCGTGGTGAGGGACGAGAACGATAATGCTTCTCGTAAATCTTACAACCTGAAGAAGGAAGACGCCACTTCGAAACCACTTCTTGATCGAATGCACTCCGTTGCTGAGGAACAGGCCAGCAGCAAGAGCGTCCTGCCGAAGAGAACCGTGGAAGAGACTGGCTCCACTGCGAGCAGCAACCTGTGATCTAAATGAATCTTGTACTGAATTCTGGAACTATTATTTCCTCGATCAATCGCTGGATCGGCGTTGTAAATAGTTATTGTAAATGAAGAGATTGAGAGGGCGATTTTCGGGGTTGGACTAACCAACTGTGTCTTTGGGAATACTGGAAACCGAGTTTTTACCGACATTTTTAAACAGTGTTTAGTGGAAGAGTTTCAACCTCTTGTGAACTTCTTTTTCTTTTAAATTTTATTTTGCAACGAGCGTGCTTATCTTCGAGATAAAAGATTAAGAGTGGAAGAGTTAAATAGTCTGATACCACTTGAGAAAAGTAATTCTTCAAGAACGTGTTCGATGCTGCTTGAAAAATAATCTTTTCACAATGTAAAATTACGTGTTAAAAGGTCGACGTGTTTTTAATGCGTTAGTTATTGAACGTAACAGGGAAGTAATGAGTTCTTTTATACGTTTTAAACAGCACACGCGACCATGTCAATTTTGTTCAACCACTTAGACTTCCCCTCCAATCTAGAACTGCTGTAAATACTAGTTGTTAATGAATCGATTGTTTATTTATTCTCTGACAATATGTCACTACGAATTTTGATCAGTTACAACGTATTGTATGATAGAAGATTCACGTTGTTTAATAAAAATGCGGAACGACGACGTATGCGAAATATTCCAACGGCAGTCAATTAGTCGTACGATCCTCCTCTTCCTTTTTGCTTTCCGTCGGTTATGCGACGCGTGTTGCTACCTAGCGAACCTTTATGGCGCAATATGCATCGCGTTAAGAAAATTGCGTTCGCTGCTCGATTACAGAAAACTTGCATCTCCGCGGATGCGTTCTCGAGTACCGAGTTCCCGAAGAAGGAACAGTCAGTTTATTGTTCGAGATTGCAGAACCTCGAAATATCATTTCCCCCGTTAACGTCGCAAGAAATTTTGAGACGATGTTATTGAGTTGACGAGAAAGTACTTTCCGTGTTTTAAGGTGAAATCGAGGCCGACTATTTTATTCAAGCAATGAATTTTAAGGAATCAGATATTTTCCCTTTCGTTGGATGATCTTTTGCCAAAAAGGATAAATCAGAAAATATTTAATTGACTAAAGTTCATTCGAAAATACTTTCCTGCCAACCCGATACATTCTTGTCAATTTCCGACATAAATGCATAAAATCCGCAGTATGTCAATTAGCACAACTTCGTCGTAAATACAATCTTAAGTATCCCGGCGAAGGAGAGGAATGTCCGCGAAATTATGTCGTGTACTCGAATATGCTCGCGTCACCGTAATTCCACATCGCATTTTTAACGGGAGCGAATCCAACGAGGATTAAATAAGATCGCGAATAAATATACGAGGTCGTGGACGTGAAAAGAATCGGCTAGCTTGAGGCCCAGATTCGTGTATAAATAATTCGCGTCCTTTCGAGCCAGTTTCGGCCTCGTTTTATCGTGTCCGTCCGTCTCGTTTCTTCCCGCTAACCATTTGTATTAGAAATCACGCACGGTTCGTCAGAGGTTGCTTGAAAAATTCGTCGGGTCCAGGTGACAGCGCACGAAACGAACAGACAGCGGACGGTGCTTTATCGCGCGTCATGCTCGAAATTATTAAAAGCGTGAGGGATGATTAAATTGCCGGCGGAAACTGCGAACGCGAAACTGGCGCCAGTTTTCCACGTCGACAACCAATTTCTCCCAATTCTTTTTCCTCAATCCCTCGGGGAGATTTTTCATCGGGTACAGGGACTGCGTTGCCTTCCGAGTTCGATTGACGAAGGATTCCAACTTCTTAATGAGCTTACTTCGAGGAAAGATGATAGAATCGGGTCGGCAACGCGACAATGACGCAAGTTCGTCGGCTGCGACGGCTCAACGACGACGTGGAACTTTTGTTGCTCGCAATCTTCAACACTGGAGTCGTTCTTCGTTCTTCGTGCTAATTCAACCCTGGTAAATCAATCTAAATTTTTTGTCTCGCTTCGCTACATTTTTCATTCGCACTGATTAACACCCAGATAGCATAAAAACGTCTTCAAGACGACTCGACAAAGAACTCCTCAAGATGTCTGATTTCATACGTTAAAATTTAACGACACAGTCAGAAAGGTTTTTAACAGAAATGTAAAAAATTCGAACTTTTGTTGCCTGCAATCTTCAACCCTGGTAAATCAATCTAAAGTTTTTGTCTCGGAAAAGAATTCCTCAAGATGTCTGATTTCAGACGTTAAAAATTCAAGGACACAGTCAGGAAGGTATTCAACAGAAATGTTAAAAATTCTGTCAGAGCCTGGACAGGTTCTTCAGGTTTTGTTATGTTCCTTTCGATTTCGTGAAGTTGGACGGATGTGTCGAGAATGGTTCTTTTTCATCGTTGTCGAAATGACGGCGGACTTTCGCCGAATCAGTCCCCGGAGAAATGAATTAATAAACCCAGTGGTCAGCGCTGGTCCCGTTTTAATGAACGCGAAATTCGTACTTGAAGCTATTTCGCTGGTTTTTGTACAAATTTACATTTTAACGGAGCAATTTAAAAAGGCACCGGAGATTCTATTTCTCTTATTAAAGGCCTCGTTAAGTCGGAACTGGGACGCGACTGTTCCTCATTGAGATTTTCATTTTATTATATTCCATAGACGTCGTGTGGACGTATAGAAGATTTTTTCAATGAAACAAACGAATACGGAAGGGCGCAGGCGGTTTCTTTGACCGAGGATGTACGATGTAACCTAAATTAACTAGTGCTTTTAATACTCTGACGACGATATTTACATCACGTGCGAGAATGTTAGCGAAACTACCCGAAGCATGCGAGAATGCTAGTGCTCGTTCTGGAGTGTTTGGATTGTCTCGCGGAATCGATTACCGTCATCGCGATCCAAGCTCTATGCTGGATTTATCGATGCATTCTCTTGATCATCCTGCAAACAGTTTTCCGGCAATTAACAGGAGAGAAGGCTTTGCAATGGGTAACGTTCGCTTCCGGCAAACATTGAGATTCTTTGATTTCGTCGGTGCCCACTAGTTCCCGCGGCTATTGATTTTTCCTCATTTCCTTTTCAGAACCCAACATTTTCTAATCCCACTACTTATCGCCTAAAAGCTTCCTCGTAGACTGAATTCGGACAAAAACGAAGAAACGTTATTATGTCGATGCTCGGTCAGAAGACGTCGAAGGTAAAAGCCCGGGAAACTTGGAATCTCGAAAGAGAACGGTCTTTTGGCCGAAAGTTTCCGTTTTTGTCCACGTTCATGTGTTTGGGCACTGTCTTATCGCATACTAATCCGTGTTTCCTAGTCGGATGAAATTTTGCGAGAAACATCGTTCCTAGATCCTAATACTTGGCATTAGGATCCGGGAATTTCTGGCAAAAACGAAATTGATTGCTGTAATTCCAACAATCTTCGTGGTGTGCTTACGAACTGCGGTTAACCCTTAGCGGTCGACTCGCCACTAACAATTGCTGTACCATTATTCACAATATGTATCGTTTTCATTATTGAATACAGGGTGTCTCAAAATTCCTTCATCATCCGGAAAGGGGAAGTTGCTGAGATCATTCGAAGCACCATTTTCCTTTGCGAAAACGACGTCCGTGGCTTTGTTAAGAAGTTATTAACGAAAAACACGGACCAATAAGAGCGTGACCTAGACGCATGTTGGCACACTAGGCCAATCGACAGTTGGCGCGCCGAGTCGACTTAGGTCGCGCTCTGACTGGTTTGTGTTTTCCGTTTCTAATTTCTTCACAAAACAATGGACGCCATTTTTGCAAAGGAAGATGTTGCTTCAAATAATTTCTGGAACCCAATTCCGGAGGTTGAAGGAATTTTGAGACACCCTGTATATCGGTATCCAATAAATCACTACACATTGAAGTAGCGTAGGTCTTATAACAATTTCATATCTATAAAATTAATCAAATCATTTTCAAGTTAAAATAGTTCCGACTGCAAAGGGTTAAAAGATTGCCAAATTTTCGAGAGCCATCGAAGACAATTATCATATCTGTCCGTTGAATGGCACAGTGGAGCCAAACTGTCCTACTTCCGGTATCTCGAAAGACGTTCCCAACCAAGCCAAGGCATCCTTGCAAATATTCGGTCGTCTGTTTACCTACCATATCCATTAGCGCATTGTGCGAAGTTTCGTCTTCATTTCGTGCGAAGTTCGCAAGCGTTGCATTCCGTCGACTAAAACTGAGTACAGAAACGAAAACATTCGCTGCGGGCTGTTCTACTAGATGAACGAGGCACCTAGTTTTCGTCACGAACTCTCCCGCGATCCGAACCCCCTTCTCTCCGTATCAAATTCAACACTTCATTTCGTACCACTATTTCGTATCACTTCAGTTCGTACACTGTTTGAAATAGAATAATTTTTTTATAATTGTACCAAACGGCCTGATTCCTTTATCAATTAAAAGCGACCCCCCTGTATTGGAAAAGGAAAAAGTTGTTCAAATTGTTGAACTGTATAACGTATTTAAGATTTTTTAGACTGTATAAAACTAAGTCAATTTCTGGGCTGTGAAGCCGAAAATAAATTACTATTATATAAATTTCATTAAAAACGGGGTACAGCGACCCTTCCGCAGTAATTGCCAATAATTTATTTTTAAATCTTTTTTCATATCGTTTCATAAACCAATGCTTCTAATTAATTATAAAAATTCAGGTCGTTTGGTGCATGTATAAAAAAGTTATTCCATTTTAAAAAGTGTACGAACACTTTGTACACCCACTATATATAAAATACTTTTCAGTTCTTCCTCTACATTTTCTCGCTTGGCACGCTGATATTAATCCTGGACTCGTACGCGGAGCCGATCCAGGATCCAGAACCCAAGTGCGCCAAGGATCATCCACTTTGCCCGTTCCACCAAACTCACCTACCCAAACAAGCGATAGAGTATGCGTTGTACACTCGCGGGGAGATCACAGAATATCTATTACGGAAATCCTTGACACCACGACCCAGAGAGTATGCGATACGGTTTTTCGTTGACGATCAAGATGCCAGTGACGAGACGACCAAACTTGTTACCGTGTGATCATCGAGGGATCGACGATATTTTAAAAGATCTTGATGGAGGATCGAAAGGAACGATCGCAGGTATCACCTCTTTATGGAAGACAACATTCGATGGCGTAGTACAAATTTTGCAAAAACTTTAACAGCTTATAGCTCAATAACTATTTTTTTGCAACGTATGGCTCCTTTCAAACTTTTTTCTTCTCGATGAGTAGAAGAGGTTGATGTAAAAAAACTTTAACAACAATTTTCTTTGTTATAAACTATTTTGCGGCAAGTTTCTCTTACAAATGTCCACCGATCCAGAGGTATATATTCACCCCAAGGACGGATGACCGTTACTTTTTGTACACCCTGTACACTAACTGCAAGAACATAACCGAAACATCTAATTTCTTCCCAGTTTGTTCGTAACGTCTCCAACTTGGTAAGACAAGGGGAAGTTCAAGAGCAATGGATGCTATCCTATCTCTGTTACGATTGGCCAACGGCAGGGGTAGAATTTCGACGCTAACGAAGGAACACCGGTTTCTCCACAGATACGTAAGCAGTTTCAAGTTTCCAGATCGATTTTCTTACGGCGCTATCCGGATGCAGAATCGAGTGTGTCACCAGGTGAGACGAGACGCAATGACTGATATTTTAGCAAGAATGCTTGGAATGCAACGCGCGTCTCAGAAATTCTTTCGAAACGAGCAGATTATGCAAATGTATGCAAATGGTGGTTAGAGATGAATGGGCGGAGGCAATGGATGGGACACGATTCGTGATTACGCGGCACAATGGAAGTTCTTGATTAAAAGGAGGACCTCTAGACGCCGGAAGATCCTAGTCGGTTCGAAGATCAATGAAGAGTGCCGATAAATCGATCACTTCGTGTTAGTTTAACCCTTTAACACTCCATTCGACGTCTGTAATTCTGTGCTGAATAAATTTCGAATAAAAGACTTGCACCGAACAGTCTGCGAGCACAATGCACTTGAATTGCATAACGAAACGTGGAGAAGAACGTCGCAAACGTGCTGCTAAGAGCGTCATGGAAGAACGATTAAAAACAAAAATGTTTCGTCAACCAATTATTACTGGACATAGGATCTTTATGCGAAATAAATATGTTTTACCTGAAGTGCGCAAGATGGAACGAGGTAGAAATTGATTTTCTTCGTTGATACGGTTAATGGGTTGAAAATAATATAACAGTATTGTTAACACGGAGCTAGTTTTACTCAAAAACGAAACATCTCGTATAATATGCGAGTGTGTAGGTCTGGATAATCTAGTAATTTTGTAATTAATTAAATACGAACAAAATTAATAATGAAAACAATATTTTTAAGAATGAGTCATTCGAGTTCCAAGGGTTAAAGTCCTCGACTGTATCCTCTGTTTTAGATTACATCTTTTTTTCTTATAAATGCATCAAATCCGCTGTCCAATCATTACCGTCTAAGCTGAATTTCAGTCGGTTTCTTTAGAAGTATGCGATAGCAGAATTTCTTGCTAATCCGGGGCGAATAAACAGACGAAATTATTAATCGGGGTTGGCGCGAACAATAATTCCCAACGCTTTTAGCAGCGGCGTTCGAGATTGTCGTCCCTGAAGGGATTGCCAAGACGACGTTGAATAAGTTATCCATAACTCTGTGGCAGAGTACGCCGGCATTATTTTCGAATTCCCGGTGACCCTAATTGCCAGGTGTATCGCGTGGTTTAACGCGGTTTCTCTCACTCGATATTTTAATAACGATTATATCCCGGCGTTTAATGGCATTAACGAACGAACCGTTCATTAATCGAATTCACTTTTAAAGAAACGACGCGCGTTCGGGAGGCTCGCTGCATTCGTTTTTCAACGTCGAATTTCCGGCATGCAATGAGCGAATTGTTTCGAATGCCAGTTCTCTCACGGTTGCTTTGATGTTTTTCCGATACCGCAGGCTCACGCAATTTCGATAAAAATATATGTAATACAGTCCGCGGATCGGCCGCACCGCTGTTAACATTCCCGTGGAAATGTAACAGTTACGTTTCCGTTCGAACGACTATATCCCCCGCGGTTTTCGCGTCGAACGATCGAACCAATAAAGCCTCGCCTCGATCCGCTTCGATTGCTGTTGCGACCGCCACACTATAGAACGAAACCCCCTGTCTATATCCAAAAGTCAATTTTTACCACGCTTATATTAGCTTGCCGTGTCGATGATGTCGTTGTATGCGTCAAATCTTGTGATTCTGCAAGTTTAACACAGGTTTTCAAAGTTAAAAATCGTTCGCACCGCAGTCTCTCTATTCTTCCCAGATTATGCGATATTTCAGCTTTCATTTAAAGAAGAAATCATCGAAATCATCAGTCCAATTAATTTCTATCAAAATTTTTTATTTTTATACAATATTCATCGGTTTACTTGAAAGTTTTCGAGAAACTCGACTGACTTGAAAAGATAAAAGGGAAGATCCATTTTCCACCATTTAACGCCGTAGTTCGCGTATCAACACGCTCGATCATCCAAAAACACAGACGTTTTTAATTCGAAAGTGAAAATGAAATTTAAGAGAGCCGTTGTTGTGGAAAAGCCAATGGAATAAATTTTAGCAGACTCCGCTCCGACATTTTTATTGATGGTTGGATTTCATTAACTACGCCTTTGTGTCCCGAAACTGTATGGGAGTACCGCTTTTATTAAAAATATAATAAAGCGATGCTGAGAACGAAGTTTATCTGGTTTTTCAATTTTAGCTGTTTACGTTCGCTTGAGCTGAGGAATACAGATAACGCGCCGCGGAAAAGGAGAATTTAAATGATTCAGGATTTATGGGATTATCAAGCTGTCTATCCTAAGTTTGGTGCGGGGTCTTACTTGAATTAAAACTAAACGTTAAGCGTTTTAATGTGGAAGTTTGTTGGCCAACTTGGTTGTCTGTGGCTTCCGAACAAATCTGAATAAGAAAGCAGTGATTATAATATCGAAGATCGGTGACGTCTCCGCATCATTTTTCTTAGAAAGAATTTTTCATTAGGTCTTCCGAGTGACTATTCGAATGACCTAATAGTTGGCGAAATAAATTGAATAAAGAAGAGCAAAAACTTCGCAGGAGTATTTCAAAACAAAACATTTCTAAATTTAAATTACGTCGCTCGCG
Source organism: Lasioglossum villosulum (assembly GCA_963971365.1). NCBI lineage: Eukaryota > Metazoa > Arthropoda > Insecta > Hymenoptera > Halictidae > Lasioglossum > Lasioglossum villosulum. The sequence continues at coordinate 47,073,221 of OZ020496.1, read as the reverse complement.
ATTATTCGCCGCTGTGTTTGCTCCGTCCAAAAATAATATGACATAACTGTCCGCGCCGTTAAATCATAAAAGCATCGAGTGTGAAATGTCTAATGAAAATAGCAAAGCTGAGAAATAATTTTATTTGGCGTAGCACCGCGGCAAAAAAATGGTCTAAAATCAAATTAAATTAGTTACCGAGACAACAATTGCAGATTTAAAGTTCATTAAGCGGTAATAAAAACAACAAATCTGAGAAATAATTTTACTTGGAGTAGCACCGCGCCGAAAAAATTCTCTAAAATCAAATTAAGTTAGTTACCGAGACAAAAATTGTAGATGTAAAGGTGATTACGCGGTGAGACTACATTTTTTAATTCTTCTCGTTCATACGAATGCTAAATAGATTCGGTGTACGCAATTATATTACAAGGATAATCGTTTTTCGAATCGGTTTTGAAATTTCTCCGTAAATATCTGCAACCCACCGTTCATCCACGAAGACAATTTAATTTTTCCAACTAGCTAAGACCTCGTACAATTTCATTCATCCCCATCGGGGAGTAAGGGCGCTAAGAAGTCTCGCGACTGGAGTTTATCAGTCGGACGCTTCTTAACCTTCCCACGAGATTCCCTTTGAACGGCATTGTTCCTCGAGCTTCGGTGAACATTATTGGTCGCCTAAGTCGTGGTTCGGGGGTTGAAAGTCCGGGGGTTGGATGCGTAGTGGCTGGGCGCGCGGTGCGAAGGCGAAAAGCAGCACGTTCGGATCGCGGCGTCACTTGTCGACGGTTTGCGAAGCGGGTACGGTCTTTTAAGTGCGGGTCGCGGGTACGATCCTTCGTTTAAAACCTACCTCGCTTTCTGTCGACAGGCGCGGCTATAAATTCGGTCATATTATCCTTTTCCATACCACGAAACACGAACAGAAACTTGGACCCTAATAGACCAGATCCGCTGGTGACAAGAATAGACATAAATTCGACCATTTTACTCTTTCCTTTTCTCTTGTTCTTTGACCTTTTTTCGTGAAGAAATATTAATTAATTTTTAAGACGGTTCCGATCCTTGGGCCTGAATGTGTCGGGCCTCTTAGTGACAATCGTAAGCATGAATTCGTTCATTTTAATTATCCCAATCCGCGAAACGTGAAGAAATATTCGGTAGCGGTGAGAAATTGATTTTCAAGCGAGTACGATCTTTAAAGTGCGGGTTGCGGTTACGATCCTTGGGCCTGAATGTATCGGGCCCCTTAGTGACAATCGATAAGCATTCATTTTAATTATCCCAATCCACAAAACGTGAAGAAACATTCGATGGCGTTGAAGAATTGTTTTTCAAGCGAGTACAATCTTTAAAGTGCAGTTACGATCCTTGGGCCCGAATGTACCCGGCCCAAGAAACATGAAGAGATTACCGGAAGTTCTAGAACACGTGGCAATTGTTGAGTCTCGTCCCTCGAGTCTCATCCCTTCGTCTCACGAATGACTTTCCCGGTCGATCCCGAAGGAGTACCATCGGCAACCATGACTGTTGTATTTGGGGTGAAGGGTTACTCCTTTGTGACTTAAAGGAGGTGTCACGGTGTGGATAGTTGGATGGTTTTTATTTCGAGTAAGGCCTCAGAGATCTGTGAACGATGAATGTTACCGATGGACATTCTTTCACGAATTTCTCCGATGACGAGCTGCTAAACAAGACCGAGACCGAGTACTTGGAGAGGATGCTAGGGGACAAACACCTGGCCTGGAGACTTCTGGTGCCTGTCACAGTGGTGTACGTTTTTATACTAATCGCTGGGATCGTTGGTAATCTGGCCACCTGCATCGTCGTCTACAGATTGCCGATTATGCACACACCGACTAATTATTATTTGTTCAACCTGGCGCTGTCTGATCTGTTGCTTCTATTATGCGGTAAGTACACGTGGTTTTACTTTCCGGTTTAATTAGCAATCGTTGGTTCCAAGGATTTACCGAGTTTGTTGGCTCAATTGCGGGCGACCCTTTAATCACGTTTGGACATTTATTTTTATTACGATTTGTTCCGGTATATTGTACACTGCTAGAATTTTTCTAGAACGAGCTGAAATAAAATGGATAACTTTTCCCCTGTGGGGCGTTTTCGATTTTTCAAAAGAAATGTTTTCTCGCTCCGGTCTATTCAACAATCCCTAGTGAACATTTCATAAATATTTCAGTGATAATCAGATTAATATTAAATCGAGTCATAATCGTAATTACTCTTGTATATGAAAATTTAACAATTATGTTTTAATGAATTATATACGCGCGATTATTATGGCTTAACCGCAACGAGCAATTTCCTAAACATGGAAATTATGTACTCGCTCGTGAAGAACGTGAAAAATCATATTTTAGTTAATACTTAAAATGACTATTAAATACTTGAGGGTTCAATTTCGATAATGAAGAAGGGATCAGGGTTAATTCGAAGGGTGAATTCCTGTCGCGAAGTCGCGTTGATTACAAATTCCCCACGGAGTCTACCACGTTGATCACACGTGGCTGACACAATTCCACTTGCTCATCTTTAACAATCAATTTTTACCATACTAATAGGATTTACAAGATGCGAACTAGTTGAAGTTGTCAGTACTACGATAAACTTCAGCTCCGTAACGTTAAGATCTTATCAACTAATTAGTTCTTGCAGAAATTCTCGACACGGTGGTTATACGATTAAAAATAGTTGAAGCAGTAATTACTGTAACCCAATTTCACTCTTTGCTCATTAACTGATCAATATACTGCGGATTAATGAAAATAACAATCTTCACAGAGAATCTTCTAGTTAGGGGAAAAGAATTTTCTTTCAATTGAATTCTAACGTTAACGACTCAGAGTCGCCGCTAAAAATTTTTCACCAATATTCAAAATATTCTCTAGATTATTAAATATGTTAATTCGTATATAATCGATTACTACACAAACATTTAAGTATTGCGCGAGATTTTATAGCAATTTCAAATCCATAAAACGGCAAAAAGATATACAATGAAATTAAGTTACAATATCTCTGACTGCAAAGGATTCAATAAATGTTCTGTGGAAGTGGAAAATTGCATAGCGATCTGCGAATCTCTTTAACGAGAGTCAAATAAAAATGAACAAACTTCAACTCTGCAGTGTTGAATCTCGTTAATTAATTCCTTTGGTCCCGCGAATATTTTTTCTGCTGGCCATCCGTCAGTCAACAACGTTAGAGATCGCATTAAATCTTTAAAAATTTTTGGGGTAATGTTCCGGCACGAGTCAAAGATAAAAGCAGTCAAGCAGTGCGAATATCTCGGTTGTAAATTCGCCTTCGGGCTGTAAAATGCTCAACGAGAGACAAGACTGAACGTTATGGGACACAGCGGGTTAATTCATTTGAATAAATAACGAACGGTGGCCAGCGTGCGATATCAGATACAATAAATTTCGCAAAACCGTTCGTGTTCCTCGGCTGTTCTACTTCGGAATCGATAATCTTCCAGCGTGTCGAATAACCACGTGGATTCGTCTATTTTTGAGACGGCCTTCTTAAGGCAATGCCTTCGGTAATTAATCTTCCAGAGGGTTGCGGTGCATTCTGTGGTAATAGGTCGAAGAACCAGGGGTGAGTGAAGTTGAGGGATGAAAACAATATTCCTTGGAATTTCCTTGTCGAACGCTAGTCACGCCGGAATCGCCGATACTGGTTTCTAAACCAGCACTCGTTGGTAGATTAAACGTGCTCCCAGTGGTAGATTTACCAGACTGCAGATTTTTATGCAAAATAAAAGTTGTCTGCGTTGGTTGCAGGAGCTATACACGGTGTCCCAGCTAACTTGACCACTTTGAATATCTCGCTTAGTTTTTGTAATAAAAAAAACGTTGTAGGACAATATTAACCTAGGGGAATAATTTTTTTGGAGGTCATTTTTTTTAGACAATATTAACCTAGGGGAATAATTTATTTGGAGGTCATTTTTTTTAGATATCAAGGTCACCAATTTTTTTGTGATGGAACTATTTATTTTTTTATCGCGATGTATGTAATAGTAGGGGTGCAGTCCTCTGAAAAATCCAAAAGGTATTACAGGTATTACCAGTGATTTATCAGTTATTACTAGACAGCGGATCTTTATGGCAAATAAAACTTTTCTACTTGATTCGCAACAAACTGGAGTGAAATGGAAATTTATTTCCTCTCTGAATATGTTTCATAGGACGAAAATAATATAACTGTACTTTCAAATTTTTCTCTTCCGCAATTTCTATCGTCTTGAAACGTTTGTAGCCCATTGCACTGATTTCGATGAAATTTTCAGAAATAGTTCCACGAAAACAATTGCAAAATACGACATATAGTATTTTCTCTGCAATTCCAACAACTTGCAATTTTTTCCAAACATTTTTTTTTCACGTTGTGTAGTGAATTAATTGTTCTAACTTTTCCAAAACGTTCAAATCCAGTATTCAAAAATTTATCGTCCTCTTAGAGTTACAGAGAGAGATGAAAATAGTGTGACAGCACTTTTAGATTATTTAAATATTAAGTATTAATCTATTTTTACTTTTATTCATATTCTACCTTCATTTCATTCAATGCCTTGTACGTTGCATTTCATTGAAATGCTTTGTACTTTTCATTTTATCCGTTGCTTCGCGTACTTTATTTTCTTCAGTGTTTATATTTTGCATTTGATCAATTAATTTTGTTCCTAATGCGAATGTCCCATCTCGTTTAAAAGAAGGCAAACTTTACGAAGCGTTTCGATCAATAAATACAATTATAGTCCACAGGGTTATTAAATTTTCAAGCACCAATCCGATCTTCAAGTTCCATCTTGATATTTTATTAGATTACGAAGCGTCTTCATGAAGAAATGCTATTATAGTCTACAGGGTTATTATATGTTAAGGTGATCTTTAAAGCCTTGTCCTCACTCTATATTTAGATATCTAATTTCGCTTTCCAATAAAAGAAGTATATACAATATTGTGTCAATCCGAAAAATAAATATAAAAATATAGACCATGAACAACAAAAACACTCAATTTTTTCACAGTTTCCCCATCTTCGACATCATGGCGGTAGCAGCACGGTACGAAGAAAAATGTAACAATAGAAATACAATAGCTTGCACGCCGTATGAAAAAAATACAAGATCGAAAACCTGTGACATCCAACAAACGAAATATGCGAGCAGAAATTGTTTCGGAAAAATGTAACAAAAATACAACACGTATTTCACCTAAAATTGATGAAAAATCTTGGAATAATAAATTTGTGAACCTTGAAATGTTCAGTAGAGATGTTTTCCAGAGTTCTCGTTTTAAATATATTTCGATGGTGCAATGGTTGGATCGCATTTACAGATGACAGTAGCATGATCATTGATTCCTGATAGAATAGTAAGGACAAACCGCGCGAGCACGCTTTATCTTCGTCCGTTCGCAACAGTCACCAAACTATCGAAAAACGATTCCCTTGTCGTCGCAACGAGTCACGAAGAATATTCGATGGAGACGGAATTTCTATGATGATGCACAGTGCTCGGTGATTCCTCTGTGTACTGTGATATTTCTGTAGCGGTTAAAATACGGGCCGTTGTTTTATTCGAAATTCTTCCGGGATCGTGATATACGACGCGGCTGTCAGGGGTTGTATTTTGTAAGTTTATGGCCACGCGGTTTGCTGCACGGATCGAAAAGACAGATATTAAACTGGCCGAGCGTCTGACTTTCGTGGATTAAACTCCTTTCATTCTACTCTCGAAACCACTGCTGTCCGTTGAATTCTCTTCCCGACGAAATCGTCCATCCACCATCCGCATTTGTGCCCGAAATTGTGAACGTGGTCTCAGTGAAAATGTTCAAAATATGAATTTACTTACTATTCAAACACGCGCAAATTGGACTTCGACAGCTACGCCTAATACTTTCGGAGATATTCAATAAAATGGATTCTCCACTGTGATTTTCAGTGTGAAATATTTTTTTCAGTTCTGTTGTAGCGACTGTAGCAATGCGAAGTGTCAGATATATTAAAAAAATTAATACCTCGTAAACGTATAGTTTTTACAAAATATTTTTTGGAATATTGCGTTGTCATCCAAATTGTGTAACCAATACTATCATGAACAATTATTAACAGGTCTCTGTATCTCGATCGACAATTGTTCAAAACTACAATTAACGTTATCGGTGCACTGGTTCGATCAATGGACAATAAGCAAATTTGCAAAAATATCACACGAAATTCAATTCAACGTTTCGGTCTCAATTTAGACCATTTCGAACAATGGAAAATTTCAGTATTGCGTTCGTAAGAATTGATGAAATAATTAATACACGTTGAATTAAATTTCATGTGATATTTTTGCAAATTTGCTTATTGTCCAATTGATCGAACCAGTTCGACGATAACATTAATTGTAGTTATAGACAATTATTCTTTAACTATGTTGTTCACTAAAGATTCATATCGTTCCCTTATAATGATAATTGATCCGAAAGTGATATATTTGCTGGTCTGACCTCAGTCTTTTGAAGGGTTGAATCAACGAAACTGTCCATTTTTGGACATTTGTTCAGTGACCCAAAAGGTACAACATATTTCAGATTCAGCCATTTTCGCCGAGGACCCATTTCACGTGGTTTATTGCGTTGTCCTTTATTGCATTACTTCAACCATGCTGTATCTGGTAATAAAATTGGTCGAATTATTGTCGTACTATTCTTCAAGATGCAACTACCGAGGTTCTACCGTGCAAATATTGCGGACTCTTTTTTGGGAGATCGAGGAAGGTTCGGTGAATGAAATAGTCTCGAAAAAAGAGACTCCAGGCACGCCGGGAAATTCATTTTAGAGTTAAATGGGTTGTTGACGATTTAATCCGTAAAACTGTCGGCTGCATCCGTGTGACGGTGAAATCTTCTGTTTCGGAAAAGTCAAGGCGAAAAGTGCAGCGTTATATCTCCACTTTTCCACGTGTCATTCGCAGACGAAAGATAAATTTATTTTCGAGGATTCGGAGTCTATGATACCTGGACCACGAAATTTATTGTATTACCTCAACCATGCTGTGTCTGATAAAAACATTGGTCGAATTATTGGCGTACATCTACAAAAACATTGGTCGAATTATTGCCGTACTATTTTTCAAGATCAACTACCGAGGTTTTACCGTACAGATATTGCTATTTTTTGGGACATCGAGGAAGGATCGGGGGAATGAAATGGTCTCGAAAAAAGAGACTCCAGGCATGCCGGGAAATTCGTTCAGTCAAATGGGTTGTTGGCGATTTAATCCGTAAAAAGTCAAGGCGAAAAGCAGACGAAAGGTATATTTGTTTTAGCCAGTGACGTCCAGATGGTACAGAGTCTGTGATAGCCGGAAAACGTAATTTATTGTATTAGTTTAGCTCGCGCGCGCGGAATTTGACGCACATCATTTTACCGGAGATTCTGTCGAGCACTAGACATTCCGCTTTGTAACGAGTAATTTAAGTTAGTTCTACTTTCGTACACTACGTGCTTTTCTTCCTCGCAATTGCTTCTCGAAATATCATAGTTAAAAACAACTTTGCAGCTGGGAAGTTTGAAGGGTGGTTCCAACCCTTTACTCGAGCGCGGCTGAAACTATTACGGTTAAACTCTGATGTTCCGTGACAGTTATACCGTGCCGAGACGAATTTAAATGGGAGATAGCGAGAGTTGGCTTTTTGGCAGTCTAAGGAACGTGATGGACATTTTTTAGTGGATGAGTTTTGGACGTCGAATCCGCAGGGATTAATTCTACACTTGACGGACAGCAGGTTTTTACGGGAGACATTTATAATTTATTTTTAGCACTTAATCCTGTAGGATTTCCGGGATAAAAACATATTCGAGCGCCGTTTCCAACTAACGACTAGCTCAGCTTTCTATGCTTTTTGTGTATCAAGATTTTTCAACCGTTACAGAGGACAGAGGAATAAGTCCAATTTCATTTTTCACCGACTTCGAAAAAAGAGGAGGTTACTCAATTCGACCTGTATGTGCATTTTTTCGCTTTTTTCTATATGTATATGTTCACCGAATATGCCGAGATGGATGGACCAATTCTCTGCAAAGAATGTACTGATCGCGATGAAACTTTCCACATTATTAACAGATACTGCCGCGATGATCCCACTTGCAAAAATTTATGTAATTTATTATTCTTAATAACTGTGAAAGTAAAAGTGTGAAATAAAAAAAATTAAACCGACCTCGAAAAAAAACTAAAAAAAGGACTAAAAAGTATGAAATAATTTTATAAAATAGTAAATATATTACAATCTTTCTCGGAGGCGGCGCAAAATGGAAAAGTATCGACACTGGAAATTACGACAATCCTAAAATTCTTCTACATACTTTCACATATTAATGCAACTTTCCTTCCCACCTATTGATTTTCAAGTCTGCCATATTCTAATGAAATCATAATCAGCAACATCTGTCATTTGGAAAATTTTCAAATTTGCGCCGCCTCCGGGAAAGATCGTATTATATTTACTATTTTATAAAATTATTTCATACTTTTTAGTGCATTTTTTAGTTTTTTTTCGAAGTCGGTTTAATTTTTTTTATAAAATTTGTTTTCATAGCACACGATCCTGAAGGATTTCCGGGATAGAAACATGTTGGCGCATCCCATTCGGATAACGGCTACCTGTGTACCAAATTTCAGCATTCTATGTTTTCTGTGTTTCGAGATTTTGTTACTGTTACAGAGGACAGAGAAGTAACACTAATTTTATTTGAGAAATTAATCCTGAAGGATTTCCAGGATAAAAGCGTATTCGTGTTCTGGCAATGATAAAATATATGTATATAAATGTCCATTAACGATCCAGTTATTCGAAATTGAAAAATCACGCCTTTATCTATATATATAATCTCTGTATATCTACCTTTAATCAATATTTGGCGTGATTTTTCAATTTCGAATAACTGGATCGTTAATGGACATTTTTCGATCAGACAAACCAATTATAAACTCTTTAATCCCACGAGGGTTTACAGACGAATTGATTGAAACATATTAGGATGGACTGTGTTTGACGAAACAAATCCATCAAGAACCGATAGATTAATCGAAAAATACCGAAGCAGTCTAGATTCAATTAACTCTACGGTGAGAGCATTAGCAACGAAAGAGATCAAAATTTACTGTATTTATCAACGGTTTTCAATACGCCGACATGGATAAAATCGTTGACAAATGAAATGTTTTATTCAACAGATAAATATTCAATGATATATAAAACGAGATACTTCCAACGATGTCCGATTCTAAATGATATTACATTATGAGATTAAAAATTCTTGAAAAGCGATGAAACCTTTCACAAAAATTTGACAGTAATACAATCAGTGCCGAACATATTTTTGAAATGTTGAAGCCCCGTCGAGAGCCTCCTACGCGAGCTCGACGCACAATCAAACGAATCGAATCTCGTGGAAAGTCAGGGCAGACCGATTGAATGGAAAACGTCAGGGATAGTAGCTGTTTACGGGGATGCATTATTAACCTCCTACACAGAGGATTGAATGCGTAACCAAAGAGGATCAGGATCCTTCAAAGGTTAATAGACGGCCGGTCGGTTCGAATCCGGTTCGAATCTGAAGGAGTCACCGGTGAACGGAAATGCCAAGGATCAGAAAGTTCGTGGGCAGCAGGGTTGCGCGAGCACACACCCTGTATTTCCTCTTTCAAAAGTTTGCGACACGAGTTTCAGATGAGAATTGATACGGAAACGTGCAGACAACGCGGCATTATCGATCGCTGTGCTTCAATATCATTGCCAATATGTCCTTAACAATTCTTGTCTTGTAAACGAACTCGGCCTTACGTGTAAGAAAAAGTTCTGAAAGCACTGTAAAGTGAAAGAATGCCAAATATTGGCAATCGTTTACTAGGATTGCGAGAGGGATCGAGCGAGCGAATTTATTCATTTATTCATTCGCCGATTGCAGGTGGGATCAGAACGTTTGATATCCACGTAGCTATAATGCCCGCTTTATCGATGTTACTTTTGAAACAGACACGTGGCTCGATTAATGAGCTGATTCCTTTGCGAGGAAGGTTTCCGCTGTTAACAGTATTGTCACGTATTCGGCGTTAATTGTCCGCTAATGGCTGGTTCCGATCTTCCTCGGGAGGACCTCGAGCTCGTTACGATCCTGTTTGTATCGGCCAGGCCATGGGATTGTCAGGTTGCTTCAATGGATTTGTTTGCATCGGGGACGCAGCATTTACTGTGAAATTACATCCGTTGATTCCGTCTTTTTGTTCGCGCGTCGTTTTTGCCAGCCCACGATCTGTGGAACAATTTCGCTGGGAAATGCCGCGGGGAGTGGAAACTCTCAGCGTGAAATAGAAATTCCGTCGATATCAATGTATCTCTGAGGATCACGATATTGTTTCTGTTGTTGTACAGGGTGAGGCGCTTGAATCAGGCCACCTGATTAAGCCAGCTGCCATTGGTGTTAGGAAAAAGGCATCGGATGGAACTCGATTGGTTTCGAGGGGTGCTAATCTTGTTTTGTGTGTGGAGAAATGCAGTACGCATACCTCGGCCCTCTGTGAGGAACCGAGATTGTGTGGGGCCCTACTCGAGTAGGGGTCGTTGCGCTGCACAGTGGGCCCGATAGGGGTTAAGTGTGACATTGCCTCGTAACTTTTGATTCGTAAAAGGTATGGATGCAAAACATGGATTGGACAATGTAGTCCACATTACATTAGTAGTACGCATTAATGATTAGTTAAGAAAAAATACATTAATGTTATTATTGATTCTTAGAATTACAACAGAGCGAGCACGGTGTCTCGAACGGTAAACCTTTTTCTTTTTTTGTTGAGGAAGGTGGTTAAAGTTTAAAACAGTCACCTCCAATGGACTGCCCCTCTACTATACTGATTCGGTAGATGGCCTTCCGAGGACCTACTTTTCGTATATGCGCCCGGCGCGAACACGAATTTACCACGCATGTTCTTGTCTTTCCTCGAACGGTAAACCTGTAGCCAGTAAATTTATCCCGGCCCCATTTATCCCGCGGACCAGTTATCTTCGCTTGAGCACCTTAATTAATTCAACAATCACACTTCTCTATTTACGTAGTCGAGTGAAGCGACGCCGCTCAATTAATTTCAATAGACACAGGTTCCGAAAGTTTCTTTGTCACCAGGAAAACCACAATCCTACCGAGTTTACGTCAATAGATTTCCATCGCGCATTCTGCAGATATTGTTTCAAAATATATCCAGCTGCGGTTCCCAGGGATCAAGTTTCTTCGCTCCGATAAAGATGAAACGCAACGATCGGGGAAACGGAGTTATTTGATGGCAGAATTGTGGAAAATCAGTTTAACCTCGGTTACTGGAATTGAATCAGGCACGGAACTATGCTTACGATCTTCGCACACGATCCTCGGACATGATTACGCAAGATGTCTTCCCGTAAGCATGAGCCCGGTTCATTTCATACTTTGTGGTTCCAAAGATGGAAGTTTCCTCTTTAAAACGTCAGCTTAAAAGTTTACATACGATCCTTTTTTTAGTCGTTTCATCGAGTAAATACATAAAATCCGCAGTCCACGAATTAACGTCGACGTTCTGCTACGTTCACAGTGATTTTTCAATTTTTTAAAAATGATCTTAGCTAAATAAATCTTAACCAAAACGTTCGAAAAGTGATATTAGCGGTGGGATAGAATAGCGAAGTGGACAGGTGGTGATTTCTGGGCTTCGTGGTGAATAAATGAGACTCATTTTCATGCGATAATTTTTTGCAGCGTTGAACGTTCAATATGTGGACGGGAGCGTTGCAGATTAATCTCAATTTACAAGGCTGAATGAAAAGTCTGCATTAAAGATTGATAAAAATTCATAAAAATGAGCAACGTGATTGCGCAGTGATGTAAGAGAAAAAGAATCGCAAATTGAATTTCAATCAACAAGTGTAATCGCCATATTCACTTAAAATTGTTGAGACAAATTGCTATTCTATTCACTTGTAAAATTTTTGTATTCTATATTATTGTAATTACTTAATTATTCCTGTAAAGCGAATCGCTATTCTATTCACTTGTAAAATTCTTGTATTCTTATTGTACTATTACTGTATTCTGTATTATTGTAATTACTTATATTATTCCTGCAAAGCGTTATAAACCCAGAAGGGTTCCAGAGGCTTGCAAATAAAAAAATTGAATTTCAAGCGGGAACGAGAAGAAGTAATTTCGGAACGAAGAATCAACAATTTTCGTGGTCTAATCAAGCAGTTTTCTCGCGGACTAGCGGTACATATTTCGTCGGGCCGTTTACTAGTTGCTTTGTTATTTTCTGTCCGGGCATAAACAGGCGTGTACCGTGTTCCATAAAAATATGCGCCACCACGGGAGCTGTAATCTGTTGTTCGGAAAATATTGCATTTCCCTCGTGGGTCGAGCATGCATTTGCATACATGCATATCGAGCGTGTTTCGCAGGGGCGAGAGAACGCGCGCCTCTTGAAAGTAAAACGAATATAGCACGCGCGAATGGATTCACAACGTCTATGGCTGTAAAATTGAAATCGACATGCTGATAAGTTTCGCATAAGGGATGAACGATGCTCGGACGCCCGTGACGATAGCAATTTTCGTCTTCCCGTCGAAGCCCCGCGGGTGGCGACGAGATTTTAATGACATCGAGAAAATCGGAAGGCATTCCTTCTCCTTCGTCCATTTTTTCAAGAAAAATTTCCGGATGCATTGCTGCCGAATGAACGTTCCCCTTTAATGGCGGACTTCCTCTCGCGAAGTTACCCACTCGCATTAGGTCGCTGTGGAATTGTTACGAATGTCATTTCCACGGAATTTATTCGTTCGATTCGCTCGCGTCGAAATTTATTCGAAAGTTGTACATCGACTGTATATTTAAATGTAATTACCAATTCATTAACTTTTGGAATGTATAAAAACTGTGTGCAGATATTGTATATTCATTGTGGCCATTATCCGATTAATATGAAAGTACATATACGCGTTAATTCATTTGAAATAAACCTAATGGGTGAAATTGATTTGCATAAGGGTGTAACAGATCTACAAAAAGGTGAAATAAATATGCATAAAGTTGAATTTGACTTTCAAAATGTATAGGCGTTTAAAATACGGTTAATTGTTTAATATACACAATTTACATCGCTTCTGATTCATCCTAGACTTTCTCGCAGACTCCGCGCAATAAATCTGGGGGAAATGGAGGCTTAATTCTGAAATGTGTCTGGTCACGCGAAAACAGAAGTCACCGTGTAATCGTAACATACTACAGCAATTAAACAGACTGTTCAGTCCATAGAGCTATTTAGAAACAGCACCCGACTCCAGAGTAATCCAGGTTTAAATCACTAAAAAGAAAGAAAGAAAGGTGTGGTCCCACGTGTGCAATACTACGCACGACCTTTTCTATTGCAACGGTACATAGGCAACTTCGAGAAAGAGAAAAATTGTATTTGTTCTGAAATCGAGTTCAAGATGGCATGAAAATGGATCGATAGAAAAGTTTCCGTCGCTCCCGTTGCGTCTCCGCCCGGAGAAACTGTATTAACAATATTTCTATCGAGGTTAAATGAAAAATAAATGGAAACTTTAATGGCAGACGGTCTATCGATTATTCAAATTTATCGGTTCGGGTTGTTATTGGTTTTCCCGTCGAAGCTGGCAGCTCGGTCGCAGTTCCACGGTTTCTTATTTATTCGTTTGTGGTGTAGTTGAGTATTGTTTCCAAAACCGGGAATCCTCTAAGGCAGGCCTCGTGAAATACTGTTCTCGGCCCTGCGTCCTTGGTTCTCCAGTTCTCTGTGCAACATGCACCCGAGGAGAAAATATATAAAAGCGAACTCTCCTCAAAGACACTGCGCCAACGCTCCTCGTTCACTCGATATCGCGGCTGCGGTCGGAGAAGAGGAATGCATGAATAACGCGATTCCATTGACGTTTCGAAACACGCCAATTTCTCCGGAAATGGTGAAATGCGACATCAAATATTCATAAACGAATACTATTCTACGAAGCCTCCAATAGTCGTTTTCTGCTTCCCGAGTTGCTCGGCACGCTTTCCAGATACCTGCTCGCGCAAAATGCTATGAAAATGCTCCGCTTCTGAGAACGATACCGAACTGTCAAATCATCATCGTACAGGGTGCACGAAGAAATGCATAAAAAACTTTTAAAAACCACGCTTTTATTAAAATTCATTGAAAAGGAGAAAATAATTTGTTTAGACATTAATGACTATAAATAAAAGCGAGAAACGTCCACGAAGATTACGTGGATACAGTTTAGCGCTCCACGATTTTAATGCAGAGAATGATTTAAAAATGACGAATGATTTCATAAAAATCCGCAGTTTAGTAATTATTGATGGGATGGTCGATCCAGAATCGAGAAGATCCAACGCGATTCGTGATATTTCAGATGCGACAGGATCCCACCCTTCTATCAAAACAAACGGGCGATCGGTCTTTCATCCGGTGAAAGGTTTCCGATTCTTTTCCAGGAATTCCCTTCGAGTTGTGTCAACTTTGGGAGCAGTATCCGTGGAAATGGGGATTAGCGATCTGCAAGCTGCGAGCGTACATATCGGAATCGTGAGTCGCTGAGAAATGCGGAAGCATGCTGCTACGGTGCTAGAGAACGTTTATGGTGGAGCTGCGAGATACTAGGGGAGCGATAACCAGATTACATCTTATTAATAGATTCCACTCTCTTATAACGATATGCATCACAGCTCCGCCATATGCACAGGTTCACTTATGTATCCCCTTTATTTTTGATGGCATAAAAATATCGATGACCTTGAAACCTCCGGAAAAATAACCTCGAGAAAAAAGAACAACATTTGTAAAGCATTCACCTTGTGATATCATTTGCATCGCATTAAAAAGATTTGATATCATCGCAAATAAAGGAGATATTTAAGTGGCTACATTTTATTATTATTATTATTAATTATTGTAGACGGACCGAAGCCTTTTTACATAAGTGTTTACTATTAAAAAAAGATAGAGATACAAGACTACTCGTCTAATAATAAAAAAAGGGACATGCACAAAAAGAGAGAAAGAAGGAAATATGTAATAATGGTACAATCATTTAAATGGACCAGTCAGTATTATAACACAAAATTGTTCGAAAAGAAGCAATTATAAATAGACAGCGGGTTTTTATGCAAAATAAAAATGTTCCGCCTGAATTATAACACACTGGAGTGAAATGGAAATTGATTTTCTTTATATGGATAATAGGTTGAAAATAATATGTGTATACGATATTTTGTCCCCTCAGGGTTTCACATCCATTTACCAATCTCCCTTCTCTTTCCACTCTGTCTCTCTCTCTCTCTCTCTCTCTCTCTATCGCCAAATTTCAGCCTAATTTTTCATTTCTTGAAAATAATATGAGAGAATTCTAAAATTCTTGTAACGTTTTCACCGTTTTAAATTCAGCTTACTCGTTTCCGTTATAAATGCATGAAGATTCCAAGTCTATTGATAAATAAGAAGAGGCAACGATCGTATAGCTGAACGTGTTTCCTCCGCGACGCAATAGTTGATCTGTTAAATCGATGTATATTCTATGTGTCCCCATGGAAGGTCCTCTTACGTATCGGTGCTGACGATCGTGGCATTCTCGTTGGAGAGATACGTGGCGATCTGTCATCCGCTTCGTCGTTACGCGCCCGGCATAAAGGGTCCCCTGCGAATCATCCTGGTTCTATGGCTGGTCGCTCTGGTTTTTGCGGGGCCATTCGCACACTACATCACCGTCAGCTACATCAAGTATCCGCCTGGTGAGTTTCTGCTTAGGACCAGCCGTAAGTATCCCTGTATGCACGCCCCTTCGTAACCGTGGTTTACTAGAGACGTGTATTAATCGCACCCCTAGCCGCGTTCTTTGGCCTAACTTCGGCCATTCTGGATAATTGGAGAAAGTCTCGGATCCCTGACTAATCCCGAACACACCCAGAAACGTCTTCGAACTGTTCCAACCCCTGACTCAACCCCCTCCCTCCGATCCGTTCCTTCATCTTTCATCTTTCCTCCAAATGGTGCGTTTTGACTTCGCAGCTAAATGTCATAAGAGGGGAAAAATTCCAAAGGGTTGAAATTGCAATAGAGCTGACACTTAAAATGTTCGATTCAGAAGAAAGATACCGATGGATCTATAGGATAATTTGTTACCGAATAGAATTCGAATACACGATATATTTGCATCCTAACCCTATCCCGGAAACGTCTTCGAACTGTTCCAACCCCTGAATCGACCCCCTCCCTCCGATCCGTTCCTTCATATTTCATCTTTCCCGGTTTTTCATTTTTCCTCCAGATGGTGGAAATATATTACATGAAATGTTTAATATTTTTTTCGAATTCGGATAAATCCTTTGACTACTACCCTTAATTTAGAATTAATGAGCTAATCTCCTCGCCGGCTATTTTTATTAAAATTCAAATGTAAAAATCCGTTGCTTCCCAATTGCAATCGCGACGTCAATCTCAATACCGAAGTTTTACGAGAAGTTACGCGTGCCATTAGAAGTTGAAACAACTTCTCGGAACGCAGAAATTTAAACAACCGTCCGGAGGACAGGCCGGATCTCCCCGGGCACTGGTAACGAGTAAAGTTTCCATTCCGCGTTACACCGATTAATACGGTACCGTACGCAATTCCACGGAAACGTCGATAATGATTGATATAAACAATAGGAGAGAACGTGTTTACCGGGCTGCGTTTGCTAATAGACCGTATGCGAGGGAAACACCTGTCTGCCGGAAAACGTCATTCGAATGCACACGGCCTGCAATACGCGTGTCAAAATCGCTTTCCAATTACCATTCTATTAACTTCTTGCCGCGAGCGAACCTACTACACTGTAGCTATGAGCAAACTAAATACTCTATCCATTGCTAGTCCTTCGATGCAAATAATTCATCATTTCTGCGAATATTCGTCAGTGAGGATGGAGTAAATCATTTTAGAAATCAGCAAGGGATAGGATAAATCATTTCAACAATGCCCGAGCATGAGACAAAAGGTGAGCTTGAAATATAGAAGCGAGTCGCGACAATTTTCTTCTATCGGGTTTCTTGTCGGGAAACTGAAAAGCGCTCCACCGAATACGGAAGGTTTTATTCACACTCGGAACCATTTTCTCTTGAAAACCATTTCTTCTCGTACAATTTGTAAACGTATAGCGATCGATTAAATACAAACTTTAATCATATACCTCGGAGTCGCTACTCGAGTGCGAAGGGTTAAAAGATATCGTGGGAAACAATTCAACTCAGAAAAATGTGTACGACTTAACCCCTTGGCGACCCATTTTCTTTGCAGTTACAAAAATGTCGTAGAAGGGAAAAGAAAATTTATATTGTTCGCGCGGCCACATTTATTTGAATGCTTAAATATCGATTACGAACGAATCAAATAATAAGAAGCACGAAACATTCGTATTTGTTAGACTTTGTTAAAATCTTCGTAAATTTTTAAAATACGCCAAAGGGTTAACAAAAGAAAAATAAAACTCTGCAGATGCCTAGTTCCAAATAAGCCAGCCACGCATTCGCGAGGTGTATTCAACGATGCGGGGAAATTCGATATTTTCCCGGAGGAAAAGTTCTGTTAAGAGTCGAAGCTATTATACGAGGCCGTCAAGAAAATTCCGAAGCCTGAGAAAATCCTTCGCACACGATATTTCCGACAATCTCCCCGGAAGCATAAATACTTCAACCGTTGGTCGAGCTTACGGGCATAGCGTTGCACGTTCCGCTTTCAGGGGAAGTTTCCGGCCGCGTGGATTCGCATGATCGCGTTCCAAGAGCATACGCGATGAGCCCAGACTTTCCGTTCTTCGATCCGCTGGCTCTCCAGAAGTTTTACTTCTATTTCATGTTTTCCAGGGTCGGACGTAGACTTGTTGGATTCGGCGGTGTGCACGATGCCGAAGGAGAGCATGCCCAAGTTCCCGTTGTACGAGATGAGCTGTCTTCTCTTCTTCTTGCTTCCTATGGCGTTCATCGCGGTGCTTTACATCCGGATGGGCCTGGCGATTCAGATCAGCAGCCTGGCAGGAGCTGTGCACGGGGAAACCACGCAGGCACACTCCAGGAGGACCATCATAAGAATGCTCAGTAAATGTTAATTAATGTGTAAATGCTATGTTGACACCCTGCATTTTAATCTCTCGATCGCAATCTTAACATTGCACCTGCTAATTGCAAGATTAACGCAAAACCTATCACTGCCGGTCAATTGACCAGTTTTCTATTTTTCATCTTACAATTGTTGATATGATCAAGTTGCTTACATGAAAATTGATTCGATGCATTTTTTATCCATGCACGTTGTGCACCTTGCATTTTAGTCTCTCGATCGAAATCTTAACATTGCACCACTGCCGATCAATCGACCGATTTTATATTTTTCATCTTACAATTATTGAAATTCTGAAGTTGCTAACATGGAAATTGATTCGATACATTTCTTTATCTATGCACATATTGTGGCAACACATATAATGCCGCTTGGGGAATTCTCTGTTGCGTAGCGATCCCTCTTACATAGTAATTGCCATAGCAATGTTCCCGAAGATTGATCAATCTTTCCAAACTCCCTATCGAGCAAGTAAAACTTACTTTATTACGAGCACGATAGCTATACTTTTCTTTTCGAAAAGCTCGTCGAAGTTTCGGCATGGTTGGTCTCTATTCAATTCGCGTTTTTATCTTGATCCCGTAAATTTCGTTTTATTGCGGTCCACATTCGTTCTTGCCAAGGAACTGTCCGCCCTCTCCAATTTATCTGTGAATTATCGGCTGTGGTTGCTCGGTAATATTAAGAATGCTAGTAGTCAAACATATGTGCCCATAATTATGAAAGTGGTCTGAGGCATGTATTCCTTGTTTCGTGACTTTCATACGAAGAGGATATTAACACTTAACGAACTCCCGACGGCTTATTTTTGACAGAATCGTAAAAATTACATTGAATTAGTTTAGTTTCAAATAATGTTTAAAATAATTCATTTCTTTCGAATATTCGAAATTCCAAAAACCAATATAGAGAGAGAGTACGTAGAAAACAAGGAGCGGCAGTGTTCGAGGCAATATTGATGAAATGGCGATGAATTTTCGATGCTAAAAAAAGAAACAACTCGATTTGATGTGTAAACTGGAATGGGAGGCGTTTGTGCCGGGTGAGGTTCGGAAAAATCTACTGCGAATTTCATCGATCACGAAAGCCTTGGTAATCCGTCAATATTTGCAGTTGTTCTATGCAACTGCACAACTTTGTCGGTTCCGGGGAAATGGATTTCGGTCGATTTGTCAGAAATCTGAGACGCGATAATGCTTTTGAAGTTCGCGTTTCTCTTCCACCGAAGAAACGGCAATCTGTTCGACGGTGGTGTCGTATATTAGGTACAGCTGAAACGGTGCCAACGGCAACATGGATTTGTCAGTACAGTCTCATCCTTCTTTTCAAGAGAGGATGTTGAAGAGGACGATCGGAGAGCTTGTAATTCAACCATCCTCTATTCGCTGCGATTCTATTCACTGGCTGACCTGGTCGTTCCCGGAAACAGACGTTCTTGCTCCTTTCGAGCACACTTCGGGGCCAAAGTGACACGTTAAAAGATAGTTACACGCTTTCCTACCTTTATCTTTCTTTATTCCTCTCCACACAAGTTTATTAACACTTTTTTTCAGTTTAAACCGGTGTAACTTCGAGGAGTATTGTCAATAGAGATCCATATTTCACGTATACATAAATATACGTGTAGTTATCGAAGAAAAAAGAAAAACCAGTTTTTGGCCCATTGTCCCTATTTATTGACAATTTAAAGTTCTAAAAAAATCTGACACATTTCGGATACTAAGCCTTCTATTCGGTATCATTTTCAAATTTTCAAACAAATATCCTTTAATCAGTTTTAAGCAATCAACAAAATGTTGGCCAGCTAGATTGGCCAAATACTAAGCTCTGCAACGTTTTCCCATGTTCCCAGTGGCGCGTTATGACTAGTTGAGGCCCCTGGGCAAACTAGAGTTTCGGAGCCCCTTTGAAATTTTTTAAGTGGAAAACGTAGAATTTGGACCTTGGATCTCGGTTTGTATTCGGGATCCTCTTTTGCTTGGGGCCTCGGGCATTTGCCCAAGTTGTCCATAGGGTAATACGGCACTGCAAGTTCCGCATTTAATCGGTCGGGCAAATAAGGGGCTCACGTGGGAGAATAACGCCCTAATTAAAGGATCTAGGGCGTCTGCGGGCGTTGTCTAGCGCAATATTGATTCTAGATGAATGAATAACAACCGTAAGCCTCGCTCGATAAGGAAACCTTCGGCTTCTGGTCCTCAGGTGCTGTGGTGATTACGTTCTTCATCTGTTGGGCGCCGTTCCACGCTCAGCGTCTGATGTACGTGTACATGGACGAGTTGTCGTTCGCCGAAATCAACGGCTGGCTGTATGTACCGAGCGGTTGCCTTTACTACTGTAGCACGTCCATAAATCCGATCTTGTACAACGTGATGAGCGCGAGGTACAGAGAGGCTTTCAAGGAGACGCTGTGCGGATATCTCGCGAGGCCCTCGATTACGAGGCTTGATCTAAGCAGCGTCAGGGATTCGAGCGTCGGGCGTGGCCTGACATCCAGGGCGGGATCACAGGTGTTCTGCAGGACGAATACCAGCAATCAGCGCAGCATCAGGTGAGCCGAAAATCCTCACTGAAACGAATCCCATGAAAATAAATGCAGTGACTCTTACTAATATTCGGACACTCTTAAAAAGACGATAATATTTACGTAATAAAGAAAGCAATGGTCATCCGTCCTAGGGGTGAATCTACACCTCTGGATCGATGAACATATGTAAGAGAAATTTACCGCAAAATTGCCTATAAGAAAGAAAATTGTTGTTAAAGTTTCTTTTTAAGTCAACGCCTTCTACTCATCGAGCAGAGAAAAAGTTTGAAAGGAGCAATATGTCGCAACAAATAGTTATCGAGCTATAAGCTGTTAAAGTTTTTGCAAAATTTGATTGTGTGGAATTATACGTATAGACGAAAGCCTACTACACGGTCCACACGTCCGTGTCGATGAGACAGAACATAATCGTGTGCGTACCATCACTTGGTAAGGGCCGAGGGAGAATATCCCTTTAAATTTTGTTCGTTCAAGGCACGCACACGAAGAATCGAAATTTCACTTTGCTTTTTGTCGTTTTCCTTCCGTTCTTCGCCGGATTTTTCAATTAAACGGGAAAGCGTAGAAATCGGCGCGATAATATTATTTCTACGGTTTCAATTTGAATTCTGCGAAAAATATAGTTCCAATTAACATACCTTCTACTTATAATTAAACCAGGATTGTTAACTGAATTCCGGTTCGTCGGTCATCTATAAAGTGTTTCGTAGCTTAAACGCTGGCAATTCAATGCTAATGAGATTTGCGCTTTGTTCGAGTGTTTGCAAAGAGGTGATACCATCTGTTTGACGAGAGACTCGCTGCGAATTGATTTTTGACGATGTCGAGGGTGCGACGAGCCTCTAGATTCATAAATATTGTGTTAACTTCTGTTCATTTGCCAGGCGCAGAGACAGGTCCAGCTGGATGAACATTTTCTTGATTTCTATTAATTTCGATCTCATGGTGTGATTTATTTACGTGAGCCTATGTCCTCGCAGCCACTCACTGTCAAAACCACGCTTTCCCTCCGCAGTTAACTCTGCCTTGGACGATCGCGGTAAATTAGAAAAAGGCAGGAGGAAATTGCGATAAGAGAATGCAATCACGAACAAAACTGTTCCGAGGAACGTCTGTCTGCAGATGCGCATCCACAATCGTGGCGTAAGCGAGAGGAAAACTAGTTCGTTCAAACGATTTTTATTGCGAAATTCCGCCTTTGAGGAAGTTACGGTAAAACCAATTCTGCTGCGGATATTCTGTGGAAGACATATGCTTCTCACGAATTCATAGTCTGGTGTCCAGGTGTCTCAATAATTATCCAGATCAGTTAGCGTTCGGAGACAAAATTTCCTTTCGAGTAACGCGACCAAGAGAACTAATTCCCAAGTCGACTCAATTAGCACATGCCAGCGTAATTAATTCGTCTCATCTCCCCTAACCAACCCCTCGCACCATCTTCCGCAAATTCAGATGAAATACTTCTCCATTCGTCGTCCGCCTTGAAACCGCCATCAGCATTACACTCGGATCCCTAACAAATCAAGTTAGCCTCTAGGAGACAAGAAGTTAACCCAACTCTTTGAAACTCGGGAGTCCAAATGGACCGAGGGATTATGCAAAGGTGACTTTCCAAGGAACGCTTAAATAAGTGATCAATGTCGATTTTCTCGAGGACGGGATTTACGTGAGAAGTTTGCGCGAACCTTCTTGCTCGGAGCTGCTTGTCCCTTTTACCTCATTACCCCCGTCTCCGACAGTGCAACCAGTAAAAGTGTTCGTACACCTTTTAAAACAGAATAACTTTTTTATAATTGTACCAAACGACCTGATTTTTTTATCATCAATTATGTAACGAAACTCCGTATTTATTATGCACGGATAACAAATAAAAAAACGACAAACGTGTTTGCCACGGGCGCTCGTTTCGATCTGTCTTCTTTTTCCAATTCGTTGGCGATCGTAATTTTACAAGTTTCCTATTATTTTCGATTCTCCATTTTTATGAATTTAGCTATACATAGGGTTGTCTGCAAACACGCGTACATACACACATAATACATCATCCGTACTTCAACCCGAAGCATTTGGTTTACTAAATTATCTACAAAAAAGATTTTCCAGAAATTGCAATTTACAAGGTTTCATGCAAAAATAATATACGACTAATAATACACCTACAATGTAGTTAAACTCCTTTAGTTAAACCCATTTTACATAAAACACGATTCAACCAAAAAAAAATTTGTTTCACCTTGATTTTCAAGGTCAAGGTCAATTTTGCGGGGATTTTTTTATATCAATTTCGACTAAATCGTAAGTGTAGAATCACGCTATGATGACCGTGACATATAATTTCGTGACACCCTGTACAATATTGAAATAGTTATCGTCTTCTTTAGAGCGTACATAAACTTTCATTCACTACTGTAGTTTCACTTCTGTCAAATGTCATTGTGTAATTCCGCGACGTTTCGATCGAAAACTGTCAGATGTTTTCCAGAGAGCAAACGATGTTTTGAGGCTGACTTGTCTCTTTTCGAACGCAGATACAACGCGTCGATCAGAGCGGAAAAAGTTTAACGCGTGGCGGCGCCGGGTGAATTACACTCGCGAACAATGGAGGCGAATATGGCGGAGAAAAACGCGACAGGAAACGGAGCGATTGCTCGATCGACCATAAAAATATCGAGGAAATCAACGACGGAGCCTTTTGTTGCTGAGGTGACAGTCGTGCACGCGAACAGCGGATGCAAGGCTTCAACGGTTTGTAGCAACTTCTCGGACGAGACAGCGCAGCGATCGGTGCCGCAAGATCGATGCAACCGCAAGAACACGGACTTTGGGTTACCACGACGCGAAATCGACTAGAAAACGAGGTGGCAAGCGACGAGATCGAAGACGGAAAGCCGGGACTTACAGTTAACGAGACACGAGGTCGGGATTTAGGTGGTAACTAGCGATGGCGTACAAAATCACTCACCATGATCATTGTCCAACAAATTACAACTTTTTCCATGTTTCCACATAACTGTTGGGTGGATCTTATAGATTTTTTTCCTCTGATTCCGAATCTACCTCTTAATTTTTTCCTACACGCACAGTTTTTGAGAAACATGACTTTAAAAAATGTATTTTTCAACTTTAAACAAATATTGTGATGTTATTGTAAAAGAGTTTGAATTGTTCTTTACAGCAAAAGATTCTTTAGACTTTCCTGAATACAGCGATATCCATTACTAATACGTTTAATTGTTTAAACATAAACAATCCTAATGTAATGGATATCACTGGATTCACGAACGTCAACAGTCTTCTGCTGCACAGAACAATTCAATATTTTTTATAGTGGTAACTTGTGAATTTATTCCGAGGAATATACCGGAACAATTTTTTGAAAAATTGTACGAAGATTTTACAGCACTATTGAAGTACCTAGAAAAATTTCATTCTGCGAATTTATTCCAAAGAATAATATATTGAGGTACCTAGAAAGATTTATTTCGAAGAATATGTTGAACGAATCTTTTGTTGATTAAAAAGAGCCATTTGTTGCGTTGCTGTAGTGGTCGATTATACCGAAGCAAACTTACAAGCTATCCGCGTCTTCGGATGGTTAACGTTATCATGGGCCGACCTCGAAGACTGTTCTCGATCCCCTCGGCATGTTAGTTTGTCCCATTAATTGTAACAACGTTGCCCCGAAAGTGTCGCACGTTGTAAACATGTGTAAGGCACTCGACCTCCTCTCCATTGGGACACGCTTCTAATCCCTGACTTAGCCTGTCAAGGGAAAGGGTTTATGTGTCCTAACGTTCTTACCGAGGGCCTAAGGAAAACTGGAACTCGTACGCGTGGCTACGATCGATCGAGGATAGCGCACGTCTCGAGGACTACCACGCTTGAATTCGTCGCGGAAAATTCTTCAGAGAAAATAATCTCGAGTGTCCTGCGTGCTAGCTGATCGAGTGGTAAGTTTTATCCCTAGACCTGCAGATTTTATGCACTTTTCCAACGATGCGGGTCCTCTCCGATTTCTATGAAGTTTAGGGTTCCATGGAAATCACCGACACGGACTTCGCCGACACAGTTTTCATCGACAACATTTCTCCGACTCCAGATTTGACCGACAACGACTTTAACCGACAAAGAATTTGAGCGACAGCGGATTTCATCGACCACGACTTGAGAGGACCACTGTAATAACCAACAGTAATACGATTTATAACTATTCTTAGTGAATATCATATGCGTATCGTTATAAATCGTGTTACAATTGGTTATTACTATGGTCCTCTCAAGTTGTTGTCGGTCAAATCTGGAGTCGTGAAAACTGTGTCGGTGACTTCCATGGAACCCTAAAAAAATACGTGGTAAATATTTTTCGAAGAACTATATCCCACGTCAGTTTCATTAAAATCGGCTTGTATCAACTGGCGATGTTCCCTTGTCAGTTACCTTGTATTCAATTGTACAGTAGAACTCGATTAAACAACAAAAATTTGGTTTTTTTACCTTGATTTTCAAGATCAAGATCAATTTTGCGGGGAGTTTTTTATGTCGATTTAAATGAGAAGAATAAATTGTGGAAAAAGGAAAAGTTCGGTATCAGTTTCTGTTAAAAAAAATCTCATTTCTTTCTGATAAAAAATAAATTTGTGTATTAAGTTCAAAAAGAATGTCAAAGCATTAACATTAGAATTTCATTGGCGTTGATTCAAATAATTTTGATTTTACAGGAAGATCCGCAGATGTCAATGTCAATGTTTATTTGTCAAAATTTCAGTGAAACGGCAGTGCTGTTGAGGGAAACCACGCGCGACAAGGATTTCGAGGAGATAAGTCGGACAGGCTCGCGTTGACGTGTTGCTGAGCTAGATGCGTGGGATATTTTGCGACACCAGGATGATCTGCGACTTTCCGAAAACGTGCTGTCGGGATATTAATCATCTGGAATTATCCGCAGCCCCTCCCGTTGTATAAACGCTTCCGGATGTGCCGTCGCGACGAATCCTGACACTTTTGTCAATTTCTGCACTATCACGTTCCGGCGTACAGATGGCTGAACAGACCATCATCGACACGCACTCGCAAATTTATTAAACGTGGTCTCGTGTAAATACAATATTTTCACTCGTTCGTTGTGCATCGATCCTGTCACGGACACACGCATTAATATATCGAACGCTGCTTTATATAATAAACCGTCGTTTGAATTTTGTCCCCCATGAAGTCCTACTTCCGATTCCGCAGCAACCTCGTCTGCATTCTCTTTCCGCTTTCGCTGCCCGCAGCGTTTTCGGAAGCTGATGGTTCTTGCCGCTGTGCTTGGCTCTTCAGAAAACTCTCCATTAAAAGGTAATTACTAGTTCGCGCAACTTTGCGTAATTGTCATTTTTATTGTGCTCGTAAAAGTTTTTCAAATTGGCAGAAAAATAGAAAAACGTATTTCAAGGGATATTTCTCTTTTAATAAATTTCTTTTTTAATTCTAAATTTTCCGACTCGTGTATCGAACACACTTTGTACAGGATGTAACAGATTAGAAATATATGAATATAAATAGAAAACGTATTTCAAGTAATGTTTCTTTTCTAATGAATTTTTTTTCAATTCTAAATTTTCGGATTCGTATATCGAACACACTTTGTGCAGGGTGCAACAAAGTTTAGTGTCATGGTTTTAGCAGATGGTTCTACACCTTGAATCGGTGGAGATGTGTTAAAAGAATTTGCCGTGAAATTGACTTTGACCTTGAAATTCAAGATCAAATTTTTTATGCTTGTGTCGCATTCTACTCACGATGGGGGGCCAAAATTGTAAGAAACATAAAAAAACTGTTGGCCCCCATGGTGAGTAGAATGCGATACAAGCATAAAAAAATTTGACCTTTAATTTCAAGGTGAAAGTCAATTTTGCGGCAATTTCTTTAATTGGTCCTCGGGAAGCCTCGCGTCCGCTTCCGGTGTAGCTCTTTCTCCATTTCCTTGCGTTTCGCAATAGATACCGATCTCGTATTCGCAACGATGCGGGAAACAGTTGCAAAGCGTCCGCTGATTCCGCGATTCGAGACGAGAACTTGATATCGTTCCTTTTAATACCATCCCCAATTTCGCTCTGGATTCCCTGAAGCGTTTCCACTGTGCCGAAAGAGAAAACATCACCCATGTGAATTTCCGAAAAAATGGGGGAGAACGAGCAAAAAAGTGACAATGTCATTACCCGATTCAGAATAAAGTAAACCTCGGAACCCGATCTCTTTTCACGGTTTTGCCCGAGGATTAAGCGGTCCTTGATAGATAACGGGTACAGGAAACAAGAACCGCTTGAATTGGGGCGAGAGCGTTACTTAAAACCCTACCATATCGGATTTTGCGATGGAAACAAGGGACGGAGATTTAACGAAGCTTTTTCATTACTCGCTCTGGAAGGATTTTCCTTTTCACATTCGAAATTAGCCCGACGAGTGAGTTCAGATTCGATATCGAAGTTCGAACGAATCGTTGACACTGTTTCACCCGTGACGCAACGAGAAGGTGGAAATATTTAAGGGAACAGGTCGAGATCGCTGAAGATGATTTAACCGAGCTGCTGTTATCCAGATCCTTATCGCCGCCAACCACAAGACTTTATCATCGTAACTGTTCCGCTAGCGTGATCTCTGGTCGTTAGAGGGTCGAAACTGTTGGGAACACTCTCTAACTAACATCTGGATTAAGGCCAAAAGTTTTCCCGAACGAAAAACCGCCGTAACTCACCTGTCCGCCGTTCGAGATTCGCATAATTCACCGGGAATTTTCTCCGACTGCACAGAGAAGTTCCGCGACGAATTTATTTTATTCGAACCGGAAAATGTGATTTTACTTTCAGAGCCGGAGCTCATGTCTGTCCATTGAAGTTCAACCGTATCTTTAATTCATTCGGCGCTCGTTGTTTACGCATTTCTTCCCGGACCAAATGATTTCTTTTCGAAGCTCTGTGAAATTATTATTCGATGCAGAGCCTACCAACTTCGTTGGTGTTTGATGTCGTTGGTACAGACGATCGATGAATATTTTATTTCTATTGTTCTCGGGGTTGTTTCTATTTCAACCCTGCAATTTCTATTCGCGTCAGCGTTTTTCACCAGGCGGAACGTTAGCATTGCTCTAGGTTTCCCCTTTTCGAAATTGGAGCATCATGGGGCTACGCAGCTGTATTTATTCCTCTCGCGTTCGCCGATAACGATATTAGGATCTGAGCCACAGAGCATCGCATCCCTAACCCGGCTATTTATTCGAATGCAATCGATCTGAACGCGAATGGAGAGTCACGCGAGAGACTATTTCGAGGGTCTAATTGCAGCATTTCCGGAGCTGTACGTCGATCACTCATCGGTAATTACTTGACATCCGGGATGATCTAGTTAAGCGACTCCTAGATTTTGTAAAACAGAACGTAAAAAGCTTGTCAGTATCTCAAAATTTAATAAATATTGCTCGGCATCGTTTTGTGCGTCACGGAAACGAGCTTTAATCTTTCGCCGTTGCCGTAGTTAATTATGTTACTCGATCAAAACGCTGATTTCAAGCGTAACACTGTTGCATAATACGTTTAATTAACGGAAATGTTAATTGTTCGAGTTGATCGAAAATGGTTGTCCAAATTTGTGCTCGTATTTATATGTTTTATAAACGCGATGTTTAACCGACCATTCGTTTCGAATCATTTGTTCTTCGAGAGCAAGAAAAATTGCGCATCGAGTACGTCGAACTGAAATTAATGATCCAGGAGCTTCCTTTTATGGAAGATTCATGAATCATTACCGGAAAGAACATACATCTTGGTATGGTTTCCTTCTGCTAATACCGCGGAATTTCAAACTGCACGTTCCAATTTGTTGCTTAAAAGTCATTTTAAAATAATCAAGTCAAAATGATTGAGGATTTTCTGGTGAATATGTTTCATCATTATAGTTACATTACCGCGCGTATTTGAATGTAGGAATAAGCAAGAACTGGTCCAATTGAATTTTCGAAGATACGTAGCTAAAAATTATCGCGACTACAATTAGAAGGTCACTCGAGTAGCGAAAATAACAGGTAGAGAAGGCCCGCTGTAATCAATAAACCAGCGGAAACACTTCGAAGGGCTTCTAACACCCCTTAAAACATTCTTCTTAGCGAATACCATATGCGTATCGTTATAAATCGTGTTACTGTTGGTTACTTCTATGGTCCTCTCATGTCGCTGTCGGTGAAAACTGTGTCGGCGAAGTCTGTGTCAATTAGCGTTGTCACTGTTAAAAAATCACCGTGATCAGGAACGAACTGGTCGAATCACGAGTGTTTCAAAAGTTCACGCCATCCCTAATTACAGCGTACCTAACTTCGCGTATCAGCACAAAACATACATTTTAGCAGTTGGCTACACTGAAACAACACTCCAACGGTTCAACGTATTCAACGTTCAAACTAAGTACAGTGGATGCGGAACGTACGAGATTCTAGCTTGAATGTTTTTATTTAAGAATTTTGTGGATGAAGGTATGTTCAAAAATATTATCTATAAATGTAATACGTAGCTTGAAGAATATACTCCGATGTCATTTCTTCGAATTATTTTGAATCGCCTGTCATAATTTCGTGGAATCTCGCCCAATGTTATTGTTTACCATTTTGCCCTTCACGTACCGAGGAGATTTATTATAGTTTCTCCGAAAGAATTATAGCGCACGTTGCAGAAAACGTATAATATCTACTTCGTTACTGTTTCAGGAGTAATTAGGTGCTTGTACTGTTCCATTTTACGTATTACGTCCCTGCGAAACACATAAACGAAATTTAAATCCTCGAGCTGCCAGCGAAGATGTCCAGCTATAGTAAGTCAATCTTATTACTAGACTGCGGATGTTTCTGCAAAATAATAATGTTTTGCACTGATTGTGGGAAGCAGGACTAACACAAAAATTGATTTCATCCCTTAACGACTTTGTTGTATTGAAAACAACAATACAGCGTTCTTGAATCTTTTTAATCTTTTACTATTTTATATTTCACCCAATCAATTTCTTCATAAATGCGTAAAGATCTGCAGCCTAATTATTATACATCTTTTATTACTCAAATTTGTCGATATTATAATATCGAGCAATATGTATATTAATATTTATCTGGTTATCATAGAGGCTGACCTGATGTATAAAAGAAGAAACAAACTTGAATTGGAGCGAAGATACATGAACACAAAGTTGAACATAAGCTCCGACAGGG
The DNA here is from genome assembly GCA_963971365.1 of Lasioglossum villosulum. Classification (NCBI taxonomy): domain Eukaryota; kingdom Metazoa; phylum Arthropoda; class Insecta; order Hymenoptera; family Halictidae; genus Lasioglossum; species Lasioglossum villosulum. The sequence continues at coordinate 47,043,250 of OZ020496.1, read as the reverse complement.
AGGAAGAAAAATCACTTAGCGAGTCACAAGACTTTTGCCTAAAATTGACTCAGGATTCCATTTCATCTGACAGTCGAGAAGCTGTCCCAGATGACAATGAAAATGTTATAGTAATAAGTGACTCCAGTTCTGATTGTGATAATCCTAAGGGCTCTACCGAAATAAAATTAAAGTCTATTAAACGTTCAAACTCGACACACAGGAAACATACTGTCAGTTCTTCAAATTCTGAATGTTCAAACAACGAGGCGAAACATATGCTTGAGTTGTGGCGTAGCAATAATAAGAAAGATTTCTTTAACAGTAAGAAAAACGGAAACACCTTTGCTGAAAGAAGGAATATTTTGCTTACATCTGATAGTGGTACATCTAGTAGTAGCGATACCAATGAAATATTTATTGCAAGTTCTGTTAAGACTAAGAGTACATATATCGATCTCACTTCAGAAAAGAATAAAAGAGTTACAGGATTGTCCAGCGACAGAGATTTAAATGAAAAAGGTATGGAAAGTTCTACCAAGAGTACATACATCAGTTTCACTCCGGAGAAGAATAAAACAGTTACAGCATTATCCAGCGACAGAGATTCAAATGAAAAACGTATGGAAAGTTCTACCAAGAGTACATACATCAGTTTCACTCCGGAGAAGAATAAAAGAGTTACAGCATTGTCCAGCGACAGAGATTCAAATGAAAAACGTATGGAAAGTTCTACGAAGAGTACACATACCAGTTTCACTCCGGAATCTGGAAAGAATGTATCGCATTATGCTGGCAAAAGTACTGACAAGCCTCACAAAGCTTTGGCTATTAGGAATCAAATTGAGATTAAGAAAAAGCTTACAAGCAGGGACATGCGAAATATTCTGAAGAATATAAGTTCGCCGAAAGTGGCTTACGAGTCGCCAAGAATAAACAGAAAGGTAATAATTAATGAGACCATGGACGATAACGAAATAATCGATGAGAGCATGGATAATGGTGGGCATCCAGCTATTTCTTTCAGCAATAATTTAATAGAAAGTGCCAAAATTATCGATGAAACTCCTCTAAATTCTAGCAGCGACATTGTTCAAGATTCCGAAAGAAGTTTGAATAATTTCCATAGAAATCATGTCAACGAAATATTAAATACTCGAAAGGTGGATCAAAATGTAGATGCAACGTCTGAACTATCTGCAAGAAAAAAGAAGCAAATCTCGGAGTGGCTTCATACCAATTCCCCTGATTCGAAAAGCGATAGCTCCTTCAGTATGGTACTTGCTAGCAACAAAAGTGGTGTAAGCTCTGGGAACAGCAGTTTGGAGAGATTAGAAATGAACTATGAAACTCCAAATAATAGAGACAAAATACGCCAAGCGCAAACAATTATGAGAAGATTGACCAACGAAGAATGTGATAAAATAGTACAAACTTCTGTAACGAAACAGACTACAATATTAGATTATACGAAACGATCGAGAAACAATGCTCTCGAACTTCGTACACCAACTAACACACGTGTCGATAACGTAATGTCCACTCCGACAACAAAAAAAACGCCAGACATGGATATTATGGCTTGCGCAGAGATATTAGACAAATTGTACGGTACATCCTGGAGGCAGAGGGCGGATGAGCTGCTACCGAAATCAGAACCGAGAAAGCAAGCTGTTGATATGAAGAGTAGAGCAGTTCAAACTGAAAGGTATGAAAGACCTTTTGTTTTGTTTAATAAGTTCAAAATAATATAGTAGTATTCTGAAATTCTTCTAATATTTTTACTGTCTTGAATCTGCTGTCTATTTATAATTGATAGTGGTGCGTGAGAACTACAGTATTCATTTTAATTACAGAAAAGCAAGGACCAAGAAAATTATAAGTTCATCAGAGTCCATAGATGAGGATAGCAGTGCATGTAAGTAGTTTTGACTCGATTATTGTTCTCACATTTCACATTAAAATGTATAAATTGTACAGCTCTAGAAGATTTGAGACCGCCAAAGCCTTTGACCAAAAGAAACGCTCGCGTGGGTCCCAACCAGAAGGACAGTTTCAACAACGATGAGACATCATCAGAAAGTGGAGAAGGAAGCTCATACTACACTGCGGTGACGCACCCCAGAACATCAGCGAACAATTTACAACCGAAACGAACAGTTACGCCTCGTGTACATAGGTAGCGAAAATATTTTTTGAAGTCTACGCAAAATGTATGCTGAATTCAGTAATCGAGACAATTGTTCCACAGACCTTTAAGAATATTTGATACGGACAGCGAAGATGAACGAAAAGATGAAGAGAATAATCGGGACAATATGTATAATATGAGACGGAAGAAATTGTATTTCAACGACGACGACAGTGAAAGCGAAAGCTCGAGTACCAGTGAGTTTGACCCTGGCGATGATGTTCCACCGAAACGTGTAGTTAAGAAAGGTAATACAGATTTGTAAATCATTTCAATGACAGACCGATAAAATTGAACAATTTTCACAGATCCTCCGAAACCTCCACGACAAACGAATAAGAAAAGTACTGCAGTTATACTCAATTCCGATAACCGGAAATGTGAAAAGACGTATAGCTTTCTGGCATCTCTGTCTGAAAATGTGCCGATTGCCAATGTGCATCCAGAAGCTAAGAAGTACCTAACTGGCTTTAAAAATAATAAGGAGACTCTGTGCAATTACTTGTATAAATTGTATAACGAGAAAGTGTTTGACGAACAATTACCTAAGGACATGAGTATCGAATGGAATGTTCGTATGAGAGGAACTGCTGGCTTCTGTTACAACAGGAAATCGGTGAAATCACTTGGGGGTATTGTGAAATCATCGAGAATAGTTCTGTCGACAAAGGTATGCGATTACAATGACGAAGATGATGTCGAAGATAAATTAAGACCATCGTTTTTCTGTACAGGTGGTGGATACACCGGATAGACTTCGGGATACTTTAATTCACGAAATGTGTCATGCAGCTGCCTGGTTGATAAACAATGTTTCTGATGGGCATGGTCCATACTGGAGAGGATGGTATGTATCTATTAGGTATCAACAAGGAATCGAGCACGAACTTTTGCATTTATTTGCTCTGTTCAATGTTGAAAACAGTTTCAATGTGGATGCATTTTAGGGCCAACAAAGCCGTGAAGATGTTCCCCGATCTACCACCGATTGGCAAGTGCCATAACTATAAAATTAAAACTAAGTTCACGTATAAATGCGTCGGCTGCGGGTACAGGTAAAATATTCGATACCTAATTTCTGTGGTTGCAAGAAAGAACGCCGCACGTCATGATTTTTTGCTGATAAATACTCTAATGCGGTGTTCTTCCTTACAACCACAGATTTATGAATTGAAAATGGTTGACCGAATAAACTATACATTGTACAAAATTGTTACAGCATTGGTAGGCATTCGAAGTCACTGGACGTCGAAAGGAAGCGTTGTGGCCACTGCTATGGAAAGTTCGAACTACTGATAAACAAAACCACAAAATCTGGAACAGTACAAGTACAAACGCCCAAGAGAGAACTCGGTGGATTTGCGCTTTTCGTAAAAGAGAATTATAGCAGTATAAAAAAAGATCGTAATTTAAAGCATGCAGAGATAATGAAGATTTTAGGTCAGCAATTTTCAGCAGTTAAAATTGCAAAGAATCGGGAAAATATTGAGAACGAAGCTCCTAGTTAAATTTATTTTTATAACGTCGACTAAGCATTGTGTTTTGAATGCTCTTTTATCTTAGAAAAGTTGATTGTACATTTTTAATATGGACGGGTATCGTTACGGTACTTATATTTTAGAGAAATATGCGATGTTTGACAAAACTGATTTTACCATTGCAGGCATTGGATGGGGAGTTTTGAAATAATTTTTTTATATTATATACAGAATGAAGTTATTATATAGTTGTAGAAATAAGAGTTTTAGCTAGACGATATAGGCTCTACAATAACTTGCAAAGACTGTCTTAAAACATTGTAATAAATGATATATGTACATAATGAGATGAAAATGGAACTGAATATATCATGATTCTATTCTTGTTTTTCATTCATAATGTGAAGTCACATCGTCTTCATTTTTGCTGAGGGGAAAATTATTATGTTAGGTGTATAGGTATATATGGTCTAAGGAGGTTGTAGCCTATCCCAATGATAAACGCAGTGCAATATAAATGGCACAAAAGAAATCATAATATTTGCCACCTCCAATTCAAATTGAAACTCCAAATTGTTTCATATCGTAATACACTTATGGTATCTCAGCGACATGCTGTTTCTCCCGCCAACAGGATCTTCCCTCAAGGAGGAGGAAACAAATTCTATGTCCACGACCGCTCTTCTCTATTTGTTTTTCTCAACAGCGACCTTTTTGTCTCCAACTTTCTTTTTTATTGATTTTGTGTGGCTATGTGTTACCATTCTTTTTTTATAGTGTTATTATATTTTCTAAATTCATATTTTACAAAAATCACAAACAGTGTACACGCTTTTCCATGTTGAATTTCAATAATTCTTAATGACTAATTACATGTCTGCCTTTTAATATTCTCCTCATAAGTATTTTCCTACCACCAAGCGTTGCCATTCTGGCGTAAAATCCATGTCGTTTTATGCGGCGACGTTCATTAGGATGAGGAAAGTGATATCGTATTTTTGTTCTACTTAATGTAAAACTCCATAGGTTTGTTATTGCCGGTGTGCCAATGATCGACGAACCAGATTGACCCAGTGATGTAAATCGTCTACGAACAAATATAACCTTTTTGTTTTCGAATTGTTTACATACGCACAATCGTAATTCGAATAAAAAATCTATGAATTGACTACGCACGGGAGGTTTTGGTAAACGTTGGAAAATAATCTGCCCAGCATATCGTGCCAATTAAATGAATAATCCTCAAAATTACAATGAACAACAACTCTCGTGGACGACACTGTTGGTAATGAGCAGTAATGAGTAAATGGTGGTGCGGGCCAGAGCTGCCAGAGTTGGCGCTTTTCACGCGCATGCGCGACGATTCTGACGTCAGACGGCCTCAGTCAAGTACGAAAATCGGGTACCTTGGTCGCCCCGCTAATTTCGCAAAATTTATTATTTGATTAAATATTAACAATAACTTATCTGAAATTCACACAGCCCATTGATCTTTTGAGCCTCGTGTCATAACCGTCGTAACGGACTTCGCTAGACGTTCCCGCTAATAACAGTCTCCCACTATGTACTTTACCCCCAATAGTTCCCCACAAACTTCGGACGTAGATACGTTCCTGATGAAATTCGCGCATGCGCGTGAATTGCTGGGTTTACATTGGTCCAGTTGCTGCATCAAGCGATAAAAATATGAATTATATTTATCAATGTATATTCAGTTATTATACAGGTGTAAATCCAATATACAAAGAAATGAATCAGATAGATGTCTGATAAAAGTAAATACTTTCTCTTTTATAATAATCTAAAAATTATAGTTAAACATTTCCTAGTGCCCTGTATAAGGATAATAATATAAATTTTTTATATAAGGATTTTAATATATGTAGAAGGCAAACTTTCATCAACGTCGTCGAACATCGAGAACATAGTCTGTAAATAAGCAACTCAGACAACTGAAAACTATCGACTAAATGGTCGATAGTATATCGCGACTAAATAGTAAGTAGTAGTCGATAGTGCACGTCACTTACTATACTTGATACTTGTTCTGCGCATGTCGTTGCGTGTCAGCCATGAACTTCATGGCGTCAGCCAATGGTCGCGTGGCGGCGGAATGCGGAGTAGGGGATTAGCCAATGAACGAGTTCCGTTAGAATCATTATGCGCTAATGAGTTGATGTATTTGATAGTAGTAAATCTTATAAAATGTATTCAAAACTCCCGCCGTTAAAGCGACTGAATCGGTTACTAAATTTAGTCGATAATTTAAAAAATTAGTCGACTGGAAATAGTAGTTGATTACTATCGATTTAGTCGATAGTTTTCAGTCGATGGTGCCCATCACTAGTCGCCACAAATCGCGATTTCATGGGAACGTGCCCAAGGATCGTTGGAAACTCGCGCGTTGAGAACGGGACCGTGGCGGCGGCGTCGACAGCGCACTCTAAAAACAGTCGAGCCGAAGATGGCGACGTGCGAGTGGCGGTGTCGGTGCGGTGTTTAAGAGAAAGGACCATGTTGTTGCCGCAGCGTTCGCAGTGTTTCCGTGATCCGCGTTGAGTTCGTGCAAATGTAGGAATGTCAGAGGCTAAACGGGTACCATTGCAGACCTTGGAGTTCCCGGAGTCCTTGGGCTACGCTGCGAAGAAGGAGAAAAAGGAGGAAAAGGGCAAACAGCTCGCGCCCTCCTTCCGCTTCGTACTCACCCTGCCAGAGTCGAACGAGAAGGCATGTCCTGAGTTCAACTATGCACAGCTCCTCAAAGCAGGCGAGGTCAGTTTCTTCCTTTCACCAGCGATAATTCTCGCGGTATAACGAAACAGAAGTTCATGGAAACGCGTGTCCCATACGGTTCGATCGTATCCAAAACATACAGCTCGATCCCCGAGACAAACACCGGCCCAACAATATCGTTCTCGCGTACCATACTTTGACAAGAAACTGCAAAAATTCCAATGGGATCGACCATTTTCATGTTGCACGAGACAAGGGGGACTCGTGCACGCCGCTTAGGCGAATTGTCATGTCGCGATTATCGCGTGAGCTCCAAGCATCTCTGCACACAGAGTTTCTCAACGGGTTCAAGCCGAATCTTCGGATTTTTTTTCGGGGCTACGAATCTGCAACTGTGCCCGCGGGATTAGATGCGGAAAAAGGTGTGATCAGTACGAAGCCATCGAATAGAAACGTCATAATGCGTCGCCGGTTTCTGGCCCGTGACAATGTATGCTCGGCCCAGAACCATGCTCGTGGGTTTTCTTTAGAACCATCGTCACCGAGCTACCAGCGTTTCCAACGACGATAGTCATTGTTCAGGATGCACGAAATAGATACCACGGAATTACTGGTGCACGACCATACGGTCCGGCATTGCAACTTCTCCAAGGCGACGTGTGACTGTTGCACGGCTCTCTCTCACTCTCTCTCTCTTTCTCTCTCGTATACGCGCCTCTCTTCTTTTCTAATCGCTTTGCATAATTCAGCGCTCGTTTCCAATGATTTTTCTACAGTTTCTCTGCTTTTGTTCTCATCGATGATCTTACGGAGACGTGTGCGCCCGAGAAAATCCCCGATCTTAATTTCACAATCGATGCGCCGACAATCCTCGCTCCCTAAACACTTTGTCGCGCGTTAGACTCGCGTAATTTCCGGAAATAACCGTGAATTAATCGGTTCTGCATTATAATTTTATTACATATATTTTATTCATCCGTTCGCTATTATTTAATCGATAGTCCCGCGTTTTTCACGGATAGAAGATTTTCCAACTAGAACGATACCATTTTCGCGTTGCATTCTTTTTCTTTCAATATTCAGAATTTTTGAATTCGATTACGAGATAATCCGTTTCCGATGTAAATCAAAGTGGAACGCGAACGTGTAACATGTTTTCTGATTTTTCTTATTTTAATCTAACAGTTTATCTTTTTATTATCTGTTCGGTATCGTGTGATGATCACGATATAATGCGGCGAGCTGGTATCAAACAAGTTCTTTAGATGCGTCCAATGGATTTCTCATTTAGAAAATTCTCGTGATTTCTGCTTGAATTAATGCTGTTTCCACGTCGACGCGACGGTTCCGTATTCGCATGTGACCTAGGCATTGTGCAAATTGTTCTCGCGGTATTGTTTACAAGTAATATTGTGCGTGAAAATTTCGATTGGCATAGATTCTTCTTTTTTTTATGTTGCAAACCACACATGTCAAGGTTTATTGACAAATAAACTCACTTGTTGTAGCGTCTCTGGTATTAGGGTAACAGAGGATGATAAGAAGTCGCGCGTCACGAAAGAAAGGGCAGCGAACGCTATACTCTGCACGTAGCATGTGCTCCTGGTATCAGTGGACGGCTCATGCCCTCTTGTGAATCAATTTTATCTTCGCCTTGTATCGCGATTGATCGATATATTCATTTACGAGGAATGTCACTCTTCTGTGTTCATTAATGAATACGTACACATGTTTTTTTTATTTATATAGATCCGTTGAAAAGACATCTACGCTCCTTATTCTAATTTCTAATATCGAAGATATTAGAAACAATACAGCCTCGGTACTCTTCTTAATAATTGCAATGTACGCATAAATTTTTTTAATTGAACATGTTCCTCCTCTATTGTAATTGGACTGCATTATGCGTTCATAGCAAAATTGAGCAGATGAAATTTAAAGATATTGGGAAATTTGCAAAAATTGTTTTAATGTAAAGTTTCATAGAACTTGGTACGATTTCGATTTATTTCAGATCTAAAGAGGCTACTACCACTGGAAATAAGATTTTATTTAATTCCACTTTCTTAAAATTCGTCTTCAAAAATTGAACTCGCAGTCGAATTGTAATAATCATTAAGGGAAGAAATAACATTCAATTTAATTTTTACTTTTTACATTCGATGTAGACAATTTTTACTTTGTTTAATCATCCGCAGTCCATGTATAACACATGCAAAATTTTACGGTGGGAAGTAGGACAATTCTTAAGAAAACTTTAGATTAATATTTTCTTGTACGGGGCTTCATTTCCAAATAAATTTTGGATGATTCGTTGAAAATCTATCCCAAAGATTAACAATAATAAGATTGGGTTAGTACATTCCTTAATAATTGTAATATAGTCATTCCCAAGAACATATTTTTTTTATTTATATCGATTCGATGAAAACACATCTACTCTAAAGATTAACAACAATAACGATACAGGCTTAGTACGTTTTTTAACAATTGTAATATACACGTAAAATATGCAAATATGCATAAATATGGATCATATTTTTGAATTCATTTTTCTCGAAAACTGAATTCCGTTTAAAATAAATGATGGATAAAATTGTATTTTAATAGAAATTTAATACTATTAGAAAATTTTATAAATTTATATGTAAAATTTAATTTTAATAGAAATTTAATACTATTAGAAAATTTTATTAATTTATTTTGTTCTTATTCTTTTCTGAAAGAAGAAATAAGACCCCTCCATTCGATGGTTTAATTAATTTTAAAGTTCGTTTTGCTCGCGAATGAGGCCTCGAATGGGATAAATTAATTCCGCGACTTTCGTTCACGCGTTCGATCGTTTTCGGAAAGTCGCCCCATTTTTAATTGTGTCAGGAGTGCCGCCCCGTATAATTTTGTTCAATTAGTCCGGGTACAATGAAAACAGCTGATGATTTCCGTGCATGCGCAGTGCGCGGGCTATTTCTGAATTTTTGATAAAATAGTGAAAGTACGCGCGCGTACGTTGTGGGTTAGTAGGTGATGTCCGGCTGACAATCGAATGATCGCGCGCCGCACAGACTAATGATCTAATTTTTTCTTTTTCTTTTTCTCGTAGAAGAAACGTAGGAAAGAACACAAGCAGGAGAATACAATCAACGGACTTCCTTTCGACGACGATGACGAAGACGACGATAAACTCCGCGACATGGCGCGGCGATTTGAAGCGAAATATGTATGTAGATCTTGATCTTAATCCGTTTACGGTGATCGAAGTAAATCTATAATTTTCCGCGTACTAATGTATTTTATTTATTTAAGGGAACATCGACCACTGGAAGGAAAAGAACTAAATACGATGATTACGTGGATTTGGGCGCTGGATACGATGAGAACGATTCTTTCATCGATAATACTGATGCAGTAAGACATACATCTTTATTAAGCTTTAGTTACTCGCACGGGGTCATGGTAGTTTCGATGTCTTCGGAAAAATATTAATAGAGACTTAACTAATATAAAGAAATAATGAATTCCAACAAAAATATCCTGTAAACTGGAGCCAAGTTCCTATGGCCGTAAAAAGTTGTGAAATCAAACAAAATACGGCGAAGTTAGCTTAGAGAATACCTTTTGCAATACTGGAAAAAGCGTTAAAGGTTGATCCTTACCACTCGAATGGTGACTTTGATGCACCACTAAAAATTGCTATACTATTATTCGAAATATTGTTTAGCTTATTAAATACGTTGGTATCTAGTAATTAGAATAATTAAAAGATTGTATTCTTCTTTTAATTATTTTATTAAGCTGAAACTGATACATTGATGTCCTTAAATATCTTTAACATGTCCGCTGCTTTAAATTGTACGTGGCAATTTTTGCCTTCGCCTCGCAGTTTATTAATAATAATAAATAAAATGAGAAAATTATAGAATGGAACTATTCAAAGAGTGCAAAAGGATTAACACAACTGTACTACATGTAACGGATTGTAATGAATTATTCGATTGTTCTAGTATGATGAAATCGTACCGGAAGAGATGACTACAGCACATGGAGGTTTCTACATCAATTGCGGAGCTCTCGAGTTTAGATCAGCGGATAGGCACTCATTGGTCCACAATAACAACAACAACAATAATAATAACAACAGCAACGAGGAAGAAAGTAGTGAGAGCAGCGAAGAGGACACCGAAGACGTGGACAGCCCCAAAAGATCGGAGAAACGAAATCTCAGTTCGTCTGACGAAGATGAAGCTGAGGATATTACTGGTGATCAACCAAGAAAAGTAACTGAAGTTATGATGAAAGATTACTACGTAGAGTAACAGTTTAAGTTAAGGATCTTTACAATATTTTACAGAAGCAAAAGCTAGATGAAAATGGAGAAAAGAAGTCTGTTCCGGAGAATATCGTCAAGAAGAAGAAGAAGCAACCAAATTTACAAGATCAACAAAATTCGCAACAGGACGGGGAAGCTTTGACTAAGAGAAAGGAGAAAGCGGAGACTACGGATACGGAAGGTAAATATTTAGCACATGTATTCTATAACGTAGTTACAACTAGACAGTGGATTTATGCGAAATAAAAATGTTCCATCTAAATTACAACGAACTTGAGCAAAATAGAAATTTCTTTTCTTTCTTAATATGTTTAACAGGTTGAAAAACACGAAATTCTTCTAATGTTCTTACTGTTTCATATTACGCCTACTCAGTTTTTGTTACTTTGCTTTTTTTTCGAGATACAAGGGTCACCCACAATGTTTTAAACAGAATGCCCAATATTTAGAAAGGCATTAAACCACGCAGCATTTGTTTGAAAAACTTATCCGTACAACGAATAGCTTAAGAGTTATTTGAAGCAACCCTGTATACTTAAAGAAAATGCAAAAAGTTAATCTTTTAAAAATGAGAAACCAGAATCCTACCGTAACATGTACATATCAGTTTCAGAGGATCAAGAGGAGAAGAAGAAGTCCGACAAGACTGATCCGCCGAAGAGTAAGAGCACGTTGGAAAAGAAGTTCGATATAAAGAAGTTTGAAAAGAAGGCAGCTAACACGAATGGTTTCGACGGGAAGAAAATAGATTTAAAAAAGTTAAGCGGCAAGGATAGTAATATTGATGACGCGATAGAGAGTGTAGTAAATGCTGCCAGAGTCGAGGACGAGTCGAGTCGAGATACAACCGATTCCGGTAAATCTCGTTGTATAGGCACCGAATCCGAATGCGACGAGAACGACAAAGAAACACCTTTGCCTGACTCCCTTCCGGAGAACGTTGTAGAAATAGTTAATAAATTAAAGGCGCGAGCCGAGAATAATAAAGAAGGAAAGACTAAATTTTTCGATACAACAGTGAACGCATTATTGTTAAGGTAAACCATTTAAATCATTGTGTCGCGTGTTCGACACGTACAAACTAACTACATGACACTTATGTTTCAGTTTAGAGAAAAGATTACGAACTCTTTCCTCGCCGGGTACAAGGATAGAGACGTACGATCATCTGGCACGATTTTTACCGTGTAGTAAAATGGCGCTGCAGAATAGAACGAAGAAGTTATATGTACAGGATGTTGAAAGCAGTATCAAGAATCTTGTACAAAGGTAGTATATATTTTTTTGCAATTACATTTCGTGTTCAGCATGTCAAAACGAATACAATGACGTATGTCCTGTTTCGAAAGTTCAGCCTGTTCTTTCTTCACCTCGGAATGAGGAATAACAATGATTGAAAATAAAAATCTGTTGCAGGTTAAAAGAAGCTATTGATGAAATAACGCCATCTGTGATGTGCAAATATTTTGACGACTGTCAGAAGTTGAGTGAAGAAAAGTAAGTATCCTTCCGGTATACAATCTTGCAGGGCTTACAAATTTGACTGGCGTTTGAGAGAAAAATATAATGTTACGTTGAAAAGAGACACTCTAACTTCAAAATGCAAGTTAAACGAGTGCGGACAGTTTGACTGAGAACTCACTACAATTTTCTATTTCTTAGTCCTTCTTTATACTGGATATACGGGTTTTGTTGGTAAGGTGCCCCTCGCAAGAGGAAAACCCCTTTCTATTCTCTCACCTACCTCCGATTGTTCTTTATCTTCCTCTTCTACATCTTATCTACTTCCCTCCCATTTTTACTCTATTCATGCTTACTTTATCGCTGCTGTGTCGGTGTCTCATACGCGAGGATGATTTTATTCGACCATCAAATTCTAACGCAACATATCCTTCTCGTTTTATTTGCAATTGTTAGGGAAATAGGCGGAGGACATGCTGGGCTTTTTACCATCAGTGTCAGCGTTTAGTTTCTCATGGTCGCCATCCTTTTTTGTAGGAGTTCATGTTAGATTCTTATTTAGGTGAAAACAGAATCATCACTTTTAATCATTGTCATATCATACGTACACACATAGAGAATTCTTACGGGGTTTGATCGTCTGCAATTGTCGTGTTCGTTTCAGGGATGGAGACGGTTTACCAGACTCCGAGACCTTGCTTGACGAGGACAACTGCGAGAACTCAGAGAAAGAGAAACTTCCGAAGAAACAGTTCCCTTGGACCGAGGAAACGAAGTGAGACTCTCATAATTTAGACCGCGGATCTTTGTGCTCTTATGAATATATGATGAATACAGTAAAAACCTAAATACTGTTCAGGGCGTAGATCCCAAACGTTGTCTGCCCAGAGTACGCCTGTTGCACAGCATTTGTTTACGAAATGATATGCAAAAAAGATTTTCAAGTTATAATGTAAATTACAATTTTTTGAAAATCTTTCTTGCATATTATTTTGTAAACCAATGCTTCTAGTTAATTATAAAAGACCAGGTCGTTTGGTACAATTATAAAAAAGTTATTCAATTTTAAAAGCTGTACGAACAGTTTGTACACCTACTGTAACTCCTATTCCATCACGCAGGAAACTGGTTTACGAAATTGCGAACGCGAGGAGACAAATCTACACTGTCCTGAGACCAAGGAAATCGAAGGAAACCGAAGACATGTACAACTTCGTCGCATCATACTTAGTGCAGCACGTGTTACCGTTATGGCCAAATGGATACATGACGCAGAGCGCTTTATTACAGTTTGTTAAAGAGTCCGAGCCTGTGTAAGTTTGCTATACACGATTGTTACAAACATCGTATTCCATCATTATCACACCGTTGCTTCTTAGGTCTCGGCACATTTAATCATTTCATTAATCCTTAACCGCAGCACGATTTGATTGCAGCACGAAGAAGAAGCAGAAGAAAGCGAAGGACGTGGGTAACGGTACCAGCACCGTTGCATCGGGGACTGTAGTATACAATTCTGTAGGGAAGGTAGAACCGTCGAGCGTGAACAGTGTCCTCTCTCAAAACAAGGAAAAGTTATCAGCGACGGTATCGAAAGTTGCAAACGCTACTGAAAGTTCCAGCAACTATGTGAAGCCAGGAGCTGCTACGAAGTCGAACGAGAACGCGGAGAAGAAGCAGCATAATTCGAAGCACAAGGAGAAGAGTAAAGACGTGCTAAATAGTTTGAGCCAGCAACACGAAGGTTTGTCGACGATTTCCGCGAACAATACCGCCGTTGGTAAAATCTCGGTGGTGCCTACGGCTCAGTTGATGGCGATGAAGCCGGCGAAATGCCACGTGGAGAAGATTAATTTGTTGGACTTAGGTAATAGTTCCCTTTCTATCACACCTGTTAGCGAGTTCCATAAGTCATCAGCTAAAGCGAACGAGAATAAGAAAGATGTAGTTTCTATAACGGCTTATCCCGAGACGTCGAACGTTCTTCCAAATGCAAATGAAGTGCCTCAAAGTGGACATCATTCCATACACAGACAGCAGGAAGCATCATATTCGTGTTCACAGCCTCAGCATTCTAATTACCCCGCGTTGAATCAAACCACCACTACCACCACCACCTCCTCCTCCCATTCAAAGCCTGTGTCTCTGAAGCACCGGTTGCTGCACGAGAACGCCGACACCAAAACCGAGAAGAAATCGGAGGAGAAGGATGTTGTCGATGTTATTAATAAGACTGAGAAAAGAGACAAGAGGCGAGAACGGGGCATGGAGGTTAAGCACAAATCAAATGATGTTAAGAAACGGAAGAAAGAGGCGAAAGCGGCCGAGAAACATATAGGACATGCTAGTACGGACGTTGTAGTGCCTATGCAGCAACAGCAACCGTCTCTGTCGAAGGAAGAACAGGAGCAAAGGCAGAACGAAGAGACGATTGCTGCTACCAATTACTTGAGTCAGATCATTAACGATGACGCGCCGGCCAGGGGGGTGTCGGATAAACGGAAAGATGGTAGCCTACTGTTGGACGAGCCTGTTAGCAACGCTGTCCAACCAACGGAGCAAGAGAAAGACGTTCAGATGGTGATGAGATCACTGAAGGAGCTACAGGAATTACAGGAGATGAAGTACTCTCCGAGTAACTCGCCGGTCACCACCGCCACCATGCAGAAGCCGACCAAGTTGAACGCGCAATGTACTTCTTATCAGGACGAATTTTCACGCTTGTATGTTAAGAAGGAAGCGAAGATAAAGTCCAAGGAGGACACGCAATGGCAGTAGTAGTAAAACCGAACTCGCGAACGAATAAACGTGCACCGTAGCCGCAAATTATGTTCGATCACGAGTAGACCGCGGATCTTCATGCATTTTACGGATTATAAAAATGTTGAGAAAACGCTGGAGCATTAACTCTGACAGGATTTATTACGATTTTTATTTATTCTGAATCTACAAATGTTGTTTCTAGACTGCAGATCTTTATCCATTTGTAGGAAAATTGCGTTTATGCAGACGTCCTTTCCTCTAATGAAATCATCAAGGGAAGAAATAAGAATCGATTTAGTTTTCATTTCTCACAATCGATGCAGACAATTTTTATTTTGTATAAAGATCCGCAGGCTAGCTGTTATCAATGAAAATAGGATTATATTTAACTTCCTGAAAAGTTTGTCCAGAAAAGTGGAAAATCCATAAACATCCGCAGTCTAATCACGAGTAAAAGAGAAGCCAGTGGTCAGATAATAATTTCATAGAAACTATAGGGCGGTCGTTTCAGTGAATCTACATTATTTTTTATCGAGAGAACGAGTTAAGCGTGCGAACTGATCAGAACTTCTTCCATTAACTGCAGAAAGCCGCGTGATCGTCGTTGCCCGAACGCGAGAGAACAAAAAATTGAGTATAGAATGAAATATGCAGCTGGTACATAGCGTGTCGTGTCGATTTTTAAGTATTTTAACAAACCCGCCAAATTCTGTAAATATATTAATTCTTTCGTAGTTATTTGAGTGTGTGAGAGAGTGTGTATGTGTGTGTGTGAGAGAGAGAGAGAGAAAGAAGAACGCGCGTGTACAGAGTAAGCATAAATTATGAAAATATGTTAATCGTATAGACACTTGTACATAAGTTTAACGTCCATTCATCGCCATGAATGGGATGTCGTGTACCCGTCGTAATCATTCGTTTCACCGTGAATTTTACTTGTAAAGTGCTTTTATTTTTACGTACTGCCACGGTATGGGAGAGGTGGGCCAACGCTGTTAGTATACGTTTAGTTTCTGCATAGTTGTGTCGATGACACGTACACGTGGCCGCCCCGAGTCATCCAGTGGGGAAAGCTGTTTGATTTTAACATGTAGCCCGTTGCACCGCTGCCAGAAATTATTCGATCAAGCAAACGCATCTGTCGCCTATGACTCCTGTATTTTTTCGAGGGTACACGCGTTTAATAACATTCTTCGGCAGTCTCAATCCTTTGCACTCGAAGCTATTTTAATTCCAAAACGTTACGTCCCTTCCGACATAGAATATTCACCAATTTACAAAATTAATGTAAGAAATATTTCGAATAATGATGTAGCAATTTATATTGGCGCCTTAGAGTCCCCGTTCAAGTGGTAATGGATAAAGTATCGAGAAATGGATTTAATCCTTTACACCAGGGGTCGGCAAACTTCTTTTAGGGAGGACCAGAACGTAAAATTTATAGGTTAGGGGACCGGGTTAGCAAATAGTAATTCAACAGATAGAACAGGTTCAAAATTTCTTTATTAGGAAGTGATAGTTTTACATGTTTTTTATTTTACGTAATTTAATTTATTTTTTCGTGTTCATTAACCTCGCGGGCCTGATTAAAAACAGGCGGCGGGCTGGATTTGCTTGACACTCGTGAAACCATCTCTTCTCGTACGATTTATAAATGTTTGGCGATTGATCGAATACAAAGAAATTATGGTATAGTTATTTTTCGAGTGCGAAGGGTTGATACTTCGTCATGCGGATTAAACATTTCATCCGTATTGCGACAACCATGAATTTGATCGAATACAGTCTGCCAGGGGTGGTGGAATAGGAAACAAAAGATTTGTGTTTATGTTTTTTCGGCGTTGCATTGGAGATGATCACCTACAAAATTCTACGTTCGGTCAAATGTGTCCTAAACTTGTGCTCGAAGGACAATGGAAAAACGACCTACGCAAAGTAATAAAACGGATACTTTATTATTTGGCGCTGCCGGATCGCAGTAGAACGACGAAATGCTGTACATGTTCACGTTATTTATAAACGCAGGAGGTAAACAATAAAGTGGAGCATCTGTTTATTGTATTTAAGTGTACGCTGGACTCTGTTCGAACGGTGTTCAAGAGCACACACATTCGAGGGGAAAAAATTATTTAAAAAAAAGAAACGCGGAGGGAAGTTACCGCAATCGTTAAATTGTATTTAAAAACAAAGCTACAGAAAATACTGTATAGTTCGGTCGGATGAGAGAAACAATTCGAGTAATCAATGAATGTCTGATAGAAAGCACGAAAGGGAGAGAGAGAGTGAGGATGGTGCGAATGAAAGTACTATTTAGAAAGAGCTACGATATTTTTGAAACAGAAAGACTACGATTAGTGATGTATTATAATGTCGCATACCTTCTTTCCCCCCTCCCTTACCACCCTACCCTCTTACGGATATTTAGAGTATAATTGAGAAAAAAAAGCGTCTTGTACAATTCTGCACCGAGAATTTCCACGAAGACGACGTAAAATATAAGTTTTGAATATTTTTTACAATATCTACATATATTTCTTACCTTTACCTTTGTCTGACTACCAATACTTGTAGAGAGAAAGAGAGTGAGAGAGAGAGAGAGAGAGAGAGCGACAGAGAGAAAGGTGCCTATATGAACGTTGTGATGTGTAAGTTCTGTAAATACCACCGTAACGAGATGATAATTTATTTCAACATCACGCCACACAAACAAACATCACACACAAAGTACACACACACAAGTACACACATTTTTTTGTATTATTTGTAAGTTTTAACGTATTAAAGCAGAAATTCGAACGTGTAACAAGTGTTTTGAATGGGACGAGAAACCGCCGTCATGGTTTTTTTCGGACACGTGCGTGTGTGTTCCGATGTGTCGGTAGTAGGGATCGTGGTTTTGAATATGTACAGTGGCTGTACAAAGTGTTCGTACACCTTTTAAAATAGAATAACTTTTCTTATAATTGTACCGAACGGCCTGATTTTTTTTTATCACCGATTAGAAGCATTGGTTTACTAAATGATCTCTAAAAAAGATTTTCCAAAAATTACAATTTGTAAGGTAGCAGGGAAAACGAAAAGCATTTCTTTGAATTTTTATATTGGAGCCCTTATTAAGGGCCCAAATAATAAAGTATTAAAAAATGCCTTTTTTATTTCCACGTGTAACCTTCTAAATAATAATTTTTAGGAAAATCTATTTTGCATATAATTTCATAAAACGATGCTTTGTTTGATACAATTATAAAAAAGTGTAAAAATTACTATTTTAAATTAATTTTATATTATACATTTATAATATTATGTGATATATATAAAATATAATTACATAATATAATTAATAATTATATAATATTAATGTTATTATTAATATTATAAATTTTTAATTATGTAAAAGTGTATTTAAATACACATGTACCCCGGTACGTGTACTTTCAAGTAATTTTTAATTAATTTATTAAGTACGCGCATTAATGCATCCTCATTTTAATTCGTATAAATTTTTAGAACATTGATATTAATTAATTGATGTATATCGAGACTGTCAGGTTTTACAAATTCCGCGCGGTTGCTAGAACAACAATAAATTTAAATATCATTCTTCTCTAATACACTTGAGGTTTAGTTGATTGCAAATGGGAGCGATTTCCAAATTAATTTCTAAAAATTAGTAACTGTTTAAATACACGTGTTTAAAAATATGCGTGAAATAGTGCACGTTTATTTAAATAATATACAGTGAATCATATTAATATTCGGACGTTCTAAAAATGACGATAACTTTTTTAATATTATATTATATGATTTTAACTTGTTTGGGAAGCTAGAACAATTACTTTACTACAGGATGTGGAAAGAAATTTTTTCACAAATTGCCAAATTTCGGAATTATAGTAAAAAAAAATAAAACTTTCATTTTATAATTTTTTTATGTGGTGCTATATTGAGTTACAGATCAGCTAGGGGCCGACAATCTACAATTTTTACCATCTTTGCATAATTAATAATAATAATAATTCACACAGATCTACAGAACGTATTTTTTATTTGTAAAATGAAAGTTTTAGTATTTTTTCTACAATTCCAGTAAATTGCAATTAAAAAAAATTTCTTTCCACATCCTGTAGGAAACTAATTGCTCTAGCTTGTCAAAAAAGTTTAAATCGTATACTACAATAAGAAATGCTGAATGTTCTCGGCGCTACGGTTCGATCGTTTAATACAAAAACAAAAATTTATTAAGCAATTTTGCTAATTATCAAATAATCGCGATTCAAATTAATCTTGAAAATGGTCCAAATTAGAACCGAAACGTCGATTATTTGATAATTAGCAAAATTTGCTTATTAAATTTTGGTTTTTGTATTAAACGATCGAACCGTAGCGCCGAGAACATTCAGCATTTGTTATTAACAGTAATACGATCGATATAAGAAGCCTATTTGCGTATAATACAATATTAAAAAAGGTTATCGTCTTTTTCAGAGCGTCCGAATATTAACGCGAGCCACTGTACACGTGAAACAGGGATCTCTGGTCGGGAGCCTCGGAGATCGCGGTGCAAGTTCCGATTGATTGATCATTGAGCAAGAATTAAGGTCGCCAGGCAATCCTCTAACGTAGCACGGGATCTCTCGATTTCTGTGTGCACAGGATGCGTTTAGTTTTGTCGGCCGTGCAAGGACGTTCGCTCTCGCATAAATACAGAGGATCCTTTCGACCGATGATCAGTCGAAAAAATCCCTGTCTGCTGACTCGAGAAACTTTACTCATCATGTCGCCCACATTAATTTGGAACATAACGTTTCTCGCGAGTATAGCGCGTGTCCTTTGCGACTCTGGTTCGATTATCCTGCAGGGGGAGAATCAGTCGGGTTCCTCGTTGACGGATATCCTGCGAAAAAAGATCGACTCTGCCCGAGTATTCCTCGACGACGAGAAAACGAGTAAAGGGGACAGTTTCGGACACAATAGAGGTCAGCAAGGATTCGATGAACGGAAACAGGACGAAAGGAGGTACGACGAACAGGACACAAAGCAGAAGGGCCACGACAAAGGCAGACACAGCTTAGGCGAATCCGAAGCCATCGATCAGGGGAGGAATGCTTTTGAACGACACGGGACCGGATATTATAAAAAAGGACATCATAGGACCGGTTTCACAAACAACTACCATAAGGACGAGTCTGGTAATAATTCGAGCTTTTACGAGGACTCCGACGACGAGAGGGGCCACAAGTCCGAGGGGAACAACGGTGTTTATTATGGACAGAAATCGAAGGACTCGTTTAGGGACGGGGCCCGAGATGCTGCGTATATTGGACGAGATCGGGGCCTGCAGGGACTCTACGATAATAGGCAGAAGTACGTTTTTTAACCGACTTCGAAAATGGAGGAGGTTACTCAATTCGACCTGTATGTGCCTTTTTTCGCCTTTTTCTATGTATGTTCATCGATTATGCCGAGATGGATGGACCAATCGGTACGAAACCTTTTGCATCTTGCAGAGTATGTCTCCAAGGTGGTCCCGATCAACTTTTGTTTAGATTTTTTTTTTCATTCGGTAACATCCTGTTTTACATTCATCACATCGACGGGATAATATTGATAGACTATTTTTTTCTCCTGTTTAGCTACCACGATTACCAGGACCATACCGGAGGATATCACAGAGATCGATTTAAAGATGACAGGAGAAACTATTTGCAAGACGACGCTGGACATCACTTCGATCGTAACGGGAACAAAGTTTACTATCGTACAGAGAACTGGTACCCAACTATTCGTCGTCATGATTTTATATTGCCATTTGGGAATTCTCATTACGATCTCGTGTCCAGGGATCATTACACGGATGATCATTATGACGCACCTTATTTTGGAAATTATAGGTAATGACTAAAACATCTTTTTTTCTTTTCAAGAAGAGCATAATTTATTTATTTGTAGGTATTTCCCGAGCCATGGAACCGATTACGGACGAGAACTACATTATCCTTACAAGCAGAGGTGGGTATTATTTGGCGAAACAAATATTTCAAATACCACTTAATATTTTAGACTTTATTTTGCTTCAAGAAAATAGTATTTTAAATAAGATACACAGTTTCGAAAATAAAATATTTCTATTTTAACAATCGGAACCACAAAATAAAATATTTCTATTTTAACTATCTGAAACACAAAATAGAATATTGTATTTTTTGCGTCGTTATACCTATAATACTTTCAGAAATCGCATTAGTTATAGGTAATTTAATATTTCTTATCTTACCAATAATTTTTCGTTTTATTTTTAAAAAAATACTATTTTTCTCAGCTCTGCTTACAAGGAACGTTACCATAAAGGTTTTCTGGATGATTTCTCTGGCGACGAGTACAAGAAGAAATACAGAAATGATTTCGACAACGGATACTATAGATTGTAGAATATATTTATAAAATGTAGACATATGACGAATAATTTTATTCAATGAATCTGGCTTTCATGTTTTTGTGTCTTTGGTGTTCTTGCTGCTTAAAGCACTATTATGTACGCTATGAAATCCACCGCTGCCAGAAACAACGAGTACACCAATGTCTCTGAAACTTTGTCATAATTCGTCGTAAGTGACGTTGCTTTATAACCTTATAACAATTTAATTTGTTTGTAACTTTATGCATACGCAAAGGATTTGTAGAGTTGGAAACGTTTATAACGTACTGGTAGTGTCCTGTTGCATATTTACGAAATCGTCGTAAAATGTGAAATGAGACATAGTTAAGTAAACGTTGACTGCGTTCGTCATAGTCCGTAGAAACCAAAAAAATTCAGGATCAACGTTATTGTGTTTACTCATCTTCCAAAAAGTTGCTTCCAGTAATTCTCTTTTGTAAATCCAAAGACAAATGGACGCTTCTTTAATTTAGCATTCAATAAAAACTAAGAACGAACATTGAGGAATCAAATTTTCAAATTTATCTTCTGGATCATGAACCACTGTGATCGGTAGACTGCGGATTTTTATGCATTTATTTATTAAGATTGTCGAAAAATGCTAGAAAGTGAAATTTCGCAAAATTTAGTACGATTTTTATTTATTTCAAATCTACAAAGACTATCACTGAAAATGACATTTTTACATGATTACACTTTCTTAAAATTTACCTACAAAAATTGAAAACTACATAAACATTCGCAGTCTAATGATCACATATGGATACAATATATATAACTATGTGGACATATGGGTTCACTGAAGGGTCGAAAAGTTACTCTCTTTTTTAAATAATCCGCCTCGTAAGGATGTCCGTACAGCGCCAATATTTGCAGCGGCAATACGTTGAAACTGTTGGCCAAATTTACCGACCACTTTAGTTGTGACAAATCTGACAGATAGCGCTTCCTCTAATCTTTTGGAGGATAGAATAGTTTTCAAAATAAAATGACGCGTTACTTCTTTCAATGTTTATTTGAATCTGGTATAATTTTATAATGTCAATATAAAATAGGTAGGAAACCGAAAATAAAATAAATGTTAACAACCAAATATAAACAAATTAATCAATACAATTAACATTAACAGAAATCTACATTATTTTCATATTTTCAAACTTTCTCAATGAAATTAATGTGTCTTCGTTGAAGGTTCATTTAAAATGAATAATTTTGAATATTGTAACTGGAACTATTTTACAAAATTTACAACTAGTCAGTATTAAAATAGAGATTCACAATATCGACATCCGCCAAGAACGATTCTTGGCAGAATTTGGATTCTGCAATATATGAAATGCAGCAAGAATAGTTTTCACTTACTTAAAAATTACAAAGTTTTTTTTTAAGTTTTAAGACTTTAATTAAAATTGATAGTATGAACTTTATGACCGTATATTTTATAGTAAATTCTCCTGCAGTTTAATGCGTAACACGCAAAGTTATTAATTTTATCATATACAGTTCAAGGCCAGCGTGATCGTCGCCAATTAATATAATATGCTTGTATCGCGCAAGTGGGGTTCCAGTTGAATAAAAATATTAATTTGTATATTTTTTTGGTACACACAAAGTATTGTATAATACAATATATACGTAGTACAAACGGATAGTAAAAAGGTACAGAAATATAGATTTCAAGTATAAACAAAACTAGTATGTAGATTATATATATATATATACGTTAAGAAAACATAATCGAAGCACTTGAGGTCCGTAAATATGTCGTCGAACTTACGGCATTGAATACTTTTCAAGAATAGAGTACTTACTATAGTCGGAACATATAGATGCATACCTATCAGATCGTTAAAAAAATACTTAAATAGGAATAATAATAATTTTCACATATTTATAATTGACATGATTTCGTTATTGGTATAAGAAGTCAATTTCCGAATATCATATACATAAAAGTGTATTGTACAGCCTATATACTATAACAATTAATATTTGTTCCATAGCTCCAATAAATTCATAAGCAACATACATTAATTTCCCATCTGTGTTTAACATTAAACCGGCATAAATAACTGTACCTCTATTACTGTCAAGCTTAAGTTACATATGCATACATTTATTAGGAATGTACTTCAAATGTATCATAATGTTTTGGAAACATTACCATCCAGTATAACATATCATTATACTTTTTACTATTGAATATAGAAGCGAATTGTATAGTAAATTTCGTTTTTGTATCAGAAGATTTATGTAACATCCGTGCTATAAATATTACAATTAGGTCATCCCATGAATCGCGCCATTTTTTGTCGTACTTCCTGCAGTATAAACAGTATCGGCAATACTTTTGAAGGAACTTCTTTCTATGCCTCGTCAGTTCAAAATTTCTAAAATTCTTAAAGATGTTCCCTACTGGACGTGGTTTGAACGTCTGAACTAAGACATCTTCGAGATGTCTTATTTCAGACGACTGTTTCGAGACTTTTACAGACGTCTTAAGCTGTCTTAAAGACTTCCCCAACTGGATGATGCTTGAACAGACGTCTTACACGAATTTAAAGAGTACAATGCAGTTAACAAAGCAGTTCAAAATATTTGTAACGTATCACGAGTATATGTTTTGTACATTGTAAAATGTAAGTACGCTTCGTGAGAAGTAATCATTTCTCAAAATCATCTAGAGCGTTACTCAAATGTTTTCCCAGTTGTATCAGACCCGAGAACGTATTTCGATGATGGCTAATACATTAATGATTAACAGTAAACGTAAGTATCACTATCATATACTTAATACTAGGTTTACGGAGCTTTAGAAATAACTATTTCATACTATTTTATGAACATAACAGGATTGTGTCTGTCATAATTTTTGGCCATTTTTCCAATAATATAGATCCAAAGAAATAAATTTGGTAAATAATTCCTCAGGGCAGCATCTCCACAATCTTAATAATTGCAAGTTAAGAATATTAAAACCTGTCTTTCTGACGGATCCTGTAAACCTAGTGTTAAAATCGTCGACGAAAACCGACGCAATTCACGGGATTAGAGCCTAATAGTTTAGAACAGGCAAAAGTGACTCTAGAAAAATTAAAGAGTGACATATCTTCTCTAACTGAACACCATACCAATGAATTGTTCGTAGTGTATTGTGATTACACCGTCTTGGTCTGTGTCCAGTTGTCGGAAAGCTATAGTCATGGTCTGGAAAAGAGAAACAAGTGAGAAATGTAGATTTTTCTAAACGTAGAATGAAACACTGAACTTGTGTGTATACTTACATGTAACATTACACAGCACTGGATGAAATCATCGAAGTATATACCTTGAACACCACTCCTATCGTATTTACGTATGATCGTATCTATGACACGATCTGACAATTGGTAGCCGAAGCTTATCAGCGCTGTTTTCAATTCGTTACGATCAATACTTCCACTGTTATCCCGGTCAAACGACCGAAAACAGTTTTGCCAATCTGTTACGTACTTCCAAAGAGCACCGAATTCTTCGAAACTGACTGTTCCTCTTTGATTCTTATCGAACATACCTGGAGAATCAGGATCATTTTTTTCAATGTCAAACATACCTGCATCAATAAAATGAACCATGTATTGAAAATATTAAAGGACCATGCAAATTTATTGTGCGATCGCACGCTTGTGTTTTTGTGCAGTGCTATTGTACTAAATTTAATACTAATCGCTTCATTTACGTGTGTGCCGAAAGTCTATGCTAATTCACATGGTCATTTAGAAGTGAAAAGTAAGTAGATACGTACCGATCATCGAACGAACAGTTTCTGGATTGAACGGTGTCCATGTGCCATTTGAAAGAGCCTGCTGCAATTCGTCTGCACTGATAGCACCGGATCTGTCTTTGTCCACTCTTTAAATAGTGAATTACAAACAGAGATTACTTTACTGCGTTTAAATTTTTCCAAAGTTCAATGAAATCCATTTTTGAAATTCATACGTTTACTGTGTTTAAACTTTTCCAAAGCTCAATGAAGTTAGTTTTCGAAATTCATATATTTACTGCGTTTAAACTTTCCCATATTTCAATGAAATTCATACATTCTTATCAAATATATTTTGATATCAACGTCCAAATTTATACTGTGACTCATGGTTAGATTATAGAATTCCTATTACAAATATAACAGATAAAGTAAACAAATTTTTAAAATCAAGAATGATATAGTTATTAGTTTAACCTTCACGGAGCTCTATTGCTCCGGAAGTAATAAAATTCTATGCAATTTTCATTCTGATATAACAATGCGGAGAGTCTGCAGTTTAATGATGATGAATTAATGTGCAATTAATGGTAACGTGCATGATTACGCAGTGTCATTAGTTCTTTAGAAATACTGATAAACACAGTAGATGGAACAATTAATAATAACAATTAGACTAGGTAAATAAACTAAATGAAATAAATGCGGTATTACCTCTGGAAAACATCCCAAAGAAATTCCCGGCTGGGCATGGGAGACACAAAAGACATTTTTCAATAAACGTTTACTGGCAAATTGTTTGATCGACAACAATCCTAACGTCAGTTATGTTAGATCAATACTATGTCACTATTCACCGACGACGACAACTAGGCAAGTAATTTGAAAAAAATGTCCAAGTTATAAACAACGTCACAAACGCGTCACAGTTTCTGAAAGTCTGACGTGGTATCAGATTCTTCGAGTTTTTTTCTTGCTATTTCTAACTGTACCTCACTGTCCACACTGACACACGCATATGCACGTGATCAACGTGAATACAAAGCGCTGTGTAGATCATTGGTCTAGTTTTCTTTAATAACGGCCGGAGAAGTTACTAGATTCATAGATTAGAAAGCGCGGTAGAATTTGAATCATGATATGGTAGAAGAGTATAATAAATAAATATTTTAACAGAAAAATGATATTAATTTTTTCCTGCTATTTCTAGCTGTATCTGACTGTGCACTGCTCATGTACACACACTGACTATGCAACAAAATATGTAAGAAAAAAATATCGATGACCTTGAAAACTCCGAAGGAAATAATTTTCGCAAATCATTTGCCTTGTAATACCATTTACATTGCATTAAAATCATTTGTTATGTCTAGACTGCGGATCTTTAATAAAAATAAAAATTGTACTCTTCTTTGAATTATATTATTAAATAGTTAACATGTCCAGTGCTTTAAATTGTAGACGCCCATTTTTATCATAAATGAATAAAATCCGCAGTCTCACCATCGCAAATAAAGGAGATATTTAGGTGGACTACCCTGTATATCGAGTTACAATGAAAACAGTTATATTTATCTAAAACTCAGTAAGCGTTCCTTACAAAGGAAATGAACAAAACTCATCAATAAAAATATTACGAAAAGAAAATGTCTTTCTTTCGATTCGTTGATAATCTCTCGTGTACACTTAAGTCTGTTTCGATCCCTTTATTCTCCAAGCTCCAATTTTGTATTTGTACCAAATAAAAAATAAATCTCCACCCATCTGTAACCAACTCCAGAAAGGTACGATCTTGGAACCTTCTATTTCTGTCCAGTTCACAGGAATCTCGGTAATAGGAATGTGTAGGGACTGTGCGATGTACAACATTTCTACGTCGAATGCCCAACGCTCGACGTGTAATGCTTGGAATACGAGTCTGGCAGAATTTCGCGTTAAAAGCTTAAAGCCACACTGTGTGTCCCTAATACCTCTCACTCCCCAGAACCATACTAGGAAATGGAAGCCGTTCATTAACAGCAATCGGAAAAACGTTCTCTTGGCAGTCTCTTCCTTTTCTAAGTGTGCCCTGGAACCGCATACTACAGCATCGGATGAACTGACTTCGTCTGGTTTGTCCATATAGTCGTCTAAAACGAAGATTTCATATTACAAACACCTTGTACAATGTATCAGACAATTGAATAATTTCGTGCCTGAATTTCGGACTGAGTTGGAACTCCCTGGCTTGGGCATATAAGTTCATTCGACAGCTCTACGACGAAACAGTCAAGAGAGAATAATATTACGTTACAACTTACATCCTAATACTGATCTCAGACTATCATCTAGTTTCTCTAGATCACTAAATTTAGTAGCACCGTCTGCATCAGCGAATAAAATTGCACTGCCCCTTGCGCTCAGAACACCCTTGAACGAAAACCGATAAATATACTTGCATTCGGAGAGAGGGGGTGCAGGGGGAGATTAATGTAGAATTACTAACCAATCTCACGGCACCGCCTTTCCCTCTATTCTTAACAAGTTCTAGTACTCTAATGGTCTCATACTTCAACGCGTATTTATGTGCAATTTCCACAGTCTTGTCTGTGCTACCATCGCTGACTACGATTACTTCGTAAGATCGTAGCTTTGGGTGCCTCTCCAAGTATTCCATACATTCGTCCAGCATGAGCGGCACTGTAAAAGAAGAGTAACATTAAATCAGTGTTTACGTCGTTTTCGAAACAAGTATATTTACATCTCTGCTCTTCGTTATAAGCTGGTACTATGACACTCAGCTGTACACTCCAATTCTCATCGGAAAATGAAAATCTGTCAGTTTTGCCGGTTTTCGGATTTAAGAAATACTTCTCTTTATCGTCGCGCCATATTTTCGGGTACGGTTGTGTTGTCACGTATAAAATGATTGTGAACTGAAATAAAAAGGAGATGAATTAGTAAAGGGATGATTATTTTACGGATCGTTAAACAATAGAACTGCCACGTTCGTGGAAAACGAAACTGTATACAGATGGCAATTATAACCTAGTGTCGTACCGAAATTGCGCATACTACTGCGAGTATGACAGTACAAAGGAATAAAAACTCCAGAGATATCATTTTCGTATATGTAAACTTTCAGATATTAGTAAAATACACTCTAGAAAACAAGTTAAACGACGTGTACACTTTCATAGCTCCGTTCTTCTGCCGCTGCTCATGCTTCTCTGTATTTCATATCCATTCGTACTTTCGTACGGCTTTCGTGGTTGGCAATGCACAATGTAAACACAATGTAAGTAAACACAATATTTTGGTAGAACAGTTAGGGAATTTTTAGCGCAGAGAACCACGCCTGAAATCCCTGTACTCGATTGGTAACGCGGAGCTAAATGTTTCGGTCGGTAAAGAAGTTGTATCGAACCACGGAAGTTCACAAAGTTACAGATCTATGTTTATGCTTCGCCTGTGGCTAAACCGTAGACAAGATAGGAGGATAGAGTTATTTTCATAGGAATTCTGGTTCAATGCGACTGCTTATCGACTTAGAAATGTATTTGACTTGTCGTTGAGTCGTACTACTGAATTTTCGAAATTTTTCGAACCTCTGGCTTGCCGTTGACTTATACTACTGAATTTCGGATACCTCCTTCCATATCATGTTCTCCTAATACAAGGTTCAGTTTTATAGATTTTCGAAACAATTCGCCAATTTTTGGCCTTTTGATTTGTCGTTGAGCTATACTACTGAATTTTCGAAAATTTTCGGCCGTCTGGCTTTTTGACTTGTACTACTGAAACTCAATTTTTGAAACTGTTCGGGAATTTTTGCACATGGGTTCAGTTTGGGGTAAACTGTCCCTTCGGTAACCAGAAATGTTTGCCTTTTCCATATTATCCAGTAGATTTGAGTGAGAAAATGCCTAAAAATCGAAGTTTCGATACTTGAAGATCCAAAGTTCAAAAGTTATGAGTCTTACCGAGCGCAGCCGCTAGATGGCACCGCAAGGACGCGTTGATGTTGGACCTGTCAAAAACACTGTAAATCGCTCAACTTTAAACGCTCATAACTTGCGAACCATTGATCCTCTAGAATCGAAACATAGATTTCTCGCATTTTCTCGCCCAAATCTACTGGATAACACTGTAAAAAATAAAGAATATCAGATTATCCAAGTTACAAAGCAGTCTTAATTCTCATTAAACATTCATAACTTTCGAACCATTGATCCTCCAGAATCGAAACTTGCATTCCTCACATTTTCTCGCAAAAATCTACTGGATAACACTGTATTTAATCTTATTTCTCATTAAACCTAAACCCGTCAAGGATAGAAAAAGACATTGAAACGATAGAAATATTTTTGTTCTTGTCGTCAAAAATCCCACCAACAATTTCAGCTGAATTCATTCAAGTTTAGCCGAAAGAAATGTGAGTATGCGGTTCGCGATGCTATAGGCTAACGTGCGAATGTGAAGTTCGATGCAGTTTAGGCAAAGAGAGGGCATCAGCAAGCCCAACGAGCCGAGTGTTCGCTATAATTTTTCAGGTGTGCTAAATCGTGTTGCAGGTGCGTTGCATCGAAAAATTGGCGGACACCGAGGAATGGACCGGCGCTGACGGCTGACAACGATAACGATTTTTTCGTAGTTCCGGTCGGTAGAAGATTCGCGCGGCTCGTTGGCCAAACGGCTCTCGTCCGAACGAGCGAAAACAATGGGGCGTGCCACACATCATTTCGCAACGAGTAAGGGACAAAGAGTCGGTAATTAGATTTCGCGCGAGTGGGATTTATTATTGAATACAAGATAGAAAGAGAGAGAGAGTATAAAGCTGTTAGAATCGAAAATGATTTACAGTAACGGGATTTAACGGAAGGCCGGTACCGGTAATTAACCTATTACCGGGGCACCGTGCGCTGTTTGCATGATAATTTTGAAAATCGATACGAGCAACATTCCTGCAGGCTACTATCATATTCACGATTCGCGCGCGGACGTCGAGCCGATGTGCTATGCCGGTGTAAACCATAATCTAGCGGTAAGCGCGGGCACGAGCCACGTGGAACGAGTTAACGCCACCCGGATCCCTCGAAATATCAATAATTGGACTGTGTACGCACCGTAGACCGTAGCCACGGCCACCGTACGCACTCTGTACGTCGTCGCGTTAATTATCGATCCGACAGCTTGCGGCTACCAAGCTCCCAGCTTTCCTGTTCGTCTCGTCTTCCTCTCGTCACTTGAAATTCATCTGTCCCGATGGTTATCTCGAAGGTAACCGAAGCACTTCGACAACGCGTCACTTCCAAACGAAATGCCACTCGCCTTCTCTGAAAATCTAGCGATTCGAACCGATCCCGAATTCGATTATCGAATTGGTGCTTCGTGGATT
Organism: Lasioglossum villosulum; assembly: GCA_963971365.1. Classification (NCBI taxonomy): domain Eukaryota; kingdom Metazoa; phylum Arthropoda; class Insecta; order Hymenoptera; family Halictidae; genus Lasioglossum; species Lasioglossum villosulum. Next base: position 47,012,763 of record OZ020496.1, on the reverse strand, counting down.
AACCCAGACCGTGCGGTAGATTTTCTCAGTACGAGGGTTTATATAAAAACCGACTTTTTAAGAAACCGGTTTCCGAGTTTTAATTTCTCCGTGAAACCGGTTTTTCTGATTATTATAACGTCTTACAAGACGAATATCGTCTATCACAGGTCGAATATCGTGTCCGCTTTTTGAAAGTCGGTCAAAAGGGCAATCGATGTTTCACGTCGAGACGAAAACTTGGCTTTCGGGGATTTTTCACGCGTCCCCCAGGACAAGGTTCGCTTCTCGCGAGGATAGCGTGCTCGTTCCACGTGCCGTGCCAGTGTTCCCGGCTCTCGCTGGTTTTCCACCTACGAAATAATTTCTCGAAGGGATAGTCTGGAAATGGGTGAGTTATGTTGTCTGGAGTTTTATGTTTCCAACGGGCCGACTCTCGACTACGCTCTCTCGGCCCCTTTTGCTCGACGAGCTTCTCGAACTTTTCGAACTTCTCGAACGGCATAAAGCGCGGAGTAGGTACGTGACTGGGACAACAGCCGGCGAGGTATGGTGCAACGCAGACAACGACGGAGAACGTTTGTTTTCCTCGAGCATCGGACAACAACGATATCGAGCCAATTAAAAGTTCCGCGAGGACCGTTCCGTTCCGTTCCGTTGCTAAACACCAGATACTCGAACCGGTTCCGTCAAAATCCTCTCTTATCCGTTTCGCTGGCCGATCCGAGCGAAACGATGGACGATAAACATGCTTATCTCTTTCATTAGTTCTACCCCGCCACTCGAATTCCGCTCGTTGCAAAACAGTAGCGAGGTAGGAGGGAAAACGGACTCAGACTTTCCCGTTTAAATTATTCTAGCATCGTTAAGGGAAGGATTAAGCAGAACCTACGGCCGAACCGAAGGGATTCAATGACTCGGAAAGAAATAAAGCCACGCAAAGCACGCTTAATTTCACGCAGCGGTGTCGGATAATACGCAGTTACCCTCTTGTACAATTCCGTTCGTTCCTTAAAAACAACTTTCACGAGTTTCGCTGCTGTACGGGCTGTTTCAAAAGTATATGTCATTACGTTTCTTTCAATATTTAAATCACTTCGGCCCATCGTCGAAGAAAACGAAGAAGAATTTATTCACATTTTTCGTCATTATAAAGCTAACTATCGAGGTTGAAAATATGATTTTACAATAGCCTAATAAAACGGAAAAATATATACAGTGGCTCTTATTAATATTCGGACACCAGAGTGTTCTATCCATTATTACTCTCTATATTTAACCAGAATTAAATGAACAGATTTTTTGTTTTTGTTATGATAAACTATAGTCTCTTTTCAATGAAAACATAAATTTTGTTTATTTAAATTAATTTGTCCGGAGAATAGATTTAGACGAGTTTTTGTCACGACTAAACAATCGGATTGTTATAGGAGAGATGTTAAAACTGATGGGATTCGTTCGTAGACTGGAGCTTCGCAAAAAAAGAGCCAGCACTCGACTATCGTGGATGGCGCGGCGTTAAAGTGGCGAACTCCTAACAATAAATTTCAATATTACTGTACGGCGGCGAGGGCGTGCTTCCTTCCGGTCCGTTTTTAACGGGAACGAAATATCCCGCGCGTAATGCGCGCAAAATGTTTTATAAACAGCGGAGGAGCTTTAACGCGGGGCTATTATTTACGCGGGGGATCCTTCGGTGAATTGTTGCGCTTGTTAACTGTGACCGCGACGCACGGACAGCACCGGGTAATATTAAACGCCGCCAGAGATATTAAACGACCGGTTTTTCTTATCTGGGAGTTACGTCTGGCCGCCACCCGCAACCAGAATTGATCGCGATCCCATCGGGCCTCCGGGTTCTCCACCGCAACCTGCTTGGTGTTCCGTCGCGCAGGAACGATCGACGTGGGTTTTCCTTTGGAGAGTATTTATGGTGAATTCGTGACTAAGAATCTTCTTACAGAATTAAGCAAACTAGAGTCATTCGGTGACCAGTCGTGAAGGATCACCCGCGACCGTTAGGGTACGCGCACAGAGTGGATCCGTTTTCGTCCGATTCGGCCGACTTCCGACGTTGTGTCTCTTTTCCGCACGCTTGAAAAAAGAGACAGATGCGTTGGACGTCGGCCGAATCGGACGAAAACGGATCCACTGTGCGCGTACTCTTAAGCGTACCGCATCAAATTAAACGCGTCGTAGACCGAGTCAGGTATCGCCCCACTCCTCCTTCCCAAAGCCTCATTCAGAGCTACGAGAAGGAGATCCTGATAGTGAAAAGTGTACTGATTGGGAAATGCAACTTTCTGCACGAACCAATCAGTGCATCTTCTTTCTTCATAGAAAAGCCCAACTAGCACCGCGTTAGGACCAGTGATGCCTTTGTGCCAAGAATATATGTGGGAGGAGCTCGAGCTGAGGTCGGGAGAAATGCGAAAAGCGGGGTCCCGACCAAAAACAGCTCGAGCCAAAAGAGGAGGAGGAGAGGGGTGGTACAACATCTACCGTCCCGGGGCGTGGGAGTTGTCAATCTCCCACGCCCCCCAGAAAAAGGGACCAGTGATGCCAAACGGAGGATCTTTCCCCTCCGGCTGGGCCCCCCACTCTTACTTTTACTAGTTCTACTGCGCACGCGCCACACACGAACGTACCTCTGCTCTGCCCGAGTGAGTCACGTTTGGAGGTACGTTCGTGTGTGGCGCGTGCGCAGTAGAACTCGTAGAAGTAAGAGTGGGGGGCCCAGCCGGAGGGGAAAGTTCCTCCGTTTGGCATCACTGGTTAGGACTGGAAGCAGTGATACCAGATTCGTGGGTCTTGGGATTTTTCCCCTCCGCTCGCTCAGCCGGCACGACCCCCCACTCTAACGCACTGTCGCGACATAGTAGAGGTACGCTGGCGCGTGTAGCGCGCGTGCAATAGAACAGGCACTCACACGGGCAGAGTAGAGGTACGTTCGTGTGTAGCTCGTGCGCAGTAGAAGCAACGTAGCGACTATGGTGCGTCAGAGTGGGGGGTCGAGCCGGCTGAGCGAGCGGAGGGGAAAAATCCCAAGACCCACGAATCTCTGGCATCACTGGTTAGGACTGAAAGTCGAGCTCACACAGTTGAGTTTTACGCTCGAACGCCGTGACGCTCTTCAGGCCTCGGGTAGACAAGTACAACGCACAGTCGTTGTCTGGTCTGTCATTCGCGTTAGGTCAATCGTCAAAAACGGGATAGCACTAGTCGAGATCCCTAGCGTACGGAATCGCATCTTTCATCAGATCCACGAGCGTCATACTTTATTCCAAAACGGCACGACACATTAACACCTGGAGTGGAATGATAAAACAGTATTTTCAAATTCTCCGAAAGTTTTAGTTGTTTCAAGTTACAGCTACTGATTGTCATGATAAACGCGTAAGATCCATCTACCAATCCTAGTATAAATAAGATCTGGATGATTCGTGATGTGGGCACAGCGTCACGCGGTAACAATGTCGACACCGTGAAACGTCGACCCAGTTCTGGATCAATGAAGCGACAGCCGGAAACGAAGGGACAACAGGTTCGATCGTTCGCCCGGCGGATAGGCAGCAAATTGGTGTTGTCTCGGTGCATAAATCGGCCCCATAAATAAGACGGGAGGAAATCGATGGCGCGCGATAGGTATAACGCATAACCCCGTAGGCTTTCGGAACCTTGAAATATCGACGGGAAAGGTTCGACGAGGGTCGGCGATATTAGACCGATCCCAATCCCGAATCCTGATCCCGATCCTGGATCTCGACGAAACGGATGGTAAGAGAGAGAGAGAGAGATAAAGGAAAAAGCGGTAAACGGCGCGGCTCGCCGGGAATAAAAATGAAACGGGGCTAAGGAAAAACTGGTGGGAGGGTGTTACTGCCACTGGGTTTCATTATGCAGCCTCTTATAGTTGGCGTAACTCCCATCGGTCGTAAATATGAATTACGGCTGGCCGAAATAGCTTGGCGTACCTTACCGAATCCACGTACGAAAAACCCGTTCCCGACCCGAACGACGATAATTTATTCCCCGGGTCCCGAGGACCGTCCGATGAATGAAAATGGCCGACGCGAACACCCATGCGTTTCCACGACGATTCCTCGCGCTCCCTCTCTCTCTCTCTTTTACTTCTTTTTTCTCTTCCGCTCTCTCTCTCTCAATCGTTTTTTCTCGGTCAACAACCCAGCCACCGGCGAGTTGCACCAGTGACGAGACAGAAATTAAACGCGACTGCAGAAATGAAGAGAGAGAGGGAGGCCACAACGAAATTGCTATGACGATTTGAACGCACTCCAAACGATCCCTCCCTCGCGATCGTCGCGGACGCTACCGTTCGTCCGTCTATCTTCTCGATCTCCGTTGGAACGTTCCTCTTCGACGGCCCATTCCGCCCTCGGAATCAGTCTCCCTTCATCCCCTTTCAACCCCCTACCTCTGACTTCTTCAACTGCCTCGACCTCGTTCCATGGCATTCGCGGAAAATGGACCGTCGCCACTGTGGGTGTTTGGCCGATCTAGCTGGCCAAAATGATTTTTTTTGCTTAACGCGTGTTCCGTCGCGCAGGAGAGGCCTTCGATTAGACACAGTACGATTGCCCACTTAGCAATTGGGTACATATCTTTTGGAAACAGCATCATTGGACACATCTCTATTGGGCACAAGTAGCTGTCTGTACAGGGTGAGTCCGCAGAAACAGAACACCTAAACATCTCCGTTACTTTTCGTTGTACAAAACAACTTCTTAGGACAAAGTTACACTGTTTTGAGGGCCACATGTAACGGTGTAACCGAATAAATTTTCAAGGTAATTTTTTAATTGAGATTTCAAGGACATCGATGTATTTTAAACGTAATGCATCCATGTAACACAATATGACCTACAATTGACCAAACGACCTTTAAACAAACATTTCTTTGTTTCTTTAATAATTTTAATAAGTTGATACCGATACATTGAAATTTGAAAATTCTTTTAATCTGTCTCAATACCGAAGGCATTCGATAATCAAGTTAATATAGCTTCGACTGCAAAGGGTTAAGGCTGCAAGATAGCGAAAATGGTTGCATTGGAAATCAGGTTTCGCTTGAAAAAATATTGAAGGAACGCTAAAGACACTAAAGGAGAATGTTTAGCATTGTTCTTCGGTAGGACAAGATAATCCAGAATGCGCAACATCACGCTGACGTGAGAATGAATGCGATTTCGAATCGAATTAGGGAGAAGCTTTGGCGGCGCTGCTAAATAAGCCGATCAAAGACCGTACAGTCGCGATCCAACAGCAGCCTCCTATTATTTAGCCAGTCACGTCTTTCTCGGGGATTAAGCGAGGATGAACGTGATCGTCCCTTAATTTCACGCGGTAGGAATCGTTCACCGGTGCATAGTGCATCTTGATTGCACCGGGCATGCATCGAACCGCGAGACGGCGCACTAGTTTCGCGTCGCTTCGAACGAGAACAGTTTTCAACGTCCAATCTCCCGATCGCGAGGCTCCGCGTTTCGAAAACAAAAAACGCGACAGAAACAATATTTACGTTTGCGGAATCGAAGCGGAACGCGAGAGGACCGTGTGAAAAACGGTTCGACCACTCGAGGAAACACGGAAACACTGGGAAAAACACCGTGGACAAAAGTTTTCCGAAAGTGGAAAGCAGCAGACTTTACGCCCTTTCGCTTTGGGGATGATTAATCGGGAAACATTGCTTTCGTACTGATTCATCTTTCGCGATCTAGCTAAGAATGAATCATCCACGCTGATTGCGCATCGCTTGATCGTGCTCTGCGTACAAAGCGAAAAATTGGAGAGTCGAGGATATATCATCTACAGTGAGTGTACAAAGTGATCGTACACCTTCCGAAATAGAATAACTTTTTTATAATTGTACCAAACGACTTGATTTTTTATAATCAATTAGAAGCGATTGGTTTACGAAATGGTATGCAAAAAAGATTTTCCAAAAATTACAATTTACAAGACCTACGTGCCAAAATAAAACAGGCATCTTTTAAAATATCTTCTTAAAATATCTCGTGAAAAATTGGAAACTGCATAAACATCCGTAGTCTAGCGATCATAGTAATTTTCATAATAATTTGGGCTTGGCTTACAAGTAGACTGGAGATTTTTTTACAGAACAAAAATTGTCATTTCAGAAGACAGTGGCTGCGCAGACATCTGTTTTTTGATTGAATATAGTGGGGTAGAAATAATACGATCGACAAATTCGCGTGGTAATTGCTTGAAATCCGGAGTCTGGTTATAAGCGCGAATTTCTTCGGAAAAAGTAGTACCAAGCTCTGGCACGCTATAATAATTTCTTCCAGGGGTTGTCGCCTAGAAAAAACGTGATCGAGGTTCGTTCAGGTGTACCACGCTCATTAAAAAATCTATTAATAATCGTCGAGCGGGTAAGGCGTCAAGATTTACGCGTCGAGCGATTATCGAGTGACAAAAGACGCACGTCCGAGCGAACGCGATCGACGAAAGAGAGAGAGAGAGAGAGAGAGAGAGATAAGGAGACTTGTTCTCTCGCAGCCGCGGGCGTCGTAGTTAATTTTCTCGCCTATGAAATTAGTTCCGAGGGAGAAGAAGGGCGATGGAGGTGAAAAGTTCGTGTCGAGCTCCGGCGAAATAAGTACGGCCGAAGAAAAGTCAGCGCGACAAGGGAGACAGCCTATTACAACGAGAGGAGAGACCTCGAGGCTCCCTGCGGGCAATCTACGCGCTGCGAAAGGCCAGAAGCTGGTTTTCGCGAAATTAAAAAATTTTTAATTGTAACCGTAAACTAGCGGCAGCGTCGCGACGCGTCGCGCCGTCCTGTGCTGCGCCGAGGTGCGAGCGGTTGCTAATTATCGTCCAAGAAATTACGGGCCGTTGAAACACGGCCGTGAATGGCGAATTCCCCGAATGGACCAAGAATGCCACGCTTCTTCTCTCTGTGCCCGTTCCGTGAATCGTTTCACATTCCTTTCTAGCATCTCTGGTTCGACGAGCTGTGATTCTCACGTTGAACGGTGTTCGCAATTTTTCATTTGCGGTTGGAACCGGTGGAAGAGCGAAGGATCGAATAGACAACTTTCAATCAAGAAGAATTCGTTCCAATTCGATCGACGACGCGTTAAGACGGTTCTTGCAACCTTGCATTTTCAAGAGTGCTGTGGTGTTGCTCGGTCGGTGGAAATTCAGGACTTGGAGTCCACTTCGAATTACAGTAAACATCCAAATACTGTCCCAAACGTTGTCTAGGCCTACTCACTCCACTGCCTGTCAACGCTGTCCTGCGATTAAGCTCAAGGCGGAACAAGTGCAAAGGGTTATTCCGATTAAAATGAAAATCAATTCAAGCGTTTCGAGGTCCACTGGAATATGCAACGACAGAAAATGTACATTTGCAACGAAATAAAATATCTACCAGCATGATGTAACGACGTTGTATTTTTGAATTTACATTTTTCTCTCTTATTTCTTTTTTTAACTGACTTCGAAAAAAGAGGAGGTTACTCGATTCAACCTGTATGTGTCTATTTTTTCTTGCGCACACGGTAAACGCAACTTTTCTCTTGAAAATGGTCCGGATCTGGAACGAAACGTCGAGAATTTTTTGAATTGCAAAATTGCTTGTTCTGAACAATTGATCGAACCTGTGCGCCGAAAACATCATCGATTTTCTATAAAACAAACTATCGATGGTAACTCACTGCATTGAGAACATTTGTTATGTCATTACGAACGGAGGAGATACTTAGTTGGGTAGTTATGCGGACCGCCCTATATGTCGCTATCAAAAATGAAAGAGACGTTGACAGGAAAAGACGCGAGAGTTGCGGGCTGTCTTTCCGCACGTAGATTTCACTATACGGTTGCGTATGAGATTTCCATTTTATAGGGGTTTCATAAAGACGGCGTGGCATGGCGTGGCACGTACGTTTCACTTTTCCCGGACTTAAAGTTTCCGTGGGCAGAGCCCAGAGCGTCGGGCCACATTTCCGCCGCACGTTGTAACTTGTAACGTTGGGAACGTGACATGGAAACACGAGGCGGTACGCACGCACGCACCCGCCGATCCCTGCGAGAGTACTTATTTACGCGGCTCGATCGTTCCCGTCGAGAATCTCAACAAAATCTGCCGTCCGATGACCGGTCGATTTTCGCGACCGTGCAACACACCCACGCACGACGCGCAAATTTACGAGTTACGAGTTCGAGCGCGCGTCGCGACGTGACCTGCCGACAGATTCACTTCCGCCGAGCTTTACAGTTTTTCTCTTTCGCTCGTCCCCTAATCGTATTTCTCAATGTTCCTTCCGGAATTAACCCGGGAGTAGGCGCCTCTTGGTCCTTTTGATCGATGATTTCGTACATGTTGAAATATAATCCAAATTTTCGACTGTTGACTTTTTCTTAAAAAAATTTTTATTCTCATTTCAAGGTGGTCTCGACTTGTTTACCTCACGAGGCGATACTTAGTGCAGTCGTGTAGGTTTTAAAACAGGTCCCATGGAAATCACCGACACAAATTTCCCCGACACGGTTTTCGCAGTCGAAAGTTCACCGACTCCAGATTTCACCGACAATAACTTTGGCCGACGACACCTTTCATCTATAACGACTTTCACCGACAACGACAACGACATAGTAATGATCAACAGTAACACGATTTACAACGAATCGTATACGATGTTCACTAACCAGGATGAACTATCTGATCGATTATGTACTTTTTCTTGATATAGAGAATAAGAGGACAGATTTATTAAGAAACGCAGTGAACCCAAATAGAACAGAATGTATTTGTATGCTATTGATTACTATGGTCGCTCAAGTTGTTATCGGTCAAATTTTTGACATTTATTCTTTATCTTATGAATGTTTAGGATATGCTCTATCTGTATCGGAAACAGATTTGCAATCGCTACCCGTTCGCGTTCGTGCACGTCGAAATGCGCGCTGGGTGGTTCTCTAAGCCGGTGGATCGACCGCGCGCACGAATGCGCGCTGCTCGGCGCAATGTTCGTCGAAATGTCATAACATCTCCAAACAGTCAAATCATTTAAGGTCGCTGCCCATTAGGCCGCACTGCCGCGCCGTCGCTGTTTTGGGTTTCTCCTGTGTATTTCAATGGGAGTGCGCCCACTATACCTGCAACGGCACAGCACCAACGCGCTCCGGAAATAGTCTTCAATCTGATGTCTTCAATGCTTCGTCCTGACTTGAACATTTCATTTCGAAACTGTAATTCACTCAAGAAACTGCCTACATTTCCTGTACTTCAATACAGAATATATTTATACAATATATTTTCCGTTGCAGTTTCCATAGTTGTTCGCGAAAATTCTGAAAACAGCACGAAACCGTTTTGTCCTGCGCGGCGTTCGGCGCGGCGAAAGTGTTTGGCGAAATGCGCGGTTCGTCAAACGGTTCGCCAAACCATTTAGGTCTGTACGAAGCCTCGCGGAGATAATACTGTATATACAGGGTGTCCCAAAACTACCCCAGGAGCCGGAAATGGGAGGTTCCTTGAGTCATTTGAAGCGACATTTTCCTTTACAAAAATGGCGTCCGCGACTTTGTTTAGGAGTTATTAATGAAAAACACGAACCAATCAGAGCGCGATCTAGACATGCGACGGCACGTTCGGCCAATTGACAGTTGGCGCGTCGGGCCGATTGTGCTAACTCGCGTATAGGTCGCCTCTGATTGGTCCGTGTTTTTCGTTAATAACTCCTAAACAAAGCCACGGACGCCATTTTTGTAAAGGAAAATGTCGCTTCAAATCACCCAAGGAACCTCCCATTTTCCGCTACTACACTAGTTTTGGGACACCCTGTATACTGATTCTTAGAATGACTATTAACTCAGCTGCGAAGAAAGCAACACCGGTAACGGGCCATGGCGGAACAAAAGCGATTCTCTCGAAGGTCCGCGAACATTCTGCGGTTTACCGGCAAGCGGCGGGTACAGGCTCAGGTACGTAGACTCGCGAGTCGCGACTAATTACCGTCGACGAACACCAGCGTCCCATTGAAAGTGGGACCGGTATTGTCGAGCTCCCGCGAGCAGGGCCGCTTTTATTCGGCTCACGATTCGGATGAACGCCGAAATGGCTGTTCGCGAGACACGGTCGTTCGCGATTTATCAGAGGAAGGGTGGAGGGGAGTGCGAAACGAATTGTCCTGCGAGGCGCAGGATGCGTTTACGAGGGAAGATCCTTTCAACCGGTCCGCGTACCGGGAATACCGTTCCCCGACAGAATGGCTGCCGGTTAACGCAAGAAATTACGAGGGATTCCAATTATGACCGTCGCCAACAGGAAGGAACATCGCGAACAACGGAATTGCCTGGCGAGAAGCTGGCTCGCGATCGGTATCGCGGTGCGAAAATACCTACGAAAACCCGCGCACCTTGCCCGTCCCACATACCGGACTCGAAATTATGATTTTTATGCTGATTTTAAGTTGACGATTTTTAAATGTCCTGATACCAGAAACAATTAGCCCTTTCCACTCTTGGAAATGTTCTAGGTTGAAATGAACGTCGTATCTAATTTCAATTTTAGAAGTCAGAGGTCACTTCCAGGTACATTTCAAGGTCCATGTCTGTTGAGACTGGATCTCGCAAACTTAATACGATAAATAAATAGACAGTCTTCAAGTACAAGTTAAATTCTTATTATTATTTATGAGTTGTTTTAGTAAAAATATTGATTCATCGTCTTTTTCGAAGGGAAAGACTCTAATCATGGAGGAATGGAGGTCTTTCCTCAGTTATCGTAGAACGCGTTTGGAAATTCGGAATTGTGCGAGGTCAGCTCTGTCTTCGATCGTTTATCGATTCGCTCGTTTTATTTCTACGTTTGGAGGACATTCCTCAGACGATGTTTTAAGGGTCTTCTGATCGATTTTCGAATGAACGCCACTTGTGAAAAATGGCGTCAGAAATTCGACTGGCAGCGGGAAGATAATGGTGGAATTCTTCTCCGCTGATATGCTGCTCAATGTCTGCAGGTACCGCAGCTGTTGACGTAAAAGTATACAAGTTAGAATGTACATGATCGACCGAGTGGGACCAACGTGTTCCTACATCTTCTCAGTGCGTATAATAAGAGAACCTACCTGCAGAGCAGCAGGACTCGTGGAAATGACATCACTGGCCTCCTTTAGAGCACGGGAAGCCAACATTTCTCCTTCCGCTGCAATCACTTTTGCTCTAGCCTCCCTCGTAGCTTCCGCTTCCGTGGCCATGGCTCGTTGCAATTGCACCGGAAGTCGAACGTCCTTTCTGCACCGTGAACATTCGTTTTGGTTTGAACAACGTCTATCAAATCGTACCCTAATTACTACAACCCTTGCTCCAATTACTACAACAACGAAGTCGTTCGATGCCGAAGAATTTTCGAACGGAGACGCTTACAACGATCGTGCTGTATCTAGAATAAACATAGGGTCATTCAAGTTAAGTATCAAGATTGAGAAAATTATTTTATAACAATCCTTTCTGAAGGAAATTAAAGCAAATAAAGCTCCACTGCACGAAGTAGCTTTTAAACAAATTCTAAACCGACATAATTGTGACTTAAACTACCCCTAATTTCACACGAACCACAAGACATTTCGTTCAGAAGGAAAATCGTCGATGGCGACGTCAAATTCTAAACCGCAAAATTATTAATATAATTTATAAATTATTAATTATGACTTAAACTACCCCTAATTTCACACGAACCACAAGATATTCCATTCAGAAGGAAAATCGCTGATGGTAACGTGAAAAAGTAATCGATTCGGCAGAAATAATTCTCCCGAAAGCAGTCGCTAAGTTTCATTAGTGGAAGTAATAGCTGTTGGAGGACGATTTCACGGTTTTCTTGGGACGTGTCTTAGTTGACGGAGTCAACTTGCCTGAAAGACTAAGACGTAACGTTTTTTTTACACCCTATACAATATCGACGTCCCTCTCTTCCTTCATCTACTATGCGTGCCACCCCTTTCGAAAGCACTCGAAACTTCTTTCTCCGACTTTGGTGGCGTGCCTGGCTATCGAAGCCGAGACCAAAGGGCTCTTCGATGGCTTTCTCGATGGCACTCGAGTGTCCGCGTTTATGCGCGTTCACGTACCCCTTCGGTAGCTAGCATGCCATAGTATAGCTAGTAGCTTTAGGTAGCCGGACCCTCGTACAAAGTCGGTTGCTCTCGCTGTCTTTCGACCCTTCCACCCCTAATTCCAACTTTACACGTCAGTCGGAAATCGATCTGCAGCATTATGTAGGATTTTCATGGTGACTCGTACTTGAATAAAAAATCCCAACAAAAACATCCTGTAAACAGGAACCAAGTTCCTATGGTCGTAAAAACTTGTGAGATCAAACAAACTACGGCCAAGTTCGTTAGCTTGGAAATACCTCTTGCAATACTGAAAAAAGTTTGTAAAAATTAGTTTAAAGAACGCCATTTAATTTTTAAAGAGTTGCATGGAGGGCTAAATCAGTCAAACTCGGCCGTTACTTTTTAAACCAACGGCCATAAAAGGTGTTAGAAAGAAATGAAAAATATTCAAAGAAGAACGTGCTATAAAAACTGTATTTGATAACTTCATTGCCTCGCGTTTATTAGATTTCTACCAGCAAGGCACTCAGACACTAGTATCACGTTGGAAGAAGTGTATCGATGTCGATGGAAATTATTTAAATTAATGGAATGTGAATAAAGCTTGTAAAATTAAAGTTTATGTAAAAGATTCAAAACGGTCTTTTCATTTGCAACAACCTAATAAAAGAAACAGTCTAAAATTTCATTAAATTTCGTGATGGGAAAAGGTATGGTTCTATTTGGGGGAGATCGTAGAATTTCTCTGTGTAAAAATCGTTCCTCCAGATCGAACGGTCGCGACAGGAAAAGTGTTTAAAGCCGAATGATCGGGCATGTTTCTACAAACGGAGGATTATAGAGGGAGAGACGCCGTTTAAATCTCGCTATGGTAGCATAAACGGATCTCCCGACCCGGTGATCTTCAATCTATAACGTTGGTCTCGTTTTCCGATACGATGCACGCAACACGAGGAAGTCGTCGGCAATCTGCCAGCGGGAGTTTACAAAATTCTCGCAACATCAAGCTCGATAACGATAGTTCCGAACATATTATGTGTGGATGTTTCGCCGTGCTTCATCGAGCTTCAAGTTCTTCTGGAGAGTGTAGAGTACTCGTCTATTGCAATCGTTGAGCGGAAACTCGGATTTCTACAAGTTCTATGCTGGAACTCACATTTCGACACGTTCGACCTTGACACCCCATGGATCCGTAGCCTCGTCCAGAGAGGTCTGCATGGTGTGAGAGATGTTCTCGCGTTCGGACAGTATCTCCGCTAAATTTCGAGTACCGAGGACCGTTCTCAGCGTGCTGGCAGCCAACAATCGGGTCGAATGGCTGGAAAATAAATCGACGATCTTGTAAGCTTCCGGCGAATCTGGGAAAATTGATTTCGATTCACATTAAACTCGATCGAGCCAAACGCTATGCTCGTTAACTGTTAAAATGAATCGATCATCCTGATGATAATCTACTTATCCAAAGACTGGCAAAGAAGGAATCAAACATTAAGCTCCTTTGCTCTCGTTTATATTATTAAGTATGTTCGTGTCTATTCAATGGGCTTCGGATCTTTATGCATTTATAGCAAAATGGAGTACATGAAATTCAAAATTATTCAACACATGAATTCTCCAGTATTAAAATTATTAAAAGTATATAAATAATTATATAAATATATATAAAATTAGTTAAAAGTCCTTTGGTGATCGATATCGAAGAAAAATGGTCTGATTGTTACCTTCTATAAAGAATGTCTTTTCAAGTCCTGAGATTATAAAAATATGAAAACGATTGACAATTTCGTTTGTCTCGCCCACGAGAATACATGCCCGTTGAATCGTTCAAATTTCTTCAGGACAAAATATTTAGTATTTTAATCTCATTGTTCAAGTTCTTAACTTTTGAGGGACCACCTGACGACTGAAGATCGATAAAATAGTACATATCCCATATTTGGCTGATTTCATTGAATTTTCGGGGACCACTCGGGACAGAAGATTGTTCTGATCGTCGCTGTCTAGAACGTGTTGGTTAGAGCGGATTTCTTTCTGAACCATCGAGGAGAGGCGCGCGACCACGTCGACGAGCCTGAAGAAACATGGTCACATAACTTGCAAGCGAAATAATCGAGTCGCTGGTACCGGCGCGTCGCGCTCCGCACCGTCACAAATTATTCAAGTAATTTGGTCACGCTCTCGTAACCCCTCGACGAGCCGTCCTCCGCATTTTTCTCCTCCATCGTCGCATTCGCTCTCGAGACGGAGCAAGACCGTGTCCGTCCCTACGGAGATGTTAATTAAAATTTCAGGGAATCGTGTCCGCGTTAATTAACTCGTTGGTTCCCAACTCCATAATTTCCGAATCGAGAGGGGCTGCTTCGAGTCCCACAGCTTTTTCGTTTCCAAACCGTTCGCGGACACAATTTCGTCAAGTCGTTTGCTTACAGACTAATTTTCGTACAAAACGTTTATTACCTGTAATTGGCAATTTTAACGACGGCATTCAACGGTTCCTTGATGCGATAATAGACGACCGCGTCGACGGTCACTGTTACAGAGTCCTTGGTGAGGACCTCTTGAGGAGGAACATCGAAGGACACTGTCCTCAGGTCCACGCGAACGCAGGTGTCCACACACGGCATCACGAAGAACGTTCCTGATTACGGCAACAGTTTGAAACGCGTTTGCATCATTCACAAAGGTCGTTCCATAGAAATTTAAGAGTTGTTCCGTACCAAATCGATCAATTTTTGACGTCACCCTCGTCGATTTTCTTTTAAATGAAATATGTTGTTCGTCTAACGTTTATGCCGTTTCAGATTACAGCTACTAATTTTTTTATAAACGCATAAAAATCTAATGATCAGTAGACTGCGGATCTTTATGCAAAATTAAAAATGTCCGCATAGATTTCAGGACACGGAGCCAAATAAGAATAAAAAGCCAATAAAAACAGCCAGAAGTATTTTGCTCTCACAAGTTTGGCCCCATGGTGAGTAGAATGCGATACAAGCATGAAAAAATTTGACCTTAAATTTCAAGGTCAAAGTCAATTTTGCGGCAATTTCTTTTAACAAATCTCCACCGATCCAAAGGTGTACGACCATCTGCCAAAGTCACGACACTAAATTTTGTTACACCCTGTACTAACAGACCGTATACGACTAAATAACCCAATTTATACCTCGAGAACAATATCAGCAACTACATACTCCTGGTCAACGGTGTCCGCAGCGCGTCGCGAGGGTGACGTCAAAAAGTGATCGATTTCGCACGGAATGACCCAGAACCGTCAATTGCGATCATAATCACCTGGACCACTGGCGTCGCCCTTCAACCGTCCCATCCTGAAGACGACAGCTCTCTCATACTCCTGTACAACCTTGAACGTGAAGCACAGAGAGAACGGCAACGTAACCAGAACCAAAAGGAACGATCCTATGGTCGCGAGGATTTCAATGAACCTCGTAGCACGATCCACGCTGCTTCGTTCCGTCATCTGCGATCCAATGATCTTAGCCGACTCTTCTACAACCGATTAGAAAGAAAAGAATCAAGGAAAAATTTCATCGGACAGCACAGATTGCTTTTCAACTTTGTTCGAAGCTTCTCTGCTGTCTTTCTCGAAAAGAGAGAGAGAGAGAAAACAATCCGTCCGACAGCCGTCGGCGATTCTCTGCGTTCAGAAGGAAGAATACGGAGTCATTGTTGGGAGGAAGAATGCTGGGACAAACGACGGAGACGCGTTCACGCGTACGAGTTCACGGCACAGAATTCACGGTTCACCAAAAGGCGAACCTACTCGTAGCTAATGTCGACGAGAGACGTTTCACGGGTCCGCGATCAAACGGGAAACGATTGTCCTCGAAAACAAAAGTCTCCGACGTCTTCCTACCCTTCTTCGTGTCTCTAGCGGTGGCTGAGCAGGTCTTCTAACCATTGTGTTAATAACCAGAGAAGCTTAAGCATCGAGACTTCGTGGGAATGATTTTTCAAAGACAAATGTGTTTCTTCTATCGATAATATTTGTTGTTAATAATAATTGTTGTTAGTAATTGTTGTTAATGTTATCGGCGCGCTGTTCGATCGTGTATTACTTCTTATAAAGCATTTTTACAAATTATCAAGTTAAATCGACATTTCGATCTAACTTGACAATTTGCAAAAATTATAGAAAGTAATAATCGATCGAACCGTGCACCTATAACATTCACTATTCTGTATTTTTCAAAGCCACTTGGAAATCTACGATTCCAATTGGACGATTCGAAAAATTTATAGCCCTATAGCGTCGAAAAATATCGCACATATTACACAATCATTCCAATTGTTCTACTGTTTGAAATTGCACCGGCTGATTCGCCCACTTTGACAACATTTTCTCTCGGGAAAGACTCGCGAGGCTGGTACTCGGTCACTGACACAACGATCCCGAGGACGTGGAAGACTTCCTGCATAAATTCGCATATGTTGCAACAATATTCAACAATTCTCACTGAACTCTACGAAGCACTCGACTCCTCCACTGTCGGTTTTCGTGCAGCCGTAGTGCACCATGGGTCGCTCAAGAGGAGCAACTTTCCCGGGCGTCCTTGAAGAAAACTCTTCAAGTTCTCTTCCTCTGCGGGTTTCGTTCGACTTTTGGCAAAGCGTTGATTCTGAGGAAGGAGTTTAGCAGACAGCGATCTACGGATCGGTGAATCCGGCTTCGGCGAACGCGGATCGCATACTAATCGCAGGAACAGTTGCGAGGGAGGTCCCGAAGACGGGAACAGTCTTTCGAGAAGGCGGAACAGAGGCGATTCGATTACCGGCTACCGAAATAGCGAGCACAGGAGGATTCGCGGACGGACGAGGAGATGATCGCTAGGCTAACCGGGAAACTGAGGAACACCGGGGCTGAGAGACGCATCCGGTGAGAAACGCTGGATCTCAGCCCGGGGAATGGATCGGATCTGGTCGAAACCTATGGCAAACTAATCATCCTGGCCACGCGGAACAAGCCCGCCTGCTGTTTATGTACTCGCATAACTGCGTAAACTCGCGCGACGTCTGGATCTTATCGTAGTTGCTCCTCCTCTCCCTTGATCTGCCTCGATGTATGCTCCAAGTTAGGCTCCGCCGGATTTTCAACGAAGTCCTCGCGAAATATTATCTACGACTTTTAACCCTTATACACTCTACGGATATAGTATTTTAACCATTATTGTTTTACATTTTAAAGCGAATTACATGGTGAACGGTCATTATTACAGATATGGACAAAATTATATGAAACCCTGAAAATTGTTGGTTTAGGTACTTAATGATACAGTTATATTAAAATACGTTTCATCAAAAGAAAATGATTTATTTTTTAATAACATGTTCAGAAATTTTGCGGAAATTAGTAACGCATTTCTAATTTATTCGAACATAATACAATTTCAGTAGGACATAATTGTAATAAAATAATATGTTATTGGCGCACAGTTTCGATCAATAATCCAAACAAACCAAATTTGCAATTATTAATTTTTTCTCAACGTTTCGATCCGGATTTGATTCATTTTCAAGAGAATTGCGTTTGCTATGTATAAAGAAATGTAATAAAATTATAATTCACTAACTGAGTTCCATGCTGGTCTGACATGAACTGACAGATTCATGTCAGACCAGCATGGAACTCAGTGAATTATAATTTTATTACATTTCTTATTTCTACCTTAAGAGATGAAAGAGCAATTTTAAGGCGTGCAACAAATTCAGCTTTTGAACCTAGGAAAAATTTTAGTAGAATGTGGCTTAAACGTATCTGTAATAATGAGCGTTTAATGTACAATGAAACTATGATCCGTCGTTTCTTCGCTCAGCACAAGACTGTTCAATATTCGTGAACCAACAACACTCGAGACAGGTTATTGGCTAGAGTAAATTCGGCATTACCTCGTGTAATCTACACGCGAAGCTTCGTAGTCGTTGGATGCTGCGTTGGGTTACCGTTGTATCCTGTGGCTGATTATTATTAATAGGCTCTGTACGTCTACAGTCAAGCTGTACCCGCCCGCGGCACCGGATGTCGCAGCCGCGGAACTTCTTCGGGGATCGAAGCATCAAATAAAATCAAAATTGTGCGGCATATAATGGTGTATCATACTAATACGTTTTATCTCGGGAACGTATTTTACAATTTATTATACCTAGGCTATTATAACTTTCTACTTGAGCTTTTTATTTCACTGTAACTCTGCACCGAATTGCTGGAATAAAATACTATGAAACACATATTATTCAGCTTTAAATCAAATAGATCAGATTCAAATTAAATAGTATTGTAATGAAGCGTTTATAAATGTATATGACATTTTTTTCGGATATTCACTTGTAGATAATGCTCCTACAATCTTGCCGGAAAAGTAGGAAACACCCTGTATAATCTATACGAATGAAAGGTGAAGGGAGCTAACTAAAACCCGGAGCAAATAATTAAGTGCAGGCTACTGCCAACGGTAAATACGTATAATAATTCTTGGATTGAAAAACCCGCATTCTTGTATCGATAAAATTGATTCGGAGTGGTCGACGGCTGTCCACTCGTTCGAACGGGTCGACGTCGTTTTCGGTCAATTCAATTTCGCCTCGGGAAGAAGAATAAAACCACAGTTCCTGCCAACTAGCAGCCGCCTCTTAAAACAGTGTACAGGCAGGTTTGAGAGAATGGCAGTCAGTAAAGAGATGTGATGGCGTTGTTTCGTTCTGTGGAACAAGCGGCTTTCAGCGCGCAGAGATGTTCGAGCCTGACTCCGTGTAGAGGCGAGGCTTTCACGCCGGTAGTTTATCGTTTATCGCGAAATTGCGATCCTTTACGCGTCGAGATTCGAATCGAGGAAAAGAACAGTCTTCTCGCCAGCTCGGAGTAACTGTAAACTCGACGTGGCCGCGTGCACGGGCGTTTCATTAGTCTAATGGATTCCGATACGGAATAAGAGAGACGGACGGTTGCGAAACAGCGTTGTGCAACTGTAAATACGCGGGAGCACGAGATCGATGCAGATGGCGATGGCGATGACGATGGCATTCGCGATGGAGAAAAAGCCGCGAGAAGATTAAAATCGTGATGCCCGAGTTGACGCCCTCCGGAGAAAAAGCAAATTGCAGCCACCCCGTCAACGACTCCGGAAAATCAAGGAGATACTCTTTCCTCGGCCAGTCACCCTTCTCTGTCTCCATTTTGTTCGCAACAATCATCCGGTATCATCCGCTAATCAGCTAATCTTCGTCTACCGACGATTATTTCGTAATTAGACCGCCAATTCATCCAGAACTTCTTCCAATACTTCCTACAAATTCCCATTTTTACGGCACATGTTATTTTATGGGAACCGAACGAAATTCCTTCTGACAAGAGCGAAATAAAATGTCGCGTTATAAACGAAATATCAGAGGTGTAATTGGATGCCATACATTTTTCGAGCGAAATGTTAGGAAAATTTGTCCGCGTAGGATCTTCATGCATTTATGAAGAAATTGGTTGCGCGAAATTCGAAAACGGTACAACATTTAAAATATTTGAAAATACTGTGATGTTGTTTTTACAGTAAAAAATGATTAAGGGATGAAACGAATTATTGTTTTATTCTTGTCAAATTTCCATTCAAATTTTCATTACCGATTTCACCAGCTAACAAAGAGAAGATTAAACTGCGTGGGATCAAACTGTACGTTCATGTTTTTTCGCTGCAAATAGAGCTTCGTCAGAGTATTCCAGATTCATAAAAAAGACACGAGGTGTCTGTTTCCGGTGAAAATAAAATCGATCGTAATAGTTAATTGATATCACTCTGGGAGGGATGACGATTCGATATAAAATCGTCAAGTTATGCAAATGGTTCCGAAATATTAATCTGTAACCATGTATATTTAGAATGTATAAATACTCGTGGTGTGCTAATCTGACTGGATGGTTGAAAATAAGATCGATCGGAGTAAAAGATAAAATAAGAGCAGTTAATATACAGTGTCTCAGTAAAACAGGCCACCTAAATATCTCCGTCATTTTTAATGACACAAAAGAAAAACGGACAAAAAAATTCTTCTTCTCTGATATTCCTCGTTTGATACAATTTAAATTATGCCAAGAATATTTTTCGTGTCATTAAAAATAAAGGAGATATGTAGGTGGTTTGGTTGAGACACTCGGTGTAGTTGTATGATATTACTGTCGGAGGAATCACGGTTTCCAGAGCAGTCCAATCAATTTCAGAACCAGCTAATTCGCTTCGGGAGTCGATCTCGATCCGATGGAACGATCGGCTCCTTGTTCCCCGTCCCTTTTCCCGGGGTGGAAAGTCAATTTGACCCACTGTCGACGAAATAGCGTGGAATAATCCAGACATGAATACATCGCTGATGGAAAAACGTTATCAATACGTTGCAATGAATGGTTGACGGTGACCGGTATGTCGCGAGACTAATAAAACGCGTACATGTCACAACGTTCTCTTTCTTTCTCTCTCTCTCTCTCCTTCTCTCCCTCTCTCTCTTCGGCTCCCTCGTCTCGCAGCAACGCGATGAAAATTCCACACGCGACTGGTCCGGAGGCGATGGGAAACATTGAAATAGCTGTATTCCAAGTGTACACGGAAATCGAAAAACATAAAAAACACTGCGGAATACTGGGCCGGAAGTCGATAACAACCTGGCGGCGTATCTCTTGAATATTTTTCGGGTGCAATCAAATGTCTTCTGTGTGTGTGTGTGCACCCTGCCATTTATTCAACAATGAAATTCGAAATAATAAAAGTTTTTGGTCGTTCGGAAGTTATTTACGTTTCTTCAAATTGAACGTCATTTCCTGTTTCATATATCCTTTTAACCATTCGGTTATATTTTTGTCATCGCATCGAATATGCGAAATCAAATTTCGCGTCTCCATCACCTCTTGCGACAACTCTGTGGTTGTAAGGTGAAGATAAAGAATTTTAAAATCGTGATCTTTACTTTTTCCTTCGAAATTGCGACCAGTGACAATTGAAAAAGTATACATTCACAACGTTGGTTAGTTGAACTAATCCTTCTAACGTCTCAAAAAAGCAAGCTCAATCTGTTGGGTCTATTTTTGAAGAAGTTATTCATTTTTAGAAGTATACAAGGTGTTTCATAATTCCTTCAACATCCGGAAGTGGGAGGTTCCTGAGATCAATTGAAGCAACATTTTCCTTTACAAAAATGGCGTCCGCGGCTTTGTTTAGGAGTTATAGGAAGGAGGGAACTCGTTGATCAAACCATACATTTTGTAGGACAAATATTTTTTCACATAATTTCGATAATTATCTTGAGATTTAACAAAAAGAACCCAGTTGGTAATAAATTTTTGAGAATCGTCAAATCGACATATTTTGTCCCTGCTACCCCTGTTAGCTACCACAATACAGAATTTTGTAAGAGAAAAAGTTGGGCGTCTCATCAAAATGAAGCTACTCAAAATTAGCTTGATAGTAATCAACTGTAAAAATGTACGCTGGATCCTGGACTATAAGATCAAAACGTTGAAAAAGGATTTTTTGAAATTTTGCAAATAGTGTTTAATTACCAATTGATCGAACCAGTGCGCTTAAATCATTAAAAGTTGTTAGTAACTATTTACTATCGGCATAAGGAAATACTTTTCTTTTATGTTCTACAAGAGGATCAGAGGAACAAGTATACGTTCAGAGCGTGGCAAAAGGGATCAGAATACGAAAGGATGAGGAAAGAACATTGTAGGAACACGGCAGGGTTAAATACGAGTGTCCTTTGTGTCCGTGAGAGGTCGATCCCGTGGCCGCCTTGAAATCCTTTCGCGTTCCTGGATCTGGTCGGGCAGGTACACGGAACCAGATTCGCTGGAGGCCATTGAAAAGAAGGCACATCCTCTGGTTCTCCGGCTAGGGGCATTTTAATGCAAATGGAGGAACATTGGGATTCCCGTTGCGGTGGCGGCACCGGCGAATCACGCGGAAACAGAGGAGAACATCCCACCGGTAAGTCGTTCGCGGGTGAAATTTTCGCGAACCGAGCGGTCCACCCGGATGAACGCTTAACGGGCCGCATGAAAAATTCATGCGACCCATCCACCGCACCGGGATTATGCTTCTGACCGGCGCGGTGGTACATTCTACGAAGCCGCAGGTTTTCCCGAGATCCGGTGTCAAATCGAGGCCGACAGCTTTCCGAAATCGGTGGTCCTTTGAGGCCACAGGTGCGAGGAAACACGATGGTCAGCTCCAGTAATTTCGTTTTCATCAAAATCCGCGCGTCGTATTTTTTTACAGGTTTAGTACAGATCCGACCATTTTGTCTCGTACGTTCTTCAGGGTGAAATTTCACCCATTCCATATTTTCACATACTGTAAAATTATTCATCCTCTTATGTCTACGTCGTGAGACGTATTTCTTTAAAATGTGACGCTATAAATGATACATAATGTAATTTAACAAAATTTAACACGTAAGATAAAAATGGGTGAATTGTTAACCTAGTCTCTTTCGTGTAGCTATTTTTGAGGAACGCATGAGGTTAAAGACGTTAATTTTACGTCCATTTTAGATCTGAACGTTTTACGATCTAAGTAGGACGTTTTTTGAACGTCTGCAAATTAGGATTTTCTTAACTACGGCATAAAATTTGTTACTTTTGGCTACGATTTCGGTCGAACTCACCGCTGTGCGTCGCAGAGACTGGTATTTCGCCGATCTAGCTGGCAAAAATATTTCATTTTATAATCAAAATATTTTTTAATCAAAAGTCGAGCCAGTTGTCTCGAAAGTTGTCGGCCCAGAGAACAGAATTTTGACAACTATCAAGACATTACTGTAATAAACAATTAAAGGTCGCGCCTCGCAGACGCGCAAAGGACATCGCACCTTTGGGAAGCAGACTATGATAAATTTTCTCGATTTCACAAGAAGAAGGTCGACCTGCTCGAAAATTTCATCATAATCCCGAAGTAAGAATATCGCCGAGTTAATAACGCAGGCAGACGGAGTCGGCAGTCGTAGTGGGAAAGAAGAAGCTTGCACCGGGCTAATGTAAGGCAAGGGAATCTTAATCTCGTTGAAGCAGAAGGGGAACAGATAGGGAGCAGCAGCCACGTTGAAGCGATTCTGCGGGGCGCGCGTAGCCGGAGCAACGTGCCAACCAACGCAACGCAACGAAACGCCAAAGGAAGAAAGAACCGGTGCTAGCGACCGAGCTCGGCGTTCGACTCGCAGATTTCCCATCCGGCTTTCGCAGCCCTAGGGTGTAATTCCAGTAATTTAATTCCTCGGCTTAATATGGGGATCCCGGGAAGTCGGGGAAACGGCCAAACAGAAAGAAATGGAGGAGAAACGTCGAAAGCACCGCCCCGTGTATCGAATTGACCGAAACGGACGACCGTTTCCACGAAACGCGACGAAAAATCCGCACTGACTAAATAACCTAGACATTTTCGGTGTTCCGAGCTAGACTAATAGAATACTGATTTTATGCGTTAGGTCGTTGGGAAAGTAACTTCGTTTCTCGCGTGGAGATTGCTTCCATTTATTATTGTTGAAAATTAACGGAGTTTGCTTCCAAAACGAGAATGATATTTACTAAACGAACATAAAATAGAAAAACTTTCTTTTCCATCGATCGTATATTTTGTTCATAAAATAGAAAAGGTATTAATGTTACTCGTGCGGTGCTGTCAACTTATAGCAATCGTTTGCTCGCAGTGCTCGCACAAAACTGAGCTACGCACTTTTGTTCGATAAAAAAGCTTGTATCGGAGAAATTATAGCTGCATATGTTTGGGAAAAACCAGCCGTGACTCGAGTAACCGATGAAACAGGGTAGAAATGGGTTTCATGGCACTGATCCTCGTAATTGCTGGAATGTCGTCGGACGCACGGAATCATTAATTTTCTTTCTCGAGATTTACAACACGGAAAAAGACAGCGAAGTAGAAAGCGTTTCAAATCCATTGAAAATATAAACCAAATGATTCATGCAAGAATCCAACAATTATTACACACGCTCGTTAATATACGGCAAGGGGTTAAGACCGCAATCACTGCGATTCTAATCTTGTAATTTCCGCTTGATTAACTACACGAATTCCGTGCGTTACTTTCGCCAATTCTACGGTGGCTCTAACAATATTTGTAAACCCGAAAACAGGAGAATATACACAGAC
This sequence comes from Lasioglossum villosulum, assembly GCA_963971365.1. Classification (NCBI taxonomy): domain Eukaryota; kingdom Metazoa; phylum Arthropoda; class Insecta; order Hymenoptera; family Halictidae; genus Lasioglossum; species Lasioglossum villosulum. Next base: position 46,988,516 of record OZ020496.1, on the reverse strand, counting down.
AAATTCGAGAACAGCGTACATCCTGCCTCCGTAGGAGAGTATACGTTAGCTGACGAGGCGATCCTGTGGGAGTGCTTGAACTGAGATCTCGTTGTTAGCACTCTCTCACAACCCGTTCTCAAGCTCCCTCTTTGCGTATACGCGTTGCACGGAGACTAAGATTTGTTCTCATTCAATTTCGCCGTTGTCATAACGTACCTAGTCGAAGCCTAACCGATCGAACGCGATCTACGAGCTCGATACGATCATGTCCACCAAATTCGATTCTCGATTATCGGAGTCGTTAGCGATGACTCGCGATAATACTAACCGTCCGACCGTTTCGGCAAACGTTTGCAAGGCTCGGTCATCGAATGTTCACCGTGTTTCCCGATCTCGGGGCCTAATGGCTGGGACGTGCTGCTCGTTGCCAAGCCGTTCAAGATCTTCCGATTATACTCTCTCACTCGCTTCACACACGCGTGCCCGCCCGTATCGCATCGTAAACCCAGATTAGACGCGACAAAATTAGTGGCGAAACGCCTCCGAAACTCGATTCCGAAGTTTCTATACCGTGGCGATCGAACCGATCGGTTCGCTGCCAGTTCCCGAACGAAAGTCCTGCAACTTTTAGCACACGCGACATCCGCAGATACGTCTCCGAACCGTTCCGGACACCTGCGAGCCGCACATCTACTGCACCGGTTCGGGTCTCGTTCCGTTTTATCATCGTTCATACGACATCTGGCACTTTCGCATGAATAGCATATTAACACTGCGGCGAAACAATTATTTTTGTAACAATGGTTACGTTTAAATTGAATTACTAGAACACCTACGAGGATCGAAAGAGGATTCGATGGGATACGTTTCAGTTCTGCACCGCGGGGCTCGTTCAATCAATTTCTCATGTGATCCTTTTAATCGTTCCGCCGCACAGTGCACGGTGCGGTACTTTGATAGGAATTTGGGACAAACACAAAAAAATTCGCATGGCGTAGCGAACCTTGAAAAAATTAAGAGTTTAACTGTTTAACAACAATTCGACTTTTTGGAAAATCCTGAGGTCGTAGAAAAATGTTTAGGCCAGATTTGAAATCAGCGTGAAACAATCTACGGGAAATTATGTAGACCATGTTCCAAAAAATTTTTTCAGCGCGTGGTGTTGGAAAAACTGTAGGAATAGGGGTTGTCTACACCCACATCCGTTTACTACGGGTAACGCTTTATTCAACACTCGTATACAGGGTGTCCCAACATATACACGTGGAGGGACGGTGTAGCGTTCGTACCTCCATCTCCACAATTATTTCATACTCCGCAAAGTTTCAGCTTTGATTAAAAAAAATTTCATCGTTCCATCTCATTTCTATCGAAAGTTCTTTGATTTTGACACAGATTTCATCGGTTTGTCCCACAGTGCGCCGCCGCGTTCGCCGCAGACAATTTTTCGTGGGATGTTCGCGGTAGCGTCGACTCCCGGTGAAAACTTTTGATCGTCAATGTATGTTCGAGAGGTAGAATATCGACGAACGCCGACGTCGCCGTTATCGCAGCCTCCTTCGTCGTCGTTTCTTCTCCCGGCGAAAAGGCTCCTTGTAAATTGTACCACGGGTACACTTACCGGCTCGACTTTGGGCTCGACGGCGCGCCATACAATGGGCTCCAAACGAGAGCAATTTTCCCGTCCTTTATTAGCGGCGAATCAAAACGTTCCCGGCCCCCTGGAACGCCGGAGAGTAAATGGCAGCGTAACGAGAGCCACGGAATTTCATCGCGTAACACGATACAGAGCGCACCTTTCCACCTCTCCCCACCGTCCCTGGTTTTCCTGTAATCCTGCCGAAAACTCCGTAGCAGGGCAGATTGCGAACGGTATCCGGCTCCCGGCCGGAAACGAATCCTGGATCTGGGATCCGGTTTTCGGGGAAAGTATTTCGAGTTATCGGACGCACGCGCGCGACACCGTTCACGTTGGAAGATTATACTTGATTTCGCGGCTACAGGGTAAACGGCAAGGGGAAGTCGAAACTGCTGTTTCCGTTTCGACGGTCACGCGCCAGCCGTGTATCCGTTTCGCTCCATCAATCGCCATCGAGCTGAACCACGCCTCACGATGTCGCGATCGTAACCTAATCCGCCCCGAGGATGTCGCCACGCCGAGCAGCACACCATTCGTTAATCGCGATCCTGCGCTCCCAGCTGAGAGGAGTCGATATCCAGACTGCGGATTTTATGCGTTATCATCCTCTCATCCGTTCCTCGTTACACAAACCCAGTCTGGTTCTCGGTGTCGAATTGACACCGTGGTAAAGGATCGATGAAATAACAAGGTGAACAGTTAATTTCGATCTGCTTTTATTCAAATCGATGAGTTCACGTTTCTATCTTAGCTACATCTTACCTACACATAACAGAACAGAGTATTTACGACGGAACACCCCCTTCCTTTTTCCTCCTCTATTAAAATACTAATAGCAAACGCAGTTCACTATGAAATTATTCAAATCAGAATCGAAACGTTTGGGCATACTTGCAAAATAGCTTTATGGTAATTATTTACTTTAGGGGCCTCTTCACTGATTTTGATGACCTTGAAATATGTTGTCAAGGTCATCATTCTGAACAACTTTTTCCTGCACGCGTTACCGCCGCTCGATTTTAGTTTTCGAGATATTCGCAAATAAATAATCTTCATCTCCTTATCGCGATCGGGCTTGCAAGATTAGAAAATTTAACGAATCGCTCTCTACACTCACGTTGGGAAAATTGCGGCAAATTGACACGAAGAACGGACGAGGGTTTATGGAGAAATTGAGCAGCTGGAATTTAAAACAGTCGAGCGAATAAAACGATTCAATTACTTAAGACATATAGTATAGGAAAAAGTTGTTCGGTATGTTGACCTTGACAACATATTTCAAGGGTAACGCGATCGAAGCTGGTTCCCCTTTCGCCAATATTTACGTCGTGACTAACAATGGACAAAGACAATTTGTGTTTCACACAAAGATTCGCGGTTTGTCGTACTACGATCGTCGCATTGAACTTGCTAAAACTATCAGTAGCTTCTCAACGATAAACAGTTACACCGTCGGCTAACGAAGTGACAGGGAAGTCGATCAGACTCGCGACGGGAAGTAGTATCTCCGAGGCAATATGGTGTGGGGGAAACTAGGTCGACCGAGGATCGGCAAGGCGAATTCATTTCACGGAAGGGAAGAAGAAGAACTCGTGGCTGGAAGAACCCGTGGAACCGTGTAAATCCGAGCCTCGGGGCGCTGGTTACACAACACCGGATTTACTATCCCGCAAAGTTTACGCAGTCAAGTACGGGGAGGTTTAAAGAATCACCGTCGTACGAGCAGCCCCCGACCCTTCTCCTCGTTTCCTTCTCCTGTAACACCTAGTTATCCTCGGGATTTACTAGCACATAGTGAGAGAGAGAGAGAGAGAGAGAGGGTGTCCCTCTCTCTGTGTTGCGCGCAGAAGCAGGAACAACGGCATACATCGAGGGATGCACAGGGTGAATGTGCCACAGCAGGATGCCGAGGGTCGTCAGTCACCGATCAACGATCCCTGGATAGCCGATCTACACCGCTACGTACTTTGCTCCGCAGGATTTACACTGTTCTTGGCTTTTCGCCCCTTCCAATCGATCCCGCGTCGTCGCACACGAGCGCAGAGGCTCTCGAACCCCGTGTACACTTGCCCTCAAAATTATGGCTGCGATCTAGTGTCCTCCATAATGCACTCATCCCTCTATCCTTCCATGAGATCAGCCGATCTTTTGTTGCTACTAACGCTGCGGCTGAGGGGTTCTTCCGAAAGACAGATTTCTGATTTGTAACTCGTTCCTGACCTTACGATTCATAGAAATTAGTTTACGCTATCGGCGCACAGGTTCGATCCAAGAATTTCTATTAAACTTCTACGATCGACGAAACGGAATATTGATCCTGACATGGAACCCTGTTGTGATGTCACTTGTATGTTTACTTCGACCGCGTTCGTGAGTGCGCGGCAGATTCAAATTAAGAAAGTGTACCTATGCACTTTACATATATTATATTTAGCAACTGATACTATACTGCCAGATATACGACATATACTTCATTAGTAACTCCACCAGTTAACGTTTCATTTCCGTTTTTATCAGCCCAGAGAGAATGTTGAAGAACAAGTTGATGAGGCAATACAGGAATTGCGACGTTGATGAGGCCACGAACGAAACATGGACTACCGATCCACAAAGGAGTGGAGGATGGTAGTCGAGGAACGCGATCGAACAGACGTTTCGCATCCAAAGTACAGAGCGACGCTTTCGATGCCAATATCGGTGAATGACGTTTAAACGCGAATTTAAACCGACAGGTTTCTCTGGCGTGGTGCGATCGGTTCGGGGCTTGACGAAGAATTCCTCGGACGCGTTAAAACGCGCCGCGCTGCCTAAAGGGAATGCTCGATCGCGTTTATCGGTGTTTCCTGACTCGTTCGATCGGTGAATTATTCGGGAATCCAACATTCTACATCCCAGACGCGTGTCTGTCATTCGAAACGACTGGCTACCAATATTATAAAACTATTATTTCAACTTCGTTCGACCATGATCGGTCAGCAAATTTTATCGAAGTATGGCCGATCTTTCTACAACATGGTTCATTTGTTTTATGTTGTATAAAAACTGTGTTAAGCTAGAACCGTAGTATAAACAATGTGATGGAAACATTCCTGTTATACGAGGCCTGTTTACGTTTATTAAACTGTGCTATGTGAAAACTTTGTAATAAGAGAGTTGGATGCATAAACAGGATCATGAAACGAAGAATTTTACAGTCTACTTGCTATTAATCCTAGCGATTTACCTGCTCGATCAGTTTGTACATGGTGTCGCAAAATTATGTGTCACGGCCACGCAATTATTAATTTTGTTAGAAATGGTTTAAACATGGACTGGAACGTCGAAATTTGAATTTTCATAAATTGCAAAATTACTTTTGAGTAACAACTTGATCGAACCATTGCGTCGATAACATCAATATTCTTCGTTAAACCAATGTACGATCGATAGAATAGGAAATTTGTTTTTCTATCTTGGTTTTCGAGATCAAGGTCAATTTTGCGGGGAGTTTTTTGTTTCTACTAAATCGTAGGTGTAGAATCACGCTATGGTGGCCGTGACGTGTAATTTCGTGACACCCTGTACAAAAACGAAGGAGACTTACCTTGAGAAAATCGATTTCCACGGATAGCAGCGAAGCAGAGAACAGAAAATGCAACCAATTGGAAAAATAAAGTTCTCGTTTTTGGAAAAGCCGATGTCTTCTTTATTTTAGCGTGCTCATACGCGGAGGAGCTTCCTTTATGCATGACACCGTATCCGCGTACAATATCGAATAATAATGGGTCGTCCGCATGATTCTTTCCTCGCGGACTGCCTACGTGGCGAATCGTTCGAACCCTACGCGAATATTGGCTGAGGAAACAGCCCCGCCATATTGGCTTCCGGGACGCTTTCGTTGTCTTATTAAACGAATTTTCGAGGGACACTGCTCTGTGTGTTGGTGACAGGGACGTGCGGTCCTTGTGGAGCACACGTCGGGAACGCGTTTGATCCATTGGTAAAATGCGCAATGGCACTTATGGCAATTCTTCGTCTTTCTGACGCTTTCGGGTTTACCTTCTGCGGTAGAGAAAAGAACAGGACAATACCCTGGAGCTTCATCGTGACTAGCATTTTCGATTCTGTCGCATTCTTTTTTTTATGCGGCAATTGGAAAATTGTCGAACGACTTATCTGCACAAATTTGACTACCAGATACTTGACTTCAACGATGGGCCTTGTGGATGACTGAATGTTTCCCTCATGTTTATCTGTTACATATAATTTTATTGATTTATGTTGTTGTATATAACAGATAAACATATGAGAGAAACATTCAGTCATCCACACGGTGGTATAAACATTCTTACAATTAACATTCTTACAATTAGAAGCATTAGTTTACTAAATGATCTGCAGAAAAGAATTACCAAAAATTACAATTTACAAGGTTGCATGCAAAAATGAAGAAAGCATTTCTTTTAATTTTATAATTCTTTCTTTTAATCTATAAATTCTTTTCGTATTTTGCTCGTCAATATTAATTAAGGAAGTTTACAACGATGGTATGTGTTCACAACGATGCCTGGACGTGTAATTTATTTGTATAAAATTTAATGTTATTACAAGTAAACACCACGGCTCTGTAATAATTAAATATCGTTGGGAACATTGTACCACACTTTGTGGAAACTCTATTTATTATTCACCTTTGTCAGAGACACAATAAAAATTATGGATTCTAGTTGAGGAGAGGCGTTTTTTTTTGCGGCGGTATGCGTCGCAGGCACGTCATAGGCAACCCTCGTTCCTTTTGTTCGTCTCGCTGCCATAACCGCGTCCACGGCCACCGTCACCGCTACCGCTACCCTCGCTGCTTTTTTTTCTTTTTCAGACTAGCCTGGAAAACGAAGCTTTTCGAAGTATTGATCAATTCCATGCTGGCAGACGGTGCTACGCTGCCTGTGAAAATATTGACTCCGGTCGTAAGTAATTGCCCGTGCGAATGCTGGGTCTTAAACTTTTTTTGGGACCTCCTAATGTCCTCGAGTCCTTGTTGCTGCGGCGGTTACTTTGTGTTCGGGACCTACGCAATATCCACACGGCGAACAGTGGTCCAGGAAGTGAATTTTTAATTTTTGATGTGAAATTCGTTATCAGTGACCTCAAAAACATCTGATTACAAAACTTTTAGAAAGATCCAATGACATTTTGACTTTTGGCCAGTAAAATCGCGATTCTGGACTTTTCTTGGACATTTGTAGACTAATTTCGAACGATCCTGCAGAATTTTCGCGCAACTTTGAGAACACCATTCTTCGCTATTGGTCGGAGACATCTCGAGTTCTTGGTGTAGGAACAAAGCTGAAATATAATCTTCCTTGAATCACCTGTGCGTACCTTCGCACCAGCGATTCTTCGCGACACTCTTTGTCATGGGGTGCTGGGAGAAATCTTCGCTCGTTGTCTCCGTGTTCCAATATCGAGTCGTGTCTCGCGATACGAGCCGAATCAACGAACTCCTTTCAACGTGTTTCCTCATCAACGGCGAAACAATTCGACGCTGCAGTTCAACGAAGTGGAAGAGTTATTCGTTGAATTAATTGTTAGAAGAGAATGAACGTTTCTAACGAAGCAATAATCAAAAGGTTCACTGTATCGATTACAAACAGATCCAGAATGAATAACTGAAAAAGAGGTTCACTTACACAATCTATTGATTTCACTCATTTAATTTTTATTCGGTGTTATTCGATCTTTTAATTAATTTTATACTGAATGGCCCCAGATCCCAGAATGGAACGGAACTCAAAAGAATTTTAATTAACTTAATGAAATATATCATAATATAAAGGGTGTCACGAATGTAAATGACAAAACTTCAAGAGCGTGTAGGTCCCCTTTTTGCCATTTATATTTGGGACAACCTGTATAACATTAGTTGAAGTGTAAAGCAAAAATGGGTGAAAAATCAGCCGAGGATCTTTTGTGTAACCATTTCCAAGGAGCGTACGAGGGTTAAGGAGTTTTGCGAGTTCCAAAACAATCGGCTCCGACACAGTCGTCAGGAACACGGTGTACATCGTCGGCAGAGCGTTGATCTCGGTCGCATACGATGATCGTAAATTACGTTCGTTCCAGGTTGTTGAAGCGCGAGGGAAAAAAGACCGCGGAGCTTGTGCTCGGATCGACCGCTTCCTCCTCGGCGAGAGCGACACAACGCCAACTTTTCAATTAACCCCCGCGATGCGTATATATCCATAACTTATCGAGCGAAAACCTCGTTGGAAAATCAAGAAGGAAGCCTAGCAAAATTGCCTCGAGCAGCGACTCGTTCCGACGAGAGCTGGCGCGCGCGCGCGAGACATTGTCCGCGGACAACGATCTCGAGAACTCGAAATCCGCGAGACTCGAAAGATCTCAATGTCTATTGAAGCAATAGCGGCAGATCGCGATTTTATCCAGAATTTTATCGGGAACAGCTCCGACGAGGAAAACGCACTTGCAGATTGGATAACGTAGCAGTCTCCCGGATTCGTGGACAAACTGAGAAAATATTTTGCCACGCAATATCCGCATCGGATATTGCACCACGAATTTCTTCAGTTATCTTCGACATCTTGTCATTTATCAATAGACAGCGGATTTGATGCGTGTATAACAAATTTTCATAATAAATACTTCTAATAACACTTCCAATGCATCAAATTAATAGGTTGACAATAATATAACAGTGTATTTAAATTCTTCTAATTTGTTTCCAATTCTAAATTACACCTACTGATTTTTGTTATAGACGCAGTATTTATTTTGAAATACTTCTATAAAATTAATAGGTTGACAATAATATAACAGTGTATTTAAGTTCTTCTAATTTGTTTCCAATTCTAAATTACACCTACTCATTCTAGTTATAGACGCATCAAATCCGCTGTTATATTATTTTTAACCTATTACCCGCATTAACGAAGAAAATAAATGACTCGTTTCAGTCTGTTGCAATTCAGGTACGAAATTATTATTGTCTACATATTAAACATATTAAGAGAACAAATAAATTTATATTGTACTCGGGGTTGTAGCAATTCGGTTAGAAAACTTTCTAATTTACATAAAGATCCGCTGTCTATTTATCACCGCTTACCAGTGATTATTTCATAGATTTTCCATTAATAAAGTCAGACTATACCGAGAGTAGAGATTGCGCAGCCACTATAACAGCTCATTACTCTCTCACGCAACACGATCCTAACATTTATACGATCCCATTAACTCTTAATAGCAAGCGCCACGAACTCATAACCGCGTTTTCATTATAGAGGCCACGCTCCTCAACATTTGGAAAGGAAACAGATGTAGATCGACGAACGAACGTTCAGCAGGTGGGAGTGGAGTAAACGATTTCCTGTTCTCGAATAAAAGTTAGGTTGAATTTTCGGCACCGTCTAAACGCGTCTGGGTTAGGCGAATGTATATGAACGCGACCTCTCGTCGCGTCCATTCCAGCGTGGCAGAGGGCCGGGAGAAAGAGAGCCGAGAACGGCCGCAAAAACTTGGAAACACGGAGCTTTATGAATGTTTAATGAAATTGGAATATTCAGGGGCGCGGCAGTCACCCGGCCAGGCTTTCCACAATACTTATTTCGCAATAAAACTTTGGTGGTCCGACGTCGAATCCCCGGGCTCCCACACTCTGCCGTGTGATCTACAGTCCGAGAACTCGCGTTTTTAAGACCTCGTATTCTAGACGATCGCCGACCGCAGACGCCCGCAAGACTCAGTCCTTCGAATCATCCAGCTGGACAAAATTCTTTAAAAGCATTTTTTAACAGAGTTGTTCAACGCGTTCTGGCACGTTTTTAAATGAAAAGCAATATATTGCTGAATTAAGTAGTAGAAATTAATGAAAGGATTGTTTCTAAAGCTTGTAAATAATTAGGGGATTGTATGCATTCATAAAAAAAGAAACTGAGTAGGTGTAATTTAAAACAGTAGAATTACAAAAGAATTTAACGGGAATTTAAGAAGATCTTAAAGATGTCTTAAACGTCTTCTAAACGTTTCCCAACATCTTTTTTGGCAAAATGTACGGTTTAAAGACGTCTGCTCGACGTTTTAGAGTTTGAGGAAGAGTCAAGGATGAGATCGGGAGTTTTTATAATATTTTGAGTGAGAAACAGGAACCTGGTATCCACTGGCGCGGTATGACTAGTTGGGGCTCCTGGGCAAAGTAGAATTTCCGGGCCCCTTTGAAATTTTTTATGAGAAAAACGTAGAATTTGGATCGTGGATCTTGGTTTGTGTTCGGGGCCCCAGGCATTTGCCCAAGTTGGCCATAGGGTAATACATCACTGCTGGTATGTGTAGAATGAAATGGTATACGACACGATAAAAATTTTGCGGTATCGGTAAAATCTTTGAAATCGACTTTTGGCCAGCCAAATCAATTGAGAAGGGCCACTGTGCGACTTCTACACGTGTTGCGGAAGATAGGTTACATTAAAACGGAGGCTCAAATGGCCTCGATTGAAAACGATTTTGATTGCGTATGCGGGCTAGGTCCGAGCTAAATTGAATATCGAGTCAATCTATAAATTCGTTGGTGTTTGTAATCACCATAATCCCGGACGTAAAATCGTGGCGTTCTCTTCGGCCGCTACTTCCGTTTTCCATGGAAATCGTACCGTCCTTGAATTATCATATTATACCCGACGTGACGGAATAATCTTCGTCACGGATCGCTCAAGTTATGCGACAGTGAAATTGCGCGATCCAAACGATAGCAGCCGTGGCACCAATTTTCTGACACCGAGTCGAATAAATCTTCCCGCTCCCATCTTGCTAATAGGAAATGGATGTGATAAAAAGCCTGTTAGCTTTGGGACGCGAGTCTTCGGTTGATCCACACGATTTTCATGTGGACTGGGCTTGTAAGTGAATCGGGAACGTGTCGAATAGCGTGAACGAGGAATTAAGGTCCATTCATACACGTCAGTCCGATATAAAATAAATACAAAATAATATATGCTCTCGGCGCACAGTTTCGATCAATAAAACAAACAAAGCAAATTTGCAATACTTAAATTTTTCTCAACGTTTCGATCCGGATTTGGATCATTTTCAACAGAATTGCGTTTGCTATGTATAAAGAAATGTTATAAGAGATTCACTGACTGAGTTCCCTGCCAGTCTAAATTGTTCAGTAAGTGCATTTAAAACATTTCCAAACAAAAAATAGTAATTATAGCTACGCCGTGCGAATTTTTTTGAATTTGTCCCAAATTCCTATCAAAGTACCGCACTGTAAACGGTCCCATGGTCCCCGTGTCTGAGCGCGGCCTAACCGGAGAAAATGGCGCGTTTCTCGGTCGTGGACGTGTCACCGAATCGGGAAACGCGTCGGCCGTTTCCGTTGTCGTCGATGTTTATTTCACGAGCCGGTACATAAGGCATTCCCGAGTCGGATCGCTGTCGAAAGCCGTAAAGCCCGTCGATCCCCGTGATCCCTTGCACCGCGAGAAACTCGCCGGGTCGTCGACGTCAACGTTCGACGTCGATGAGTCGAGGGTGTGAGAGAACGTGAAGCGGGGAGTATCGACGGTGGAGGATGGTAATTCGCGAGGATCGAGCCCCGTCGCTCGACCGGAAACTTGGTATCCGGCCGATAAATACGCGGACGAAGTTTAATACAGGCTGAAGTGGTTCCCGAACACAAGGGCTGCAGTTTATGGCAGCGGCGTTGCGCGTTGCGCGCCTTGGCGGCGACAGCATCGTGAGAAAGAGAGACACCCTGAAGAACGACAAGCCGATGAGAGAGAGAGAGAGAGAGAGAGAGGTGGGACGGAGCTAACGGTAGAGACGCTAAAGCGTCAATCTCGACGGAAAGTTTCGGTCGTTGCATCGAGAAATTTCGCTCGCGTAACTTCGAGCTAGTTATCGGGAATCGAACACAATCGGCCGGGGACATGTATACGCGTCCTACGTGGCGCAGCCCCTTCCGACACTTTGCCGATTAGTTGGATGTATTCAAATTGTCGCGAAACTTGGCAGCAAGAGTGCCGGAAGCCGGACCCGTACCAGGAGCCTGTCCCGTGCCCGATTCCTCTTGTCTATCGACTATGAAATCCGCCACAGTCGCCAATTAAAAATGATCTACCGTGCCCCCAGTCGATCTACAACTTCGTCGATTTATTCGGCCGTGTGTAATGAACGTACCAGAATTATTTTCCGCCTGCTATGTTCCCTTGAAGTTACAAAGTCGTATAGACAACGTTATGGCAACGTCGCCGCCTGTGGTTGCTTCAAACTGTTCACACTTTAGACTTGAAAACGACGGGTTGTGGATGTACAGGGTGTAAAAATATGTTTGCTCCTGGCTGCCATAGTCGTATTCTATATCCTCGGAACGGTAAAAATCTGTGAAAAAAAGTTGCCACAATATTTCAATTTCAAGGTCAACATTTTTTATTATTGTATTGCAATCTACGCATGTGGACAAAAAGTGTCAAAGGAATCATGGGTGAAAACTCAACTAACCCATGGTTCCCTTGACACTTTTTGTCCTCATGCTGGAATACATACGGAATACAATGCAATAATGAAAAATTTGACCGTGAGATTCAAGGTCGAGGACAAATTTGCGGCGACTTCTTCTCTGTTATTTTATACCTTGTACACCCGATATGATGTTCAACTCGGCAACGTTCCAAGACAATTACCAATTAACGGAAAAACTAGAAATTTGCATTACCAGTTACGAGAAGAGATAGCGAAGGAGCGCTCGCGTATCGTAAAACGGAGTCGATCTCATCGAAAAGACATATCCGATAGACTCTAAAGGGTCAAAGCGAGCGGTCCGTGGAACCCGGACGATCGATAACATGGTAAATGGCAACGATCGATACCGAAAGGACAGAGGATCGCGTTCGTTCGACCGACGAGCAATAAGATTCTTCTTATCTCCGCGCCGATAGCGCTGGAGAACGGGGAAAACGATGGAAAAACTGATATTCCAATTCCAGGACGGCGGATAACGTTTTGGCCGGATGCTACCGATCCGCATCGTCCCGCAACCGGAAAAGGAACGCCGGTTTTCATGGAATTCCTAGTACCAGAACTCCCCGGAGAACGCCGAACGTTTCAACGGTTCGACGCCTATGCGCCGGTGATGAACCCATCCCTCGCACCGTTGTGAAAACACCGACGATTAAACTGAATTTCGTTGTTCGATCGATACACCATGTACTCGATTAAAAATGACATCTATTCCGAGAGCCGTCGCTTCGACACGACCATAATAAACTCGTTCTTTCGATCGAACGCCCTCGCGTAATTGCAGCGCTGTTTGCCGACATTTTTTCACCACTGGCTCACACTGTTCATGATTTTTAATGACAGATTGTATTTATTAAGTTTGGCTTTATCATATCCGGTTAAAATTGCACTGTTACGGTGGAGTGTGAAAAGAACAATTATATAGTCACCATTCTTTTTTAATTGTAGAAAAGAACGAATCGCGGAAGTATGCTTTATAAAATTTAACTTGTGCTATCATCTAATATTTACATATAAATTGCCTCGATTTTATCTAATTTTTCAGAGATCGTTCGGTCGATGCTCAGCATGCAGGAGAGACGAATAATAACATTTAATGTCGGACGGTTTCAAGATGAATTACATTTAACAATCACGGATGTGTACGCAAGCTTCACGATTCCATGATCAATTCCGGAATTGAATTCAATCTTTATTTACTCTGTAAGCAAATTGCACGTGCAGTTCCTTTAGCGGCAGCGTTCAGTAGAATGGTTCAGCCTTGGCCAGCCATTAAGCTCTGCGGTTGTGTTACTACTTGTTTTCTTTAGATTTTCAGGTTGTTTAGGTGTATTAAACTCTTTTTCTCTTTACTTAGACGAACGAAATTTATTCCGGTAATTGCTTAATACAAATGTGACAAACTTTTATCATGTCACCGCCTCGCCGACGCTGCAACGCGAAATTGATTAACCAATTCGATTATGTGAATTAATTAAGGTACTGCCATTCCAAAGTCCATTATCGAGTGTCCTCTCAAGGGTTCAAGCAATAATCATATTCACCAGCCACGAAATTAAATCCATTTAATGCTACAACGAACCGCGAAGTGTGTTAATTCATGTCATTATATGTATAGGGTGTTACAAAATTCCTTCAACATCCGGAAATGGGAGGTTCCTGAGATCATCTGGAGCATTTTCCTTTGGAAAAATTTGAAAAATGGAAAATGCTATGAACTATATCATTTTCTTTTCAATACGCTCTCCTTCTTTGCGTCGCAAATTTTGATCGTTCATTTTTTTAAAATGATTTTCTATGATTCTATCATTGCAACAATTGGCTTGTGATAGCTAAAATCTAATATAGATATTCTTAATTCATTTTTGTCATGTTGTCGCTTCATTATGATTATTTACCATTTCTAATCTTAATTTACTTCTGAACATTAATAGACTGCAGAAGTATGTATCAGATCAGAGTATGATTTTTTTTAAATGTTCGTGAAGGACTATACTTTGATGACGTGCTGCGCGAAAATCGTTAGCTGTCACAACGAAGAATCCTTATCATACAAAGACCAATAACTCCGATGCTTCAGCCGAAAATAGGGAGAGGAAAAATAGACATTGTTCCTCGGGTGAATTAGGAAGGAGTCGTTATACCTGAAAGAAAATCATGGGAGAAGGAAAGAGAGAGGAAGATGTTTCGCGGGATCGATCTCCGCGCTTTGTCGAGCTGGTTCCCGGCTCTCGGTGTCTGTCGAAGGTTTTAGGAGATAGGAGAGGGTCGAGGGACGCTCGAACGACCCTGGAATTCTCGCGTTTCGCAACAACGCCGCGTTTCAAAGCAAACTGCAGCGAACACAGCCTCAAAGAAGGTTTCGCCGCGCCTCCAGCTGGCCGGAGTATCTCCTCGAAAAGCGCCTCGCGCCGGAGCAATTTCTTAATAATGAAATCCATCTCGTTCTTTTCTCCCGGTGTTTTCGACCGCGTTTCCATCTCGGCGAGGTGGAAACCAGTGGAAACGACGAGAAAACCTGCAGAACGCGGTCGTCGAGAGCGAAAGAAGGCTCTCGCGGATTCGTTTCTACGGGCTCGTTTTCCGAAAACGATACTGTTTGCGGAAATTGCAATCTTCCTCCGCCTAAATTTCGCCTCGTTAATTCTTCAATCGTGTACTCCGTTTTCCGGATCGATACGCTGGTAATTAGAGATCGTGGCTTTGATCGTGTATTAATCACACACGTGTACACGTATACACTCATTAATAAATATAATCTGTACAATTTTTAGAACATTGATATTCATTTATGTATCGAGACTATGGTTCCATAAATTTGAAACCATAATAATTTCATAATTTATGAAACATAATAATTTCATAAATATAACTTTATAGGTCACCCAGCACCCGCTAGCCATCCCGCGTATTTTCTTATGAAGAGGGGCGCATTATTTTTAGTAGCCCACGGGCGCCAAATGTCTTAGGACAGCCCTGAATACGAAAGATGTTAGTCATCTAGACAAGACTCGGTAAAGACTGGACAGAAGAGAATGAGAAAGAAAGAGAATGTTTTATAGTTCTGTAAAGTGGGGGTTGTTTTACGTCTAATGGTCAGTAAGCGATGAATGATGAGGGTTGAAGGATGAGAATGAGAAAGAGAATGGTCGCGAGAATGCGAAGTCGGCAGAAGATATAGGTTGTGTGGTTCTGTAAAGTGGGGGTTGTTTTACGTCTAATGGTCAGTAAGGGATGAAGTTCAAGGATGATTAATAGTAGATAGAATGACGAACTGAAGACAGAGAGACGAACTGAAACGCTTAGACTACATGAGTGGTTACTAATGCTGGAGAAAATCTTATCGTTGGAATACAACAGCAGACGTTTGAGATTTAAGATTCGGAAGGATGAACATCCGAGAATTGTACAACCGACAAGAAAATATTTAAACGTATCTGCAACAGCAGAGCAGCTGAGAACATTGTTATCCTAAAAAGAGTTGATGAAGTCCCAAAAGAAATGTTAGATCTTCACGCAAAATATCGAATCGTCTGCGTTCTTGTAAAATACACTAGATGTCTAGTAATGATCGTTGGAGCGCCACAGAGGTGGCAAATTCTCGCGAGGAGGTCACGTCGCAAGAAAAGTTCGCGTCGATAAAATACAGTGAGTTTTCCGTCGACCGAGGGACCCAGGACTCCGGCAGCCGCGCGCCAGGAATCCCAACGAAATCCCTGGGATAATTGTAATTGCCGGTTGCTCTTTGATTAAAGCGTCGCCGGTAAACTGTGTCGGTAGTCGGTGAACGAGTTCATTAGCATGCTCGGTCCGACGCGACGTCTAGGTCGGAGGTCTGACGGTGGCTGGCTGTTCGATGCCACCAACCTAATCTTCACCGTTACCTGTCGGCCACTATTCGACGCGCAACTAGAAGCTCCTGGGCTCGCTTCATTTCTCGATCGTCCCTCGATAATCAAGGATGTCCGTTAGCTTAGATCTCCTGCTAAGAACCGATCCATCTTACTTAGAACACTCGCTTTCTCGAATTTTTACAGAAACGATCGCCAACGTTGGGTAAATATAGCTGTTTGGCAACTGGAGCTTGTTACGCCCTAATTTGCGCGTTTAAAGAGAAGTTAAAATTTAAAGATTTCAATAAGAGATACTTTACTTTAATTAAGGACGATGGTACGAAGAAATCGAAGTTGGGTATTTAACGTGATTTTGAAAGTTCAGCCCTCTTATTTTTAAAGGCTTCTTACATTTAAACACTGATCGTATCGTTGCAATATTTCTTACAATTTGAACATCAATTTCCAGAACTTCTGCAAATATTGCTGGCTTTCCGAAGCAACTTCTAGCGACATTGCCAGTGTATGTTGCGCCATGCCCTTGTAACACTTGGTCTACTCGAACACCAAGCTTGGCATATATATTATTCTTCGCGTGTTCCGTAACTAAAAACTTTCAAATTTTTAGACCAGATTCGAAATCTGCATGAAAAAATCTACGGGAAATGATACACACCATGTTAAAAGAAAATTTTTCTACCTGTGGTAACGCAGGAACCACATTTTCTTGAAATTGTGAAAGTTTAACAAATTTTCTCAAGGTTAAAAACCGTTCGTACCGGAATCTCCCTATTTTGCCATATTCTGCAAAGATTCAGTTTTCATTTAAGAAAAAATTCATCGCTCTATCTCATTTCTATCGACAGTTATTCCTTTTTGAATCGAGTTAGGTCAAGTTTCCCCACTGTGCGGCGTGGGGCAACGCCAAGGCAGCCATCTCGTATTAATCGTCGTTACCTAATCAAATCTGCAAATAGCTACAATTGAATTCAACGAAACGACTTCCCCTGCACGGATCCAACAATCATTTATTTGCGAATACAGATAAAATGTATTGATCACTCCACAACGCCGTGCCGAGCCTATAAATACCTATCCGAACGAGGTGGACAAGTGAAGGATAAATACGCGATTTCCATCGGAAAATTATTTTTCGAACTGAAATACGCGAGAGCCCGACGCTGCAGTACGGTGTGGAAAAACTGGTCGCGTATCCCCAGGTCTCCTATACACGTTCCACGGAAAGTGATTTATTAAATGCTTTTTCTGGATCAGGAAACGGAGCGAGTGCCTGTTGGAGGATCATCGGCGAGACGGTAAAGCTGTTTTAACCGATCTACGAATTCCCAGGAAGAAAACGCACGATAAAGTAATTGGCGCTCGCGAAAAGCGTTACTTTTCCCGTCGGTTGGCGGTCGGTTTCATCTGCGCCGAAACTCTCGGAGGCCGGGAGAGTCGAAAAGGGACTTTGATCGAGACTCGGTCAAAGGAACTCGACTTGAAGTGGTTCGGCATGGTGGGGAAAAAAGAAGAAGACGAAGCAGGATCGCGGAAAGAGGTGGAAGCTTGGCCCCCGACCCCTTTTCTCTCGCTTGTCGGTCTGTGTTCGGCAGTTCTTCTGCTCTTGCTCTCTTGTGCTCTTGCTCTCTCTCTCTCTCTCTCTCGTTCGCTTCCGATGCTCAGGAAGAATCGGGAAGTTCAGCGATGCTCGGGAAACTCGGCGAAACTGTATTTATTCACCGGCTTTTCGTCCCGCGATAAGGGTCTTTTCCTGGCTCGCCAAGCATCGCCCAACGCCGAGAGTATCTTCAGAGACCCGCTTTCTCCCTTCTAATAAACTCCGTCTTATCTCGAGCAATTCGGCTCGCTAGCTTCGTCCCGGAGCTGCGAGAAAGCTGCAATAAAACTACACTTTCCCAAAGGTTTTTTTCCACGGGACCCCGCAATCCACACACCGTTTTGCAATATGTTACGGAGACGAGCGTCCGCCATCGAGTGCGACCCCCATAAATCGCAGCGCGAACATCTATATTTTCAATTCGGACGAATCAGCAAGATCCTGCAATTCGCGTGCAGCGTGCTTCAACGATTACTCGACGGTGAAGTCTAAAAAAATGGACAAAATCAATATCAATGGTAGAGAATGGTTCGATTAAACTTTCCCAATTAATGAAATGTTGCTCGTACGTCAATAAAAGTTCAGGAACGAATTTAAATCCCGCCATTACGTTCCATTTAGAAAGTCGTGACACTAACGAGTTCTGTTACATTGAAAGAAACGACATGCACACATGGCTTCGGGGGAATTGACGAAATTAATACCAGTGGTAGCGGAAGGTTCAATCCAACTTCCTCGATTGATAAAATGAAGACCGCGTTGCTGGTGCGTCTGCAAAAAATCAGGAACAAAACTTGTCCGTGTTACTGAGTTTCGTTTAAAAAATCGTGATAGCGACGAGCCCTGCTGGATTGAAACTCGCGGCAGAAATAAACGACAGCACAGAAACCGGCAAAGTAATGCCAGTGGTAGCAGACAGTTCAATTTAACTATTCGAATTGGCAAAACGGAGATCGCGTTGCTTAATCTGAACGGAATTCAGGAACAAAAATCGATCCCGGAGAAATGGAGCTATCCAAACTGAATTGACGCGAGTTGGAATTACCCATTACCGTGGAGTATTCAAAGTCCGCGTACTGGTTCGTGCGAAGCTCGTCGAAACCGCGGTACACTGTCTTTATCGCAATATTTTGTTCGATTCGCATCGGTGCGGCGCGGCGGCGTTTTCGGATCCTGTCACAGCGTGTGCCCCCGTTGTTTGCCGTGATCTCTTCCTCCGGCAGAGGATGGAGACCGTCACCGGAACCTTTCCGTTCAACTGCGAGCTTTCGCAAACATCCGGTGTACACGGAAACGATTTCCAGGGAGCCGTTTCCGATTACCCATCGTCGACAAATATCCGCAACCGACGTCCGCCTTTCCGCGTTCGATTTTTAGCGCCCTCGCGCACGCGCCCCGGACTCTTCCGGCGAGCGACAGATTCTGCCGATCCACCACTTCCGGTGAACGCGATGCTGGATCGATGGGAGCGAAAGGAGCGAAAGGGACCCGTCGAAATACCGTAGAAAAGTTTTCAGACACCTTTTCTCTTCTTCTGTTAGTCCTTAGGACGGTAGGGTACCCACGTGACATTACTAGAATCTTACCAGAATCTAACTAGATTTTGGGCCAAAACAGGGGTATACGCGGAAACGTTTCATGTCCTCATACGATTATATTTTGAGCTGAGTGAGAGCTCGTTCGAAAGAGGAAGGTTGCACGCAGTGCGCTCTTCTCATGTTTTTGTTAGATAATGTTTATACGAAGTAATATGAGTGTCCAAAGTAGGCGAAAAAAATGAGAAAAAATTCTGGAGATTCTAATGTATTTTTCGTGCACAAAAAGATTTTTCTCGCGAAAAAATCGAGAAGACCGCACTGCGTGTAACCTTCCTCTTTCGAACGAGCCCTCACTCAGCTCAAAATATAATCGTATGAGGACGTGATTTGTTCCCGCGTAATTTCGCAAAGCAAGCGAGTAACTTATCTCAGAAATTTATTTTGTTATTTAACGGTTTCATTTATTAACATATTTTTATTGTTTTAACATTTCACAGACGCGATTATTAATTTTCTTGAAAACGATGTAAACATAGATCGGAACGTCGAAATTTGAATTTTCATGAATTGCAAAATTGCTTTTGAATAACAATTTCATCGAACCATTGCGCTTTTAACATCAACATTCTTTCTTAAGATCTTTCTTAAGAGGAAGCTTGAAACAAGCATTCGAAGTTAGAAAAACTGGAACTCGAGGGGGTTAACGTGATCGTATCCACCGAAATCCATGTTCTGAGGCAACGTGGTCATCAAACAAGTTTCAAATGTACTATCGTCGGATCGAATCGAATCGAATCGAATCTTGGAGGATCGAGTCGGTGGTGGTGAAAGGGTCGGCACCACGTAAAAGTATTACCTGTCGTGGTCCCGGCGTAATCTGTTTCGGAAGACAACGATTTCAAGGGGCCCGTCCCGGTCTCTCCGATAAAGCAACGATCGCTTCGCTTGCTTTTGTTTCGGTCGGCCGAACGAAACCGTAATAGAGAAGAAGAAAAGGGAGAGAGTGAGAGAGAGAAAGAGAGAGGAGAAGGAAAAGAAAAGCGGCTGTCGAAGTTGGCTAACAGTTCTTTCGCGTTTTCCGTCGACACCGAGGCAAACTATTACCCGAGAACTTACCGGCTGTCGCGAACTTTGCGACACGGATCGACGAGACCATCGAGAACTTCCAATTTGCGGCATCCGCGTTTTTCCGAATCGGTTGACCGCTGTTATTCTAGCCTCCCCCCTTTATTCACTTCTTCAATCTTTCGTTTCATCGCCCATTTCGCCAGATTTCGGGAAGAAGAACCCGCTGGACACAAACTAGTCACTTAAAGATCGCACACTTTTCCCATTCTTATAGCAACTTGTTTTTGTCGTTCGTATTTGCTGCTGTTCCATTCATTACAATTAACCGTCATTAACATTCATTACAATTAATCAGTTCAGTGTCTACGGGCATGGAATCGGTTCCCTTTTAATAATTTTATTCTTGAAAATGGTCCACGTCAGGCTCGAAACGTTGAGTCTTTGAATTAATTTGAAAAATTGCTAGTGTTTATATCACTGATCGAACCTGTGCGCCGATACCATCGCACAATTGTTATCATTAATTATAAATTATCCGAACCAAGCGGTCGAGGGGGGCCCCGAGCTCTTAAAATATCTTAACTTAAATATTTTGGAAATGACCGAAAAGGTTCAAGAAACCTTCCCTAAAATAATCGAAATTAACGAAAATTCATGTAAAATAAAAAACGTGTAAAATGTATGTATGTTTTTTAATAAATTTATTTAATGTCTTATGGTATGGAATTTCTGATTACTTTTCTTTTTTGTTTATAACTTAATGAGAGTCTTCTTGAAACTTTTTGTTGGGGGGAGGGGGTCGAAATTTTGACCGCTCAGGGCCCCCACTTACCTCGGTCCGCCACTGTTCGTTTCGCAGATTTTTACTACAAATTAACAAGGAGAGGGAAGTCTTGAGTAACGATGCTTCCCATCATCGTCGAAAGTATTTTCCGTCACTGTTAAAAGTGTTTCGCAGGCAAACAACTTAAAGTGGCTCCGGCGAGCAGCGCCGGTGGAATTGTCCCGGGCAAAGTTTCCCGAAAAAATCGATCATGCTGCCGGCCAACTAGAACAGGAAAGTCGCAGGGAGGCGCAGGGCTGTACATATTTTCCGGACACGCGACAAAGTTCCGAATTAATAAATGCATCGCGCTCGGGCTCTCTCGCTCGCGTGAAAGCGTGCTTAGCCAAACGAGATTTCGAGCGAGCCACGAGCCCCGTCGCACCGTGGCTGGGAACAATAAAACTCGATGGAATTTACAACGAAATGAGACTTTTTTATCCGTACACCTTTGACCGCGCGCGCGTGCAGCTCTCGGTTACGAGCACACCAGCACCGAGAACCCAGAACCAGCTCTAGCAGCCCAACAGTAGCAAGCAGACGAACGAAGTATGGCCCGTGAGTGCTCGCGTACCATCCACCAGAATGGAAACTTTTATTCCGTTCTACGAAATGGAAGGTTACATCGCGCCACTTTTCTGCCACCTCGTCCTTCCTCCTCGCCTTCATGCCGGCCGTTTCTCGTATCCATCACACCCCCTTCTCGCTTTATTATCCTCCTTCTCCGACGCCCAGCTTGGGATTTCTCTGGCGGGCGTCAAAGTTTTCTCTTATCCTGCTTCCTCTCTCTCTCTCTCTTCCTCTCTCCCCTGGCCTTTGGGCACAGCGCACTTCGAATCGCTTTGATTCCCGCACCATTTACTACCGCTTTCCGCATTACCTGCTCTCGCGTTTCGATTACAAGTCCTTTCCTGCGTTACCCGCGCCTCTGTTCCGTTCGCTACAGTATTCTTTCGGTAACTGTCGTCGGGTTTCAAACCGTCCGAGTAGTCGGGTTAAAATGCTCACAGTTACGGTACAGATCTCTGCGTCGGTTATAGAGGGAATGCTGTGTACCTCTGATTTAATACTGTTGTGCACGAGGATTCCGACCTCGACAGGTAACCCGTTGCGGTACTATGTCGAGCGAGACTCGACTGTGATTTTTCGAGCAATGGAACTTATTTTTCATATGTATATTAGACTCATTAATGATATCGGTAATTGCATATTGTATGAACGAAATTCTAGCGTTCACTGTTCTACGTAGTATAGACTTGTATATTCAAGTATATGTTGGTATATTCCGTGATTCTACTATATTCAGGTAGTATATTCTAGTATATTCAGGCACATTTAGGTATACTTAGGTACATTCAAGTATGTTCTAGTATGTTCAGCTATATTCAAGTGTGTTCTACTATATTCAGGTTGTATATTCAAGTATATTCTACTATATTCAGATACATTAAAGTATATCCGAGTATATTCAGGAACATTGAAGTATATTCTAGTATATTGAGGCACATTTAGGTATATTTAGGTACATTCAAGTATAATCAGCTATATTCAAGTGTGTTCTACTATATTCAGGTAGTACATTCAAGTATATTCTAGTACATCCCAGTATGTTCAGGTATATTCAATTGTATTCTGGTATGTTCTGGTATATTCTGGTATGTTGTAGTAGATTCTGGTACAGTTTGGTACATTTTGGAAAATCCAAATTGTCTGCCGGAATTGTAATAGTTGATCGAATAACACGCAAAGAATATAAATCAACAACTTCTGCACAGGATGCACACGTTGGTATTATTATAAATTCTAAAAAGTACGAATGATTCTGTTGAATGTTCCAGGAACCTTTGTTCAGTATTGTCAGTGTAGGTGAAGCGTCGCGTTGCCCCAGCGCAGCGTGTTGCCGGGGACAGCATTATTTTCGCATCAACCGTGGCCACGATTAAAAAGTTCCTACAGGACCGCGGGCTCGCGAAATGTTTCATCGCCGAGCGGGATTTAATTGGCAGTAATGGAGAAGCGGACGAGGTGAATGGAAAATCGTTAGCTGTTGTGGCGGGCGAGCGGCGCGCGTTGCGTTCCATTCTGTTGCAAGACGTAGAAAATGAGAAATTTGAAACGACCGGTTGTGCTGGCCGTGTAGAATGAGAATGTAACCCGAGTTCGGACAATTCCGTTGCTGTTCGTAGACTACCGGCGATACCCGGCATTATCCGCGTAAGCGGTTCAATAGCAAAGTTGAACCATTTCCGGTACGAAATCGCTGAACGCGAGGCGACTTTGTTGAGATTTTCAGATGTTCTCTTAGATGTCCTTTCACGTGTTCTCTCAGACTAGTATGCTTCACAAGTATTGTCGAATCTTGAAATCAAAAAGTCCAGAAACGTTTCTGACAAAAGTGTCGATTACAGTGATTTAAACGTCTTTTCCCCGAAAAATGTCGTAGAAGATGAAAGAATTACTTTAATGCTTAAATATTGATTACTAGACTGCGGATCTTTGTGCGTTTACGAAAAAATTGGTTAGGTGAAATATGAAACAGTAAAAGCTTTAAATAAACAAGAACGTTGTGATGTTGCTTTTAATGTAACAAAGTCGTTAAGGGATGAAACCAGTTTGTATGTTATTCCTGCTTCCTACAAATAGTTTTGCTGGAAATCTTAATGAGTTAATTTGCTTAATTTGGACAATTTTTTATCTCGCATGAAGATGTCTATTTATCTAGCAGTGAAAAATAAAACGTTCAACTTTCAATGCTTATTACAACTACAATATTTATTAAATTGTACTATTTTCTATAAACATTTGAGATGTGACGTTCATATATTAGATATCGATACGAGAAAGTTCATTTTAGGGGTAAATGTCACACGTAACCCTTATCCGGTCCACTGTGCGGCGCGGTGAACTAGAATTTTCTGTGGAAGGCAGAGGGATGCGTTTGATTGTGGGATGAGGGCGCGGGGAATGGTTCGGCAGTTTGCTTCGTTTTTCAAATACGTGAGGGTTCGCGCGATGCTGCTAGAGGCCGGCTTTGCTTTTTCCGCGTCGATTGGAGTGCCGAGAATTCGAGGGGTAAACGGCGTCCGCGTAATTGGCAGGGAACAGGACGTGCGCCGGTGGATTGATGAAAAGCCAAACGGGAAAGCGCTAAACACGATAGAGCGGAAGAGAAAACGGAAGGAAACTGGAAAGTCGGTCGGGATCGGAACAGGTCCCTCGCAACACTAGAACAAAACTGATCGCCGACTGTCGACACACATCCTGGCAAAATTCGAGGAAGCTAGAGGAAAACGCGTCGAACAATTTTTGTCGAACCTGGGCGCGAAATTCCACCGGCGATTTCCATCGCGCGTGTGCCCGTTCTACTTTTTTTTACCACGTTTTTGTTAACTCGCTTTCTTACCTGTCTGCTTGTTTGTCTGTTCGGTACAAATCTTGCAATTGATTTTGAACTAATTTTCCGGTGAGCTAGAGACTTGAAACTTTCAACGTAACTCAGAATTGGACGACAATGCAATATTCAAAAAAAATTTTTGAGAAAACTGCGTTTAGAATTGAACGTTTTTCGTTTCAAATCTTACAAGTATTTTCGTAGCTGTTGAAAATTCACAATCACAAATTTTCAGGACTATCTGTACGAATTATTTTAGTCCGTATTAGAAACGTGGTATTATAAAAAAATTTCTTTTTTTCTCGTTACCCTGTCGACGAATTTCAACGAGACCCGGAGTCTCGGCAAGAGATTATTTACGATCGGCGGGCTCGCAGTCCGCGGTGAGTTAAACGTTTCCAAAACAAAAGGGACGAGAGTTACGGTACACCGAGCGACGCATTATTTTCGGAGTCGCGGCACGCGGCCGATGTTTCGACAAAGCCACTTGTCCGGAACAATATTTTGACGTTGTAACACACCGGCGAACAACGCGAGCGATTGGAAAGCCGACAAGCTTTGAATTTTTCCCTGGGAATCCGTGCTCGCCCCAGCGTCCGTCGCTGCTGCTACTTTTATTTTGTTTCCTTTCCCTTCTCGATTTTTATCCGACTATCCGCGCGTCTACTTCGTTAACGCAGCACCAGATGTATTCCGCGAGCCGACGTTAATTCTCGACATTTAACATCGATTTGTCGCGAATCGGACCCTTCGACGCGTTGTTCTTCGGTTGGGTTTCAAAATCACGCGTAGTTTTCTTTTTTTTTATTCATTAAAGGTCGCATCAACTCAAGGTCATTAGCGACCACAAGGATTTTGTCATTTGATTACAGTATTATATCTTTATACTTATCAATATTTATAGGTATTGTGTGTGGGGAGATCATTTTGTAGTTGTTATACAGGGTGTCCCAAAATTCCTCCGACACCCAAAAATGGGAGGTTCCATGGGTCATTTGAAGAGACATTTTCCTTTACAAAAATGGCGTCCGCGACTTTGTTTAGGAGTTATTAACGAAAAACACGGACTAATCAGAGCGCGATCTAGACATGCGATGACACGTTCGGCCAATTGACAGTTGGCGCGTCGGGCCGACTGTGCTAACTCGCGTCTAGATCGCGCTCTGATTGGTCCGTGTTTTTCGTTAATAACTCTTAAACAAAACCGCGTACACCATTTTCGTAAAGGAAACTGTCGCTTCAAATGAACCAAGGAACCTCCCATTTCCGGGAGTTACATTTATTTTGGGACATCCTGTATATATCCTATTTTGGAGAGGAGAATGTGAAAGGGAGTGGGAAAGATGCGTTGTCGAAAGTATGACGTGGAAAGGACAAGGTCTAAGGGTTGTATGGTATTAACTAATTCTATTGACTTAGGCTAACTTGTCCGTGGCTTGGTTATCGCGATATCAGCGTGTACATGGGTTATCGGGTATACAACATAATATCAGCCCTGGCTATCGTTAATAGAAATTTTTATAAAAAACCGGTTATTCTGTTCAACTCAGCCCCCCCCCCCAGATTAAATCCTGTGGATTTCTATTTGGTTAATCCCGTTAAATCTCTTATTTCGTTAAATAAATTACTTCGTTCGTATGTTATGACTCTGAGGCAGCTGGCTGGCCGCTCGAAATGCTAATAGATTTACTATGAATTCTAGAGTTAGAGTCTACAGCCAAAACCTGGAGCGAACGCGAAGTTCGTCGGACGCGCAGCGTCAGAACGCCTATTATTTACAGAAACGTTGCGTTCCGTTGTATCAGTCTGGCCCAAGTCGTTTCTCTTCGGCGTACACGTGCTCGCCAGATGTTGCTGAGAGAAAACTCGGTGGGAGGGATTCGCCCGCGCGCGCGTTACTTGACAATTAACGTAGGGATTTCTCGTACACCGGTGTAGACGGACACATAGTATAACAATAGTAAATTAGTTCCTCCCTCTATTTTGTCCCCCCGAATATTAAATGTAGTTACGTATCAAAAAACACCAATGATCTTGGTAACTTCGAAAAAAATGACCTTAGGAAAAAAATATTCTTGCCAGATATTGGTCCATGGACACGATGCACATTGCGTAACAAATATTTATTGCATCGCGATGACCTGAAGAGATATTTAGGTGTTCCTAATAGTATGTGGTACGTTCGTTTCGATTAGAAACGGAACGAGAAAGGCGGATCGATGGGACGTCGTTGAGATCCTCGTCAACAGGTAGCAAGCTTGGAAACCGATTAATATGTTCGGGGCTGATGACCTTGTAATTCTATCGCGGCGCTACGTTAGCCAATGCTAACGCGTTAATCGGCTGCGAGTCTTTATCAAACAATAAACGGGTATTCCGCATTTTGAGAATTTTCAGATTTCAGAGAATTTTGCATTCGCTTCACCTTGAATTCGTTCTATTCGCTCTGCAATTGTAATTACTTTACCGTCGCGTTAATGTTGTCAATCATGTGCAATCGAAACTGTTTGCAATTTGTAATATTAACCCTTTCGGCAATAAATGGATGTGTATGCCTTCGGCACAATCTCTTTGGGGTAATACGCGGCACATATTGCGTCACAACTCAGTCAGTCTGTTTGATTGTACACTACTACCTCTGATTAGTAGCATTATCTGCGGATTTTAAGCATTTATGGCGGAAATTCCTCCCGAACACCAGACAGATTTAATATTACAGGCACATTGTCTACGATCTATTAGAGTTATTAAATTTTAACATTCGAATGGTCGCTCCTCCTCCTTTTCAAAATCGGTTAAAAACATCGATATACGTTGTTAACAAATTGTCGATCGAGATCCAAAGTAAAGCTAGGACCAGGTGAAGGACGAGAGCTGGCGCGAAGAAGAAAAGCTGGGACAAGAGTCAGAGAATTGGAGCTTTTCTAGATATCGGAAGAGACAAAGCCTGGCCGCAAAGGGGAATCCGCGGCCGCAGCGGTGAGCGCCGGAGCTGGGGCAAGAGCCGGAGCAGGAACCGGAGCCGGTCCGCACCGCGGCCGCAGCCACAGTCTCGGCACGCGTCGGCCGCATGCCGCGCGATACACGCATGCCTGGCAAAATAGCTGTAGAGTGGGAGGCACTGCGAGGCAGCGGCGCGATAGACGTCGGCGTAAGAGGAGTCTGTCCTGCTCGGATATCGGTTCAGTTAGTCGCAGTGACGAAGCGGCGGCGAGTAGGTCGTCACGGTGTGTTCTTCTCTAGAAAATCCTCTTCGTTTACCTCGTCGTCCGAAACCCGGTAATCAAGAAACTCGCGCGGAACTGACGCACGATCTCCGAACACCACGATTACCACAGTGTCTGACCAATTTCGCTCCTTTCCACTTGCTTCTCAGCTCTATTCTCGATACTCCATTCTCCAGTAGCCAGTGACAGTGTACAGAATCTCCAAAGATGAAGAGGCACGGTGAATTTTGTTCGTTGGCCGAGGAGCTGGCTGCTACGTGATTTTGCTCCGTCTATAATTAACGGGAAAGATCGTGGACAGTGTCGGACAGTTTTCCCGCGCCCGGTTAGACCGCAGCATATCGACGGACATACTAACCGTGGCCCCACGAACCTTGACCGTGAGAGACTGCCCGGAGGTTTCCTCGAAACGACCTATAAACCCGGTGTATTCTCGTCTCGCCCCACGGGACCGCGATGCGCTCTCGCCTCGCATCGAAATACCTCGGGTGGACGGGGAGGACGCGGAGGAGGAGGAGGACCACGAGCATCAGCCATCTGTTCCACAGAATGTAGAACCGCCGGCGAGTGCCGCGATCCACGAATCTCCAGCTCGAAGCTGGTCGATCCTGCATCTCGACGCACCTGAGCCTCTCCGAACGATTGGCGACTTGCTGCTGCTCAAGCTCTCGGGAAGTCTGCGAAGTTCAAACGGCTGGGACAAGAGAGAGAGGGAGCAGGAAGATACACGAATCTTCGGCTCGATCCTGCATCTCATCGCACCTGAGCCTCTTCGAACTGTTGGCGACTTGCTACTTCGCAAGCTTTCAGCCAGTCTGCTGAGATCAAACTACCGGGACAAGAGAGAGAGGGAACAGGAAGATACATGAATCTTCGGCTCGATCCTGCATCTCAACGCAACTGAGCCTCTTCGAACGGTTGGCGACTTACTACTGCTCAAGCTGTTGGGAAGTCTGCGAAGTTCAAACGGCTGGGACAAGAGAGAGAGGGAGCAGAAAGATCCATGAATCTTCGGTTGGATCTTGCATCTCGACGCAGCTGAACTTTCTCTAAGAATTAACAACCTGCGTGTTCCTACTTGTCAAACTTTGGGCTAGTCTGCGGAGTTCAACCTGCTGAGAAACGATTTATAGTTAACGAAGACGGAGAGACCAGAAAGATCCACGAATCTTCGGCTGGATCCTGCATCTCGACGCACCTGGCTCCCTCGAACAATTGGCGACTTGCTACTTCGCAAGCTTTCGGCCAGTCTGCTGAGATCAAACTGCTGGGAGAAGACTCCTCGTTGACGAAGGAGCAGAAAGATCTACGAATCTTCGGTTGGATCCATCTCGACGCACTTGAACTTCCTCTAAGAATTAACAACCTGCGTGTTCCTACTTCTCAAACTTTGGGCTAGTCGCGTTCAAGCTGCTGGGGGACGATTTCTCGTTAACGAAGAGGGAGCAGAAAGATCCACGAATCTTCGTGTCGATCCTGCGTCTCGGCGCACCTGAGCTGCCTCTAAGAATCCCCAACTTGCAACGTCGCTAGGTCTGGAGTAGTCCGTGGAGTTTAAACAGCTAGGGACCGACTTTTCGTTGAGGAAGAGAGAAAGAGAGAAAGAGAGAGCGAGAGAGAGAGAGAGCAGAGCCCGGGTATTATTGGAAGAGACGCAGCAGAACACAGTACCGCAAGTTTCGGCGTGCGTCGAGCAGCGGGTCGAGTTCGACGATCTTCCCACGGCAGCTGCCAGTTTTGCAAGCGTACGCTAATCATGCGCGAGTAAAGTGGAGGTCGAAACCGAGGTAACCAACGAGGAGACAGGTGAGGAGAAAGGAGGGAGGCTACCCAAAGCCCGGTGAAACGGAGCAGACAAAGGAGGGAGGGACGCTTTTAAACCGATGAGATGACAGTGTTGTGCGTGCTGTGGGCAACCTTGTCCACCGTGGCGTCGATTCTAGCCTGTTCCGGATTTTATCTGCCTTACTGGATTCAGGTGAGCGATCGAACGCGCATGCACCATCCACGTAAATCGTTCATTAGGCCGCGATCCAGCAATCTTGCGCTGTCGACGATCTGCGACTTCACGCGACGATCCTAGTGCCCGGACGTTGATCAGGTCATTGATCCAGGGATTATACTCCGTGTGATTTTACATCACTCGGGATCTCAATGTGTCTTCTAAACATGCACGGCTTTTAGATGGTTAACTTCGCCGGATGATATATGTATAAAACAATAAAGGATGAAATCAATTTCTGTTTTACTTCTGCTTCCTAGAAGCAATACAGAACATTTTTATTTCGCTGAACAATATTTCATCCAGCGATCTTGCGCTGTCGACGATCCAAGTGCCCGGATGTTGAGCATGCCGTGGTCATTATCCATTAATTATATTCCGTGTGATTTTACATCACTCGGAATTTCAATGTGTATTTTAAACTTGGATGGCTTTTAGATGGTTAACTTCGTCGAAACGTTAATTCCTCTCGGATTTTGATGAAATCGAAGTATGTTGTCCAAGTATTCTGTTTAATTATGGACGTGCCCTGGGCTACTTTAAGTTTCTAAGTATCAATTTTTCTTTTATAGATCGGTTTAGGTATTCTGCTTTTGTTCGGACTACTGTTTTATCCTTGTGTAGGCCACCGGATATTTATTTTAACAACTTGTTACTGTTCCTCTTTCTCTGAATGTCTGAATTTTGATGAAATTGAAATATGTTACAGACTGTGAATCTTTATGCATTTATGAAAAAATTGGTTCGATTAAATATGTATAAAACAATAAAGGATGAAATCAATTTTTGTTTTACTTCTGTTTCCTATAAGCAATGCAGATCATTTTTATTTTGCTAAACAATATTTCATCCAGCGATCTTGCGCTGTCGACGATCCAAGTGCCCGGATGTTGAGCATACCGTGGTCATTATCCATTAATTATATTCCGTGTGATTTTACATCACTCGGAATTTCAATGTGTATTTTAAACTTGGATGGCTTTTAAATGGTTAACTTCGTCGAAACGTTACTTCCTCTCGGATTTTGATGAAATCGAAGTATGTTGTCCAAATCATAATTCTAAAGAACTTTTTCCTGTACAAGTATGTCGAGAAGTTAGGTGAATTCTTAGACGCGAATCAGAGAACCAATTCCGAACTGTGAAATTCGTTGTTTGATCGCCGGAACGAGAGCTTTGTCGGTGTATATGTGAAGAGGCGAAGATAGTTTGCGTTAATTGCTTGTGCTATTTATCATTGATCAATTTTCCATGAACACAGTTGCTTTATTTGAATTGTTCTCTCAAACGAGTACACGCATACAGCATGCACAAAGCAGATCGTATTAATAACCTTTCAGCGTTATTCGACTTATTTGGAAAGCGTTGGAACGAATTAATCGCGCAAGTCGAGAATATACTGTACATATAAAAGGCGGTCTCTTTTTTAAAAAATTGTTTTTAAGATCGAGTCAGATATTATTCTCATTTATTACTGAT
This sequence comes from Lasioglossum villosulum, assembly GCA_963971365.1. Classification (NCBI taxonomy): domain Eukaryota; kingdom Metazoa; phylum Arthropoda; class Insecta; order Hymenoptera; family Halictidae; genus Lasioglossum; species Lasioglossum villosulum. Next base: position 46,957,402 of record OZ020496.1, on the reverse strand, counting down.
AGAAACTATTAAAAGAATGTCAATCGATAGATGTTCAATCTACTGCCCGTTTTAATTGACGAAGGAGTCTTTCTCCTTCCACAAGAAACTGAATCTCTTTTAAAATGGCGGAATTCGCTATAATCGAACTAACAGGGTATTATTTGTATCGGAAAAAGTTGTTGTCTATTGAAAGTAGGAAAGGTTACGTTTATTTTAGAATCGTTGAAATTTTTGATCGAAGCTTGAAACAAAAATGACAAGATTAAGTTTGTAGAGACTTCTTGCTATTTTTACAATAGCACATCCATAGAAATCTAATTTTGTCATTTTTCTACAGCAACGCGTGTCAGTCAATTTTAATGCTCGAAAGGATTAGTGTCAAGGCAGGAATGCGAACATTAATTCGTAAGGATTTGAACGTTTCGTTGAGGCTGCCATAACATCGTCAAACGTATCCGCCTTTAATGCGTCTCGATGGCTGTTCGATAGCTCGATCGCACACAGACAAATATAGATCGTCCCCGTTCGATCGCGTACGTAGCTCGATCAAACTCGTCTCGGCATTTCCCTGCAACGAGTCGATCATCTCTGTTTTTATACGATCTACTCTAATCGAACGCATTGTTGTAAATATCTGTTAAAAAATGCATCGGAATAAGGAAGCCGTTATCTATATAAATAATGTAAAAAAGTAAAAAATAAATAATAAGATTTGGTTAATTTTTTTTTTAATGTTCGTATACTCCGAATAAGGGTTTAGAGAAAGAAAAGTTGGAAAAGTTGCCCGAATAAATGGAAAATTCGGGAAAAACGAAAAATGCTTTGTGAATCATATTCCAATACAACGAAAAAACGATCGTCGCAGCTTTTCATCAATATTTTAATAGAAATTTACGCTATCGACGCTGTTTGCTACAATGATCGCTCCGAAACAGGTTCTTATTCTCATTTTTACTTTGTTTACACATTTTCAATAGCTTTTGATAAATTCACAAACAGATTAATTGAAATATGGACAGGACAACGTCTGTCAGGTCAGCTAGCAAACAATAAAAACCGTATCGAAATGCTGGGAATCGATGAACTCGCGGTATCGTTAGTCAAAGTAATATCTCTGATGTTCTGTGTTGCGATCGTTCTCTATCGTTTCACTCGCTAATACGTTTCTTTCGATCGAAAGCGAGACGAGCGTGCGAGCAAAAACCGCGTGGATCTTGCTCGATCGCCGCCACGACGACGCGGCAGAAACATAGCGATGCGAGAAGACTATGTTTTTACGCTTTCGTCTGAAATTGGATTCGTGGGAACGGTATAAATTCTAACGCAATACAAAATAAACATCGATGTGGATTCTTAAAACTTCAATCTTCGAAATGCAGAATTTGTTTGCGATTTGATTTCTACTTAAACTTTTACTAAAATATATCTTTATAGAAGTGGAACAATCCAAAAAGTGATGATCCTTGGATAGCGATTTTCTATTTTCTAAGGTTCTGAATTTCTAAGCAACGGAACAGTGTACGGTGTACGTATGTACATAATTTCCCTCGTACGTGCATTGTACTCGTTCACGTGCAATTTTCCTTTCATATCTATACGCGCACGATCTTCTTTAGATACCCATATTTGCATAATCGTAGGTACATGCACGATCTTCTTTATGTACCCACATGGGCTCAACTACCATGCCTATAAAATAAATTATAATTTTCTAGCGCAAGGATACAGGCGCACAGAACATTGTTTTATTATTATTATTTATTATAGACGGACTAAAGCCCTTTTACGTAAGTGTATACAATAAAAACAGAGAAAATTACAAGACTACTCGTATAATAACAAAGAAGGGACATGCGCAAAAAGAGAAAATTAGGAAAATTATGTAATAATGGTATAATCGTACCACAATCAACGCGAACACAGTGCAGCTTGCACTTGGGGATATTTTAACTCGAACATTTCCTGACCCGATTCTCGAATTTATCGGGATTCTCGAAATAATTTATTCTTTATACATTTGTAAATGTATTATATGTTTGATATAATATAAATATTTAATTTTTTGTACAACATTCTTTTCATTGAAAGAATCTCGAAATTTTGGGAAACCTGATTCATTCAAGAATTTTGGAATTTTCAGAAATCTCGATATTTTTGAGAAATCCGATTCTTTAGGGAATCTCGAAACCTGGGAAAATCGAGTCTTTGGGGAATCTCGAAATTTTTGGGAACTCAATTCCTTCAGGAACCTCGAAATTTTCGAGTAACCCAATTCCTTCAAGAGTTTCGAAATTTTCAAGAAATCACGATATTTTCGAGAAATCCGATTCTTTGGGGAATCTTGAAATTTTCAGAAACCCGATTCCATTAGAAATCCCTCGAAATGATCAGAAAATCCGATTCCTTCGAGAATCTCGAAATTTTTGGGTTCTCGCACATCCTCGGTTAAAACCAATGTAGATCCCGTGACACAATGAAGCGAAACAATAGTTTGTCGAATTAAAAGCAGGCTGAAAAACGTATTGATGTTATGGCTCTGGAAAATTAGCTCAACGTCCCCGGTCGAAGGGATAGGCATTGACAATGGAGAGAATATTTCCGAGTTTAATTCAACAAGCATTATTCAAAAGAGACTATGCGTCAGATGAACGGATCTCGTCGACAATGAGGGAACATTTTCCAGTTTAGTCCCGACAAGCATTATTCAAAAGAGACTATGCGTTGGGATCAACGGATCTAATCGACGGATTCTGTCGATTCCTCCGAACGACACTGCGGCTCTAGGGCCATAAGCGATGCGGGTAAAAGCGAGTGCGTGCGATGCGTACATCCCTACGCGTTTGCACATGTACACATAGCTTGCACATGCACGTGCCACCGGCACATGCACATTGTTCATACACATTGTTCGTGCACGCAAACGCGAATGAATCTGGTGCCTCGAAGGGCGGTGCAGCGCGGCGAGAGGAGAGAGAGGGGAATGCGATATCCGACACGATAAAATCAAATTTTCAATATCGATTGTATCGCGCGCGGCCGGAGCGGATATCGTTGGTGGAGTGTTTTCGAAATTAAACACGGTCATTTGGCGGGATTAATAAACAGCCGATGCAAATTGTTCTTTCGGGCTTGGCGAGGATACCGGGCAAATCTCTATATTGCGACGATTCGGATGAACGCGCGCGATTCACTGGAACCCGTCCGGTCCGTTCGATGCTCACCGATCCGAATCTCGCGCCAGCTTTTGCATCCTGTATCCCGGCCTCGCATAGTGATCACAGGGATTTTTAATGGAGTCGGAGGTCGACTCGCGAGAACCACCAGCAACACGCCCTTTGTGAGCTTAACGATGCGTTTCTGGCGTTTATGAATCATCTTTCGACGGAGAACGATCTTGATCGAGGGCGGAAAGAAGTTTGCGAAATGATTGATTATCCCTACGTAAGAGCACGCTTTTAATTATGAACGTGCTTTGGGCTCTTCTAACTTTTTAAGTATCAATTTTCTTTTATAAATCGGGTTGGGAAGTCTGTTTTTGTTCGGATTACTGGTTTACCATTGTGCAGGCAACCGGATATTTATTTTAACAACTTGATAATGATCCTATAAAAATATTATACGATTTCTCTGAATGTCTGAATTTTGATGAAATACGTTACAAACAGACCGTGGATTTTTATGTATTTATGAAAAAATTGGTGCGATGAAATTTGTATAAAACTGTAAAAGATAAAATCAATTTTCGTTTTACTTCTACTTCCTATAAGCGATACAGAACATTTTTCTCTCGCTAGTTGCGCAAATCAATTTTTATGTAGCGGACCGTGAATTGAAAACAAGGGCGGGTTTTCAAACATTTAGAACGGATTTTCATGCACTATTTATTATCGTATTGATTTTTTCATTGATTCTCTACGAAATTTTCAAATGCAACTACCTGCAGGATTATTTAAAATACCTACTATATCGATTGTACGATTATTATACATTTCCTTGTTTTTCTCTTTTAGTGCATGTTCCTTCTTTGTTATTAGACGAATACTCTTGTATCTTTCAGTCCGTCTATAGTAAATAATAATAATAAGTTTTATTGTGTTAAACAATATTTTTAATAATGGTAGTTGTGATCATTGGCGCGTTATGACTAGTTGGGGCTCCTGGGTAAAGTAGAATTTCGGGGCCTCTTTGAGATTTTTTATGAGAAAAACGTAGAATTTGGAATTTCCTTTTCTATCGAGCGTAAATTGGCTTAACAAAGGATATTGATGTTAACGATGCAATGATTCAATCAAATTGTAATTGTGGTTTATATTGCAAATTGAATAATTTAAAGCAAGTATGCGTCGAAGTGGTAAATACGTTGAAATTCTGCAATACATTGTTTCTGATGAAGTTTGGAATTAAATTATGTGATCTACATTTTAGTAGGAATAATTTGTGATTACTTGTTTTACCACAATTTGATCGAACCATTGCGCCACACAGTGGTCCGGATCGAAAAAGTTGGTGACATTTTGTTATAACTTTTGAACGAGTAGAGAAATTGCAAAGAAATTTTCACTAAAAATATTTAAAAAATAATCATTTTTAACTATGTGCAATTTAATATTTTTTGCATGTGTTAAATAATAATTTATACTATCTTTTCATTGATATTTTTGATTGAAAAATGAATTGTTCAAATATAGTTTTTCAACTTTTTTTATACTATTTGTGAAGAATCATTTTTAGTGTTGGTGTTGATTTTGTAACACAAAAGAGTGCACTTCAGGGCACCTCGAAGAAGAGAAGCAATTTTCTTGATGAGAAGTACTATCTCTAAACAGTCTACCTTCAAGTATTCGGCCTAATTACAATTCTTGGTAAACTGCATTAATTTTTTCATTTTCGAGGTTGATGAACATTTAGGAAGCAATACAAATTTGTTAGAAATCGATATGAGAAAGTTGACTTTTGAGCTAAATGACACCAACTTTTTCGATTCGGACCACTGTGCGCCGTTAACATCAAGAATTTGGATCTTGGATCTTAGTTTGTGTTCGGGGCCCAGTTTTGCTTGGGGCCCCGGGCATTTGCCCAAGTTGCCCATAGGGTAATACGCCACTGGTGGTGACCGAGTCGCCACTCGAGTGCTAAAAGTTCAAATGAGAATTTTTGCAAATATATTGAATAAGAAAGGTTTTTTTGCAATCCATAAATTTTGCTCGACTACACGAGGGATAATGGGGAGACTTTTATCGAACAGTTATCGAGGCGATACCGTAGTTTTTCGTTCGCAAGCAACGTCGCTAACGTAGCTCGGAGAAGGAAGACGCGGCTCGTTTATTTTCATCCGTAATTGTGCCCACCGGTCGAGTCGCAGAAAGCTGTCGGTCGTTCGAAGTAATGGAGAAGAATGCGTCGAGGTCTCAGGGTTTCTCTTCGTTTGCTCGGTATCGAGATGAACGCGAAACTGTGCTCTGGAGAAAAACAGGAACGGCTATTTAAAGCAGCGACGGCGAGGGAGAGGTCATGCTTCGTGAACGGCGTCGTACTGGGGACTCTGGTGCTTCCCCATGGTAGTCGTCACAATTTAACACACCATAGACCAAGAAATTTTCCCGGTACTTCCAATAGCAGACAGTTCCCAATAATACTGATTTTATACTCTGACTTTCTTCTCTTGGTCCGCAACACGTTTGGATCATTTGTTTTATTCAAATCTGAATCCGTTGTATTTTATGAATGAATTTCAAAGGATTTTTCGATATCTCAAAAATTGGGTTTACAGACGTGTAGAACAACGTGTCGCCCTTTTTTCATTCAATTATAAGCTACAATACTGACGAACCGATGTAAATGAGTTTCCAGGAGTCCGGAGTGAAAAAAATGATTTTTCCACCATTTATTTTGCAATTGTTTGAAGCAAATGCAATGTTTTAACGGCGAGGAGATTTGAAGGCATGCTTGAAGAAATTGAAAAAGACGAATATTTGAAAATTCACGAAATTTTGACATAATTTGAAGTGTATAGAGACATTTGGTGATATTTTACTATAAGTGATGAACCGTAAGAGACATCGGGATGATATTTCCACTAAAATTCTTTAAAAAATGATTCCTATCTACTGATCATTATCGTAAAAAATATACATCTATCGTTTAAATTTTATCACCGATGTAAATGTTTCTGCATTTCTTGAAATATTCATAATACGAAGAATAAATGTCGTTCAACGGTTGCATCATTAGTCTTATACAGTTGAACCTTGCAATACGATCGCGAAAAACGTCAGACAAGCCGCGATAAAATGCTATTCTTTAAGTGGCGGTCGATATCTCGAACATCGTCGATTTTTCTTGATACATCGTCGAACGCAGCGTTCAGAAACGTCTCCAAGGAATCGACGAAATAAAACGTCTCATGGATGTTCCGAATAAGCCGTGCATCGGAGCTCGCGATCCATTCTGCCAGCTGGCTCTTCAACCAAGACGTGTGCGCGAGCTTTCTCCGTGAATTTCGCGAATTGCTGCTGCCTACGCATCGCGAATCGACAACCGACAGTAATGCCGAACTGCTCGTAACGACCCGTTCCTCCGATCCGAGACTGAGATCGTAAATCTTTTACGTCCGCGCAGAACGCTTCCGGGTTGACCTCGTAATCGAAACGCGCGTCCTGACCAAAAATCTCCTGTTAAAACGAATCATAACAGTGAGCGAATTCACTGAAGATTAAAAAAACCACGATCACGGAAAAAGAAAGAATTAATACCCTTTGTGGTTTATAATACTGAAGTAAGTAATACTTAAATGATCATTTAATTCACTTCAATTTAAATTTAATTTCAATTTAAGTTATATGGAGATATTTTTATGCTGGCTAATTAATGTATGTAAAGAAGGAGTGAATTCAATCGAGAAGGAGAATTAGGACAGCAGTGTGCAAATTCACTCTAGATTAAAAAATCACGATTACGGTATGAATGAAGTTCATTGTGATAAATCACGGTTGAAATCGAGAGGAAGAATTAATACTTTATTGTTTAAAATACTGAAACGAGGTGCGGAAAATAAATTCGAATATTTTATATTCAAACATTTTTTCACACCCTGTACATTTTTGGTCCTTCGAGCTGGATCCCCTGCACAACTCGAAAACTAAAAGCGACCCCTCTATATTGGAAAAGGAAAAAGTTGTTCAAAATGTCGAAATCTGCAACATATTAAAATTTCATCAAAATCGGAGTAGGCAGAGCTTTTCTATACAATTACCGTAACTTGTTTCTGCACAAGGGTGGAGTACACTGATAAATGTCCTAGCAAAGAGGTACCATACCCCCTTAATTAATTTTCGGTTGCGACAAAGACGATGACCAAGAGTAAAAATCATCTGTTAAAACCGGGACAGTGCGCGTTAGTCAAGATTTCTCGGAAAACCGGTGGAAAACCAGTGGTAGCAAGCGAGCCGCACGCGTCCCGAGTACGAGGCGGGGCGAACAGAGGCGGATGCACCGAGAAGCAAATGTAAATTTCCTTATGCATTTATTCATCCTGCTACTCGAGTATTTTCAAAGCCATTCAGAGCCCTCTTCTGCATTTTGCCACTCGAACAGGGTAAATGCGTGTGTACGTTTCGGGGGGACGACGTCGACGCTCGCGAAGAAGGGTCCAGCAGCCTCGACGTCGACGTCCACATTATTCATCGGCTGTTTTGCGCTCGTTTCTTCCGTCGTCGACTTAACGACGATCCCTGGCAAACATAAACAATCGGTACGCAACCACGGTAGAATACCCCCGATTCTCCAAGAATATCGTTGAGAATCGTTAGCCAGGATATTCAGTGGTTGTACAAAGTGCTCGTACACTTATTAAAATGGAATAACTTTTTTAAAATTGTACCAAACGACCTGATTTTTCATAATCAATTAGAAACAAAAGGTTTTCCAAAAATCATAATTTACAAGGTTACATGCAATAATAAAAAAGGCATTTTTTTAAACTTTTTTATTTGGGCCCGTAATGAACATTTAAAATTTATTTTTTGTAAATTTCATCGAAACCTTTCGACGCTGGAAAAAACGACACGCATCTAAAGATGTACGATTCTGTGGATTTTAAGCTGAAACTGATCAAAAATCGTGTAAAACTACGATTTTTAATTTTTTGATAATTTTGTAAGAATGTTTATACCACCGTGTGGATGACTGATTGTTTTATTCATATGTTTACCTGTTATTGATTTATGCTTTGCGTCAGCGTTTTGTTAACAAATGTTTGGTACAATTATAAAAAAGTTATTGTATTTTAAAAGGTGTACGAACACTTTGTATCGATGTAGAATACCACTGTAACAAATTGTCGCTTCGCAACAATTCTACTTCAAACTCTCGATCAAGTTCTACAGGCATGATCGAACTTTTTCTATCGCGAATCTCCCGTCTTCGCTCGCACCTTTCGCAATAGTTTCCCAGATCGAATCGCAGTGTTTCGATCGACAATCCAAATGGAAATGTGTATTTTATTTAACCCTCGTCCGTTCCTCGTATCAAATTCACAGTTTTCCGGAAATAAATTATTAGTAGACTTCAAACAAGGCTCGAATATAAGATTCGATAGAATTCTGTACAATTTTTAATGATCGAACTTGATAATTTGATAACTTAATAACTTTTAACGATCGCTTTAACTTGATAATTTGCAAAAGTTCTTTATAAGAATTAATTTTATTTTTTCAACCGTTTCGGAATATTAATCGATCTCAACACGATCGTACAGAAAGGAACGATTAATTGTTGCTGTGATGGTTACCAGTACAACGCAATAGCTTTTCAGTTATTCACAAATTCCACAGTTTTATATTTACGTCTCTTCTTGCAGTATGTTTGTCCGAAACTGATTTTTTCCGTTTGTAAATATGCAGAATTAATGCGTGGACTTTCGTGTAGTGTGCGTAACGTATGCGGCGTGCAATAACCATTCTTCCCATCCCTGTATGCTTGTAAAAAACAAATTCCTGTGATCCCGATTTTGTATCTCTTCCTTCCGGAATTGCATCAAAAAGTATTTAAATATTTATGCTGGTACAAAATACCCTGTACGAAAACAGGATTTCCAATTTACATTCACGCAGCTGTGCGCGTGTGTCGGAGTGCATGTTCACCGAAAGCGAATTCAGTATTTATTAACATCGAATCAAATATGTCAAATTTGCTTACGTCAGGAACGATTAAATGTCATTTAGCGACTAGCTGTACGTCACGCGATTAAGTGCTTATCAATTACCCGACGAAAATGTCGGAAAATCAAAGTGCAAGATTTGTAAAATGTTCCAAACAAAACCTAGTTTAATTTATTATTAGGAATTATTATTATTATTCTCAGGAATTGATTAGGAAAATTGAGGCAGAAACTCTCTTTTGAAAATTGAAGATGCCATATGATTCCTCATCTACTGAAATTGTTAAAAGAAGAAAGAACATTCTATTTGGTATCTTTATTTCGCATAAAGACACGCACAGTTTTATTTTTAATTTAATTAATAATCATATTGATTGTTCCTCTCTGCTTGCGCAAATCAATTTTTTCGTAGCGAAACGTGAATTGAGAACAAGAGCGGGGTTTCAAACACTTTAAGCAAAATGGATTAATTAATCCGATGAATCGAATTATTGCAAAAATCATGCACTATTTATAATCGTATTGTCCCTTCTCTGTTATTAGGCGAGTAGTCTCGTATCTTTATGTTCTTTAAAATTGTAAACACTTATGTAAAAGGGCTTCAGTCCGTCTGTAATGAATAATAATAATAAAGATCCGCAGTCTGTTGATTACACATAAATCGAGTTAGAGAAATGTTCGCCTAACTGGAGCACCCTGTTATCTAAGGGTCGTCTGTAATTTCTCCAGTTCTATCGGGTTTCGAATCGTTGGTCGCTCCAGACTTAATCTCTGGAGGCGAAGGAGTTTTGGCACGAGGTCAACGATTGTTGTTTCCGGTTCTAATCGGTGGGAGGGAAAAAACCTCGTCGACCTCGCAGAGGTCTTCAGCGGAGGGTGCAAGCGAGGCTTTGGTATCTCGATCGACTTGACGTTCAATTGGCCGTCGAAAAGTTGTGACCAGGCTCAAAGGGTGAGTCGAGGCGAAAACTGTTCGGACGCAAACGGTTTCGCCGTGAAATTAGTAGTATACTTACTTCCTGGGGGCAATGTTTAACTTCTTGCGGTCCTGAAGCTCTGGTTGGAATCCACGAAAGAGGATCCGAAACGTTGAAACTCTCTACCATCCCTTGAACCACTCCTCGTTGCAACGTTGCATCTCCCCTGCACTAGCCCGCACACCGTCGTCGAAGGCTTTGTTCTCCTGCCTCGTTCTGTAGACGTGTGTTTTGCATTTCAGGGACGACTGTTGGGAAAAGCGGACGCGTATTTTAGTTCCTTTCGACGGTGCAACTATCCACGAATAAGGGCGCCGAACACCGCACCCGAAATAGTTTACGAGTGCGCCAGGTATTCCAGGTACGTAGCCAAACCCCTATACCCTTGTACACACACCTGTGTACTACCCCCTCACGCCTCTTCTGTGTCAATTGATACTTGCTTTGCAAAATCGAATTAGCTCGAGTTGTTTTCCGTGCGTCGATCGCTTCAGTTCTAGTGGAAAATGTTTCGAATATGCTGCTGTATATGGAAACGTTTTTTTTTAGTCTGTTTCAATTTTTCCAGATCTAGGGCGATGAGCGTGAGTTTTCTTACTTAAGCGAGTCAATATTTATTCTGGTGTTAGAGAAGGATTCTATTCTACTCTTGCAGTGATTGATGAATACTATTTTTATTTTGCACAAAGTTTATATCTTTGTCGTAACAAAAATTCTAATATCGTCGTTGCATCTACATCGAGGAAAATAAAATGTGAAAATATTTTGCAATAGGTTGCTCAAATAACTTATTTATTAAACACGTAATTATTTTGATCCACTTTCGTATTGGAAGTCATATTTACACATATTGTATGCGTGTATGAGAATTGTTTCAAAGGAATTTCATCTCCAAAGAAACATTAAAGATTCAGGGAAATCATTCATAAAAATCTACAAAATCGGTTGAGTGCATCAGCTAAAATTACTTTCCTAAATTTGCTTGATGGGGATCAGATAAAGATGTTGAGTTTAATTTGATCTCTAAAGAAACATTAAAGATTCAGAAAAATCATCACAAAAAATCTATAAAATCGCAGTAAATGTGGTTCGGTGGAGCGCATCAGCTAAAATTGCTTTTCTAAATTCGCTCGAAGCGGATCGGCCACGATCGGGATCATTGTGTTAAACAAGGGTAGATAAAGACGTTAATGTCCAAGAGGTAAGGACACAGCGATGGATCTCGATCCACGGGGACTTCGAGACGCCATCGGAGATACGCGTACGTAACGATCGAACTTTTCCCTCGATCGCTTTCAGACGAGTAGAGGACCGTGCCTCGTATCGCCTCGAGACCGGCGCTATCAAATTTGTAGTCATCTCGATAAGCACGAGCCTGGAAACTTCCTGTATCCGGGGTCTCTGTACTTATGTATAGTCGTGCTTTAAGTTCCCCTGGCCTCGTTACTACGTCCAAGAGTAGCGTCTTACGAACGGGAACGCGACCGACTACGTCGCTCCACTGTTCTCGAACAGTGCGCGGTTTAATCCGAGCCCCGCAGATTGGATTCTTAGTTAGCCGGAAGTTGACAAATTGACACGCCCGTGGAAAGGTAAATCTTTGTTTTGGAACGGCGTGACAACGTTTAACCCTCGTTCGCCCCTTCGGCAATTTCATTGTGAATTAATAGCATTGTGCACTTCGATTATTGCATGATAAACCCTCGTTATTTGCATCGATCATAGTTAGCGGGAAGCCAAATAAAATATATCTTGCTTCTTCCAAAAATTTTCTAGAGTCGGAAATATTATACAGAACGGGCATAAAGTATTCGTACAGATTTTGGAAACGAATATCTTTTCCAAAATTGGGTCCCACAGCTTGAATTACGTTATTAAATTATTATAATTACGTTACTACCTAATGTGTGAATAATTTTCTTTTAATCGTTGTTGGTCCTAATTAAGAAGGATAAAGAAGTCGGGATTTAAAAATTTTTAGATTTAGAAATATTTAGAGAATCATGTCACTGTTTGAAATTTCGTCTGTTCAATTTTTCCATAAACACATAAAATTCGCAATCTACTTAATTTATTCGATGAAGCGGCAGCATTATTACTTTTAATAATTTCCTAGTAGAAAGAGTATTGATATTGTCGGCGTGTCCACATTGAAATTAATGTATGCTCGAGGAACAGAAATACGAGTGGCTTCTACGGAAGCAATGACTATACCGTTACCGGGCGTCGCAGCAACATTTTGCTGATATGCGAGTATTAAACATACAATGACTCTTTCCATCGTCGGCTCCAATCTTAATATGGTCTGATGAGTTTATTGGTTGTTTCATTCCATTCGGATTTTCCTTTCATGTTTGCTTTTATTATAAGCGCCAGAGTATTTCCGGTACTTTTCTGTTAATTACTTCTCCCAGGCATCAGGAGACTACCGTTAATAAATTATTACCATTATTATTATAGCAAATAACGCGCAGTACGCGACACGGTCGCACCGAACGGAAGCGCGGCAGACAAAGAAGGAAATACACTTTCCCCGCGCGAATACATATATATTATCGAATTATCGCAGTTTGTGCGAACGGTACTCTGTGTGAATAGCGTTGAATGGAACGCAGTTGTTCTCCGACGCGCACGAAATTCCCATAAATACTGTCCCGTGTATAGGTGAGCTGGAGAATCAAATTTAAAAGCCGATACATAGGAAACACGGATTTGAACACTGTTGCAGGTGTTTAGGTTTATTTAACCTTTTATTTACCATGCTAAATGGGTAATACTTTGAGTAATGATAATGGTAAAATCAAGTTAACTCAACAGATTATAGTGGTGTCAAGCTGTTAACATTTCGAAATCGAGGGGTGATTCGTAGTCACCCCTGAAAATTGCTGTACCATTATTCACGATATTGTATACATTATTAAATAATGACATCATCATCTAGCCAATTAACTACCAATGGAATTATTCTAATTCCGGAAGAAATGTTTCATTTTCGAGTTAAAATAGCTCTGCCTGTAAAAAGTTGGAGAACTTAAAAAAGAAGGTAACCTGCAAGTCTTGAAATAAAGATATTGTTAACTTCGTTGGTTTATGTGGAGTTTAATTAAGAATCTGTCTGCTAAGTTTCCAACAAATTGATTGATCGGCGCTCGAGTTATTGTACAGTTTCGTTTCGAAGAGTGTATTATAGAAAAAGTGAGCAGACGAAGTTTGAACTCGTACGTGGTAGTAATGGTCTCGGTATTTTCAAAGTTAATGTAATTATTTTCAGAATATGAGGTAAAGCAGGTTAATTGAATTATTTTGAGAACGTACGAGGTTGTAGTTAGCTGTTTACTAACTTTTTTACTCGCTCGTCGCATTAATTAAGCAGTTCGTTCTTCGAGTCGGACTCTGTGGTCTCTGAAACATTAATTTCTGAAAATTTCCGATAAAAAACTTCATTTTCGAAGTGGCATCTGTCCTCTTTAAGCCGACAGACGAAATTTCGGTGTCGCAGGAAATGGTTACGAGGTCGGATAATTTGGTCGCGAAAATGAGACGCACGCGTTGCAAGCGGGGACAGCTTGCTTTCTGGACAAAAATCCATAACTATTCTAGACGGTTAACTGTTCTATCTATTCCAAATAATTCTGATAAATAAATCTGCGATTGTTGCTTTTTACCACGCTTACATTAGCGTGCCGTGTCGATGTTGTTGTTGTCGTTGTTGTATGCATCGAATCTCGTAATCGAATTTTGATGAACTGGATGATAATGCAATATTCCAAAAATTTTTTTTTAACTGTGAGCTTAGGAGATAAAAAATATTTAAATATTCATCGTGGTACGCGTAATGTTTCATTTTATGAAATTCGGTTGAAAATAAATAAATTTATCGGTTATAATGTAGCGTCTATTTTTTATATTGGACAGTATATAATAAAAAATTTACTTTAGGGGCCTCCTCGCCGATTTCGATGACCTTGAAATATGTTGCCAAGCTCATTATTCTGAACAGCTTTTTCCTATACAAGTTACCGCCGCTCAGCTTTAGTTTCCGAGATATGCGCAAAAAAGTTTCAAGTTGTGACCGTGGCCGACTTATCGGCGGCCACAATTTCAAATCAAACCTAACCTGACCTAACCTAATAATTTTTCCCTTAGTAGTTCAAATTCCGGATTACAGCTGCAATGCAAAAATTATACGATCAGAATGAGTTGTGGTTAGCTGTAGAGAGGGTGGAGAGACCACACATATGAAAATGCAGGAGTAGTCTTTACAGTATTAGTGATAGTTTTTTGCGAATATCTCGAAAACTAAAATCGAGCGGCGGTAACGTGTGTAGGATAAAGTTGTTCAGAATGATGACCTTGACAACATATTTCAAGGTCATCAAAATCGACGAGGAGGCCCCTAAAGTAAATTTTTTATTTTATTAAAAATTCTAGAGAATTCTCAAGAAATATAGTATGTATGTATGTACATGATATTTGGTCCCCTCAGGGTTTCAAATCCATTTACCAACCTCCCTTCTTTCCACTCCCTCTATCGCCAAATTTCAGCCTATTTCAGCCTAATTTTCAGCGGGACCTACTTTTTATTACGGCGGGTTCCGAACCACCTTCTCAAGAAATATAGTCTTATTTCTCATTTCTCGAAAAACGTAAAATGTTGATAAAGCAGAATCACTAGTCGAGAGCCACGCAATGGCAAAAGACGTTCCTCAATACCATCCACCATGGAGTTACATCGAAAGTAGCTCGAAAAGTTGCATCTTAAAAAATTGCTAAATAAATCGAGCCACGCAATAGCAAGAGAGGTCCCTCACCCACCGTCTAAACAACAATCATTCCCATCTCGCCCGGCATGAGTCTCCTGCACGGTGCACGGAGCATCGTAATTCGATATTTTCATTCTGGAACATGGTTTCGCACTAGGCGACGCTTCGCGGGGATCGGCGAGGGATCGCGATGGCTCTCTAAGAGCGTCTCGACACATCGTCTTCTTCTAATGGCCCGGTAATGGTCCCGCAAGTATCAGCATCGGCAATAGCATCAGCATCAGCCGATGGGACAAAGTTGCCAGAAGCATGCTGCGACCCGACCGAAGCATCACACCGGGAAACGGTGTTCGAAAAGTCTCGATTCGAGCTTGCATCGACGGGACGCGACTCGTGTAATCGGAAACGCGGACGTCGCGCGGGTGGGAGTCCGGGATTTCCCATTCGCTTGAATTTCGTTCGAAGCTCGTTAATTAAAAGTAGTTCGGAGCCGTTTCCGCGATGCACGGCCGCTTTTTTCGCGCGACCCCTATACACGATGCATGCGCGCGCTTTCGTGTATACGTGTGTACTCGCTTCTACCCGTTTCCACCCGTTTCGGGCCGCTTTCGACCGTTCTAATGGAATGTGGAGCAACGAACGCCGGGAACACGGAAACGGTCTTTGTGTAGCCGCGATCCTCCACACCGCGTAAACATGGAAACCCTTCCATATTCTGGACGACGCACAGCGACAAGGTTCGTCGAAATCCTGACGACAAAATTTTTCCTTTTCTCCAACCTATCTTTCTCTTTTCATTCAGAACTTGTTACAAAATTATGTAGTTCGCTTATGGTCCAATAGGTAGCTCATTCAACTTAATTTAGGACAGATATGGAACGTTTGTTATTAGAAGAGTTTGATCTTAAAAGAGATATTAAAGAGATGGTTGTTACATGACGACTTTTCGTTCAGAACTTGCTACAAAATGATACAGTTCATCAATGGTCCAATAGGTGCCTCATTCAACTTAATTTAGGACAGACATGGAACGTTTGTTATTAGAAGAGTTTGATCTTAAAAGAGACATTAAAGAGATGGTTGTTACATGACGACTTTTCGTTCAGAACTTGCTACAAAATGATATAGTTCATCAGTGGAACAATAGGTAGCTCATTCTGCTTAATTTAGAACAGATAAGGAACGCTTATTCGCAGGGGAGTTTGATCTTAAAAGACATATTAAAGAGACGGTCGTTAGATGTCGACTTTTCATTCAGAACTTGTTAAAAAATGATATAGTTTATCAATGGTCCAGTAAGTAACTCGTTGAACTTAGTTTAGAACAGATAAGGAACGCTTGTTCTCTGGAGAGTTTGATCTTAAAAGAAACATTAAAACTAGAACTTGTTAGAAAATTATGTAATTCGTTTATGGTTCAATAGGTAGCTGATTCAACTTATTTAGGATAGACAAGGAACTCTATAACTCGGTGGAACACGTAATTAATTTTATCCACTTACTTATGAGAATTCTCTCGGAAGAATTTGATCTCGAAAGAAACATTAAAGAGATGGTTCTTAGTTTTCCAGTTTGCAGATAGTTGGCGAAGGGGGGAAATGGAATTAACGAGCGTCCCGAACGATCCGGATGTGTTCCATAATGGAGTTTCGATTTAATTTCGAGTTGCGAGTTACGAGTTACGTTTCCCCTTTGGAGGGTGTGTTCGGTACGCGGACGACATTCAATTATTCGCGGAATCCCATGAACGGGACCCCGTTTTAAAGCCACTCTCTCCGGGTTTGATTCCAGTTTCTGGGACATACCAAGCGCCTGGTGGCAGGCGAGCACTGTCACGATGGGAATCGGCGTGGCGATCGCTGTGATCGGTGCTCTCACCTTGTTGGCAGCTGCTTCCAGCTTCCTGCCGCATATTTTGAAAACGCCGAGGCACACGAGAGTGCTCGGTGGATTGCAGTTGCTCGCTGGTGAGTATCAAACCTGTCCTATGTTTCGTTTTTTAACACGTCGACTCCGACGCCCGTCATACATAGATAATAATTGGACAGCGGATTTCATGCATTTATCACAAAAATTCGTTAGTGCAATTTGAAACGGTGAAAACGTTAGAAGAATTTAAAAATACATTTCTGTTTCATTCCAGCTTGCTACAGTTCAAGTGGAAAGATTTCTTATTACGCATAAGGATCCGCTGTCTAACAATAACTTTTTCAAAATTGAACCAAACACGACTCGAGGTTTTTCGAATTGTTAGAAGGATTAACTATGTTTTTATGTTCTCAGCACACTGGTTCGATCAGTTGTTAGATTTCACACTATTTGCAAAATATCACAATCATTTTATTCCGACGTTTCGATCTTACTTTAGATCAGTTTCAAGGATTAAAGAAGTTTGTCTTGCATACCGACCAAGCATCAACACGTGTTTTCTATACAAATTAAAAGAAAATTTTATTTTTGCACCGAGCAAACGCAAGTTTTTCTTTTTTCCTTGGAAATGATCTAAAGTAAGATCGAAACGTCGGGATAAAATGATTGTGTTGTTTTTCAAATAGCAAATAATCTTAGCAAAGAGTTAGAACATCGTAACATAAATTTTTAAAAAACTGATCGAACCAGTGCGCTGAGGACATAAAAACATAGTTAAGAACAATCTACGATCGATATAAGGAAACATTCGTCGTTAGAAGGATTAGTTTAAAGCAACATTTTTACAGACAAAGTGAACGTCACTTTTTTGCAAGAAACAGGAGCGAAACGCAAATATCTTGATATTTCAACGTTCCAGTATTCATTAAAATGGTTACATCGATTTTTGTACCATTTTTGTTATTCTTTGTCGATCTCTGTTTGCGAATTCTCTGTCCTCACGTGTTTTATTCTCGCGCCGCCCGTCGATTTCCCAAAAAACCGACGAAAATTCAAGTGTCACGGACAAACACTCGCGAATCATGCTGTGGACATGTAAAATGTTCCGATATCGTACAATCGTAAACGCGTTGCACGCCGAATAATCACAAATTCGGGAAACAAAGCCGATCAACGCATTTGTGCGCACGAGGCGCTATCGTTTTATATTAATTGATAAAAGATGCGGTTGAACTCTCATCCGCTGATTTCAGCGATTCGGTTGATCCTTCATTGTAGCGAAAGGATTTTTCAAAGTATTTTCAATGTGAATGAACCGAGCCATACATCAAAGTCTTACATACTGAGAAAAGTAAACGGTATGAGCTTGTGAGATTGACGTGTATTCTCAAAGATTCTTTTTAAATTCGCAAATTTGCAAACGGATAAAAAATATAATCTTCCATGGTTCCAATTATAAGCATGAATTTCTTGCACTTGCTCCTGATTCGTACTTTTAGAAACATTAAAATGGTAAATATGTTTTTTTGAGAAATTTCTTTATCGAACTTCTGCGTCGAAGTATGTATTTAAACAAAGCCGATACGAATATTGAAATAAATGCAATTTTGTCATTATCGTCAGGTCGCTCGGAATGTAATTTCGTTTTCCGTGTCGGATTACCATTTTCTGGGGTTTTTCCAACATTTTCTACGCGGTGTAAATTTTATTTAAAATGAAATCGTGAAAACTCAATTCTCTGCTAATAAAACACAGAAATTCTGCGAGCATGGGATTTTCGTGTTGCCTTAAAAATCGCGAAAGACTATAGAACAGATTGTCATAAAACTTATTCGAAAATGTTGAGTAATATTGTAAAAGCAATCGAATGAATCGTAACCGAATTTTTAATTAAATCCTGTGGCACGGAGAGTTGAAAGAATAAAGATCCCTGATTAATTCGTATGACAATTGATTCGGAAGTTCATTAAAGGCTGAAGCCTTTTCAGAACAGAGAGTTCGAGGGCGTATCGTCGATTGCGATTAGGAATCGATTGAATACAGTAAAATTAGCGTGCTGTACCAATGAAGGGCCAATCTCTATAGAATGTGGGACGTTGTTGAAACGTTTGAGATCCGTAGGACGAGCGGAAAGCTTTAATAGGAACGTCTGGTGTTTGCGAAGCAATGGATAGGGAACGAGTCTGTTCGCATCGTTTCGCATCGTTTCGCATCGCACGTCGCGTCGTGGGAGCAGCTAGACAGCAAACAGTCCACAAAGAAAATGGATATTACTCGAATATCATTCTTCTTTCAAACGTTGACATGTTCCATTTTCTCCGGCGTCGTTCGTCGTTCGTCTCTTGTCGCTCGGCGCTCGACGCTCCGGGGTTATCGCTTTTAAAATAGGTTTTCACCGAGCTCGGCTATCCTTCGCCGCTGTTATTAACGAACTCACGAGAAACCGCGTGACGAGTCTAATTTATTTATTACCTTGGAAAACGTAACAGCGTTCGCATACCACTTGCTCTGCACCACTGTTCTCGATTCTCGCGATTGAATTTCTCGGACAAACCCGCGATACTAGTCTTTCCCTTAACTCTTAATTGGTCGCATGGGCTCTATTTGGCCCTGAGTGGTATAAAATAGTATACAGGGTGTCCCAAAACTAGTGTAGGAGCGGAAAATGGGAGGTTCTTTGGGTCATTTCAAGCGACATTTTCCTTTACAAAAATGGAGTCCGCGGCTTTGTTTAAGAGATATTAACGAAAAACACGGACCATCAAGATGAGAGCGCGGATACTGCGAACAGAGTCCGCCTCAGCGACAGGTCGTGCTTAGCGTGGAATCGTCGTTGGCCGAGACAGAATCAATCCGTTGTAGCCGCGCCCTGATTGGTCCGTGTTTTTTGCAAAGGGAATTTTCGCTTCAAGTGACCTCAGGAACCTTCCATTTCCGGGGTTTGCAGGAGTTTTCGGACACCCTGTACAGAGCCAGTAACCTGTACAAACTAAAAGTAATGGTATACAGTAAAGTCTCGATTCTTCTCAAAAATGCGTTCTTTGGCTAGACAACTATTGGGGTCTAGACTTGCTTTTCCGATTTACCGCCGCGAGCGAGATTTAAGTAGAGAGTCAAACATAGAGAAGAACAGAATGAAACACGGATCACAGTGGAGTGGGTAAGCAGAGACAACCATTGGAGTCTCGATTCCGGAGAAGAATTGGATCTTTACTGTACCCTTTTTGCGAATGAACACGAAGAGGATTTTTGTTTTCGAATACGAAGATGCTAATGTAGATAAGATCCGCCGTGTTTAAACGGGGTTTTAGAGACGCAGACATCCGAGAATATGAAGGCGCGAGATTTAAACCGCCGACAACGGCGCTGTCATTTTCTCGTTACAGCAGCGATGATATGCGGTGGCCTGGTGATGTATCCCATAGGATGGGACAACAGAGAAGTGCGGGAGTCCTGCGGGAAGGGTGCTAACGTGTACAATCTCGGTGAGTACTGTTCCATTGTCTGCATCTGGGTCGGTAAACTTTTTTTGGAAATGGCTAGACCGTAAAATTTTTAGTCTCGGCGGGCCGGCTAGAAAATTCAAAGATATTTGCATGGGTAATTCTACCCACACAGTAATTAGACAAATAGGTTCAACACTTCTTTTATTATTTGCTTGGGTTTGGACCATTAGACGCGGGGTTTGTTCGGTTAGGTTTAGGAAGAAACTGCATTCAAAAAAGTCTACTGGTTCAACAGTTACTAATGTGACGGCATTAGACATCTTTTTCGCTCACTTTTGGGCACGTCTTCTGCTTATAACTTTCCAACGAATGGACTTTTTTGAATGCGATTTGTTCTAAAATCTTCTCGATCTAACGCCGCGTCTAACGTTTTGCTGTACGCAATCGATGGCGTCACAAACAGACCAAGTACGGTTTTTTCGTCCTCTTTTGGGAACGTTCCTGCTAATAACTTTGGGAGAGCGATCGAGGGACAGAGAGAACTACGGAGCAACGCGAAAAGCGAAATGTAATTGAACGAAATAGATGATCACAAACACGTTCAATACGTACATGCTTTGAAAAACACTGTGCCACAGCAAAGCGTGGCGGGGTGAAGCTAGTAAGCAATAAGTTTCATTTCTGTCGCGGGTGGTTTCCACGCACACGATTTTTTTTTGTACGCGAGTCTGTGAGCGAGTTTCTATTCGTTCGGTCGAATACATACTCCGACGTCGATCTGTTTCAGGAAAGTGTTCGGTGTCCTGGTCGAGCCATTTGCTGATCAGCTCGGTGGCGTTGCTGATGTTGTGCTTCGGGCTGAGCTTCTGCGCCGCCCGACACAAACCATCGAACCCTCGCACGGATCCGCTGCGCATTTGACAATCGAGATACTCGCAATCGATTGACGCATACGCTTCGCCGAAGAAGTCCACTCTGTCATTCGTGACCGTCTGCTGATCCTGACGATCCGCAGACCGTGCTTCCTGGCCGGCTGGCTGGCCGGTTCCTCTCTCCTTTATCCTATCTCTCCTATCCTCGATGATCCTCTCTTTCTCCACTCATAGATGAACGTTTTCGTGTGTAGCGTAGCGGGATGAGATTGTCGTCAACGATACGTTTCGTCTCCTTCTTGGAAAATGAAATATACGAGACGAACGCTACCGATGGATTCTTCCGGGAAAGAACATAGCAAACGCTACCATAGTTTCCCTGCCGTGGCTGCTGGTCGATCTAGGGAGTTACAGTTTCAATCTATACTTCGATTCATAATTCAACCCTTTTTTCAAACCGTACTTGAATCTTCATTTATAATTTAATTCCATGTATTTCTGAATACACGGGCACCAACGCATTTCAATTCTGTTACTAATTTTCTGAAGCAAAATATTTCAGCATTTAAAGTAGATAGAAGAATTCATTTGAAAGCCACTCTCGTCAAAGAAATGTAATCGTCTAACCCTTCTGTTTATAAGAGAAGATTCTGATACGTTTTAATGTTCCGAGAACAAACGACTTCTCGTGGAATAACAATGTTCTTAGCTGTTGGAAAAACACCATTCCAGAGCTACTGCTGTCGCTGGCGCGTTTAAGTAATTTCTTGCAGGTTCTACAATTCTTAGTTTAGCTTTTCGAGTTGCAATGAAATTTCGAAAGATTCGGCAATATCATTTAATCCCGCTATTAAAATTGCTGTACGAAGGACAACCGCGGAATTTGTGAATCAATGGTTTAAAAATTATACAAATTAAAATGAGGATGCAGGCAAATGCACGTGTACCTAAAACGACGCGTATGCACGTGTGTTATTAACAGACTGCCGATGTTTATGCAAAACAAAAAAAGGTTGCGTCGAATCCAAGAAACAGCATCCATTTTCGTCAGAAATGGATAAAATCCGCAGTCTGGTTATTCATATAAAACCACGATCTCTAGTTTACGCGTCGATTGATGGTTCAATTCATGATTGAAACTTAAACAAAGGGTTGGATGCGAAGTAAAAGTTGCACTCGGAAACTATGGGGTTAAAACTGAACGGTTCCGACGATCGCGAACCGATTTCCGGCTGTAATTCCGCGCGCCGGAGGGAACATCTTCGATAAAAATGGTCTCTGGGATCTGGCCATCGATAATCGTCGAACGATGGAACGTGAACCGGGTCGAGTTTAATTCGTTAACCGACCGTGTCGAGCTCCTCTTCGCTCGCGTGCGCGCGCGACTCGCGAATCGAATCGGCCCGGGCCATCCCCCCGAATCGAATCGTTTCGCGTTACGAGTTTCTCGACTTGGTAGCGAGGATAATAGATTCAATTACGAATTAGACGTAACGCCCGTGCTTCTGGCATAACGGATCCTCGATTAATTCCTATCGAGGGACTTAAACTCGAACGCCAGTTTCGCCCGAGTTGCGAGAGGAAACTGTCTTAGGATGGAAACTCGAGCCTAACCGGCCTGGACGGTTCTCCGATTATTTCCCGCGTCTCGATTCGCATCTCACTAAGGAATCGCGAGACATTTTCCGACGATTTACCGAGCGAAAGCGACACGGAGAAATTCACGCGTTTTCACGGCAGCCGGTTTTAGCGAATTTCTGTTATACTCGCCGCGGTTGGTGAATCAATTTTCTGGCAGTACTGATTCCAATTTGAACGTTGATTTCTTTGTTGTAACTCCACGTTGCATTAAAGACACCAGTCCATTTCGATCCCCACTTCGTTTCTAGTCGTTACTCGAAACTATGCTGGAAGTCAAAATGGTTGAAAGCTCGTTAGCTGGCGGATCTTTCTGCAAAAGAACAACTCTGCATGGAACAGATTAAATGAAAGCGTACGTTCTCTTTGAACAATTTTAATCAGTCGAGAACTACGTAACAATGCGGTGTGATTGACTTTGCGTGCCATTTTTATCAGGAATCCATCAAATCCACGGTCTAGCGATGATGACACTTCGCGAACGAATATTCATTAATTACTTTGAATTGGCTCCAGCGTTCAAGCGTACAGCAAGCGTCATTTTGCAGTGCTTACGCGTGCGATTCGATGCATCTTCTGTTGCTCGTGTGTAGGAGATTCAAATTTATGTTTTGTTCACGTTGAATGCGACTTGTCTTATTGAATGCAACGTTAAATGGAATTTGTAATCGTTTTAATTGTACAGTTTCGATTGCAGAGATTAGTCCTTTGATTTAGGACGATTTTTTGGGGAGATTGTTCAATGTCATTTTCGGATGGGACTTCCTTCGGGAAACTCAAAATTTTTGGGAAATTCAATTCTTTCGGAAAACTCGATTCCTTTGGGAATGTTAGCATTTTCGGGAAACCCGATTTCTTCAGGATTCTAGAAATTTTCAGGTAACAAGATTCCTTTGGGAATCTCAAAATTTTCGAGAATCCCAATTCCTTTGGGAATCTTAACATTTACGGGAATCCCAATCCCTTGGGGAATCTTAAAATTTACGGGAATTCCAATCACTTCGGGAACCTCGAAATTTTCAGGAAACCCGATTCCTTTGGGAATCTTAAAATTTTCAGGAAAACTGTTTCCTTTGGGAACCTCGAAATTTTTAGGAAACCCGATTTCTTTGGGAATCTTAAAATTTTCAGAAAACCAAATTTCTTTGGGAATCTTAAAATTTTCAGGAAACCAGATTCCTTTGAGAATTTTTAAATTTTCAGGATACCAGATTCCTTTGGGAATTTTAAAATTTTCTGGAAAGCCGATTCCTTTGGGTAACTCAAAATTTTTAGGAAACCCGATTCCTTTGGGAATCTTAAAATTTTCAGGAAACCCGATTTCTTCGGAAATGTCGAAATTTTCGGGAATTCCAATTCCTTTGGGAATCTTAAAATTTTTAGGAAACTTGAAATTTTTGGGAATCCCAATTCCTTCAGAAAATTTGAATTCCTTCAAGAATATCGAATTTTTATAAATGTCGAGATTTTCGATTTTCCGTACTGTCCTAATCAGTCGGTACGAGGTCAAGATTCGTTGGTTAGTTAAACAGCTCGCATCGGCCGACGCGAAAACGCTGTAGGAGCGCAGCGACTCTTAGAACTCGGTTCCCGGAAACGTTGATAGGAAAACCCTCGCGAACGCAATCGCATTGTTCGGATTAAATTCGCGCTGTTCGAACAACAGCAAGGGGTTGGTTCTGGTTGCACGCACCACCGGTTCCTCGCGAATCGATTTCGACGCGTCGGCGTCGCGCGACATTGTCGAATTGGTCGCGATTCGACGAGCTCCGCTGTTGGATCGACGCCGAAAAAAGAATGTAACGAAAGAATGAAAATTCACCGTGACGGAAGGATGTAGAAAAACGGTCAAAAAGATCCAGCGGAAAGTCCTGTGCACGCTTTCGAGCAATGCGGAACGCTGCACCTGGAGATTACGGTGTATTTGGATCGAGCTGCTAAATCCTTCATAAAAATCCATTTGCAAAAGCCAGATATTACTTTACACTACTTTACATTATTATTATTATTATTACTTTACATCATTGTCCAATACTGGTTTTGTCTTTCGATGACCAGGAGATTCTTGTAGATCCTGTCGGTCTTATCTTGATCTTTTTTTCTTCGCAAAAGAAGAGTGAAATCTTTAAAGATTTTTTCTGCTTCAGCCACAACAACTGTACTCTTCTTCGACTGTATGAAAATTCCTATTCCGATCTTCTTGCTCAGAAATGGCGCAGAATATTTTCCTGGAGAACCAAACGTTACAGTTCATTCGCCATTATCATCAATCTCATGATGGACCCGTAAACTCATTAACGACGGATATAGACAAATTAATAGGCGAATAAAACCGTTGTTTTTATTACTGTTCACGCCAAAGGAAGATGTTCCTGAGCATCTTTATGATCGCTCTTATTACTTTTATCGTTCGACCATAAACGTTACAGACAAAATCCTGTCTTTAGACACCGTCAAGTGAAGCCCGTGAACTTTTAGCGAGCTATGAAACGGACGAGGTACACAGATCTGCGTCGTCAACAGTTGACGGAGAGAATGCGTTCCGCCTGTTGCACATATTTTCGATATCCGGGTCGCGTGTATTTTTAAGATGACGAGTTAAGATCGACGAACATCCGAAACGTCTTAACGACGAAGTAAGATTAACAAGCGGTAAGACATCTTCACGCGTATTGATTGTATACAGGTAAATCTCGTTTTGGGACCACAGTACGGCTGCGAAAGTTTTCCCGGAGGAAATCGAGTCACGGGGACAGCGAGATTTACCGTCGGGGATTTAAGTAACCGGTGTAAAAGAGGATTCATGGCGTGAAACAATCGGACCAAGTACTCGTCCGTTTCCTCGACCCGATTCGATCCCAGTCGAATCGAATCCGTGCTCCGCGATTTTTTGGTCCCTCGCATTTCTTTTCTCCGGGTAGCCTCTCTTACATCTCGGAATCACAGCGTGCACGTAAACGCCGAGAAAATTATTACGATCGACTTTCCTCCGGTTCTCCTATCTCTCTCTTTTTCTTTCGTCTCTCGTTTTTCCGCTGGAAAATGTTTTGCCGTCGAACGAAAATCGATCGATCCATTCCGAGTTGTAGTTTCGGTCGTAGCGGAAGCGAACTTCCGGAACTCGATTTACCAGTCTCGTTCCCGGTTTTTCTTCGCGGGGCCTCGCTCCCAGCGATCTCTCGAAATTTTTGAAAATCCCTCTTGATTAGTGTTCCTGATTTCTCAACAGACTATATTTCTCGAGAATTCTCTAGAATTTTTAATAAAATAAACAAATATTGGAAAACTTTTCATGTTTGGAATATCGTTGATAATATTTCTCGAAAGCGCAAAAAACTTTCACTCAATGTTCATTCCTGTCCAACATGTACATAACTTTAAAAACAAGGAAAAAATAGATGCTAAATATGTCGAATCAATTCGGATAATGATCGGTAGATAGGAATCATTTTTTAAAGAATTTTATTGGAAATTTCATCCCGATGTCTCTTATGGTTCAACAGTGATAATAAGACATGATCAAATGTCTCGAGAAATTCTCGAGAAGGAACACTACTTAACGAACAGATTCTTTCTGGGATCGATGAAATCTCGCAAAAATAGTTCATACAATAAAATTTGAAACACCACGCTACCGAATTCTGGCGAATCACTTTCGAAGAGAGAACCGCGACAATACAAAATTTTGTAGCTACAATACAAAGTCCGATTAGAACAAAGGTATTTCTGCATCGGTTCGACTCGATGCGGAGGATCATCTTAATGAATAAAAATACGTGTCTGCAATAACTTCCCAGAAACGATTGTCTTCCGGGAAACACGACGCCATCGAATTCTATCGAATTCCTTTTGAACGAAGAACTGCAACTATGCGAAAATGTTGTAGAAATACGCGCAAAGTCCGATAGGAGCAAATAAACTGATTTTCCGCGAACGTTTTCCTCGAGGCCGAAGAAACGCGAAGCCACGATCGGTTTTTTGTTGCAGTTCGACCCGACGCGATGGGGAATTTGTAACCGTTTCTCGACCCTTTCTTCCTTATTTGCATGGAAATTGCTGCGCCCTCGGATTGCGGGGAAAAAAGAATGCAGAACCGATGCCTCTCGACGACGATGCTGGTCGTATCGCCTCCGTGTCGCGACCACAGTGTTTAATAAATCAACTGACGTCGGTGTCGTGGCCTGCGATTGCGTCGAGTGTCCATAAACACGATGTGAACGTAGGGAGAATGATCTCGGAGTGCGAATCGAACGAGATTGGGAACGAGATCGACGATCCAAGAACCTCCCGCAGGGGATCGAGCTCGTCGTGGAAAACGACCGTGCGCGAAGTACCTATGAAATCAACTGCGAACCGTTTTTTTTTATCAATTTTTTGCGTTCCCGGCGGTTCTATCGGTTTTCCCAAGAAATTTTCACCGGTCGATTTAATACGAATGTGTACACGTTTTTACGTCGCCGTTAAACCGACGATTTCGTGCACTTGTGCCATCAGTATCTGGAAAATAAAAACTTCAGAAGAATTTCAATTGGACTGGTAATATCTGTAAAATTTGATTGGTACTTCGTGCATGGTCGTTCACCGATTGATTTCACAGTGGCGTAGCATTCGATCGCGATTCTGCGTGGACGGGTTCGTCGATCGCCGTTCTGTTTCCGGATACGTTCCGCGCAACGGAAATCGTCTCTAGAAGCGAATCGATCGAGAATCAATGCGGAGAACCGGTGTTAGGCTGGTTTCGCATAATTGCGGGAACTATCGATGCACAATTGTTTATGATATCCGTGGAAACGGGACGCTGTACGATGATCTGGAACTGGAACATAGCTGTCCGGGATAATCAGAAGTGTAACCGTCGAACTAATCTATTTTACCACGTTTTTATTAGCTCGCTTTCTTCTTTGTCCGTTTGTTCGGTACGAATCTTGCAATTGATTTTAAACTGAATTCCTGATGAGCTAGAGACTTGAAATTGGAAACATAGCTCAGAACTAGACAATGCAGTATTAAAAAAAATTTTTTAAGAAAGTCTATCCGTTTAAGCTATTGTTGCGATTGATAAATATACATAAATGACGAATATGCGTAAAAATTCATTTAACATTGAGTAAGATGGTTTAGTAAAAATGATTTGGTGCCATTTTTCAATGTATTATGAACTGACATTTTAAATTCAAAATAAATTTTTTAAGAAAGTCTATCCGTTTAAGTTATCACGATTGATAAATATACATAAATGACGAATATACGTAAATATTCATTTAACATTGAATGTTTTAGTAAAAATGGTTTGGTGCTATTTTTCAATGAGTTATAGACAGTCGTTTTATTTCATTTTATTTCATCTGCCAGCTTTCAACGTGGAAGGACGATCTTTAGTTGAGAAAACAGAATTGATATTTATGAGGCAGTAAAAATTCAAGAATTGTTACGATGGGAACGTTGACTTTTCCAGCGAACGGACAACTAAACTACAGTTCCAGATCGCCAAAGTATCGGCGTGTTTCTCTAGGCAAACGAACCCCGTCGAAAGCGACGCGACTGTCGCGAGCGCCGCAACGAAAGTTGTCCGCGCTCTTTCGTGTCCTTTCACTTCGGTAAATCTTCAACGACTGTACATACTGCGTATATATATAGTACGTAAATATTCGACGTGGCATAAATGTTATCTATCATTACTATATATTTTATAATAAAACCTGGATTAAACGAACAAAAGCGCAGACTCATTTCGCCCCTCTCGCCGTTTCCCGGTAAGCGCTGATCGATAGTCCGCGGATTTGATGCATTTATTTATTTATTACACGAAGCTTGATATGATTGCAACATAAATAAATGTTTATTCAATAAAATAATTACTTTAATGCAGATGGATATTTGCTAGTGCAGGCGGCAGCTTTGTTTACGTTTTACAGTTTACTAAATTGAATGTCTTCTGATTGCAAGTACCGTAATAATTTGCAAGTAGTAATTAAAAGTGAGAGATTGGGAAAAGAAGTCGTTGCAATTGATGCAGGCAATTTTTATTCTGCATAAAAATCCGCAGTCCAGCGATCCAACACGATATATCGCTACGAGGATTAAGGGTGCATTCGCAATAATGGAAAATTGCATCGGAATGTTATTTCTCGCGGGGCGTCGAACGAAATACAGTGACTCCAACTAATATTTATTAATATTTGTCACTTTTAAAAAGACGACAACTTTTTTTAATATTGGACCATACGATTTGATATTTTTTGGGAAGTTAAAACAATTGGTTTGCTGCACAACGTGATTAAAATTTTTGAAAAATATTGCGAGTTGTCGGAATCGCAGAGAAAATACTAGAAGCTGCATTTTACAACTTTTTGATGTGGGCCTTTATTGAAAATTTAAGAAATACGTTTTGACATTGAAAGATGTAAGAATTCTTAAATGTACTGCAGTTATAGGCAGATTTTTACTATCTTTAAATGTTCGCAACTCGTTGCAAATTTTCAATATAAGCCCACAAAAAGTTGTAAAATGCAACTTTTAGTATTTTTGCTACAATTGCAATCAATTGAAATTTTTGAAAAAATTTTTTTTCACATCCTGTAGCGAACTAATTGCTCTAGGTTCCCAAAAAGATTCAAATCGTGTAGTGCGATATTTAAAAAGTTATCGTACGTTTAAGAGTGTCCGAATATTAGTAAATATTAGTGGGAGTTACTGTACACGCTTCTGTTCTGGAAAATAGTTTCACGGAAGTATGCGGCATTCCCGTGAAGCATCGAGGAGTTCGATCATGGAGAATCGAGTCAGCCATGGATCGAGCGACTCGTTCCCCATGGAAAACAAAAGGGGTATCCGTCGAATTCGAGCTGAAATGAATTCGAGCTCGGTGAACCACCCTATTTCCGTGGAAACCGGTTCTGTTCCGCTTATCCATTGTCATCGGAATTCAGCGAAAAGGGCCCGTGCGCTCTCGATGGTTCCGATCCGAGGCTTTATTTCCGTCTCGGGGTCTACGGAGCCTGTGTTTAGTCGTAATTCTTTCCTGGTGAACCGCGGAACCATTCGAACCAGCGCAACGGCATCGAAACACGTCCGCCGAGCTATTTCTTCGTTCGTTTCAAAGTAGGGACTTTGGAACGATGCTGGAAACCACCTGAGGTAAGTGCACTGTCAGTTATCCCTATAGAAATCCTGGACGAATCCGTTTTTCGACCTCCAACTCAATTGTTAATTGGAACATGTGGGCGGAGGATGTTTCATTTCTGTTTGCTATCGATCTTCTGAAATTTCTTATAAAATTGTCTGCTTTTATTTCAGTTTTCTGAACGATACAAAAACATCTTTGAAAATGTCGTACGTGCGTAAGTGGTCTAAGTGAAAATGAAAGAAAAATCGAGTTTATCAGTTATTTCGAGTCACATTGTTTCAAACGAAATTAGTTCAACGTAGTTTATTTCAACAACGATTCATTTAGTGTTAACATCCTTATCCTTTGAACATCTGAAAACAGGAAATATATTCTAGTTAAATGAACATTTATTTTAAACATTAATAATTCTAACATTCCTGCGTTCGCGAAAATTTAATTGCTGTTTCACTCGTGAATACATAAAATCCACGACTTACTTATCCAAAACCTGTACGGAAACCTGTACAAATATACGTTGTTAAACATAACTGCAAATTACATTTGTAATTACTCTGTCGGCTAGTTTGCGGAAAGAGCAGAATTGAATAGGAATCCGCTCTGTTGAAGGCTCCATCGAATTACGAATGGAAGCAGCGTCGTGTATAATTTAAAGAGAATACCTTCGAGGAGAATTTTCTAGTGAATGTAAGCTACACACCATTGTCCAAAATTATTATCTTACAGTATTGTCTCTGTTACGCACATTCAACGCAACATCGTGTTTAATTCAATACAAACCATAATCGCCATTTGGAATCATGCACTAAGGAGTGGCAGAAAAGAGCTGAATAAATTGCAAGAATATCTATCAATTGATTCCAACAATAATTAATTCTCCAAATTCAATTTAATTTTGGCATAAAGCGTCTGAATCGATTCAATCTAGTGGACAGACCAAGAGAACCTGTTATCACTAAAGGAAAAGCATTGCTTGGCCACACATTGAATACAGCATCGTGTTTAATTTAATGCGAACCATAATCTTCATTTAGAATCATGCACTAAAGAGTGGCAGAAAAGAGCTGAATAAATTGCAAGTATTTCTATCAATTGAATAATAATTGTGTCGTGATGTCGACGCACAGGTTCAATCGATAATATAAAACAAGCAAATGTCTACCGGCATGGAATCAGTTCGTTTTGTAATTTTTCACATGTATTTTTTTCTTTTATAGCAAAACTCAAAAATTTTCTTCTCTTGAATATGATCATCAGGATCGAAACGTTGGGAGTTTATTAATTGCAATATGTATTGCTTGTTTTACGTTATTGATCGAACTTGTGCGCTGACACCCCCACACAATTATTATTAAATTTGTACGATCGAAAAATTGAATTTATACATATCTATGAATTAATTCCAACAATAATTAATATTACAAAATTAATTTAATTTTGGCATAAAGCGTTTGAATCGATTCAATCTAGTGGACAGACCAAGAGAACCTGTTATCACAACAGTAAAAGCACTGCAGAGCCAAAGAGAAGTAACGTAGCGTCCGCGTTTGCTTATCAAGATCGTGGAGCTCGATCGAATTAAGAATGCGAAAGGTGATCGCTTGAACGGAATAAGACGGTCTCCTCTGACCCGGACATGCCTTCATCGATCGGTCCGAAGGAGAACGAGGGAGAAAAAGTCGGAGGGAACAGAGAAAGAGAGAGAGAGAGAGAGAGAGAGATAGTCAGGGAGTTTAGCTCCCTGTGGAAATGAAATTTAAAGTCACAGGAAATCCACGTGAAACGTATGCAAGCTAGAGCGGTCTGTTAACTGAGCATGGACTTGTTTGAGTCGGTTGTTGATTCTCTGATTGCTTGGCAATTTCGCAAACCTGGAATTCTGCACTTTCCCGTCAACCTCTAGCCACTCGACATTAAACCACATAAAGGTCCATTTAGTTTAGCCAGGTCAGGCCAAGCCCGGCCCGGCGACCAATGCTTAAGGATAGGGAGTCCGGCATCGGCAGTTCGGCCCGACATCTCAACGAAATTTCGTTTCGTGTCGGCCCGGACATTTCGGTTGCCGGAACCCTGCTGTGCGTGGCACAAAAAAAGGTCTTTATGGGCTCCACAACTCCTTAGGCAACTAGCTATCCCTTAACACTTTACAACATCATGGAAGTAGGAAACGGTCCTGCCGCTTTGTGAATTCTTCTTAAATAATTACTACAAAATATATTAGAGACACATATTTGTTCTGTAAATATTTTCACCGGATCTAGTGTGAAAACATTTTTAAATATATGGCTACAATTTTTGCTCTTTGAAATACCGTTTTTGTTCCATTATCTGTAACAACTTATTCCCATCATTCAGGTAACCTGTCAATTCCCGTACCCCAATGATTAATTAGCAACATGCGTTTTCAGACTTATTCGAAATGCGACAGAACTTTCCTTCCACAACCTAATAAGAGATATAGAAAATTATTTCAGTTACACCTATTAAATAATATTATTTTTCTGCATTTCCACCACCACCTTTTTCTCAGGATGACAAGAAACTGAACGAACCAAAACGTTCAAAACCTCCACCGGAGTTGTTTGACGACTTGTTTCCCCATACACTTTTGTCATATGATATTCTTTTCTTTGTGACTATAGTAATAAATAAATTGTTATTTTTTTATAACGTTTAAATTCCTTAATAACGTATTCGCCACCTATTGGCACAACGAACTCTGAAAAGTTCTAGTTAATAGCTTTTTAAATAAATACAGCATGTTATATTCTGCCGATGCTGGAGCCGGCCCGGACATCGGAAAAATTCTGGTCTCACCAGAATTTTTCCGATGTTCGGGCCGGCTCTAGCGTAGGCATCTCCGGGGTGTAGAGGGGAGTAAAAAGTTCTAGGGACCCATGGGGTTAGCCGGGGAACCCCTGGGGTTTGACACGATCTCCGGCGCTGGGCCTTTGTGCGAGGCTCTCGAAGCGCCTCAATTTCAGAGCGGACAGGCACAGGCATCCGGCATTCTGGCCTGGCCTGACCTGGCTAAACTAAATGGACCTTAACAGAGATTTGAACGGACTAGCAGCGGCTAGAAACATTAGGTAGAAACACTTGACATAGTTACGTCAACATTGTACCTAATCTCTTTGAGATGGACTCAAAGAACAACAACAAGAAGATGTACGTTATACAAAAAAATTAAGGTTTATTAAATTATACTTACATTAATTTAAAAAGAACAATTATCGCGGGCGATGAGGTCCGATAAACAATGGGGTTGGTTCGAGGGACTACGTGGCTCTCTCGATAACGTATTATTTTTTACCTGGAGGTAGTTCTAGCAAATTGACTTTTGGCCAGTTAGATCGGTTTGTGCGACGCTCAAGTGATAATTCAATTGAAAATTCGGTACGTGAATTACGCAGTTGTCGCACTTTCCACGAAGTTGTGACCGTACCACCTAAGGATGAACGAAGTCAGTTTCGAAGTTCAGTCACTTGCCGAGTGTCTCGTTTCTCTGTCAGGATTTTCATTCGTGCACGATATTCGGAAGAGTGTTTCGCGAGCGTACCTAAGCGCTTCGCAGGTGCATAGGCACCGATAAGTGCCGAGCCCGTGGACGAGGAATCGGGTCGCTGTTCCTCTTTGATCCTCTTTCCCAGATGGTCCCCTCTTAAACATTTCCCTCGACGTATCTCCCGTTTATTTACGATTCTCTCTGCCTATAAAATTGAGCAGCGAGCGAAGCACGCCGCCAGAGAAAATAGAAAAGCGGGGATGTCGTTCGGCGCGGCGCAAGAAAATGGGCTGGCCGAGTTTCTCCTGCTCGATGGAGACGTTCCATAGCTTCCCTTATGGTTGCTTCCCGGGCTCAGTACTATTACGCCTCGAAGAGCAGCAACGCTCGACAATGGCTGCATGCATGGCGATGCTTCGGTTCGCAAAACTACGTTCAAACAGTCTCTTTAAAAACAATGCAATAAACAGTTCTTGAAAATGATGTAAAAGAAGACATTGAAAAAAAGCTCGTCAATGGCTGCATGCATGGCGATGCTTCGGTTCGCAAACTACGTTCAAACAGTCTCTTTAAAAACAACGCTATAAACAGTTGTTGAAAATGATCTAAAGTAAGATCGAAACGTTGAAGTTAATGTGATAATTTGCAAAATAACTTTTAAGCAACAATTGATCGAACCAATGTGCCGATAGCATTAATATATTTGTTACCAGCTGATAAATAATAGACGTTGTCCAGTCCAAATTTCAATAAATTTGTTCGTGATCTTCTTTAATAAAAATTAGCCAATTCGGTCCAGCCGTTCTCGAACAGCATTTAATTTTTAACTTCCCGATTCATAGGGAAGTTACTGTAATTATTTATATACATTAACAACTCTACGATCGA
Source organism: Lasioglossum villosulum (assembly GCA_963971365.1). Lineage (NCBI taxonomy): Eukaryota > Metazoa > Arthropoda > Insecta > Hymenoptera > Halictidae > Lasioglossum > Lasioglossum villosulum. The sequence goes on along the minus strand of OZ020496.1, from coordinate 46,923,180 downwards.
GGTAAGGAAATATTTAGTAATAATGAATTCGAAGCTGACGAACACGGTTTTGTACATTTCAAAACGATGTTTTCAGAGGTGAAAATCTAGCGACAATTGAGTTCAATCGTTTTCTAGTTACGGTAAGATTAACCTAGCCAGACTTTCTCTTCCAGAAGAGAAGCAGAAGAATATTCATATCGATTAAATTCAATTTCGAGACTTCGCCACCTGTCTGACCTCGATATTATAAGCCAGGAATTTAAGGATACCATCCTATTGAATCACACAGAAAGTAGGTCAGTCTTAAGTATCTTTTTCATTGTTGAATTTTAAGCATCCTGAAGGAGCAGCGCTTTTTACAGCTTCCTTTACAGCCGGATGAGCAACGTCGTCCATCCAAACAAATTTACCAACGATACTGAATTGTACACATTGCAAAAAGTTTTCTAACTCTGCCTCGTCTAGCTTTCCAGTAATGAATTTTTGAAGTTACCTATCTCTGTATGTTTAAAAATCACAGTGTCTCGCGAGTTCGAAGTTCTCCAGCTAATAGGATCGCTCCCCAAACTGCAATGAATTTATTAATAATATTGAATTAATGACGAACATATTACTAAAAAATTTGCAGCTCTGCCTAGTCAGGCTTTCCTGTAATGAATTTTTGAAGTTACCTCTGTTTATTTAAACATCGCAGTATTGTACGAATTCAAAGATCTCCAGCTAATTGGATCCCTGCCCAGACTGCAATTAATTTATTAATAATATTGAATTAATGACGAACATATTACTAAAAAATTTGCAGCTCTGCCTAGTCAGGCTTTCCCGTAATTAATTTTTGAATTTACCTATCTCTTCTCTAAAAATCGCAGTGTCTCACGAGTTCAAAGATCTCCAGCTAATTGGATCCCTGCCCAGACTGCAATTAATTTAATAATAATATTGAATTAATGACAAACATATTGCTAAAAAATTTGCAGCTCTGCCTAGTCAGGCTTTCCCGTAATGAATTTTTGAAGTTACCTCTGTTTATTTAAACATCGCAGTATCGCACGTGTTCGAAGATCTCCGGCTAATTGGTCCCCTGCCCAGACCGAAATAAATTTATTTATAACATTGAATCATGTACGAACGCTTTGTTAAAAGATTCGCAGCTCTGCCACGTCTACTTGCCTCCGTAATAAATGTTTGAAGTCCACTGTATTTTTGTTTGACTCGTTGGGGAGTTCGTTCGCGATACGCTCGCAGAATTCGAAGTTACTCGTGCCGGGCTTCGAGAGGACCGTCCGAAGATTTCCGGCTAATTAGTCCGGAGCAGAGCAAAGGTTTTCCTTGATTAAGAGGAAGGGTCGCGTGATCCTGTTCCTGGTTGTCGGACGAATTGCGATCGACGAGTTGTGCCCAGGTTCGGGAATTAGTTTGCTGGTTTCGGTGACACGCACGCGATGAGAGGAGAGTACGATCTATTCGTCGGAGCGTATCTGCAACGTGCAGTTTCCATCTTTGGAGGGGAGAGATTCCATTGGTAAATTGTTCGAGAACTATAGAATCCGATGGAATCTGGAATTTACGCGCGTTTCCGTTCTCTTCCGTCCTTCCGAGCTTTCGCCTGTGTCTTTCTTGGTCGAAAAATCGGTAAACTCCTCGGCAGCGAAACAGGCAGCGTAGGAAACGACCACGGTGAAATAAAATACCAGCGTAACGGTTTTACGGTTTAAAATTTAAATTACGCGGATTTACGTCGACCGCTAGCGAATTACGATGACCAGGTTGCCAGCGGAGGAGAAAGTCGTTTTAACCATATTTTTTCTCTTCCCCGTTTCCCGTGCCTGCCCGGTCTTACGCTTCTTGTTTGCCGCTTCTATTATCCGCCGCGCGGCTTCCGAAGCTACGCGGCCTGCTTTTACTTCTGAAAAATGATTCGCCGAGGGAACCGGATGCTCGGACGCGAATTAACTTCGAACGGCTTAGATCTACAATTTCGTTTATATACGGCTGCAGTTGATCCTGCTCCCTCTCTATGCAATTTGAATAGTGCTTCCGAAAAAATAGATTGTTGGTATTTCAAAGAGCTTGTTCGTTCCATTTCCAAAAAATCGGGTTTATGAGTCGGACGCACTCACAGAAAAACTAAATGTTGAAGCCCGTCTTCGTGTTAATACTTTTATCAAAGAGTGTAATCTGGAAATTTTGTATTACAGACGTTGTTGTGAAGCGAAATAAACCCAAAAGGGTCTAAAGTGCTTAAATAAAATTGAGTTATAGAGTATATGATTTACGTATTTATCGGAGAAGTCGTGAAAACAAAAATCGAGAGGCTGAAAAGTGTGAAGAATTAGCGATAAAAAGTTTAAACAGCAATATCTTGATAGTGAAAGTATGCGACATGCGGCGATCTTCCTTAAACCGTAGATTTTCCGCTGAAGAGTGCGTTCGTGACAGTAGAGAGACGTTGGCACTTCTATTTTGGTCTGTACGAAGCTTTAGAATTGATAGTGTAGACCGTTTCGCGACAGGGATCGTGGTCTCTGCATATCCGTATCGCGAGCTCGTCGGCGGTTATCGCGGAACGAGAGCGCCTCGAAACGCAACGGCCGTCTCCGGCGAACGTTCCTTCACAGATCTCTCTGCGTATGAAGTCGTTTGCGAGCGCGACTATGGCCGATAGTTCCGGTACGTTGCACGGTAACGGAACCAATTCGCTGAGACTCCTCAATTCCGAGCTGTGCAATGAGTGCGACTCTATTTACGGCCCTCTATGTTCTGTGTTTGCGAGCGTACCGCGTTTCCAAGCAAGGATTGCCCTCTGGGCCAGTCGCTCCTCTATACCCACTACACGGTGAAAACAAAGAAACCACATCTATTCAAGAATCTGCATGCGGGAGTAGATAATTGCAGGATCTTCAGGCAATTCAGAATTCAGACAGTTTCAGGGCATTCTGTGAGCTAGGAGCAACGAAACCACGCCCACAGGAGATTCTACAGAGTAGGAACAAGGCAGCCACGCCTACTCGCATCAGTCTCCATACTGGACACAAGGAATTGTAGAACATCCAGGCGATTGAGCCACAGAATTCAGACAGTTTCGGGGCATTCTGTGAGCTAGGAGCAACGAAACCACGCCCACAGGAGATTCTACAGAGTAGGAACAAGGCAGCCACGCCTACTCGCATCAGTCTCCATACTGGACACAAGGAATTGTAGAACATCCAGGCGATTGAGCCACTTTCAGGGCATTCTGTGACCTAGGGGCAACGAAACCACGCCCACAAGAGATTCTACGGAGTAGGGAGAAGGAAGCCACGCCCACTCGTATCAGTCTCCATACTAGACACAAAGAATTGTAGAATATCCAGGCGACTGAGCCACTTTCAGGGCATTCTGTGAGCTAGGGGCAACGAAACCACGCCCACAGGAGATTTTACAGAGTAGCGAGAATGAAGTCACGCCTATTCACAGCAGTCTCCATAATGGACACAAGGAAGCCACATCTGTTCCGTACATTCTACACAGAAGAAACAACGAATTCGGGGTGACGCCTACTTCAGAACACACTGTACAGTCGGTAAAAGGAAGCCACGCCTTCCGAGAGCACTCTGCACGGAGCTAACGGTAAAACCTCGCTGTCTACAGACACGTTGCCGATCGAGGAAGGCCAAGAGACTATCCCATCAGAAAATAGCGAGTCTCCTGATGACGGACGCGACGCAAAAGCGACGCGGAGCGAAGACGCGTCGCCGCGAGGTCGACGAAAGCCGGCGAGCAGGGAGCGATCGTGTCTCGACTCCACAGGGGATGAATATTTGTTCGGCTCGGCCCTCCGGCTCGCGCGCTTCTATGTCGGCTATAAATACTGCTTTGTATGCATGCTGGGTGAGCGGACCGCCAAGCACAGATAATAGGAAGGAAGCCCCCGAGAAGCTACTTTGTCTAGCTCCTTCTCCTCTCTCCTCTCCTCTCCGCACCTCCCCTTTCGTACCGGTGGTGTTTCGTCCTTATCCTGGCCGTCGGCGCAACCTAATAACGCCGGACCGTTCTCGACTGGCGGCAGCTACGGGAATAATTATCAACGCAGCTACGACGAATTCGAATAACATCGTGCCGACCAGAAATTGTTTCGACGCTTCCGGATCCCCGCGTGAACAGACCCCCAGTCCGCACGAGCTGGATCTTTCAAACGAAATTGCAGCTCTGCGGTGACTCTGATCCGCATATTCGAGTCTCCCATCTTCTCTAATGAAAATTGTATTGCCGGGTACGAGCTGTCGATTGTTTCGAGATCCTGGTGAAGGAGAACCTTGGTGATTAAACAAAAACGACGAAATCGTGAATAGAAGGTGATTCCTGGGAACTGGGACAAGTTACTGCTCTTTTTTAGTCCTAACTTCCTGTGAACTTATTTTTTAGGTGGATGCATCGATGCACTCGCCAGGTGCAATTGCATTTTAGTCGTTGATGCAACCCAACCTTTGTTAAACCAATCGATCCTTTTTATTATTCAACGGATAAAAGTACTATCCCTAGGTCGTCGAAGTGTGAATATGAGTTTTCTCGTCCCAGTTCCCAGAATCACTCAGTACATCGAACGAATTTAAAAGTACGCCAGTTCCTAAAAGCATTAAAAGGAAAAGCAGACGATTATTATTTCCTCTTTAGACTGCTCCTTATCAATATCCTCGTCAATGTTGCGTTCGATTTCCGGAACAGTGATTTTCCGAACGCGTTCTTCCAGCACCACTAGAACCAATCTAACACACTTCTTCAGCTCTTTTCAGCCTCCCCGCTGTAAAACTATACTTTACGCGGACAATGCAACTCGCCCACTAGATCATCGACACGTGTGTCGTCCCACGAGATTCGATTTACCGGCGAAGGGAGAGCGAAAATCGCGATCCGATCCGATCGGGGGATGACTCGCTCCAGAGAAAAATGTCGTCGGCAGACGTTGCGACGGGTAAAGAGTATGATTAATGGGAGTTTGATGCGATCACGGGGAACGTTTAGCGTCAGCGACGATGAGGTACGATCCGCGGGAGTTTTGCGAGCATCGCCGATCTTCTTCCAGCGCTTTGAGAGTTCGCGCAAGTACGAGCGAGAGAAAGATCGTTTCTGTTCCACGATATTCCGCTGCGATGAAAATTCGACTATCGCCGGCGACGAGGAGAACGAAAATGTTTTTCGCTGGCCGAGAATTATGAGCCGTCTGTGTCCGTCAAAGCTGGCAACAACAGCTCGCGTGACGCGCAGCTACAAAGGGCACAGCGATCGACAACGCTCTCGCTCCGCACGACGAATTCCATCCGAGAAATCTGAATTTCATACTGGCAAACGTCGAATAGTATGGCAGACATTCTTCTCTCGGTTATGGACCTTTTCATGCGTGTTCAAAGATACACCTTTGAAAAATCACAGCGCGTTCTTCCTCTTTTGTTCATCGTTGCTTCTAAACTGAGTCTCGCCGTTGCGCGAAAGAATGTGTTCCACTTCAAAAGAAATACTTAATGCGTACAATCTTTGTTACAACGTGTTCGAGAGATTCGAATTTTAATACTTGCGAGTTAAATATCTGATGATTTAAAAAGAGTTCGAAGACTTGCGGATGAAATTGTGAGACGATAAGTGCAATATCCATGTACTACTTTTTCGACATGTACCTATGTGTAGTTTGTAGCTATGGATGCGTATATGTGCCGATAGACATGTATGTACATTTTATATCAATACAGTTACTTAATGTGTGATAATAATACGTTGTTTTTATTATCCCGAATCTTTTGTCAACTTGACAATCAAGAAAACCTCGCAAAAGACAGGGTCCTGGTTCGATGATCAAAATCACGGCGTTTCCAAGCAGATTTGACTTAACATTGGACGCGAGATTCGGTGGCGAGCCAATCAACGTGCAAATACGGCTAAACCGTCACTGTTTACGTTTTTCTGGAGCTTGGCCATCTCTCCGGAGTATTTCCCGATGCAAATTCGTCTCGGTTCCTGCACGTTATACGATTTCGTCTGTTTTTATCCTGGCCGTGAAGCGCGAATATCGTTTTGAAGCGCGAAAACTCTTCGGATAGCAGCAGCGCTGGGAACGTTCACTGCCGGTTGTGAAATGAACGCTCGCAATTTGCTGGGTCTCTCCCGTGCGGAGATTATTCCGCAGCCGCCACCGATGTACGCCGCCCCCATGGTTTCTCGAAGAAAGTTGACGGTAAAGGCGGCACTTTCCGCTCGCAATTTCGATGAGAGGACCCTTACGGCCCTCTAAACGCGCGTAACGGTTCTAATCCTCGTGAACGGTCTCTTCTCTCCTCTCCGCGGAATTTTCGTTCGGTAGACCAATTAGGCGACGAGGTGGAATCGCCTCGGAAGACTATGAAGTCCTGGAAGACTGTAAACGCTCCCGGGCCCCCGGAAAATCATCGCTGCGGCGAAAATCCCGCGAGACACGCCAGAGACGATTCTGATTCGTTCAAATTTTGCTTCCCCCGAATGCAGTTTTGCTCAAATTCTTCTTAGCGCAAATATTGTTTCCCCCAAATGCTGCCTCCCCAGAATTCTACTTCCCTCGAAATATTGCTTCGCTCAAATTTTTCTTCGCCCCAATTTTGCATCCCCCTAAATTTAGCTTCGCTCAAATTTTGATTTTCTGAAGATTTTCTTTTTCCCCTGATTTCCGCTTTCCCCGAAATTTCGCTTCGCTCAAATTTTTCTTCCCCCGAAATTTTGCTTCGCTCAAATTATGATTTCCCGAAATGTTGCTTTTCTCAAGTTTTTCTTCTCCCGAAATTTCGCTTCGCTCAAGTTTTTCTTCCCCCGAATTTTGCTTTCCCGAAATTTCGCTTCGCTCAAATTCTGCTTTCCCGAAATTTTGCTTCGCTCAAATTTTTCTTCCCCCGAAATTTCGCTTCTCTAAAATTTTTCTTCTCCCGAAATTTTGCTTCCCCGAGTTCTGTCTTGCGCAATTCCTGCTTCGCACAAATTCTGCCCTGCGCAAATCCATCTCCTTACAAATTCTGATTCGCTGAAATTTTCCTTTTCCCTAATCCTGCCTCACTCAATTCCTGCCTCGCTCAATTCCTGCCTCGAACCCTGCGTTTCCCCGTTTGTTTCTGCGCCGTCTCTTTCCCCATCGATATTCGCGGGTTTATTCGAGAGACAAGCCCTTTTTCTCTACCACCGTTCGCTTTTCCTGCGATCGGATTTATTTGAAATTAAAATCAATATCCAGCCCAGCCACCTTCAACCACGTTTATTGAAACCGCGGCCACGCTCTCCTGCAATTTCGCAGAGCTTTGCTTTAATCCCGCAGGACATGTCTTTACTCGTTCCTGATTCTCTGTCCTCTACTCTCTGTCCCTTCTAGTGTGATTCGTTGGCTCGCATTCGCTTCTGTCTTCGTCCCCTAGATTCTGATCGCGATGGACAACGCATCTGCGTGCGTTTGTGTGTTGGTTTTAATCCCCCAGGCCACCTCAACTCGTTACTCCATAGTTTCACAAGCTTTTTGGATTGATGCGCACCCCTTACGGTTCTTTGTATTCAACGGACCTTAAGAGCTAACTGTTTGTGTTGGAATTTGTGAGTGGGACGAGTGCGTTTTTACCCTCATATGATCACCAAAAATGGTTGAGAGATCCTCCTATAATTTTCAATGATTTTAATTTCACCAATTCTGTCTTATCCGTAATATTTTAATATTAATTCTCATTCGTTCATCGAAATTTAAACATTGCATTCATTTCTTCAATACTGATTGATGTGAAATGATAAAGAAGTATGGTAAAATAATATATAAAGAGGTGAATAAATTCAATAGAATTTTCCTTATCGATGCTGGTCAACTTTGCGTCTTTGCAGCTCGACACTTTCCAAAAGAACCATACTGAAGTGCAACAGAAGAAACGCGACTTCGACACACAAAGGAAGTAATTAACGGGAAAAGGCGTTATACACAGTTGCTTACAATGGAAATGAAAATAAAAGATACGAGAGTGTATGAATAACATCGAAAGAGAAGAAGAAAAGAGAAAACGTGTTCAAAGATGTTTCCGCGAGACTGCAGCCGCGCGAAATGCGCAACTCCGGATCGCGTAATTGTGTTAAGCGAGTGGAAGCGTGTGGATGGATTCATAATGCGCGATGTTAAACAGAAATAATTTGCATTCTATGAAGACTCGGAAAGAGACCCGTACAATTTCTTTCTCTTTGAATGAAAATCAGACATTCTGGAATCATTTGTACACAATGACGACTACAATGGTTTAAATAATTAAATTGTTTCATGAAAACCACTGTTCGAGCTTTCATTGTTATCCTACGTTTGCAGCTGCACGGACAATTATCATCGTAGAGTTTTCACAGTGAATATTTATAATAATATTCGTTCTGATGTTCATTAATTCTAACATTTTTTACTTTTTATTCGTTGAAGTTGAAAGGATAATTCTCCATTAGAAATTCCGAAATGAATTTCTTCATTGAATCACGTATTTTTATAAAAATTGCAAAAAACTTAAATGAATCCATTGTTCTCATTTTTATAAAACAACTAGCTGATCCGACAGACGTTGTCCTCCCCAAAGTTCAATGGTTGTGATCTTATTTTTTAAAAATTAGCCAAATCGTTCCAGCCGTTCTCAAGTGATGCGCTTAGCAACAAGCAGCATTTAATTGTTACTTTATTCATTGGGAACCAATAATGCGCAGCCAAACATGTCAACCTGCTGCTTGTGCCGTTTCAAAAATTATTTAAATTGAATTGTCTCTAATTTTTTTCCTGAAAACTTTTCCAGTACCATAACGAACAAAACAAAAAAAGAATTACGCATATCCATTATTCAAATCTAGAGTTACGGTGTTGAGTTCATACAAAAATCTCATAGAAAAAAGCTCTTTCATTTTCTCTCGAATTTTCATTTTTCCGGGCAACTTTTCCAATTTTTCTTTTCCTAAAAACCTTATTCGGACTATGACGAACATTAAAAAAAAATTAGCCAGATCGTTCCAGCCGTTCTCAAGTGATGCGCTTACCAACGGAACAGCATTTAATTTTCATTTATATAGATCGTATAATTTTTTTAAAAGAGTCGTTTATGACGATGGTGCAATTTCAAAACTGTTCAGTCGTTCAGTGAGCATCGATCACGTCATTCAACACGTCCTCGAATCACAACGTTGTTATCTACTTCAGTAAAACTGGTGAAACATGGAATTCGATGTTATCTATCCTGTTTCGCGTCGAAATGCGGAATAAAGTCTCTATCCGAACAGTTGAGCAGCGTTTTTGGAAATCTTTGGGAGACTATGTTCTTCAGCTCGGCAAACGATTCTGGTTTCTCGTTCCCGAATCGGTATTGGGTGAGGAATTTCTCTCTCTCTCTCTCTCTCTTACGTGCCCCTCCAAGCACGGTTTTATTATTTTATTATCGGCCTCGGGTGCGGGCTAAACCGAATGGAAGCGAGGTCGTGGGCGCTCGAACAGGGAAAAGAGGAAGAAGGCTGAGAGAGCTAAGTGGGTTATAGGGGTGCGCGGCTGAATAATTCCGTTTTACGATCGAGAGAAAAGATTGGCCCTGATCGTTCGCGTTCTTTGCCGCGTGTAAACGGGACCATGAATCTGGGGAAACGTTCGTCCGGACCGCCGCACATGAAAAATAAACGGCCGCGTCTTCGCCTGATGATCTTCATTCACTTTTACCGATTTCCCTATCTTTTTAATCAAAACCGACTAGTATCTCCGTGACTGTGTATATAACACAGTTCTACAAGAGGTATTACACTGATCGTAGCGCGTCGAACGAAGAACGACAGATCGACGCTTCGACTTCTTTTCCGTTCACCATTCTCTTTCACGCCTGAAACTATAAATTATATCAAGTTAGATATTAATCAGAAACAGGAGACAAACGCGATGGCAAAAGTTTGTTGAAAAAGAAAATAGATGATCAGAAAAGTTCCAATCTCTTGCTAAAAATATCATTTTTATGAAGTAATGCAGCACAGTTACTTTTCGAGCCCCGTGAACCCAGTGTTGAGAAAGTAAATTTCTACTTCAATCCCGTTTCTTGCAATTCACAACATTTTTATTCCTCTTTTATCTTTTTAATCTGAACCAACTAGTATCTCCGTAACTGGCTAATCGTCGGATCTGAACACGAAGGAGCAGTTTACGCCTGAAACTTGGATATTAATCAGAATAGGACACGAATTCGATGGTAGAAGTTAAAAAAAAAGAAGTAAGAGAGCAGAAAAATTACGATGTTTTGTTAAAAAAATGAAAACCATTATTTCAATAAAGTAACGTAGGACAGTCATTATTAAGAGAGTAAATGTCTACTTCATTCCCGTTTGTTCCAATTCAGAACGTTTTTCTGTCCATGTGAAAATGGGTCAGTCTAGACCCAGCATTCGCGCGGGAAAGACAAAGAAACGTGAAAACGTCGCGTCCTGGAGGCAGTTCCAGTTTCCAGCGTTCGGATTCGCGATTCTCACGATCGCCGGGGGATAAAAGTGGCTCGAGAAGTTCTCGGGAATAAGAGACAGCGTGGCGCGATGGGAAAGTTGGGCGGCCGGTAAACGAGCATACGATTCTGAGACAATCTTCGCGAGGTCCGGGGACACGTAGAACCGCGAAACTCGATCGGAAGACACACGGGTGCATCGTCGCGACTCGAACCTCGAAACTCACAGGCATACGGTACGTACAACACGAAAACGCTCAGCTTCTCCGAGAAGTTTCTTCTTCTTTCTCGAAACTCGCGCAAACTCGTTACGATTTCCTTTCTTCGCGCGTGCGACCTTACCTTCTCTCTCTCTGCGCTTTGCATTTCTTCCGGGTTTTTTCCCTGAGATTCCTGGGACAGCTGAGTTCGCGAGGCACACACCCGAACGACTATCGTAATTTTCTCCGCATACATACGTTCGCGGCGAGCCACGGTCCACGAGCTCGACGAGTCGCTCGTTCCTACGTTGGTTTTTCCTCGGCTCGATGCGCCCAGGAAACTGCGAACGCCACGGAATTCCGCGGGTCGAACAAACGGAGAAGACGCGGAAACGTCGTAAAAGAGACTGTGGTATACTTTGCCGAGAAATTTGCTTCGACGGATCAACTTTCCTTTCTCGCGAAACAAAAGCACAGGTATTCCTGCCGAATCGAACAACTAATTTGTTGAAATATACGATTCGACCGGAGTTCTTTTCTAATTAATACTGACCGTACCGGGCACAAAATGTGTCAAATATATACTGTTTTATCAAAATTACAAGACTGAATTTATTTAAATTTTTCACAACCTTTACGATAATACCTGCTCGAATAAAGAAATCTATTTCTTCAACAATTTCTAAAGCAAGCACACACGCATGTACAACTTGAATAATTAAGAAACGAACAATGCGAATGCCGTGTTAACAGACAGCCTAGCGAAATAGGCAACTTTAAAGTGAACTCGTTCGTCAACGAAAAACAATTGTTCGATTTCGAGCTTTTCCCAGACCTGTTTTATTTATCGTAAACGAATATTCATTTGCATCGCCGGAAACGGGCGGGCGAGCGCGTAAAAATTCATAGAGAAATTTTCGAATAAAAATGCAGCGAGCATCGTTCACTTGGAAAAGCTAACAGGTTCTACGCTCGATTAGCGAGAATGCAAAGATCCCGTAGAATGGTGTGGCTGGAAAAAATGATTAAAAGCGAAACAGGGTCTCCCGCAGGGTGGTGGAGGCTGAGCGATTAAGGTGGTTCGTTATCTCGGAGCGGTATCGCTTGTTCGTTCGCTTCCGGACACCGTAAATATTCGCCGTTCGAAGCGTTTAAAAATCACCGCGGAAATTTATTCGGTTCACGTCCGCCGATTTTTCCTCGAGAAAATGCACGCTCGGTGTACATATATTCCCTGGGCGAAACCGACCGGACGACCGAGCGAAAACCTGGAATTCGGCGAACGGGGTGGGGTCTCGCAATTATTCTCTCGCGAGCCGATATTCCCGAAGCGTACGCGTTTTCGCCAGCCGGAACAGTGTGTTTACGAGTAGTCGAGGCGGACGCACCAGTTTTTCCATTATTTATCGTGTTCCTGCGATACAGCACGGCCGTTCCTTTCTCTCTTTCTTTCGGGTTCGACGTCCCACGTCTCGGAACGAAGCCGTTATTTTTTTTTGCCGTTTCCGTCCCTGTATCGCGTCTTGGCCAGCAGAATCCGCCAACTATTTGCAATTTTCCGCTCGGCGCGGCGTACCCATCTCCCTCTCCTTTTCCTCTACCCTCACTCTCCCAGGCAACTCCGACATTTTCCACCACTCGCATTCCTCGCAGTCGTCGACGCGTGCAAGATAAATCGAGGGTTGCGAACGTTCTGCCATTGCGCGATCGTCCACTTCCTTCGAGGAGGTTCGAGTCCTGCACGTTCGGCTTCGTAATTAATATTTGCGGAGAACCACTCGCCACCGACCTCGACGATCTTTATATACGATGTCTAAACTGCTATTCTCGACTATTTTTCGCGAGTCTCGCTTGCACGTTTTTCTGAAGGAATCAGACTACTGCTCGGTCGTCGACTACAGTCAAATTAATAGAAAATATTCAAGGGAAACGTCAATACAGAATGGAATTTTGCAGGTAGAAATACTCGAGATTGTAGGAATTATTGTTCCTTGAAGAGGAGAAGTTGTGGCATGAGCCGAAAGAAATAAAATATCTCGTTATTTAATAAATTCGTTGATTTTTATGAAATTTACATATGTTATAGATTTCGACATTTAGAACAACTTTTTCCTTTTCCAATATACAGGGTGTCCCAAAACTAATGTAGGAGCGGAAAATGGGAGGTTGCTTGGGTCATTTGAAGCAACATTTTCCTTTACAAAAATGGCGGCCGCGGGTTTGTTTAGGAATTATTAACGAAAAACACGGACCAATCAGAGTGGGATCTAGACGCGAGGTAGCACAGTGGGCCCAACGCGCCAACTGTCAATTGGCCGGACGTGCCATCGCATGTCTAGATCGCGCTCTGATTGGTCCGTGTTTTTCGTTAATAAATGATCCAAGGAACCTCCCATTTTCCGCTCCTACAGTAGTTTTGGGACACCCTGTAGAGGGTCGCTGTACTCCTATTTTGATGAAATTTAAATGTTGTAGATTTCGACATTTTGAACAACTTTTTCCTTTTCCAATATAGAGGGTCGCTTTTAGTTTTCGGGAATATTCACAAAAAACTATTTCTAGTACTGTATTGGATTTTCCGTATTCTAGAACGCTCCGTGGCAGTGTAAGGCCGCTCCGGCGCGTCGTCTGTTTACATTTTTTTTTTAATTTAACATGCCTCTAGATCAACGACGTCCTTTTTCCAAAGTGGAAGCTTGTGGAGGAAATTTCGAGGGTCTCGTTATCTTCAGTTTCCGCTCGAGTCGTGGTCGATGACGCTCCAATCCCATCTCCGGAAGAGGAACTTCCGGAATGCGCGCGGGATGGAAAGTTCGAGGCGGAAGGGATTAATTCGGGGTAGGTTCTAGCGGGTCCGATACAGCCTCTTCGTCATTTCCGGGATTTTTTTCGAACGACCGGCCGGAAATTAAAGTTTCGCTGGGTCGAATCGGTGATCGACGCGGCCGCCCGCTCACTTGCGCAAGATAGAAGTCGAAGACAGGCTGGAGAGGTTTGGTTTCGTCGTAGTCGACTCGTTAATTGAGCCCATATCCAAGAAACAGGTCTAAGTGAAAATTTGAACACTGATAATTAACTTAAATTAATTAAATGTTATTTAACTTACTACTTTTACGATATTGTTAGAAATGAACCGTTAGGTAGCGATTGTTATTTCAACTTTATATGGAAATCATGCATCAATTTACTATTAGCTAACAATTTACCTCCATCAAAATCAGAATAATATCGCGTAGCACATCTGTGGATTCGTCTCACTACCCGCTATTATTTTCTAAAGAAAAATATATACTATTCCATTAAAAAAAATCAAGGTGACCTTGAAATGTCCTTCACCACTCCACCCACAACAAAACGATTAATACCACGTAATTTAGCCCGTCGTACCAAACAACTTTTATAGGAACACTCTTTTGATAACGATACCGTCTTCCGAGACATCCTGCCGTTCTCGTTACAGTGGGACACCCTGTATAATTTTTAGTATCAAATGACAAATATGTGATAAAGCACTGACCGTTTCCTATGTTTTCAAACCAATTGTTCGTGCCGTCGCTGGCTAGCGAATAACTCCGTTCTACGTTGTTTCCGAACTTACTTTTTGACCGGGTCCTCATGTAATGCGAGGATCGATAGGACGCGTCGATATTATCGAAAACACAGCGCGGAGGTGTCGAGTTCCCGCGGAAGATGAGTTTCCAGTCGGTAGTTCGCTCGTGTCAACGCCACATAATCGACGAACTGCCATCATTATGAATCGTGCCGGAGGCAGCCGATAACGCTGGAAGATTAATAGACCGTCGGATAGTTATAAAACTTCATCACCCGAGCTGAATATTCATGTCGCACCTTTTTTTTACCGCTCGAGTGGCCGACCGTACATCGTTTCAACCGCGCGACGCAGCGGACTCGCGAAAAATTTAGTTTTCCTACTGTTTTCTCCATTTCGCGAATTTCCTCGCTGTTTCGACAGAATTCCTATTCTTCCGGTTCGTAATGGTGTTACGGAGAAATATTTTCTATGGCTTCATATATTTCGAATTATTTCATTCGTTTAGTAAAATCGATTTCTTTCATTTTAACAAAGAATACGTTAACGGCGCAATGGTTCGATCCAATTCTTACTCGAAAGCAATTTTGCAATTTATGAAAATTCAAATTTCGACGTTTCGGTCTACGTTTAGACCGTTTTCAAGAAAACTAATAATTGCGTCTGTGAAATGTTGAAACTAACAAACAGTAAAAATATGTTAATAAATGAAGCTGTTAGATAACAAAATCAAGTAATTTCATAAAGCAAGTGAGTAACTTATCTCAGAAATTTATTTTCCTATTTAACAGTTTCATTTATTAACATATTTTTATTGTTTGTTTTAACATTTCGCATAAGCAATTATTAATTTTCTTGAAAGTGGTCTAAACATTGACCGAAACGTCGAAATTTCAATTTTCATAACCATTGTGCCGTTAACATCAATATTCCTTGTTAAACCAATTTACGATCAATAGGAAAGGAAATTTTGTTTCATTCTATTCAATCATTTTCATTCAATATTAATTCCTAATTGTAATATTTCCCGTGCAACGTTAGTGGAGCAAGTAGAATAGTAATTCAGAAGATATATCTTGCACGCGATTGATATTATTAATTATTATCAATGACAGAACGACCGGACGTGACACGATCCTAGAAACGAGGATACCGCCTGAAATAAACGGCAAGGTGGCAGACTGTCAGCCAATAGATCTCGCTGCCACAGCTACTAGACACTCTCGATTGCGTCCCAGTGTAATCCAGGATCGCGGACAAGGTTCCAGGTAGCGGTGCTCGGTAGAACAGGATACATTGGCGCCCGTAGGCTGCCGACCCCTCGACTTTGACTCGCGACGAGTTAGCAAGCCAAGGATATTCTCCCGGAGCCATTCGTCCGACTCACAGAGACAAATATCGCGAGTGAAAATGACAAACTGGCACATTAATTTCGAGAATTTCTTGTGCGAACGCGTCGCGACCTCGTGCTCCGACGCGCTCGGCGTGGCCCCCAGCCTCGAGACCAACCAAAACCGTTGCACCAGCACACCGGCGTGCATGGTTTCACTAACACGGTGCTCGTCGGTGGCGTTGTTGGACGAAAACGAACAGAGACAGGTCCAGAACCGAAGTTCCTGGATGAAGGAGTAGTTTTGGCCGGGCCCGACAAACACAAAGTTTAACGTTTTTCCGTGGTCAAGCTCGTTTCACAGGCATGTGAAATTCTGGCAAACGCGACGGGTCCCGACGGGTACGAGTGAACGCGGTTCGGGGAAACCGTCGCGATAAACTAATTAACGAGGCGGCGAGACCTCTGGCCCTCGCGGAACCCCGGTTAAACGAGCCGACGGCAAATCGTAGGTCGGAAATCGGATTATGCCCATCGCCGACGATGACTGCACGCCGAGCCGGGTTTGCATGGTTTGCACGGTTTGCAAATCAGCTGCACGCGCGTCGACGCCGCGAGCCTGGAACGCGCGCACCCTCTCGGTCACTCCATAATTCCGCAGATTGAACTTACTGCAGGTCGTCCCGCTACCCCAGAAATCCGAAAATTATGGAACCTTCGGAATTTGCAAAGTACACCTTGACATTTTTATGCTGTCTTCTTTTGTTAGGAAAATCCTCCCAGTCGAGAGTCCACCTGTATTTATTAAGGAATCTCTTGTAAGTAGACTCTCCATATTTTATGCATTTGCAAGTGCAATTTAAAACAGTGAAAATATTAAGAGTTATTCTATTTTAAAAGGTGTGCGAACTCGTCCGTCCCCCACTGCATATCGCTGGCATACCAATTTACAGTTTGCTTTCCCAATTCCACGTCAGTACGTCGATAAATAAAATGTCGAAACAATTAATTTCTAAACTGCTGCGTTGTACAAATCAATTTCCCCAAAACTGTTATTGAAAAAAGAAAAGGCACCCAGTAAAATTATTCCGAGTTTCCTTCGAGCGTTATTATCGAGTGCATAATACAGTCGACAAACATTAATTACCAAACAGCTGCGGTATCAAAATCGATTGGAATATATTCCCGCGAGAACAATTATTACGACGCGACGCTTCCATGTCCTGAAACAACAATATTAAAATGCACTAAAAAGGAGAAAGTAATTTTCTTATACATTAGTGACTATAAATAAAAGCGTGGAGCACCCACGGAGATTAGGTCGATATAGTTTAGCGCTCCATGCTTTTATTTATAGTCACTAATGTCTAAAGAAATTATTGAAGTGAAACTTCTTTGCTGAGAATTACAATTTTCTGATGTTATGGAAGTACAACATATTTTTTATTTTCTATTTTTTACTCTTTTTTAATTGGAACCCGAGATATAGTAATACTGGTATGAAATAGTATGGAAACGCAAGATATGGAAATACGCGAGATAGAATGACGAGAAACGACGTCTCTCGATGGAGTCCGAAATTGTTCGAAATGGAACCGAATGAACGGAACACCACACTAAGCTCCTTCGGTGCGACGTGGGTCAGTGGAGTGGGAACGCGTAATGGAGTGGGGACCGCTATCGCACGGAGTGGGGATTGCTGGACGCGAGACGTACACCGATATTTAAATATTTTTTATCTCCTAAAAGCAAGGTTTTTTCTTTAAAAATTTTTAAATATTGCATTGTCATCCAGTTCTGAACTACGTGTATAGCTTCAAGTCTCTAGCTCATTAGGAAGTGGTTAAAAATTCGATTTCAAGATTTGACGCATACAACAACAACAACATCGTCGACACGGCAAGCTACTATAAGCGTGGTAAAATGGAGCACAATGTTCCTCGGTCTCCTCGAAAGGGTTAAATCGTTATTTTCGCGTCCATGAAAGCGCCCGTTAAATTCTTCAGCGCGACATTCATCGAGCGGAGGTGCACTCGTCCGTTTCTGACCGCTGTCCGTTGCAGTTTCTCGCGACGGAAAATCCCGAGTAGGAAGGAAGGAAGGAAGGAAGGAAGGAAGGAAAGGTGGCGACAGAACGAAAGAAAGAAAGAAAGATAGATAGAGTTCTCGGGGTGGCAGGAAGCCGCACGGGAATTTGGGTTCGAGGTCGGCCCTTTCACTCCCGTGGGTCAATTCAAATTTCAAGTTCCGCCTCGAGAGTTGTTTGACGACGTAGCAAAGAGTAGTCCAAGGGTCTTTTGTCCGTCGAGCAGGAATTCGGGAGGAATCGAAAGGATGGAAGGGAAGAAAATGGGACGGAAAACCCGGTTGCCCGCGTCCGCTTGAAATCGCGTCTTGGACATGGTCTCATAACGTTCTTGCGAAAAAAGTTCGGTAGCCGGAACTCGCAGAAACGCGTGACAGCGAGACGTCGAAGGGAAAAGATCGAGGTATTCGGTGATCTTGGACGATCCTCTAAGATCTTGGAAGACCTTTCGAGTCGGCTATCTGTTCGTCCACCTCTGCAAAACCTTCGAACGCTTCTCGAAGGGTTCTCGTTCTCGCGTTCGCAACGTTCTCGCAACGACGGAGATTCGATGGAGCGGAAAGTCGCCTCGGCCACGTTCTCGCAAGCTCCGAGCGGAATCTCTTTGCACGGTCTTTCGTCTGAGACTCTCCACAATGTCGATTTCTCTCGCAACATAAATCTTGGCATCGCCGGCATCGGTATTTCTTAATTCCCGCCTCGCACGCTATCGGTTTTCGATTTTCGGCGCGACCTCTTCCTTCTCTAAAAAAGCAGCAGACGACTGCGTGCTCGCCCATCGATCTATCCACTCACTTATCCGTATTCTCGTTCACCTGTCCTCCCCATTCTCCACGTTTTATCCATGGTTAGCTGCCGGTCCAGAGATAGTCGAGAGTCTTATTGCTCGGATTTCATTCGTGCGCGAGTTTACGGACAGCTTAGAGCCACGGCTGCGAAATTCTGCGTCTCGGTCGGAGAAATTGAATCCGACCTCCTGGGAAATAGTTCCCAGCATTCGCCCCCGTCCAGTCTCTACATCGGTCCAAGAAATTTGATTACCAAACGCTCCGAGGAACCGTCGCGCGAAATCCGCCAATCGTGAACGCCGTTCGACGAGAACTCGTGAAACACATGCTCCCGCGCGGGGAACCGCTGAATTATAGTAACACTGATTCGGGTTTATTATACGCCCCTGACGGGAGGCGATAAACACCAGGGAAAAGTGGAACGCCGGTGCTGAAACGAGATTCCAGACGGTTTACAGTCGGTCGTATTGTCTTGGAAATATAATTCGATTTTTAGAGTTCATCTGGTGGTTCGTTTTTCTCTTAGCATCTACGATGGTTCTGCAGATAATGTTTGTTAGTTATGATACGTGAGGCGCGATTGATTTAGGTGCTTCGCTATACGTGTCTGATTCGAATGTTCAGAAATTACTTGACCGGATTTTTGTGCTAAATAAAAATTGTCAGGAATAGAATCCGGAAATGGCGAGTGTTCAATAATGCTGCAGGTATTGTTTATTGGTTAATATATGTTTTATTGATTTAGCAAGGCTTGCTCTAAGTGTCTGATCTGAATCTTCAGAAATGACTTGACTGATTTTCGTGCGAATTAAAAATTGCGAGAAGCAGGATACAAGTGAAAATTCTTAAATTGTAGAAAATTATTTTGCAAGGCTTGCCGTAAGTATCCGATCTGCATCTTCAGAAATTACTTGACTGATTTTCGTGGAAAATAAAAATTGCAAGAAGCAGGAAACAAGTGAAAATGTTTAAATTGTAGAAAATGATTTTGCAAGGCTTGCTGTAAGTGTCTAATTTGAACATTTATTAATTACTTACCTAGATTTTCCTGCAAAACAAAAATTGCAAGAAGCAGGAGACGAGTGAAAATTTTTTAATTGTAGAAAACGATATTGCAAGGCTTGCTGTAAGTGCCCGTTCTGAATCTTCAAAAATGACTTGACTAATTTTCGCGCAAAACAAAAAGTTCAGGAAAGAGTAACCAAGTTAAATTGCTAGAGCAGCGATGAATTTCCTATTGGACTTCTACTTCTTCGATGTAGAAAATGATTTTGCACTTTCATCCACAGTGTAGAATTGTGAAGCAATCTCGAATAAGGTAGAAAGCACTTGGAACGAAGTATCAAACATCTGAATCACGAGCACGCTGCATCAACGAACGAGGAAACGGAACGAGTAGAGAAGCAGTAGTAGCGACACAGTAGTTTCGCACCGTAGCGTCACCGACAGTGGAGCGTTCCTAGCAGAGTCAGACCGCGGCGAACGACGCGATGCTTTATCTCTATTTTCCATCGTGGCGTCGTTATCGCCGGAGCCAGACTGGCGTACGATTATCGTTACGAGCCGTACAGCTATCTTAACAAACGCATTACAATTTCTCTTAAGGTCGAACCGCATGCGAATAACCGTTTCCTCGTGCGCTGTCGAAACTACTAAAAAACAACCTGAAAATATCCGCCAACCATTTCTCGCGGGCCCTGAAACCTTTGTATCCGTTCTCGACTGAAAACCGTAACGCCAATCATGCGAAAATCGCGAAATCGATAGACGTTGAAATTCTTAAAATTTATCAGAGCAAACAAGGGATGTTACCCCTTAACGTGAAATAATAATACAAGAAAATTCGCGTCAAATATATTTTTGAGTTACGTATCATCCCAAAATTTCGTTAAAATTCTCAGATTATCAAACCTACATTATCAAAATAGAAACATTTTATTTTATAAACTGCATTATCACGATGAAAAATTTTAAAATATTATTTGGAATGGAAAATGTATGACATTTTCGGCGTACAGGTTCGGTCAATTGTTAAAAACAAGCAATGTTGCAATTCAAAAACTTCTCGACGTTTCGGTCCGGATCCGGACCATTTTCAAGAGAAAAGTTGCGTCTGCTGTGTGTGCAAGAAAAGTACATTAGTCCTTCATCGGTACATTATCTACCAGCGTGGGGTAACGACGTTGTATTTTTGAATTTACATTTTTTTCTCTGTTTCAGATTGATAAGGGGTTTTACGAATCACTTCGCAGAAAATTTTTGTTAACATCATAACTGTATTTTCCCGAAGTGGGTTCGTCCACTTAACCGAACTATGAGCAAAAGTAACAATGAACGATTCACTGTTGCTAAATAATTATAGTTAGATAATTCCCGAATGTGTCCGAGAACCCGCTTTGATAAATGGAGAGACTTACTTAAGGAACCGGTCAAAAGACGCGCGACGTTCGCTTTAGTAACCGAGAGATGAATTCGCTAGCTAGATCGTTTGAGAACTGGGGATCGATCGATCAGCTGGCCGGTAGCTGTCACCGCCGATTTCGCGATTAGGCGGATCGATAGCGCGATCCACCAATCTGAGTAGCGCTCCGCGGTAGATGATCGATCGTAATCGATTACGATCGAATCGACGGTGCCGGCCAATGACTCCGTGAGTCGACGATCGATCCCAGATCTCGTTCGACTAGTTGACTAGCCAATAGGTACGCCGACTTTCTTTTCTTTTCACACACAGCAGACGCAACTCTCTTGAAAATGGTCCGGATCTGGATCGAAACGTCGACAATTTTTTTGAATTGAAAGTTGCTTGTTGGAATTTATTGTGTGTCGGAAACATCATACATTTTCTATAGAATTGTTCCGATCGACAAAATTTAATATTTACTATTTGCAATATTTGTCGCAGCTCTTTCGAAACCAGGCATCTCGTGAACCCTAGAAATTTTCTGGTTGTCGAGCACGATCCAGATTTAAATATAATCCTCGCAGTCCAATTTGCACGGTTTTGCTTAATTTCCCTCAAAATTAGGTTGCAAGGAGCGACGCGTCTCCACCACGCGCGACGCAACAAGATGCTCGTTAATTGGTTCTCGTTGCGTCGCGACGCGTCTCTCACCGACTGTACGCGTCGCGTGGCGAACTATGCGCCGAGATAGTCGGTCTTTGGACGTGGAATTCCGGCAGATAAATCGCGAAACTTTCCCGCGGCGGCGGAAGCAAGAAAATGTAAACATCCGCGCTTCCGATCCGTTATCCTCGCGACAGACGGTGCCCGACTCGTAAAAACGAGCTTCCTTTCGAAAAACTCCTGAGCAAAGTTCCTTCTGGGCGAAATGGAAGGATGGCTGGCAGTCTGGCGCTAGGAAACCGATATTTCCAGCGGATATCGGGCGCTACCCTCTTTCCTATCGCATAAGAGATTCCTTTGAATGCTGGCTGCCGGCAGAAAAATTACAATCCCCACCGCTGCTGCCTGCTTGCCTGCTGCTTCCGAGAGAATCTCTTGCTCAAAGGTAGACGGAATATCCTCGCTACGTCCGACGACGTCTCCGCTCTCGTCTAGAAGCCTCGGCAGGCTGGTCCAGCTGCTGCCGCAACTCTAATACGATTTCAAAACCCATTTCGAGCGGACACGCTCCTTCAGACCTGCGCCACTAGTTTAGTCGCGAATCCATCTTTTTGGACGTTTCTGAAACGTGTGGACTCTTCTAGACGATTAAACAATCGTCAACTAGAGTTCACAGTTGTTATTTCTGTGTTTTACTCGCCGCACGGCGCGCTGGATCGAAGATTTTTAGATGTGTAATCAATTGGTATCGTTTTTGGAGTATCCACACTTCTTCGTATTTCTTTATATTTGAATGTGTTCCGTCGCACAGGAACAGTACAAGAAAATGAAAATGAAAATGATCTGAGATGATTAAAATAAGACGATTAAAGGAAGAAACGAATTTAGATTTCGCTCCTGTGTCTTGCAATCAATGTATATATTTTTAATTCTGCATGGAGATCCGCAGTCTAGTCTCGAATAATTCAAGAAATACAAAGAAATTTATAATTAGTAAGTAAGCGACAAATAAACATTTTACATATTTTTTAAGACAGTCAAATTTGAAGAATCGATAAAAAAATTATTTGGAAAAAGTATATACTCGTTACGATAATTATCTGTGGATAGGCAAAATTTTTCAATGCATTTTAAACGGTCACCTTTCTCGATCCAGTCTGTGAGCCGATGACGCTCCGAGCACGTCAAACAGCTGATTTTCCAGCGATTGTAAAGTCGATGTAAAGCTAGGGTTTACAGTCACTATTGCTAATCTTGTGGATGGTTGTTGATACAGTATGGATCAACAGATGCAGTGCCAACACATCCATCATCGCCAGCCACTCTTTTCAACACCTCTGTCGTGAGAACCACGTTGCATACCAAAAGAGTTTAACAGGGTTTCCTCGGGAAAGCAGCAGTTACCCGGTACGACGAGACGTCTCTCGTCAGCAGCGATTGCACGCAACGTTTGCTCTCGCCTGCGAAAGAGGGTGTACACCTCCGGCACCCTTTGGCTCGCGTTCATTTTTAATGCGGCCTGGTCGCAACAGGTGCGTGCGCCCTGTCGCGTCGCGCGATCCAAGCGACGACGGCGTCGCGTCCTCCTTTTGTCGTCGAACATTTGAAATTGAAATCGGGATTTCCATAAAAATACGTCTCGATTCGAACCGCGGGCAAACGAGGGAGCAAACGAGGGTGAACGGTGAACCGTCGCCGCGATGTATCGCGCCGTCAAACGCGACTTCTTCCTCGCAAATTCGTGGAAGTTGATTTTCGACGGGACACCGAGGCGCGGCAGCTTCTTCAACGACCAAACTTTCACGGAGAGAACGCTGCGAAAGCAGAGACACGGGAGATGAACGGGTTCGAAGCAAGTTCGCTCCTCCAGGACGTTGTTTCTCCTCGGTTCTTGCCTCTTCGCGAGGTCTCAATCTTTCACGCGTCGCGCGAGCCGATCGTTATCGTTTGCTTGCGGCCGACCGTGGCCAGACTACTCTAACACCGCTCCAGAATTACGGATCAAAGAAACCAGGCGACAAATCCTCCCTTGAACACTGTGCAACCCTTCCTCGATTTACGGAAACCGCCCGTTTCGCAAGCTCTTTTTTTGCGCCGAGGAAAAACGCTTCAAGGGAACCGTTTGGTTCACAGCGTCGTTTGTATGTTTCGGTCTAAGATACAAGCACGTAAAAATAGGAATGCTACCGGATTATTTGAGCAAGGAGGGCAGAGGGGACAGTCAGAAACTGGCTGGAGGAAAAGGCGAGAGGGTGCGACCTACAGTGACTCTTACTAATATTCGGACACTCTTGAAAAGACGATAATATTTTCAATATTGTACTATACGATTTGAATTTTTTGGGAAGCTAGAGCAATTTGCCACAGGATGCGAAAAAAAATGTTGTCAAAAATTGCAGTTGATCGGAATTGTAGAAAGAATACTAAAAGTTGCATTTTACAACTTTCTTCTGTGGGCCTATAATGAAAACTTAAAACCTACGTTTTGCAACGTACCTTATTGGAATCACAAAGAGTTCATATTATGAAAAGATTAAACAAACTCAATTTCTTTCCACCTTTATATGTCAGATCCATTATTTATGAACCAATTATTCAAGCGTGCCAGCTTCTTTTCAAATTTTTCAAGCAATGTAATTTAAAGATTCAAAGTTATGTTTACTTATTTTCTACATCTGCACTACTAATGTATAACTACAAGACACATTAATGAAATTTAGATCAAACAGAATATCAATCCTATTGTATAGCTTCATACAATAGGGCAGTTAAGCTCTCAATAAAAAAAAATCGGACGATTGCTCGGTGTTGACAATTTGCGTGCATATTGTCAGCTGTTTCGACTGTACAGTGGAATTTTTTCAAGTCAAAATACTTGAAATTATAAGAATTATTGTTTTCTTTAAAGAGGAACCGCATTGGCTAACACGATTGAAGTTGTGACATGAGCCGATAGAAATAAAATATGTACCTCTTTATTTAACAAAATGGTTAATAATAAACACTGTTTTCCTTTTTTCACTTACAAAGAACTAACTGTAGCTTATATTTAATAATCAATTATACACGAATGAGATCGGTGCTTCTCATACATCGTGTCCTGAATGCTTTTTAATGTCAATTAGAGAAAAGAAATATCGATGACCTCGAAAACTCCGGAAAAAATAACATTTGCAAAGCATTCTTCGCCTTCCGATACATTTGTTATGTCATCAAAATTGAAGGAGATATTTAGGTGGACCACCCTCTGTGTTCCAAAGACCGTTGAAAGAAACTTTTGGGTCGCGAGCCAAAAAAGGCTGGGAAACTGTGGACTTGTTGCAAGATGTCGCTTAATCTTTCTGGGGGAGCGAGACACCCCGAAATCTGGCGTTTCAGCAAATCCTTTCGATTTATCGGAGGAAAGCGAAACGATGAAATTATTCACCGATCCAGAAAGAGTCGGGACGCGTTTGGTTGACGAGGATCGTGCAAATCGGAAACTTTTCGGAGAGGTAGCTGGGACGGTCTAATTGAAACGGCGGATCATCTTTAATTCAAGAAAATAATCTGGTTGGTCCGAAATAAAACCAGGCGAATAATTTCGATTGGTTGACCGAGTTCGCGGCCTAGATTCAACTGCCTCTTGTTTGCTCTTTCATGATTTCGTGCAAATTCCCCAAGTTTCAGCAGTCGGGTTTCACGAAATCTGGATGGTCGTTTTTCGTTGCAAACGCGCCTCGAAAACCGCGAGTCCACGGTCACGATACAGAGAGCTTGCTCATTAATTTTCACCGAACGAGAGCAGCGGCCCTTGGTGTGTATCGATCTCGATCTCGATCCGAGCTCGCCGACACCGCGTTTGTTCTTTCCCGATCGAAGTTTCGCGCGCGTTTCATTAAAACTCCGCTCTGCTCGCTCGTTGAAGAGGCCGCGCCGGTTTAGACCGCTTAAAATAAGGCGATTTTCCAGATTTTTTCAGACGAACTATGCGGGAGTTCGTGCCAAAACTTTACGGACATTTTATCTCGCAACTGAGCATCGTGTACACATTTTTTCGATAAAAACGCGTTTCCGTTCCTGCCTGAGTCGAAAGAAACTTGTTGGGACTTCGCGTTCACGAGCTTGTAGCGAACAATTAAATTATTTGATTTTTGGATGATGGATATTTTTGGAAAATTCATCTGAAAGATTTCTCCACGCGTTCAGCACCTAATCACTGAATCCAGTAAAATGAAAGAAATTAAATAAAATTAAAAAATTCATTCAAATTTTGTTAGCAACAATCTACGATCGACATAAGGAAACATTTATTGTTCGAAACGTTGCACACCTAATCGTTGAGTCGGTGCATTCAGTTGCAAATGGTTTTCTGTAAATGTTTTCGCAGGGAAACCAGCGGTAGCGAGTTCGCGTCGTTCGACGCGACGCTTACGGGAGAAACAACAGGATTTTCAAAACGGTTGTTACGTACAAAGATTTTCCTAACGAGAGGCACTCGGGTAGGTACGATAAACTCGCGCGCCTCGTCAAAAGCCCAGCACACGGAGCACAAAGTAAACGGACAGAAGTCTCGAGGACTCGAGGAGAATTCGTCGTCGAGGTAGGTAAACATCGAGTATGTTAATTCGAAGCGGTGGGTTAATTTAAAAAGCAATTATTCCCGTTGAATATAAACAATAAGGATGCAAAGCAAAAGCAGAGCCCCGAGCGACGCGCGATAGAATGGCGAAGAGTGGCGGAACGAGGCTGCTTCTTGTGCTTGTACCATTCTCTCTTTCTCTCTTCAGCTGTTATGCGTTTCAATTGTCTTCAGGGTAAAGGAACGCATATTTAGATCAGGAGCGCCTCCTCGATCCGTTTTTCTGTGCCCCGGTCGTCTGTTCGCGATTTCCATTCTGTCGAGCGGCTTGGAAACACGATTCGCTTCTCTGCTTCGTTTTATTACATCCGACAAACAATTTTTAACTTTGTTCTTTGCGTCCCGGTAACCAGGAAATCATTCTTCCTGGTCCGCGTGCGCTCGAACTGAATTTAGAGTCGTTTTTCACCTCGTCGCCAAATTTAACTTTCAGAAGAGATTTTCCACTTGAACTTATTCCTCGTTTTTTCGTTGCAATGGAACAGTTCTGGGAGACAAGTCTTCGTTGACAATCATGTTTACTTTAAAGTTAGCTATTCTACCAGGCTGTCTTTTAACACTAACCTACCACGACCGATCAAATGACCGCTTCTACATTGTTTATTCATAAATTATTGAAATTATGAAGATGTGTGTGCCTCCATTAGAAATTATTCAATAAATTTCTTTATCCTTAATTTTTCTAACGAGTCAGGTGCTCTTCTATCAGTTGTTGTTGAAATAAAAACATTTTGGGAAAAAGCTCAAAATCCAAGAATTGTTGGGTTGTCGTATCTTCAGTTAGAATAGAAAGTATAGACTGCGGATGTTCATGTAATTCTTAATTTTTGCAAGCAATTTCCAAGAAACTGGGAACAAATGAAATCTTATTTACAGTGGTAAGAGTCTGTATTCGTCTGAAATGACTAAAAATCGTATTAATTTTAGTGTTTAATTCGATAATTAATATTATTTTTAAGTTACTTTGTTCAACTGACGGTGAACAAGTCTCTCATGGAAAACAAGGGCAAACCGATATCGCGATCGGTCTTCTCGCTAATCGATCATGGGACTGGCGCGATAAATAACGAGCAGCCGGAACGGCGCGAAATAAAAATGCGAAATTTCCACGCATTCTTTACACGATGTCCAGTACATTGTTATCCGGTAGCACCGGCGAGAATCAGCACTGCGGCGATTTTACGATTCGCTCGATTTTATTCGCGAGTCGCGTGGTTTGGGAACGAACGGGTCCCGCGGGAGTTCAACCATGTTTCCCATCGGCTTCGATCACGATCGCGAATTACCGTAAACACGAGGAGGGGGATCGATGGGCCCTTTTATACGGTCGTAAATCGGTTTACATCTTTTACAGACGGTGGCCTTGTAATTTCACTTGCTCGTAAATCAGCGCAGGCTTAGTGCTCGTTCCCGGACGTTTTATCGCTCGGAATTGCCAGCGTTTAATCGGTTATTACGGGGCGAATTCGCGATATCGGTCGCTGGTAATGGTTATCGGCGTGTTTCGAGCGAAAGATGAACGTAAAATCCTTCCTTCGATTCCGGATGTTTCTTCCGTGGGAACCCGACGGGGTTTCGTTTTCGTTTTCGCGAGGTGCGTGCGAGAACGCCGAGGAAATCAGGGCGCGTTAAATTACGCAACGGACGAGGAGAGAACGTTAATTAAAATCAATATCAGCTTTTTCGACGGGTCAGCTATTTTCTGTGTAAACGCTCCATGCGTGTACATTCTCGATGAATCGCACAGCCACGTTCGCAGGAAAATATAGAACGAATACGGAGGAAAAAGCTGCATAATGAAAATCCCACGGTTCGCCGACCGTGGGAAAATCGAGCATCCCTGGAGAACTGCTCTATAATAGATTCGCACTGTTATCGCACGAGTTATGCGACGACCTGGCAGCCATCGCTTTCGAACTTGAGGAGAAATCGGCCTCGAAAATATCGGGCGTCGTTGCTTCCAGGTTACGCTGCTTATTAATCCCCATCCGTTCTTCTTGTCAATTTTACACACTTCTCCCGAAATAATTGTTATTCAGAACCCTATCCAAAATTAGCATAGGCCGCGCTAAGGGAACACACTCGTTCCTGATGACAAAGGATCCAGTATCAATATGTGAAACATGCAACATACTGACATATAAATTAATAAATCGATCCTTGCCCGCTTTCCCTCGTCTTCCATCATGAGAAAGAGAGTGAAACTCTCAATCGTGTTATTTGACAGTGTGATTTACATAGCAGACAAAGATTAATACTTCCGAAAATACTCTATAAATTAAGGTTCTAGCCATAACAGTTCAGTTCAATGATGAGTGAGTTTGATTTCTTTAATGCGAAACATAAATCTTCAATGACGAGTGGGTTTGGCTTGGGGTGTCTCAGATTGGTAATCGAAAAAGTGAGACTTAATTAAAATATCGATGCTCTCCAGCCAATCTTTCTTCTACGTTCATTCAATCGGTTCGAAATTCCAACGACAACTTTACAACTCGCCATTGATTCGCTAACGAATACCGTGAATATTTCCACGAGTTTCATCGACCGATCCTCGTTACACGTACCGCGAATAATCCATATACCGATGTCAGCCATGTTTGCCGTGCATCGAGCAGTCTATCTATAATTTAACTTCACTAATCTTCTTACCGGCCCACGAGATTAAAGGGAGGAACGCGCGGTAACGCGCTAGAAGTTGACTGCTGTTCCCACCCTACAATCGGTCTCTATCCGCCATTGCTACCTGCTAGTTTGTTTGACGTGTTCACGTTTCAGAAAATTATTTCGCAATTTATTGGAACTTATTTTTCCAGGTACTTCTGGTGAACATATTTTTTCATTATTTTTAATACAGCAGCTATTCCTTTAATTACTATGCTGGAAACTGAACAATCGAAGAATGACGATTTTTATACTCTGGTTCGAATTGGAGCAATTTATTTCGAAATTTATTGAAACTAATTTTCCCAGGTATTTCTGGTGAACACATTTGTGCATTATTTTTAACGCAACAGCTGTTCCTTTAATTACTTAGCTAGAAACTGAACAATCGAGTAGCAATTTATTCTCTGGTTCGAATTTGAGCAATTTACTTCGAAATTTATTGAAACTTATTTTTCCAAGTACTTCTGGTGAACACATTTGTCGATTACTTTTAACGCAGCAGCTGTTCCTTTAATTACTTAGAAATGCTGTTTCGAAATGGATCCAGAAGACGAAGGGTCGGTGAAAACTGGGCAGAATTTCTCGGTCCCGATTTTCTGGTACGATTTCCTGTTTTCAAGAATCAAGTAATCGATCGAGAATCGAGTGGGTTAATGCGAGCCCTGACCCGCGA
Source organism: Lasioglossum villosulum (assembly GCA_963971365.1). NCBI lineage: Eukaryota > Metazoa > Arthropoda > Insecta > Hymenoptera > Halictidae > Lasioglossum > Lasioglossum villosulum. Next base: position 46,893,762 of record OZ020496.1, on the reverse strand, counting down.
CCCGGTATTTCCGGTTGCGTTGTTCGCAGGCCGTGCACGTCTTCCGGCGAATTCACGAGTTAACGAAGCAATCCGCACTTTCGTCGGGCCAGAGGACTGCTGGAACCGCTAATTCTATGTGTACACGGGATCCGAGGGTCGGCTGGAAAGCGCTGGCCAACCATACAGAGGGCTGCATCCTCGTCGTTCGGCGTCGCAAGCTCGGTTTGCATCTAACTCGATCAGCGAAGCCGTGCAATCAGCAAATACGTCGGCGTCGTCGTTGCAGCCTCCACGTGAACTCGCTGCACTCGCTGCTCCGGTCCTCTCTTTGAGCCTTCGCTTCAGCCAAGTTGCAGTTTCCACCCTTGGTCACCGTTTTCGACGGTGTTCTGTGTGCTTCCGTTACAGTAGTGTTAGAAAAACAACACCATCAAATAACTAGACTTCGGATATTTGTGCAATTTTTAAGTATCGCAGGAAAATTTCAAGAATTGAATTTCTGCTTCAAATTCAAGAATGAATAAACACCGTAGCCCGTTCTCTGGAGTTTTATATTGCAGCATTTTCTGAACTGTTTTAGAAACCATAATTGCATAAAGATCCACAGTCTGTAAATAAAGAACAGAGCGTTCCTCTCAGAAACATCTCTATTAAATAACTAGACTGCGGATGTTTGTGCAATTTTTAATTTTCCCAAGCGACTTTCAAGAAAGTGGGAATAAATGAAATTTTACTTTTCAGTGGTAGTAACCTTTATAGGTCTGGAATTAATAGAAATCGTATTGAAGAAGAATTTGCTATATTTGAACCTAACAGCTAAGAAATGTGACTTGGTTTACCTTAATTTTGTGGGATTGCGAGTGAACACCGTAGGACCCAAGTGGTCCCTGTTTATGACAGGGCCTCTGGTCAGGTAAAGCGAAGGCCAAATAACACGACGCCTGGCTTGCACCTCGTTTGTTTCTACCGAGAGTTTAGTCTTAAGGGGGTGTGAATGAGAGAGAGAGAGAGAGAAAGAATGAATGTCGACAATATAAGGGCTTTTTCCCGAAAAGACCGACCAGTGTTGTTTATGCAGCGAAGAACTACGGTCGTAGATACCGTCGGCGTAGAATATACCGCGTGGATTTATTATTCTTTAGCATAATTGTACGTTTTTCTTTAATAAATAGTTCTTAATCACATATCTGATTCACTGCCGAAACTTCCAATCCCACAATTTATATAATATCTTTTCTTTGTCTCACTCATTCCTACCCTGACCTACTCCGTTAGTATCCTAATTATTACAAACCTACTTATTGCATCCTTCCCCGCTCCCTAACATAATAAAAATCGTATTGCATTCTGTGGAATTTTGTATTCTGGCACTTTTCCTACCCTGACCTACTCTGTTAGTATCCCAATTATTACAAACCGACTTATTGCATCCTTCCCCACTCCCTAACATAATAAAAATCGTATTGAAGTCTGTGGAATTTTGTATTCCGGCATTTTTCGCTGGAATATGAAACAATTTTATTACGCAATAAAGGCTGTGTTCTACTTAGGAAATCCCTCTCTACGTGCCCAAATCGATTTCTATGTACCTGAACGTGTATTGAGAACTAGAACAGGATTTCAAACACTTAACGCAAGATCTATGGTAATTATGGATTAATTAATCCAATGAATCGCATTATTGCAGGCTCGATTACTATCTATAATCGTATTGAATTTTTTATTGAATTTTTACACAATTTAAAAAAACAATTACACAGGATTATAGGATAATACAATATCGTTTATACCATTAGTTTTTGCGCATGCCTCCTTTCTGTTGTTAGACGAGTAGTCTTATATCTGTTTCTTGATTGTAAACACTTACGTAAAAGGGCCTCAAACTTCAGGAAATTGATCAAGAAATCAAGTAATTGATTTGTTGAGAAATTGATAAGTGCATGAAGGATCTGCAGCTGTATCTTGTCCGATAACGGTCGACTAATTTACGGACGAGCTTCGTTATAGTCAGTTAGCACATGATCGTTCAAATTCCTCTGCACTTGTTCATTTCCACCGACAATGAAGTACCAGTTAACAACACACAACAACGACACGTGTCTCTCCAGCTCGAACAAGATATTTTTTGGTGTTTCCATTCTGAAGAGACAGCATCGAAGGTACAAGTCCAAAGAGGTCCCGGACCGTCCCGTCACACAGAACCGGAAACGGTCCGCTGCACGGGAAAGCTCGACAATCGGTGGCAACCATTTATCAAATTGAACGGTAATCTGGGAGCGGACTCGACTCACCGTGCTCACTCTCTCTCTCTCTTTCTCTCGAAAATTGGAAGAGCGAGTGCTCGAGTAGAAGTCGAACGAAGGCGAACCGGATTGTGGGCGAAAGCTGGAACAACTATTTGTAATTACGTTTCTTTCCAGACTACCCGCCGCTCAGTCGAACTCCCTCTTTCTTTCCTCTCTTTTCATCCCCGAACAGTTCGGAGACTGTTTATCTCTTCTTTCCACCGATCCTCGTCCCTTTTTCCTTTCCTATTTCCGCTTCCGTTTCTCTTCCTCCATGGAACTTTTCTTTCTTCCGCCAATGATTTTTTGATCCTTGATCAGAGATTGTAGGAGGTATATTTATCGATCGCGATTAGCCAAGGTTTCTTCTCTCGGAGGTTTCGCTTCGACTCTGTAGTCAGCAGAGGTGGGCATTGTTTGGCGACAGAAATATTTCAAATACTATTTAATATTTTTGACTTTATTTTGCTTCATGAAAAACAATATTTTTATTGTAACAATCGGAATCATAAAATAAAATATTTCTATTTTAACAATGGGAACCACAAAATAAAATATTTCTATTTTAATAATCTGAAACACAAAATAGAATATTGTATTTTTTGCGTCGACATACCTAATACTTTTCAGAAATCGCATTAATTATAGATAATTTAATATTTCTTATCTGAGCAATAATTTAAAGAAAAAATCATACTTCACTTCTGACTTTAATTTGCTAAATCCGGCTACTAATTTTTTAGAATTGGGTTTCTATTACTTGGAATCGACAAGATTATCCCAAACGAAAGAAAGATACTTCGAAGTCTTATAGAAAATTTCACGCTAATCACAAATGTACCATACATTAAGTGTCACTGAATGTAGTTTACCATTTTCCCAAGCAAATACACTCAGAAATATCGAAAAGAACGGTTTCTTGCGGAAAATCTGTTAAACACTATTCTCGAACCCTTCCTACATGCTATATTCGAGATCAATGTCAAATTTCCTATAAGAATCCGTCAAGAACAAACTTGTCAGACCGTTCCAACGCCGCACTGTGCGGCGGTCGTTCGGAGGGACGAAATTTATGACACCCGAAACTGCCGAAAACCAAACATCTAGCAAATGTCTCGACTGGTCGCTGAGTGTCAATAGTTTAATTGTTCTCAGTCACGAACGTGCTACAAATAATTACCGAAGGAAACACACGTGCACGGTCCCTGCGCGACGGAACAGTCGCCGCCAACAGCAAGAAGTTCGCCAGCGAAATCTTTGTTCCAGTTTCGCGAAAAGCAGTTATCGATCGAGTCGCGTTCGTTCGTCGACCACGGTAGGAAAGTTATTCCGAACGGCTGTTGCGGCAAGAGGTTACTAGCTTCTTCGAAAGCTTATTGTCGACTGTTTACGAGCGACACGAGCAACAGGACGACGACGAGTCAGCAAGGATGCGTCGGCGTCATCGACGACATAGTGTGTGCTAGCTGTCGAGCGATACAACCCTCCTGGCCGAGAGCATTGTTGGTTCGTTCGGTTAATAAGAGGCTCCTCTATTAATTTCGTAATGGAACTTCGCTCTGTAGCCATGTTCCGTCGGAGCTAGAACAGAATACTCAACGTTGCGCGGCGGTCCCTCGCTCTTACTTGCTCGCGGAATCTGGGAAACCGATTCAATTTCCGTGAACGCTTCCAGCTCGTGACGCCGGGAATCGTCAACGGTCGAGGACCTACGCAATGTTTGCCGTTCGACCACTCGGAGGACTCGCAAGAATGCATAGGCACTGCCAATCAACTGTCATTGGAGAAATTCAAGACAACGCACCTGAACACCCCGAGCAGAAACAATCTTTTTCTCCGTGAAGAACTGAAACAGAAAACAGTAAAAGACTCGAAAAATTCAAGAACTAACCAATACCGTCTTTAACTTAACAAAATCATTAGAGAATAAAATCAATTTCTGTTTTACTTCTGCTTCCCACAATCGATGCAGAACACTTTTATTTTGCATAAAGATCCGCAGGCTAGCAGTGACAAAAGTAATCAACGCAAAAATTGAGAAACAATTCGGAGTGCAAAGGGTTAATGTGCTATTTGAAAGTGTGGACCCACCTTCGTCATAATTATAAATTGCGCAACGAGAGCTGTACCCAGACTCCGGTTCTCGATCGAAATCCTCGCGGGTCGAATCTGCACGCGTGCCGCGATCGTTGCGAACGAAAGGGGAGTGATTCCTCAACGTTAATAACCGATCGGAAGATAAGGATTGCAATCACTGTCGGCGGAATACCGCTGTAGCACCGTTGACCTTGTTTCGCGGGCAAACTCGCGGTTGGAGGATCGTTCGGACGGATACAGGGTTGCGCGCGGTGAAACGGGGGTTGGAAAAAAAATCCCACGGATGATAAAAAGTCGAGCCATTAACCGGCACGGTATTGTTTCAACGGTTTTATTATAACGAACGTTGGAAGCAGGGTGGAAGATGACACGGTGTAAAATAGGAAGCGTCCGCATCGGCCGACTCGTTTTTATTTTTTCGGACTCGTCCGGCCGTGCTCCGTGATCGTTATCGGTGTTTACGTTTCTTTCCCGTTCACAGCGGGAAAGAGAGAAACAGCCTGGAACGCGGGGACTGGTACGTCGTATCGAACCGGAGCGAAGCCTGAAAAAGAATGGCGTTTCGCTACGGAACATTGTCCATCGCCAGCGACACATTTTAATATCGCGGCTCGTGTGAAATATTGCGCGACGCTTTGATCTTCGCCGGTAACGTTTAGCCGCGGCGCCGGCTCCGTTCCGCGTTCCAAATGGACCCGGCCAAATTGCGTTCTCTCCATATTCGCGGCGAATTAAGACGGGAACCGAAATTTTCACTGCGCTGCGCGCTACTACCGAAAATTAAGATTTTATACAGTGCGGCTCAAAATCGCTCGAAATCGCAGAATTTCAGTGTTGAAAGACGTTCGCGTTATAATCCCTCTATTTTTTCCATATTCTGCAAGATTGTATAACATAATTAAATGATATACTATTTTATACAATCTGTATTAAAGTCGCAGAATTTCAATGTTGAAAGACGTTCGCGTCATAATTCCTCTATTTTTTCCATATTCTGCAATATTATATAATATAATTATCTTTCTATTATATAAAATAGTTCTATAGTTTCTTTCACGCTAAAACGTCGAGTGGGTTGCCTTCCGAAAGGGAACAGAAAATTGACGAGCGGGTTGCCTCCTGTCGGGGAAAAGAAAGTTGAAGAGCAGGTTGCCTTCTCAAGGGGAACCAAAATTGAGCGCCATGACAGTGAGTATTTTTCAAAGAGAGAGAGAGAGAGAACCTGTGTTAAAGTTGCAGAATTTCAAGGTTAAAAAACATTTGCATTCTGCAATGTTTCCTCTCATTTCCATCAAAGTTCTCTAATTTTAACGCAAAATTCATCACACTGTTTCGCCGTGCGGCGTTGTTGAATGCAGAAACAGGTGGAGAATTCAATTAAAGATCAATCGAATACATCCACGTCGATCTCTTTGAAGCAGAGCAGGAAATTCCGGGTCAAGACGGATCCAGACACCATTCAGACGTAAACCACGTGACTTCTCAGTGGATCCAGAGGATTATATTCATTTTCTCCGGGCCGGAGAGCTCGATCTTTGAATTCCTCGAAAAGTTCGGAGTTTCGGGCGCAGCGTCGGGGGTAGAAAACTCTCGTCGAACTTTCTTCAAAGAAAGCTACGAAAGCGGAGAGAAAGATAGCGATACGGGGGGCGTACCGACGGAGGGAGCTTCGCAAAACTTTTCCATAGATTGGAAACTGCGAGGAGGTTTAAAGACGAACTGAGAGATAAAGGGAAAGAGAGAAAGGCGGAATAGCTTGGGAGACGAGGTTAAACGGCGATACAATCGATGTCACAGCGTCTCGACGTCTCGGCAACTTTCCTTCCAGAGGATTCTGGTAGTTTGCAGCATTTTCTCTTTCCGTTGCGCATTGTTTTGCGCGGGGAAACCGGTTGACTCCGGCCCGTTTCCGGATCTAGGACCCCGGAACGAATTCGCAAATTCGTGGAGAAGAAGGAGAAGAAAACTCTCCTCTCTCTCTCTCTTTCTTTCTCTGTGCGAGAGTTTACCCCGCAAAAATTAGTTGGAGGACGAACAAAGATTCACGCCGCGGAGGATCGTTTGTCTTCCCAGCCGGCGACGTCCTTTTCATTTCGAAACTCTCTCTCTCTCTCTTTCTCTCCTTCTCCCGCTCAGCTGGTGCTCGTAAATCATCAACCGGAAACGAAGGAACGAGTAACTACCGAACGATCGCGAACTCGTTGAAATCTTGATCCGCCGCGACGGACGAGCAGGGTAATTTCTTCCACAGTTGCTGATTGCTACTAGTACTTGCGAGAGAAATCTGGCGACGTAGACACTGCTTGCCTCTATAATTTATTGTTATAGGTTTTGCACTCGAAATTCACCCTTTTGCAAGTCAAATTTAATCTCATGCAAAGCAATTTCACCCGTTAAAAATGTTTCACATTAATTACACATGAAAGCTTACACATAATCGCCTGATAAGAATTATTCAACAGTGTCGTAAGAAACGCGACACTACGTATTGTACTATTATAATGGCGTAATTTCATTTGTTCTTCTTTTGTATGTATTAGATAGATAACAGAACATTGTTGTTGAATTTTTTCGAAAGTTGTCACTCGGAGAGTTGTTTGCAATTCCCACCCTTAAAAGATTTAATAATTTTTTCTACCCTCAACGATTTGATCGCAATTGTGACAAAAATATATGATATGAACTAAGTACGAGTATTTTCGTATTTTTTAAATCCGAATATCTTAATTAACAACCGAGAAAAAAATGATTAAGGGTATTTAGCCTCGTATAATTCTCATACGAAGGGTTAGCGACTTGAACTTTTGGGGGGTTATCTTTCAACCTGACACCAATATTTTCCACACAATTTCAATAAAAATCCAAGATGGGGCCGATTCGCTATTCTTAGTCTGCTAGACCCTTTGCATCTAGTTACACATTTTGCCCAACTCTGGCTCGGGGAATAATGCTCTGCATGCTGGCGAAAAGTTGTGACGCGAGGGTCGCCGCGATTTCGCGAGGATGGCGAGCGTATCCCATGGAATCGTGGACACTGATCCAGGCTGGGAAACGCCGTGGAATTACTTTGACGCAAACTCCCCCGTAACTATGTTGGTCGCGCCGTGTCGCGCGTGTCGTGTGCCGTGAATGCCGAGGTCCGCGGCAACTTTCGAACGATCAGCTTCCCGTCATCCCCGATGGCAAGTTATTACAAGTTATTATCCGTTCGGAACTTTTCTTGTTTCGCCGAAGCGACGCGCCGTTGTTCCGCTGTTTGACGGTACATCGGGAACGCTTCGCCGTGGTTGTAACGCGTTTTCGATTCTTCCCGTTCCGTTCGGCGAGTTACGGAATGCAATCGGAATGCTGTCGATGGCACATTCAAGGGTAGTGAGAGGGTGTACGGCTGCGTTGAACCCTGCAGTATATTTCGTGAACGAATACAGTAGCTGTCTGTTGCAATGTCGCACGAGGATTCGTTCCTCTTCCTGAGGGGAGCTTGTGAAATATGAAAGTGTATTGCTCACAAAAGTTTCCAGTAACAAGTTACACAGTTTGACGTAAGTACGTAAGTGCTACGTTTATGCTGTTGAATATGCCGGGCTCCTCGGAATGGTACCTGCAAACTTCCTGCAGGACGTTTAAACCTGAGGAAACTTCTTGGCAACTGCACAATTCGGTAACGTTCACACGATGTAAAGTATGCATGCGCTCCACGAATTTTCATCGGAGACATTTCTGGAGTTGCCTTTCTTCTCGTTGATCCTAGTCAGACCACGAGAGAATCAACACGGACATCTGCACGCGGACGACCCAAAGAAAATTCCTCAGCTCCGACGATGATCAATTTATATCATACCAGCCGCACAGACGCGGAACGCTTCCGACATACGAATATTCTTCGATGCACTTGGATCGAACTGTTTATACATATCGTATCGCAACGTCCGTGCGGAGAATATACCGAGTGTTTATTTTAGCTTGAACACCTACATTATTTTCGCGACTATTAAAAGTAAGGATAAATAACTAAATAGGATGTAACAAAGAATATTGATGTTAACGGCGTAATGGTTCAATCAAATTGTTACTAGAATGTAATTTTGCAATTATTCATTTTCTTGGAAATGGTCTGAACATAGACCGAAACGTCGAAATTTGAATTTTTATCAATATTCTTTGTCAAACCAATTTACGATCGATAAAAAGAAAGTTTATAAATAGGATGTATATGATTTTAGGACGCGCATCAGATGGTAATAAAAAATATTCTTTGAAGGTCATTTTAACACTTTTTCAAGGTCACTATATTTTTTGCATATTAATATGTATTTTTCATAATGCAATGTCGTGGTCGGCGTCAAGATGAGTTCAACGATCTACACACCGTGACCTTGAAGTGACCTTGAAGACGAAAAGATCAGTTTCAGTTTGAAGAATACAAAAATAAAACGAAAAGGACGAAAATAATTTAGGTGTTCAAATAAAATAAACACCCTCTACAGTACGATAGTGTATGCATACCGCTGGTTCCTCTTTTGGACTAATTGCTTTCTGAAGGTGCGCGTTCTTCTTGGTCAAAGTATTTTCAATTTTTCCCGAGCTGTATTGTGACATTCGAAAATCTTGATCAATTACAATCAGTTACAATTAAACGAGAAAACAGTTTTTACTCTTTCCACACGTTTTTACGAGCCGTTGTCTTACCTGACTGCTCGTATGCGGAGAAAACGGTCTGCGGATAGATCGACAAGTCGAGTGCTCGCGGAATCTGCGTTGGCAGCCGGTGCAGCGCGTTGCATCTGAGGATAGTCGAAAAGTCCCGCTTAATAAGGCGGGCAAAGTTACGCGGGGATCTTGTTGGCAGTGTTTCGCTTCTATCGGTAGTTCGGAACTACGAGGAAAGTTTCGTATCTCTTTCGGTTCGGCCGGTTTCCACCCCCGCTTTCCGGCAGCAGAAGCCGAGCCGAGGCCCCTGATTTATATAGCCGCGCCAGAGGTGTCGTGTTTGCAGTTTACTCGCCACTGCGAGGAGCTAGCTCTCTTTGCTACTTTGCCGGATTTATGAACGCGCGATCCGACGCCCACGCCGACGCCGACGCCCGCGCCCGGCGCGCACCGAGTTACAAAGGATCGTTCGTCGATAATTAAGCGTCGTAACTCTTTAGACTCTCCGAAGAAACTTCTTGCGAACCAGAGCTTACTCTTTCCGCGAGCTGCCATGCCGGTCAGGTTGCCTGCCTCGCAACCTCCCACAATCCCTCTCGCGAGAACCCTTAGCCCCTTTCACGGTTTAGGGTACGCTCATACGGGTGCCGATTTCAGGGGACGGTGCCAAAAATCATAAATTTCGAAGCTGGTTGACGGCTCGCTGCGGCGCGTACCGAAAGAAGAGGTTTCCAGGCCGTCAACCATCGCTCGAGATTTATGATGATTTTTGACATTGTCCCCTGGAGTCGCCACCCGTATGAGCGCACCCTTAGGGTACGCGCACAGTGGATCCGTTTCCGTTCGATTCGGCCGACGTCCGACGCATCTGTCTCTTTTTTCAAGCGTGCGGAAAAGAGACACAACGTCGGACGTCGGCTGAACCGGACGAAAACGGATTCAGTGTGCGCGTACCCTTAAGCGGACCGTCCGCGCTCCGCGCGCGGAGCAAATTATCTACATTCTTATGGGAGCTTTCACAGTTCTGCGGATGGTACGCAATGATCCACTCAAGTGTGAACGGTGCTTAAGGGTATAGATCCGAATTTGACCTTGACGAGAAACTCTCGAGTGTGAGAGACGCGCTGCGCTAGACACGTATACGTACACGAGGATTGCAAGGGTTTCGTATTTTTCGATTATTGACTCTATAATGCACATTTCAGTGTTCTAGGTAGTCACAATCGCTGGACAAAAGATTAATCTATGAGGGACGTATCCTAAGAATGACTTAATTCTACGTATTCGAGGCACAATTTACATTACGAAATGTACGAATTAATCGAATATTTTTTATATTTGGTGTTAATTGTACGGAAGTTGAAGAACCTAGATTGTCAATGAAATTCTCGAAACACGAATATCCTAATTTTCCGAGCAGTGTACAAAGCGTAATGGCGCGTACAGTCGTCGAATTTTCAAACTCAATTGCCACAGGAACGAGCCATCAAACAAAAAAAAAATGTTATTTCTCTTTTTTCGACGAATTTTTACATATAGAATCACCAACCAGTGACGGCCTGTATAAACGTGATCGAAATTGAAAACGTGTGCGTCGCACCTGGCTTTAACACGTCGACTGACGAACAATTGCTTTTAAAAAATACGTGAAGTCAATATTCCTAACAAATCCGAAACTGATAAGTAGACTCTCAATCCTCTATGAATGCATAATCGAAATATCGCAAGAGATCGTAGTCCAAAATGTCATAAAACTCATTCTAAATGCTAACGAATTGCCTTTATGTTCCCTTGAGAAAACGGACTGACTTTCCGATCGACCTAACATTAAAAGAACAATGGCAGTTCCAAGGATCTCCTTTTGCCAAAGAACAGGTATGAGTGTGACCAGACAGCCAAGAGCATGAGTGAAATGAGTTCGATACACAGAGCAGGACAAGTAATAATGCAAAAAGTGGGTCCCCGTGCTGCCTTATCGAACTAATTCAGACTGAGAGAATGGGGCCTTTTCTAATAAAGTCCCGGATGAGAGGTTTTTGAAGTAAAACTCCTTTGCTGAGGGGGCTACAATTTTCTAGTTACGGAAGTCAAATGAAACGAAAAATTTTTTAACGGAGGAAAAACTTTTCCTACTCGACGGGGATTCGAACCCGGTCTACCGCTTGGTAGACCAACTCCTTAAACACTTCTTAACATTCCTGATATACAGGGTGTCCCAAAATAAGTGTAACTTCCGGAAATAGGAAGTTCCTTGGATCATTTGAAGCGACATTTTCCTTTACAAAAATGGTGTCCGCGGTTTTGTTTAGGAGTTATTATAGAAAAACACGGACCAATCAGAGCGCGATCTAGACGCGAGGTAGCACAGTGGGCCCGACGCGCCAACTGTCAATTGGCCGAACGTGTCATCGCATGTCTAGATCGCGCTCTGATTGGTCCGTGTTTTTCGTTAATGACTCCTAAACAAAGCCGCGGACGCCATTTTTGTAAAGGAAAATGTCGCTTCAAATGACCCAAGGAACCTCCCATTTTCCGCTCCTACAGTAGTTTTGGGACACCCTGTATACCTGCATACCCTCAAGCCGGCCGCAATAAAAGTAAACCAGTTACACGGTGGAAAGTACAGTATCGCACATCCGCGATGGAATACAACAATCAACGCGTTAAGCAACGCGGTACTCGTGCCAGTAAGAAAAGGAACAAGTGTATCGTCTCGATTTCGTTCGGGGATACCGCAAACGGACAGAGAGCGCGCGGACGTAGGAAAGAGCCGACGGAATCGATACGACAGGAATGGCTCGATAAAATCCCCCGCCGCTTTCGTTTCAACTCATAAATTCCCCGGAGGCTACTTTTAAAACGTTTTTCCGTTTCGCCCCGAAAGGCAGCGTTTCAACGGGGAACGCTCTGGCGGAGAGATCGACGAGAAAGGATGATGTTCGCGTTCTCGCTCTCGAACCCGTAGAACGACTTTAATCGAGATACAAATGATTCTCGCTGGGTCGGAGGATTGTATATAGGTTCTCCTCCTCATCGGAAGCCAGCGGGAAAAGAAAACGAAACAAAGGGAAGAAAACGCGCGAAATAAACCGTCCGCGGGCGCGTCCGTCTAAATGGAAGTGGAAGAGAGCGTCGGGGATACACTTTGATCATTGTATCGGGGAATTTGGAGTTGATTAACTTCGATCGAAAGAGACTGCTGCAGCTGCAGAGTTAGGGTTGAAATGGCTTCGAACCCTCTTTCTTTTGACGGAAAAGACGAGGGAAAACGGAAAATGATCGACCCCGGAGGGCTCGGCCGATTCCTATCGCGAACAGAAACTGCATCTTTGTAAGAGTAAAGATATTTGAATCATTATCAAATATTTATTAATTTTCAAAGAAAAGCACACAACTTGAACAATTATCTTGGACAATGAATAGGTATACATAACACTCTTAAATTATAATTTACGTTTGTTTTTTCGTAGTATTTCGTAACGTGTTTCGCGTTGAAATCATCTGATTACACGTGAACACATCCTTTTATAGATTTTCCCTCGAATCCTCTCGAAAGTTCTTACGACACAACACTTGTAATTCATTTCTCAAATACATACAGTTTAAGAAGCCCAACACACATACAACTCATGCACTCCTGCATCTTTTGCGCGTGTTCAAAGAAAACGTTGAACACCTTCGTGGGAAGCTGGAAAAATCGAAATTGCCTGTCGGGAAACAAAGGCTTCTTTTTTTTGCGTTAAAATGCTAATCCTTCAATTCTTTTAATAACTCGATAGTTTCGTTTTTGCCAGAAACGATTGAAATCGATGACGTGGCTATTTTCTACGTTACGTTTGCAACCCGAACAGCAAGTATTGAATATTGAAGCAGGGTATAGGCGATTCCATTTATTACGCAGCAAAGTTTTTCGGCGAGCAGCGATCCACGCAGCAACGATGTTTACTCGCAACGAAATAACTGGATTCGCAAAGCGATTTACGTTGGAGCGTTCTCGCTAATTAACTCGCAGCCAGAGGAACCGAACAGCCAGTAATTACAACGGCCGAAACCTTCGGTATTAACGGTTGAATGCGGCCGGGATGATATCGCTGGGCGAACTCCGATCGTCGACGGATTAATGGATATCGTTTTAGCGTTTTCAGCCACGCTTTCGGCCCCGTCGATGCGAGACGCTGATCAGCCGCAATATTCTTTTCGGCTCGTTTCATCTTGCGGAAGGGATGCGCCCGTCGAATCGTCGCAGTTTCCCGACGTGAATCGCGCGCGATCGACGCTCCATCACGGCTCATCTACTGCCTCTATAATGTAATGGTTAAACGCACTCGACGAGACTCTGCTCGAACCGAGAAATCGCGCGATCTTTAAATAGTCGCTGGCGTTAATTTTCAGGATAAAAGTGAAAATCAGTATAAAAAACGTGTGCGTGGAATCCTCGAGCGACAAAAGTGACACTTATTGCTTAGTAGGTATACATACAGATAAATTATTACTAATTTTTTTTATTGAAAAGAAGAGACAATAATAATAAGTAATAAATAAAATGAAAAAGAAGCTGTATTTTTAAGATGTTTAGTACGTATTACATCACAAACAATTTTCCGTAGAATTATCAGTTTCTATCATTGTGACAATTGGCTTATGATAGCTAAAATATGACACACACGTTTGTGATATTTCCTCCGTTAAAAAATTGTTCGTTAGTTTTTCCCTCAGCAAAGAAGTTTCACTTCAAAAATATTTCAGTCGCCCAATATTAACCCTCATTCGTTCGTCGCGTCGATCTCGCAGTTTTCCCGGAATAAGATACACTGTTCTGTCATTTTCTTATGCGAAACACGTAGCCGAAAAACTTAAGATGTAAATGTTAACTCATCAATTTGACTAAACAAACAGAAAAAAATAATTGTTTGACGTGTTATTTTAATGATTTCTGGTCACTGTGTCAATTTGACACCGAGGAACAGATTGAGTAAGAGTGTGCGAATATCGATGCGAGCGCATCTTCGTGCGAAAGAGTAATTCTTTTCGTCAAAATTCTGTTTCCACCCTCGTTCAATTTATTCACATAAATATTCCGAGCACTGGCACGATCAAATTGTGCAAATGACTGGGCGAAATACGAAGTGGAAGAAACATGAATTTAATATTACCGGTGCATCATTTGTAAATGGACCGCGGAACTTTGTGCGGAATAAAAATTGTTTGCATTCGTTGCAGACCGTTGAAACTGAATATGAATGTATTTCTCTCTTCACCGTAAGAAATGCATTGGTATTAAATTCTTTTAATCTTTTCAGCGTTGGAGATTGCGGCCACCTATTTTTCCCATGATTGCACTAAATCCGCTGTTTGTAACCTATTAACCCTCTCACGACGATGATAACAATGAAACTAGATATTTCCGTAAAAATGCTTTCAAGCATTCCATACGAAATATATGTCTCTTCTATCGATCGTATTATCGTTAATAACAAATGTTGAATGTTATTGTCGCCACGGTGCGATCGTTTAGTGGTTCGACGCGATTCAAACTAATCTTGAAAACGGTCTAAACTGACAACGAATTTGATCGACAACTATTTTGACCGACAACGAATCTAACATCGATGTCGGTCAAAGTCGTTGTCGGTCAAAATCGATGTCGGTCAAAGTCGTTGTCAGTCAAAATCGTTGTCAGTCAAAGTCATTGTCGGTCAAAATCGTTGTCGGTCAAAGTCGTTGTCGGTCAAAATCGTTGTCGGTCAAAGTCGTTGTCGGTCAAAATCGATGTCGGTCAAAATCGTTGTCGGTCAAAGTCATTGTCGGTCAAAGTCATTGTCGGTCAAAGTCGTTGTCGGTCGAAGTCGTTGTCGGTCAAAGCCGTTGTCGGTGAAAATCGTTGTCGGCCAAAATTATTGTTGGTGAAATCTGGAGTTAACGAAATGTTGTCGGTGATTTCCATTGGATCAGGGATATGGATTGGATTCTGAGTTTTCATTTCAGAACGATTTTACTTTAACAATATCGAACAGCAACCGTGTTGGAACGACATCTGCGTGTTTAAGTCGCAGCAGGTCGTGACCAGACGTGGCTGGCATCGACCGTCAACGAATTTCTTTTCCCGGCATTCCTAGTCGTCTTCTTCATACTTTCCTTCACCTCTCGCTCCACCATCCTCGAGGTTTCTAATTGCAAAACCGTCCGTTTCATCGCTAATTACCGCGTCAATTAAACGCAACGACATACTCGAGCGAAAGAGAGAAAGAGAGACGGAATGAAAGAGGAGGGTAGAAGGTGGCCAGGTGTGTTTAAAGTATGCAATTTTCTCGGGTGGTCGGGAGACGCCAAGTCGAGACGAGGCAGCAGTCGTGGCTGGGAGTCGAAAGGCAAAGAGGACCCCGAGACCTCCGAGAGAGCTCGTTATCCGTGTGTTGTACGAGCCTCGAACAAACAGCCTCATTTGTCACGCGCTGACCTCCCTCCATCGACCTTCCTCCTTTACCCAGCATTCTACTTGGCGAGGCGAGTCTGCGATACCCAACCCGCGAAATCGTCGATCTTCGCCGTTGATCGTCCATGTTTTGCCATTTTCACCACGCTTATATTAACTTGCCTTGTCGATGTTGTCGTTGTTGTACGCGTCAAATCTTGTATTCGAATTTTAAACCACTTCCCGATGAATTAGAGGATACGAAATGCGGATACGTTAATACACGTGGAACAGGGATCTCTAATTTATACTATTGCCGAGCGCTGCACGAGCCAAACAAGAACGATCAAATAATATCGATACGTTATTCCACGTGGAAGAGGATTTTTAAAAACTATAGTCCGTAGAAATGATTGACAATTTGATAGACGACACAACCGCTGCCATTAACGAAATTGATAGTATCTATTCCGAAATTAATATTCCCACTTCCGTGAAAATTTAATGGAAAACTGAGTGCAATGATCGGACACATGAATGGTATTGTATTTCATAATTAATACCACGGATAGAGTGCAGAACCAAACGTAAAACTTTACGTATCGATTTCAGGGAACTAGAGCTGGATAGATATTCATTCGCCCTCTTAATAATTTTAATCTTCTCGATTAAATTGTGCTTCGGTGCAATCTGTAGTCACGCGAATTTAGACCACCTACATATTTACAAGTAGAACCAGCAAGTCATACACAGACGCTCCATCAAAACTTTACCCTCCACTTTCGACTTATTTCACCACGGAGGATCTTTCCTCCTCTATCACGCCAGCAAATTAATATAACGCTCTATGCGAGATCCCGGTTGCACGCGCATAAATCGCAATTTATCAACAAAGTCAAACCGACGTTAGCCACAGGTTATACCATCAAAACCGAAGTTCATTAGCAACTCCGCGTGAATCCTTGCGTCGCGGGGTTAAATCAGGGTAACGCTTCCGCGCGCTGGATAAATAAACAACTCGTTTAAATCATAAGCAGTCTGCTCGTCTCTCGTATTCCAGGCCCGTACTCGATGGGGCGACAAGAACCGTCGCCCCTAACTAACGAGGAGCCGGAAAAACGCGAAGAGGTTTAATTACACCGAACCGTTCTTTCGGCCAGTTCTTTTGTCTACTTTGTTAACTCGACGAGGTATACGGTTTCAAAATTACGAGCCGGTGACGCGGGACACGTTCTCACACAACCAACAAAGACAACTGTCTAAAGAGAATTGTTCGCCCGATTCTTCATAAGCCTTTATTACGCGCTTTAACCACCGGATGTCTATTGACAAGCTCTTCTGACGAACATGGATTCGTACGATTTAAAGCGCTGGATTATTGAAATCATTTACGGACTTTAGATTATTGGCTTCAGCTTGATACGAAAGTCAAAGAACAAAGAAATTTTGAAGTGAAAAAGTTGTGAGATCAAACAAAAAAAAGTTCGTTAGCTTAGAAATACCTCTTGCAATACTGAAAAAGCGTTTGCAAAAATTAGTTTAAAATAATGCTATTTAATTTTCAAAGAGTTACACGAAGGGCTAAATCATTCAAACTTGACCGTTACTTTTTAAACCAATGGGCATAAAAAAGTAGCGTTCAAGTTTGAATGATTTAACCCTCCATGTAACTCTTTAAAAATTAAATAGCGTTCTTTTAATCTAATTTTTACAAACGCTTTTTTCAGTATTGCAAGGGGTATTTCTACGCCAACGAACTTGTCCGTATTTCGTTTGACCTAAGTTACTTAGATTTGCAGAATACATGTTTGCAATTTTCATTACAGGCACAGACAAACAATTCGAAAATCATCAATCAGCTTGTAAACTAATCCTTCTAACGTCTCAAAAAAGCTCAAGCTGTTGGTAAAAAATATATTCGTTTTTAGAGGGTGTACGAATACTTTCTGCATGTATTTCTGAATTGTTTGAATTCGATAGCCTAGAACGATACAAGAGCTAGTAGCAAACAAACGTCTCAAAAAAGCTCAAGCTGTTGGTCAAAAATATATTCGTTTTTAGAAGGGGTACGAATACTTTCTGCATGTATTTTTGAAGTGTTTGAATTCGATAGCCTAGAACGATACAAGAGCTAGTAGCAAACATAAACGCAAGCCAAATTGTCGCAGGAAACGTGCGCGAAACACGATTGGCCGATGGAAGGACAGTAGAAACGCGAACGAACGACTTCTGAAGGAATCGAGAAATCAAGGAATCGAGGAACTGGAGATTCAAGGAATCGAGGTCAAGCTCGCGATAGGAAAAGTCGAAGCGTCCAGTGACCGCAGAGCTTCGCGAGCTTGATTTTCGGGCGAACGAATCGGCTTCAATCTTAATCGGATCGAGCGATAAAGTAGCAAACGCGGCCCGACGGCCGGCGCCGATTCTTGGCCCCCGCGTCGTCCTAACGAACGGTCCATAGCGAACAATTACGTGGAAGTAATTCCTTAAGCTCCGAGGAAAAGTCCAATTAAATGGAAGTCCAAGCGCCGCGGCCCCTCGGCAACGGTATTGCGTTAAATATCATCGACGAGTCCTCGAAGTTTCTATTCGGTCGGGTCGAGAGCCATCCTCTTTCCCTTCCTCTCCTCCTCTGAATTTTCTCTTTCTCGCTCTTTCTCCGGGAACGTATTGATTAAAACGTGAACGAGTTCATCGGTAAACTTGCAAATTCATGAAAACTTTCGCGTGCCGGAAACATGGACGGTCGCAGCTGATAATGCCGCGGCGGGCTCGCTTCCCAGAGACACCGGCCGACCGGAAATTAAAGTAACCGGTCTATATCAAGCGTTGCAAATGCGCGCGGGACCGTTTTATACTGTCAACGGAGCCGATGGCTCGCAACCATAAGCTACCGAGCTTGGGAACAAGCGAATCGAATAGGTTCTTCTCAATGCTCCCTGTTCTCCGTCAACCTTTCGAGGGTGCGAAACTAATCCGGCCGTAGACTCTCCGTTTTATACGTTTACAACAGTGGCAGTATTCAGGGTTTGACAGAATTCCAATGCAATATTTGTAAACATGCGTGTACGAAGCATGTACTTCTCATAATTTTTTTAAGATTAATAATTTACCAAACAGCCTCGAAGATTAACCGAATGTACTGTGACGGTTGGAGAACAGATTCCGTTGACTTTCTCACAGGAATCTCTTCAAGATCGTCTCTGGCAGGAAGCTAGATAACCTTCCGTATCATAGTTAATCCCTTTTAACAAGGACCAAGCTCTGGCTAGATTTAATTGGCACTGATAAAAACTAGAGTCTGCCCTAAGCGACCTTAGATTTTTTTTCTAGAAATTGATACCCCTCCTTCAATTTTAAGCCTAAAATCTATTTATAATTTATTTTTATTTTTTAAGTAAAAACTGCACGTTTCTTATCGCCAAAGATACGAGGTGGCAAAGTTGAAATTCGAAAAGAGCACATCGAAATCTATAAAATTACCAATTTTCAAAACTCCCGGAAAACTTTCCAGGTAAAACTACCAAATGACTGTACTATCTAGTCAAAATATAGATACGTGCACGGTTGCGGAATCGAATGCTCCCGAAAGCACCGCGCTGCCATACAACCGTTCTCCTCTGATCGACGTCCTGAAATTTCTATAAATGATGCCGGTCTATAGAACCGACGCCACACACCGATAATGCATTAGGTCCTTAATTAAATTGATTCGATTGATCGGCGAGTGCATTTGAAACGGCAAGGAGAAAGGCGAGGCCGTTCCATGGTTTCGATGAAAGAGCCTCGCTCGGAAAATATATGTACCTAAATTGATTCCGAAAGAGGCGGAGATAATGAACGCTTCCGGCGCGTCGCGTGCACAACTTCCGCCATCGTTCCTCCCAGAAACGGAGCTTGCTTCGTCAATTTATTGATCAATTTCGTCGAAAATCTCATCAGAACCATTCAAAGATATGCTAAAAACATTATACAGGTTCTCCCACGTAACAGTTTTCGCGATTTTTTAAATAATCGCGATAATCTGACAACAAATATTTTCAACAAAAGTTGATCAGTTTTCGATTGGCTATATATTGACTATAAAAAACTAAACAACAGTGTAACATTTTTCTCCTCTTTTTTTTTAAACTAACGTACAACAAAACATATTAAAGTTTCAATAATTCACAGGCGCAATTTTTTTTTCGGAAACGTCGGAATAAAATGATTGTGATGTTTTGCCAATAGTGTGAAATTTAACAACTGATCGAACCAGTGGTTGAAGATGTCTATGTATGATTTCTCTTCTATTAGAATCATTAAGGGAAGAAATAAATGTAAATGGTAAACCTATTTTAAATTACTCCTACTCATTTTCGTTACAAATGCATAAAATCCGTTGCCTGCTTATAGAATCGCCGCGAACTGTATTTTCCATTTCCTATGAATAGTGTGAACATTTTTATCGCGACGATCGTCGGGACAAAGATGACTGCAATTAAAGAGAATGGAATCGTTAATACGATTACAACGAGTGGTTCGGTTATGCCGCATTATTGTCGACCGTAAATAATTCTTTCCGCCTAAACTACGCCGCGATTTACTGTTTACACGCGTCGGGCGCGTCGGTTTCGCTGCTGGTCATTATGCGTTCGCTATTCATTTATTTAGCCAGCGCACTAGAACGCGCCGGAGCTAAACTTTAGCAAAGGCAAATTGGCCGAGAGCGCTCTGTACCGAATCGGAGGACGATTGCAATTTTATTGATGCCA
The DNA here is from genome assembly GCA_963971365.1 of Lasioglossum villosulum. NCBI lineage: Eukaryota > Metazoa > Arthropoda > Insecta > Hymenoptera > Halictidae > Lasioglossum > Lasioglossum villosulum. The sequence goes on along the minus strand of OZ020496.1, from coordinate 46,873,582 downwards.
GCCGGACCCGATAATCTCGATTGCATTTACATTAATCTACGCGGCCGATGACGCGCCGTCCAACTCGATGGTGCTCCATTCTTCGGCCCAGTTAGTTTCCCACCGATTCTTCCCACCGCGAAAATGTTTCCCGTTCCCACGTGAAATCAAAATCGAAGCTCGTCCGATGAGAGAGCGCCGGATAAACTGTTTGCAATTGAATCTGTTTCGTCGAATCATCATTTCTGCGCGGCCCCGTCGTCCATTTTGAACCGTTTGCGATTTTTGATCCTCCTTTGTTCCAGTCTTTCCATGCTATATTTGCTTTAATATTATATTAGATCCAAGAAAAGTAATTTCGTTTCTCGTCTCCATCGCCTTTTGCTTTTTTATTACCGCGAGGATAAAATTGCCAGCGTACGAAAGAAACAATTGTGTGCAAATAAAGTCGTAAAAAGTCAAGTAACTGAATATTTTGCTAGTAAGAAACAGAAAATCTACGACCACGGGTTCTTTAAATTGCCTGTGAAAAATCGCAATAGATCATGAAACAAAATTTTATAAAACTTCTTGCAAATGGTAAAAAACTAGCATTTATTTTGTCTCGAATAAACGAGATGGTATTCCGAACGACTTAATAATTGTATCATGTCAGTGCTAACACAGTAATTGTATTAGCAATCGAAACGTATTCGAGTTGTTTGAAATGTTTCTAGTCGTTCTGTATACATTTACATAATTTCACGATCTTCGCAAATTTACTGATCGAGACATCAAAAGATCATCCAACGTTAAAAGATCAGACAACGTCACAAGATTCGAACATGCCGGTCGCCCTCGCGAAGGATTGCTCGGACTTAATTGGTTCAGAAAGACAGTGGCCGCTAATTGAAACGCCCGGTTAAGCATAATGCCGCCGTTCAAAGAGCACGGACTAATTCCAGAAAAGAACTTGTTATCAGACGGAATAAGTTCGACACTCGACATTACGGAGACCATTTTCTCCGGCGTTCTCCAAGGAGGCAGGGGAATAGCGAAAAAACGCAACGAAATCTCGACGAATTTGCTATGGAAGGTTCTTGAACAGGAATCGTCTTAAATCACCTCGAACTGAATTAAATGAGATAACAAACACGGGAGGGTCGGCAAAGAACGAGGACCATCAAAGGCTCTTGTCTCGATTCGTCTTCAGCGACGGGAAACCCTGCGAATTATTTTAATGCGGATGAAATAACGTTAATTGCAACGAATTATGGAAAAGTTTTACGCGTCACGAAGAGTAGGAGGAGAGAGGGGGCAGGATAGGTTCGAGCGAGGAACTTTCTTCTCTTTCGAATATCTCATTAAAAATTTGTTGCGTTTTCGCAACTAGCGCAACGATGTTACGGTCAGCTCGTTAGCTGTTACAATGAATACGGCCAGGCCCGGCTCGTTTCGTGTCGCGCGTCGTCTCGTTGACGTACAATGATATTATACCCCGGAGAACCGCAAACCGGTTAAATAAAGCCCGCCTGTTTTGACAAACTCCAGTGTCGCAAATAAATAAACGACCCGCGAAATCGAAGCGAACAGAGCTTGCGGAAAAACGATCTACGGACCGAAAGTAACGAGCTGTGCGACCACGAGATTCGTTTTGTTCCGTCGTGTATGTACGTTTCATTAAATTTTGTTTCGTGTTGCGCGCTTAGATCGCTCAACTGCTAATTAGATGACGAGATATCCGTGGGCGTGGCCTACGCTGCCGGCCATTGGTCCTTTCGTAACGCGTCGAGCTCCCGGAGCCCCGAATTCGCTCGCTTATTGAGTGGCGAGGCAGGAAACATGCATCCACGAGGAATTTGACAAATATATATTCTTGGTATACAGGGCGGTGCAACTAAATGTAGCCACCTAAATACCTTTTTTATTTGTGATGACTATAGAATCAATCCGCTGTTGCCGCGCTCTGATTGGTCCGTGTTTTATGTTAATAACTCCTTAAATACATAAACAAAATTGCGGACGACATTTTTGCAAAGGGCAAAATGGCTTCAAATGATCTCAGGAACTTTAGAGGATCACTAGGCATTATTGAACTGGATCTTCCAATAAATAAATAACGCTGAAGTAAATTATTTGAATTTATTTATAACTTGAAACATTAAAAATGTAATATTTTAAGAAACAATTTTAAATCTTAATCCTATGACCTTTCTTCAATGAAATTAGTTTATCGATTAAACATATTAAAATTTGTTTTAAAACAATAAGTTAAATAAAACGACAACTTCACATTAGTGAGAAATTTCACATTGGTGAGTGTTGTCTGAAAGTAGCTACAGTTGCCATAGAAACTCCTATTTCCAGATATTGAAGGAATTTTTAGACACCCTGTATAATATATTATACAAAAATTTGGATAAACAGATTTAAGTATAATGGTCAGTTTAGAAGGACCGTAGTCCCAATGTTAGGAAGCGAGAGAATCAGGGATGGAACGGCGATTGCGCGGAAAATTCCAGGCTACGGAAAGGTGAAATCGGAAGGATTCGCGCGGCTGCGGGACAAAGACGGTGGTTTTGGTCGTTGGACGGGACCAATCTTCGTCTGTCCGCGATATCTTGCAGGAATAAGGGGAGAGCTTTCGCTTAGCAAGATGACGCGATACTTCTCCGGGCGCGGTCGGATCGAAAAGATGAAACGGGGAAGGGAAAAAGAAAACGTACGGCCGCGAAACAATGAAAACTGTCAACGCGACGCGACGTCCACGAGAGGCTTTCCCGACATCACGGTTTCTCGTGTCCAGAGGACATTTTCGGAAGAAAGCGGCCGCAATCTCCTTCCATCTCGTTGAGGCGCGCAGCGGTGCCGTTTCTTAAAAAACATGGAGAACATTCGCAATCTCTTAGGATTTTTCCTTGGGTCGTTTGAAGCGACATTTTCCTTTACAAAAATGGCGACCGCGGCTATGTTTAGGAGTTATTAACGAAAAACACGGACCAATCAGAGCGCCATCTAGACCAATTGAGTCCGGCCAATTGACAGTTGGCGCGTCGGGCCCACTGTGCTACCTCGCGTCTAGGTCGCGCTCTGATTGGTCAGTGTTTTTCGTTAATAACTCCTAAACAAAGCCGCGGACGCCATTTTTGTAGAGGGAAATGTGGCTTCAAACGACCCAAGGAACCTCCCACTTTATACAGCTTCTTCCCAATGGAAAACAAATCGCGTTCCCTTGACTTTGCAAACCCCTATAGAGCCGTAGCACAGGGCCTATCCTATCCTGGGGAGGGAGTGGGTAGAATAGGGACGGGTTTCAAAACTTGACACATTCGACATGGAAATATGGTGAAGTGGGAGGAGTCTAAATGGGCAAGTGAGACACCCTGCAGGTCTGAAGGCGAGGGGGCCCAACGTTCACACCGAGCCTTAAAAAGCTAAAAATCCGACAAATTAGGTAGCATGGCCCGTGTGATCAACGATGACCGACCCGTCTAGTAAGTCGACGACTCTGAAAGTGGCCCGAGCCGAATGAAACAGAGGGACGGCTGAAAAACGAGGACAATTGCAACCCGTTAAAGGACCGAGTGCCGGCAGTGCTGATTGTGATACTGGTGATGAAAGATCGAGGCCGAGCCGTCGCTCCCCGGCAGTATCATTACTACTACATACTGCCACTACTTCTATGGTGGTCGTGACATATAATTTCGTGACACCCTGTACAAAACAGGAACAAAATGGTAGTTGTTCAACTTCGACGGTCTGTATCTCGATAACAGATGAATCTATCCGAAAGATTCAAGCACCGTTTGATTCATTGATACGTAGATAGCAAGTCGAGCTGCAGGTTGCGTTCTATACTTTGGAAATTGAATTTTGGCCAGCGTTTGAAGAAACGGCAGCACCGCGGGACTACGGTGTCTCGTTTAGCTCCCCTTCCAAGGCTGGTAAAAGTCCACGGAACGCTCCTTTCTCATCTACATCCCCCTTTTGCCGGTTTCTTCGTCTCCGGTCTTATCTCGAAGCAGCGGCGGCATAGCAGCCAGCGTCTCTCCTCTATCCTCCACGGTGAGGAATGAAAAATACTAAGCGGACCGAGGAGCTGGGGTGCGCGCTGTTTGCTCGTGGAAGCCCGTAGCCCCGTGCCTTCGCGTGCCAGCTCAAGTTCTTTCCATGCATTACGTACTTACTCCGAGGAGGACATATTTCCAAGGGTTAAAGCGAAAGCCGGCGTTTCGGGATCTGCGGGCCGCGAGCCCGTGTAATTTCCTTGGACCGAGCCCAGAGTTATTCGACGATGGTCGAATCGCCGAGCCAATGCAGCCCGAAGAAACATTTTAGGCTCGTAATTATACCGAACGTCTACTAGCCTGCAACAGTTAAATGCTGTACATTCTCCCAGATAGCACAAAGACGTCTTCAAAACGTTTTGAACACGTCTGTTGGTGGACATTCAGATTACTTAAAGACGTATCAATGTCCTGAAAGTCTTGTGTTACAAAACGGTACGTCTTTAAGACGTTTCTAAGATCTCTGACATCTGAAAGAGCTGCTCTATAATTAGGGCATGTAGTTTGGTCATTGTACAGTAAACTGGTCCGTTTCATAAAATCTCCAACAAATTCAAGTCGTTTAGTCTCGGAGAAGATTTGTAAATACACGTTTCTAGTTATGAGTGTTAGAATTAAGTTAGAACAAGATATTTTTAAGGGTAGGGTAAAAGCGGCGGTTGTTTGATATTTGATACAGGCCGATCTCTGCTCGCTAGAATGTGTTGGGGCCATTCGCGTGCCTTTCGATCCGTTAATTGAACGTTGCTACTGGAACCACCGGACGAATTGCAATTATTTGTTTCTAATTATTAGAGATTCTTCGTGAAAATGTTTTCACGTGAAATCGTTTAGCGATCATTTCAGAGCGAGAACCGCTCCGCGATATTTGATACAGGCCGTTCTCTGCTCGCCAGAATGTGTTAGGGTCATTCGCGTGCCTTTCGATCTGTTAATTAAACGTTGCTACTGGAACCACCGGACGAATTGCAATTACTTGTTTTTAATTTTTAGAGATTCTTCGTGAAATTGTTAAACGATCGTTCCAGAGCGAGAACCATGCCGCGATATTTGATACAAAAGCGTTCTGTGCTCGCGATTGGTTCGCTTTCTCTGTATCTCTATCCGTCTCGCTTCTCGAGTTTCTCGATTTCTCGCTCGCCTGTCGGTGAGCACGTACAAAATATTAATGAAATTAACTCGACTGCTGCGTATCCAGAACTTTGTTCCGTATTACGACACGTATTTAATTAAAATTTACACGGGTGCCCCGTCGTAGCTCGATTACACGCGACCGCCCGCGAAGGAATGAAATTTCAACGAAGCGATGCCCGTTCCTCTTTCGCCCCTTTTGTCCCCAACCCCACCTCGCCCCTCGGCGATATAAAAAGCGACGTCTATTAATGAAATCCACTTTGTTACACTTTTTGCTGTTTGATCAAAGTTCAGGCTCCGACTACAATCGAATTATCGGTTTTTAAATGAAATTCTTCGCGAAGGCTTCGCCACTTTCCTCGGAAACTTTTCAGGCTAACGCAATTTCGCGTGTAATTGGGAGTTTAATTCGATGAATTAAACGGTCTGCTTGGAGTTCGTTTAAGTCGTTACACCCGGCGCGGGTATAATCGCTTCGGTTCGATCATTCCGCCCCCATTTACTCACCGCCCCCGTATTACTATTATTTCTTACCTCCCACCGGGCTCGCGTAGTCTTCACTAGTGATGACTAACCGTGATTTCTCAAAGCGATCGCAGAATCACGGTCGCGGTAGTAATTTTAACTTCGTTTCATGTTGAGGTTAATTTTGTGGTCCATTTTTGTAACTAATCTCCTATCTCGAGATGCAGTCATCCAATTTTTTTTTTGTATTTATTTATTTTATGTTGCTTTCAACACTTTGCTGAGATTATTTCTTGACATGCACAAAAAGAGAAAAAAAAAGGAAATTAGATATGGTATTATCATGTAACCCTGCATAGTTGAGTTATTAAATTTTGTAGAGAATCAATGAAAAAATCAATACGATTATAAATAGTGCATGATTTTGCAATAATGCGATTCATTGGATTCATTGGAAATTTTTTATTTTTTCTTTTCTATCGATCGTAATTTGGTTGATGTTACGGCGCAATTACGATCGATAGAAAAGAAAATTTATCATGGATGGCGAAATAAACACAGCACGCACAGGTTTTTTTGCGTCAATGTCGAGACAGTTTGGATTCGAAACTGTAAGAATTCTAAAGGACTGGTCAAAAACAAGGAAGTCAATTGCTAAGATAAGTAATCACGAATTATTCTTATACAATTTGATCGAACCATTGCGCCGCTAACATCATTATTCCCATGTATTTTTCTATTACAAAATGGGTTTTTTTACTTAAATCATGACCAGAGCGAAGCGCGATCAACCTTTAGAATGATCCTTCACACAGCTCGTAATTGTTACTTTTAAATATTATATTTTCAATGTTACAAGTTATAACAAAATTTAAATAATTAACTTTAGCCTTATATGTATATTTATTGGAGGATCCAATTCAATAATCCCTAGTAATCCTCTAAAGTTGATACAAATGTATGTTCATCACTGTTGTCAAACTGTTTTTCAGCGTGGAGGTTGGTGACACTGATAAATACCCTAGAGTTCGAGTTTTGGCATCCGTTGTACATCCTGACGTTGCAGCGATCGCCGCTCCATCGCAACAAACTGCCAAATTCAGGGTACTGAAAAGCAATGGCGTGTTCTCGATGAACGAAATTTGGGAAACGGGCCGGGTGCGTCCGGAAGAGGACCGGTAAATTGTAAAGTTGACTCGCATATGATCATGTCGAGCAACCGATGCACCTGTCTGAAATGCCTTCACCCGGTGTGCCCGCACCCCGACGCTCAGCCCCCGTACGACGAGGTGTCGCACGAGGTCGGCGAAAGCATTCTCGCTGTGAGAATACCGAAACGGCAAAGGCAATTTGAGCGGTCGGACGAGTCGAACGAGCTGCAGCAAAAATTGAGCTTCGAGTTCGATTGCCCGGATGCTGAAGGTTCGATGCATTCCGTTTCGTTTCGTTCAACGCTTCTGTACGCGATCGACGAATTCCTCCACAGCCCTTCCATTATCAAAATTAAACCCTTACATCGAAATAATCTTTATTTTAACGTATTCTTTCCGGAGCTTTCAAGGTGGTCGATATTTTGATTTCTTCTAAATGTATATATTTTTTCCTCGCATATTCTAGTTGACATTAACCATTTGCCTTCATTGATTAAACATTTTCCATTTTGTTAAAGACAAAATAACATTACTGGTTATTGGTTTATTCTTCTCGTTGTAGAGCCTGAGCTCTATTTGGCCAATACAAACAGATCTTTATATACTATTGTTAACATAAATTCTTAAAATATGTGTGAAATATTAATTTCGCCTTATTTTACCTATTATATATTCAATATTCGACAGTAATAAACTGTATAATTACAGAAACATATACAAACTGTATCGTGACATGATTAATATTCTGACCACAGTTGTAATACTTGTACTCTATTTTTCATCCCCCTTCTATATCGATATGTTTCAATTGATCTATCTATTTGTATTAAAAAGACTGCTATTCAAAATATTTTTAAATATATCTGAAACTTCATATTGGTGAGTAACTTAACATAGCTGAATGTAGCCACATTACTTAAGTGGAGAAGCAATTGTTATTTTTGAAATCGCTAGAGAACTTATTAAAGGTAGAACGTGATCGAATCAATCGTACTCTAACAGTTTCGTCTTTCCACGAGCAGATGAGACGAATTGCAAGCCGGGATGCACGAAGGTTCACGTGGTACCGGACAAGGAACCGCCAGCGAAAACGGCTGACGAGGAATCGTTCTCGTTGAGGGCGCAGAGACAAATTTTGTACAACGACGACCTTAAGAACACGCTCGAAATTGAATTTAAAGCGCCACGAAATTACATTCCCCTGGCAGGAGTTGGTCCGCCCCCGCCTATAATCGTCCCGAAGGTTTCGCCCAGGGCCAAAAGTAAAGCGGGGCGGAAACGAAGAAGCAAAACGCCCAGTTCGACGAAAACCAATGCGCCGAAACGCAAAAAATAAATCGAGACGCTTTACGGGAACCACGCAAACCAGCCAATAAGAACAATGCACAGTTTACGAGCCGGCACCGATTGCGCGCGACAACTGTGCGAAACTTTGAAACGTATCGGCAGTACTTGCAGCAATGATATATCTACGCAATCCTAACTTCTCGCCAATGAACCGTTTCGACATAGCATTAACAATTTTATTGTTCCCTGCACAATAAGGAAAGTATCTTCGATTCGAATCGTTGTTTCAATTAATTCTAGTAATGAGATATCTACGCAATCCTAACTTGTTGCCAATGAACCGTTTCGACATAGCATTAACAATATTATTGTCCCCTGCACAATAAGAAAAGTATCTTCGATTCGAATCGTTGTTTCAATTAATTCTAGTAATGAGATATCTACGCAATCCTAACTTGTTGCCAATGAACCGTTTCGACATAGCATTAACAATATTATTGTCCCCTGCACAATAAGAAAAGTATCTTTCATTCGAATCGTTTTTTAAAATAATTAATTCAACAAGAATTTATTGGATCAGTAATAGATAATTCTTTTTATTCATTTATTATTCGAAGGCTAAGAATAATAAATGTTTCTATGTTCCCAGCGCACTGGTTCGATGATTGTTTTATAAATTTTGGAATTATACTGTTTGATCGACATTTTAATAAGAATATTTCCTGTTACTTATCTTCGCAATTGATAAATTTATTTGGGACCATTCCTTGAGAATCTTCACCGTTTCAATCGAGCCTACGCTCAGAACATAGAGACATAGTTTACATCAATCTACGATCAACATATGAAAACCTTTTTCTTCGAATAACTTTTCCCAGAAAATAATGAATGACTAACCAGGATCCTCGAAATATCGCGAAAAAGAAAGGCCATTTTTCGCGTGCAAACGTAGATTCTAAAATGTTCAACTTCGACAGTTCTTCCATTTTTGAGAAAGTTCATTTCTTGATAATATACGACTAAAATCTTCGATTCAGGCAGTGGAAACGCGCCGCGCCAGTTTCGAATGGAAATACGCGAGATCTTGAGCAGCGGAAATTTTACGACTCGAACCTGGAATTAAAATCCCCGACGGATTTTATGTTCCGGATCGAACCCGGTTGGAGACAGTAAAAAACTGGCGGCGCGTGCCGTCGCTCTGAAAATTGTAGTTTGCGATCGAGGAACCGTCGCGAAGCTGCGTGTTCCACGATTTTTCTTTCCTCGGCACGCGCGCGCTCCCTCTCGATTTCCATTTTCGATTTCGATCCACGAGGTACCTTTGTCCTTGAACAAAGGATCCCGCGTCGGATCGCGAACGATAGAAATGCGCGGGATACTAACCGCCGCACCGAGCCGTGCGTTCGTTTCCAACGGTGAAAAGCGACAGGCCTGGAAATTCATCGGAAAACGGTTACCGATTGTACAAGTTTCCGGTTTGTCGCCGATATTCGCCGGATTCAATTCAACGACGGCCGTATTCCTCCGCAATATTTCGATCCGCGTCATTTAGTCCGAAAGGACTGTCAATCAGGCAACGGTGGGCACACGAACGAAATAAGCTTCGTCTGTTGGACAAAACTGTTTTCGTTTGGTCAATGGAAAATCGAGATGTTTCGGTAGATACGGCTATTTCGCGAATTCGTTTCAAATCAGTTTAATATTGTAGGATACAGTGATCGTTTGAAAACAACGGGGATACGTGTGTCTATACACTCGCAACAATCGGACACTCTTAAAAAGACAACTTTTTACATATTCTACCGTACGATTTGTTTTTTACAACTTTTTTTATGTTTCGGCCAATATTGAAAATTTAAAAATACATTTTATACATCTGCGTCGATTAATCTGTTTTCTTGCGAATCGTGTTCGACAGATATTTGTTCAGCTTTAAGAAAGAATTCAATCATATTCGCATTATTCAGTATTCATTTCACCCAACCGGTTCGTTTGGTAAAATAATTGTCTAACCAACCAGGAAGAGTTCAATAGTGTTCTTAATCGACATCATATCTGTGATCCTATATCGAAAAATTAAAAGATATATTTTGTACATTTACGTCGATTAATCTGTTTCCTTGCGAATCGTGTTTCACAGATGTGTGTTCAGCTTTGAAAAAGGATTCAATCATATTCGCGTTGTTCAGTATTCATTTCACCCAGCCGGTTCGTTTGGTAAAATAATTGTCTAGCCAAGCAGAAAGAGTTCAGTCGGGTTCTCGTTCTCGATCGACATCATCACTGTCACTACAGCTTAGCGTAAACGCAGCTAGCCCACCCTGGTCATCAAGGATTAAATTGGAAGTGGGTAAATCGGGCGAAGTCCCGGGAGCAGAAAAATCTAGGGGCTACTGTGTGGCTGGGAAGCTCGTTAATTCGAAACGGCGTTGTTCGACGCTCCGGCTCGTAGAAAGAACAAAACGCAGTTCTACTCCGCTCAGCTCGGCTCTGCTCGGCGCCGTTCGGTTCGAATGAAAAAGTTAATTGGCCTGTGTTCGCGAAATAGCCGGCGCTCGTCGCGATACCGAACTATCGCCCCGTGCTCCGCGAGTTTCCCTAGAGGAGCCAATTAATCTCGAAAGCCTATTTTCCGCATCGATGTTCGACGTTCGACTCTTTTCGAGCTGTTCGTGTCGCATCGATATAATCGAACTGATCCTTCCATGTCCGAGCATACTGATTTCGATACTAATTTAACAGATTCGACCGGATACCGCGGATCGTCTTGCGGCGTCGCCCTCGGCGCGTTTCCGAGATTATCAACGCCATTCCGTGGCCAGATCCGTAAAAATAAACGAGCGCCGCGAAGCCATTCTACGATTAAGCCCGTTAATTCGCCGCCCGTTCGAGATTCTTCGTCGAATCCGCTCGCATTCCACAGTCGCCTGCAACTGGAACGGCGCACGTCGCGGAGGAATATTCAACGACTGTTAGTGTAATACGTTCTTTTTTTATTTTACTTATTTTTACGTCGCATTTCACTGCTATGATCATTAGCGGGCTTCCGAAACACGTTGGGCACCACCATTTTTATATCACGTGGAATCTCTTCCAATTAGAAGTTTGCATTGAAAGCAATTCCAGCTATTTCCAAAACTATTTTAAGTCGACAATTAAACATTTCTTCTCATCTAGAATAATTCTACTGTATTTGTATACAAACACAATATGGATTGTTAATTTACAGACGCAATTTTTCGAATTTTCTTGAAAATGAGCTACAGTAAGTTCGAAACGTTGAAAAAGGATTTTGTGATATTTTGCAAATGGTGTTTAATTAACAGTTGATCGAACCAGTACGCTGAAATCGTTAAAAGTTTGTTAGCAACTATCTACGATCGACATAAGGAAACTAGACGGTTACTGTTGCTCGCTCGGTTCGCGTGTTTGTGACAATTTCCTCGAAAATCTGACGCATATCGCTACTGATGCTTATAGGCCTATAATTTTTAATATTTGATGTGTCAAAATGTGTGTAACCAGACTGATTTTCCGTAGTGTCGGGAATAAACATGATTTTAAAGATTTATTAAATATTAACCAAAGCGGTCGAGATAAAATAAAGCTGCACATTTTGAAAAACAGAGGAGGGATGCCAAATATACCAGGTCCTTTATTTACATCGAGTTCATTTAATATGATATAAATATCGCTAATGTCAATATTGAGGTCAGACAAACAAGGGTTACAACCATTTCGTGAATATGAAATTGATACAGTACCTCATACATACTTAAACGTGTAGTAATTGATTGGACAGCGACATATTTAATAATCTAAAAAATATTTTGAATGATGGTACAGCAATTTTTAGTGGCCACTCTGAATCACCACACATTTAAAAAATTCTTCAAAGTCTCTCAACTCCCTAGAATTCTCGTTTGTGTAAGAATGGCTTCTTTAAGATGGCTGCCACGTTTTTTCAGTTTAAGATACGTGGTTCAATTTTTAAGAAAATAGTAGTGACTTGTATAATGGGATGTACGGATTGGTTTTCTAAAGAACCATAATTTTGTATCTAAAAGAATTGTCGAATTTCGTCGGACACAACTTATGGTCTTACGAATGTTCATTTGAAAGCGTAAACGGCGTTTCTCGTCTCGGCACGAACCAGAGAACGTGTTCAGTTGCTCTCCGTCCGCGTCCGTTTAACAAATAATTGTCCGAGTTGTACAAAAGTAAATAATGCCGTCGAAATACCGGCTCGAAGCGGATCACTCGATGCAATTTATCCGGCAATCCGATTACATCGTCGAAATATTTTCACCGGTCGTCCGCGCATTAACGCGCAATGTATGCGTGGCGGCGGTGATTCAATATCCGTCTATAAATATTATTCTTCGACGAGAGCTGCATTGCTGGAAAATTGAACGATCGTCGATACGTATTAGCCGCCGGAAACACGTCGACGCGCGCGCAACAACCGATCGAAGCGGGCCGGAAACGAAGAAACGCGGGTCCCCCTCGCCTAAACGTATTCGTATTAATTATCACCGCGCCTCGCAATTATCTGGAAACGTGCAGCGAGAAGCACGAATAACAATTCTTTTCATTAAACCTCCGCTGATAAAGTTAAAAGGAACTGTCAGACTGTGGATCTTCGTAAAAAATAAACATTGTTTGCATCTGATAAGCTGTTTTCTCAGCTATTTCTTTATTATTGTATTAACTCTTAATTGGGCGCATCTAAAAAGTTGCATGAGTGGTCTCGTGGGATGTTTAGCACCCCCAATTAGTAAGTTAAAATAAAACACGAAATACATGCAAAATTAGACTTTTATTAATGAGAACATTTGAACTTACATATTAATCAAACAATCAACCCAACTTTTAAATTCAATTTTTAAGAAGTTATAAGCCTGGAAATCTGCTTTGGGGTGTACGACACCCCACGCGACCAATTACGGGTTAAATTCTATCCCCTATAATTTTTATTTTTTGTTGTAAAGCAAGCATTTCAATATTCTCTAATTGATTGCATAATTTTGCTCTCTCTTCTTTAATTCCATGGATTTTGAATTTATTTTTAAATTTCAATCGATGTCTTAATGAAATAATATTCACACCTACTTGTAGCCGAGGCCTCAGAATATATAATATAATTATTTAATCTCTTAATTATTGAATTTACTATAAAATATTCAATTGTCCATATTTAGGTATCACTTTTGGACTGTCCAGAGTTAGGGCACTTCAGAGATAGAATATAAGAGACGAATGGTTCGCGTGACGGTTGTTCTTCCGTTCGTTGAGTTTCGCGAATTCCTTCGCGAGACAGGCATTCTACGCAAAGAAACATAAGAAACGTTCGCCTCTAAACTGTTTTCGTCGCAACAAACCCTTAGCAAGCAGCCCGGTGGCATTCGAGTAATTCAGAGAGGGTGGCGGCGTGGCGGTCGGTGCCGAGCGAGCCGAGCCCGCGATAAAAGTAATGCCCGACGCGTTGTAAACAGCGCGTAAATGAAAAAGATACGAGACGAGGTAGTTGGATAGTTAGAGGAGCCTCTTATTTTGCTGGCTGGCCCAACCCCGGCATCGCGCCTGCTCTCATAAACTCATAAAGTTTCCCCGGGTGCGTCCCGGTGTTTCCTCGCCGCTTCTTCCGTCTCTTCCCATTTCTCGCTACCTTCCTCATCCTTAGTACTTCTCTGCTCTGTTTCTTCGTGCTACGGTTAGCATTGTTTGCCTGGTTTACCATAGCTCGGCCGCTCAAGCGATACCACAACTGCTTCGAACGAGTGTACACCCAGAGAACGTTCATGTGACGATAGAAATAACCATTAACGCGTTCTACGTTCGATTCGTCACTGATACCAATGAGTCCCATGGAAATCACCGACACAAATTTCCCCGACAATAACTTTAACCAATAACGACTTTGATCGACAAATATTTTGACCGACAACAAATTTCGCTAAATGAGGGTGATCGTCTCAAGTCGTTGTCGGTCAAATTCGTTATCAGGTCAAAGTCGTTATCGGCCAAAGTTATTGTCGGTCAAATCTGGAGTCGGTGAAAACCGTGTCGGGGAAATTTGTGTCGGTGATTTCCATGGGACCCGATACCAATTGCAGAGATCGCACAATTTTGTTCGACATTAGTATATGCCACACGATTTTAAACAAATATTTGTAGACAAGAGATTCTACAAGTAAAGCTAGCAATCTGAGAAATGACTGGTCGGCAACGCCTCTAAAAAGCTCTTGTAAATCTCCACGCAATTCGAGTACGTACAGTCGTGTAAATGTATTAAATGTATTAAATGTAAATTCAATGGTTAAATTTTAAAGAATGCCATTCTTTTCTAATCGTAGAAAAGAATGGTGACTATGTGATTATTGTTTGCGGTGTCTATGAAAATTTGACACGAACTGATGCAATCATCTGATATTAAGGAGGGTATTATTTTATATAATAATAGTCATAGGAATTGTTTATTCAATGTGAATGACATTCGTAAGCTTCAAACGATACTTCTCCTTTGAATCTAGTTTCTGCTGTGGCAGTGATCTCGTTCGGAAGCGAAAACACGGCGGTAGAACGACAGCAGCGTCGTTTAGTTTTCCGTCGGCGACAGGTTTAATGCGATCGACAAATTGCGGCCCTTGTACCCCGCAAAGTGCAGCTACGCGATTCCGCGGCGTGTATTTGTGACAGCGAGGGGCGTTAATCTTGGGGAAAAAAGCTCGGACGGTTGAACAAACACGACCCAAAATGCTTGGTAGGATTGCAACCAGTCTCTCTCTCTCTCTCTCTCTCTCTCTCTTTCTGTGGGTTCCATCTCCCTCTTCAACCGACAGTCGCGTTATTTCTCCTCTCGGCCGGCGTCTCGTCTCTTTTCTGGCAACCTCCGAAGCGCAATTAACGTTCCAGTTCTCGTCTCGGTTCCCGTCGCCCGTGAAGCGACTTTTCGTGGCCAAACTCGATTCTTTAACTTTAATATTCTAGGAATATATTTTCTCTAGCCATATAACCACTCTTTGACGCCACGAAACCGAAACGTCTCGCTCGTCCCAGAGAATTGAGGTGGTGATTATGAACGTGAAATTTCTGCTTCTTCGAGATATTTAAGCTTTTAATAAATACTTTACCACGACAATATGTAGATCTTTATCCAGAATAAAATTTGGCAATCTCTGAAGCGCAATTAATATTCCAAAGTCTTTAACTTTAATATTTCAGGAATATATTTTATCTGCACAATAAAACTTTCGTAACTGTTGATTATGAATATGGAGTTCTACGGCCTACTTCATTGAGAAATTTAGGCTTTTAATAAATATTTTACCACGACAATACACAGATCTGTACGCGGGATAAAAATGGTCCAAGTGAATCGCGGGGAGCAAAAGTTAAATGAAAATGTATTTTCTCTCGAATAATTAACGAGTTTTCAATTTGGAGGATGAACGAGCTGGATTTAAAATAAAACGGCGATCAATACAATGAATTGCTAATAGAAAGTCTAGCTAGCCTGCTAAAATAGCCCAGCGAAGTAATTGCGAAATAATCGCGACCGGAGGTCGTTGAACCCGATCTCCGAGACAGTCCACTCTAGCGTTTTACATAATTTAAAGATGTCCCCGGTCGAATCACCGAAAATCGCAACTAATTGTCACCGTGTGTCGTTTATTCACCTCTTGTCAGTTTCCTGTCCAAGTGATTCGGAAGCGAACGATTTCTCTGGGACATTATATGTATGTATATATGTATATATATATGCATACATATATGTATATATACGTTCCGATCTGCTCTTGGCTTATAATTCACGGCGAAAATTGACGTTGACGCGAATTAACCCAGATGCATGGCTGCGCGACGGGTTTAATTAATTTCTGCAATATATATAATACCCGAATCCCTTAGGAGTATGTCAGGTAGATTGGACACGCGACGCGTGTGTCCCGATCCGCGTTAACAACTCAATTCGCAACATCCATCGACGTTAATTAATCCGTCTAGCCCATTTGCAGTCAATCTTCGAACTTTCGCGCGTCGAACCAGACAATTCCCATTACTATTCTCGGAACGGGGAACAGGAAACGCGCACGTTGCGCGCGGCTGCGCCCTTGGAAACTCGCTGAGAAATTCGCGAACCATATTTCGATCGATGCGGTTTTCCCAAAGCCGCCCTGTCCTTGCATTTTTATCGGCACTTCTATCCAAACGGACTAGAAATTGCAGTAATATTCATTTTCAATTTCATTCAGCAGCGGACCGCTGCGGTTTTAATTGCAATTTTATTTAATCTCTCGAATTATACAATTTTATTTAATATCACCAGCTTGCGCACACTCCACACGAGTTAATAACCATTAATTTGGTCTCTTCCAGAATTGAAATCTGCTGATTTAAATTTAAAACGACAGTTCACCAGGGTGTCTTTTTGCAGAATAAAAATGTTCATAAAATGTGAATAAAAATGAACTGCGGTAATTGAGATCCCTATCAAATTGATTGTTGGCTTAATCGTGCCGATTTTCGCGGATCATAGGGAGGTTGTCTGCAGATATTCGCAAACCTCGAACCTCGAATGGTCGTCGCATGTAAATTCGACGAAAGTTACGACAGCATCGCGTGTTAACGGCGCAGCAGAGGCTTCGGCGCAGGGTTAGAATCGAACTCTGGGACATACTGCACAACTCGAGCAAGGAGATAGAACCTGAAAGACCCCTGACATAGTATAGGATCGTCTCCTCTGACCGCTCGATCAATTAATCGTCCCGACGCGACGTTTGCGGAAGTCGAAGCGGAACAGTGAGGAGCACGATGAAAAGAAAGTTAGAGTTGATGGTACGTTGAAACGAATTCTATGAAAATATTGGAGTTCATAGAATATTTGCAATCTGCTGTCAATTGACAATTAATTAACCAGTTCTCTCTTTATAAAGCAAGACACGTCTGAAAGTATAGAATTACTGCAGGGATTAAAGTCTCCATTATTCACAGTGAGTCTATACTGCAACCCTTTGATGATGATCGTCGCCATAATGAATTGCATTGATCTCACTGCACGCATACCGAAAATGAATTATTAGCAGCAAGTCTGAAGTTAACCCTTTGAGGATGATCGACGCCATATTGAATTGCATTGATCCAACTGCATGCACGCTGATAATTAATTATTGGCAGCAAGTCCAAGGTCTAAATCCTTTCAAGATCTTACCACATTTATTTGTTTAATTGATATGCCTAAGGAAATTGAATCCAGACAGTTTGAACTTTCTTCCAGCGGTACGCGCAAGAAGCTGTCGGCAAAACGATAAGAATAAAACATAGGAGTTAATTGGTTAGTTTGCAACCTGCTGCTGCCTGTCAGCAGTTTGAGAAATTCCCACAGGATAAAACCTGGCAGATTCAGAGACAAAAAAGATGTCAAGAGCAGCACGTTTTAAGCGCGTTTCTTTGCCCGTTACATTTCCTCGGATGTTAACAGCTGCTTCTGCGAAAATGGAACGGGCAATGTCAATACGATTACTTCGCCTGCCCTGTACAATGTCGATTTATTGTAATCTAGTGAATATTAAACGCTAATCATTTGCAACGTCCATCGAACGAATAGTTAACAACATTCTCCTGCTGTAAATCCCTCGTGAATATACCAGGTAATCGAATTATTAGTTCCGGTAAATATACGTATGTATATATTTATTTTATCGAAACTAATAATTATATAAATATATATCACTTTAATGAGCCCCTTGGGGTTACAATCTTTACTGTTTCGTTCCCTTCCCCTTTTTCCACAACTCCTAATGAATATACAGGGTGTCCCAAAATAAGTGTAACTGCCGGAAAAGGAAGGTTCCTTGGGTCATTTGAAGCGACATTTTCCTTTACAAAAATTGCGTCCACGGCTTTGTTTCGGAGCTATTATCGAAAAACACGGACCAATCAGAGCGCGGCTACAGCGGATTGATTCTGGTTCGGCCAATAGCGACAACACGTTAAGCGGGACCTGTCGCCCAGTTGGACTCCGTTCTCTATAGCCGGGCTCTGATTGGTCCGTATTTTTCGATAATGACTCCTAAACGAAGCCGCGGACACCATTTATGTAAAGGAAAATGTCGCCTCAAATGACCCAAGGAACCTCCCATTTCCTGGAGTTACACTTATTTTGGGACACCCTGTATAAGGTATAAATTATTGCGAGAATCCCTACTTTTTCGAAAATCGTGATTCTTTCGAGAATCCCAACTCCTTTGAGAAGCCCTACTTTTCCGGGAAACTCAATTCTTTCGGGAATCCCGATTCGTTCGGGATTCCCTACTTTTTGGGAATCCTGATACATTCGAGAACCTCGAAATTGTTCCCAATCCGATATTTCGCCATCTCGCATACCCCTAGAAAATAGACATTATATGTTGCGGAAACGGTGAACATTTGCAGGAACCCATCTGGCAGCCATAATCGGTCGGATTGCCGGACATCCTGTGCCTGATCAGTCTACCATAGTGAACGTCCAGCATTTGGAAGAGGCTTGACGCATTCCCATCGCTAACGAGGGTAGGATCTTCCAGGAGATCGTCAAATTACGAGGTGGTTAATCGTTGTCGGTGCCGGTTTCAGCGAACCGAGAGACTCGAGGGAGAGTGAAATTGGTGAATTGGGAATGATCGCGACTGCGACGTTTACAATCGAGTATGTATGGCTCGGAAACGGTTCCATGATGTCAAGCTCTCGAGGAGAAACGCTTGTTTTATGCATGATTGCAGGGTGAAGCGCGGTCGTTCCAAAAGCTGGGAAGACGTCGCGCGTTGATGGCAACCGAAGAGAGAGGTAGAAACCGGAGCGTGTAAGAGATAGAAACAGTATATAAGAGAGAAATTCTACGGATTGGTCGGCATGTTACGCGAGTATGCGACTGACAGTACCCTCGAGTGAGTAAACAGGATGAAAAGCTCTTTCCGACGTGACGTTGCTTCTCTTTGACCGTTTTCGGGAACTCAAAGATGTTCCGGTCGAACCGAAAGACTTCCTTCTCCGGCTGTTCTCAGAGCTTGCGACGAGAGGCGACGCTGGTCGTCGCGACGCACAATGCTCGATCTTGCTACACGGAAATCCCTCAGCATGCAAATGACCCGTCAAACGTTCGTTTTCACTTGCGAATCCTGTCGCGCTGCCAGAAGAAAGTGTTTCTGTATCGAGAACTCTCTTCGGTAATTGTTTAGAAGGTTGCCCTCCTCACCGATTTTCATGATCTTCAAATATGTCGTCAAGGTCATCATTCCGAACAACTTTTCCCTGTACGTGTTAGCGCCGTTCGATTTTAGTTTTCGAAATATTTGCAAAAAACTGTTGCTAATACTGTATTGAGTTTTCCGTACCCTTGGACGCTCCGTGGCAACGTAAGCCTATCCCGACGCAGCGTTTGTTTACTTTTTGTTTCTAAACACGCTGTGGAGATGAAAAAAAAAACAGGGTCTCACTCTGGTTATACAATACAGTATTAGCAATAGTTTTTTGCGAATATCGTGAAAACTAAAATCGAGCGGCGGTAACATGTATAGGGGAAAGTTGTTCAAAACGTCGAAATCTATAACATATTTAAATTTCATCAGAACCGGAGAGGAGGGCAAACTTTTAAACAATGACCCTTTCTTCTTTCAATCTTTACAAAAGGTTCTAAATATTCTATACATTTTTGTTGGCTACGTAAGGTTAAATCAATTAATTTTTCCTGGAATATTTAATTATTACACAAAATTCCATCACGAAGTCTTTTCAAGAGTGTCATGTGTCGTATTCTCGATACTTTCGGCTTCTCGCGCATCCCCACTATTTTTCTCATTGTTCAGTCCGGACGTCAGGTTTACTTTCATTATAAACCACCGGTCGTTAGAGACTCTTAGAATCTTTTCTGAAAGGATACCTTGCATTCAATGGATTGTTGCAATTATAAAGACTAACTATAATGATTTAAAATAATTAGCCATTGTTCTTCTTCCCAGTGTTTGAGTAATCGTTGTTCTAGCATTTTAAAAACGATCCGGTCGATTCGAAAATCCTCTTGGAGAAAGAATCGATATACTGGCTTGATGAATTTATATGGCTCCGAGCACTAAACAAACAATAATATTACTGGGTGGATGTAAAATGAAAAGCGTCTTTATTTATTGACTCGCAGCAACTGTTTGTTATCCGATGGACTTTTGCAAGTATAAAGACTAACAATAATGATTTAATATAATTAGCCATCGTTCTTCCTCCCAGTGTTTGAGTAATCGTTGTTCTAGCATTTTAAAAACGATCCGGTCGATTGGAAAATCCTCTTGGAGAAAGAATCGATATGCTGGCTTGATGAATTTATATGGCTTCGAGCACTAAACAAACAATAATATTACTGGGTGGATGTAAAATGAAAAGCGTCTTTATTTATTGACTCGCAGCAAATGTTTGTTAAAGGGGCGGAGCAGCTAGTAATTAATGGACATTTCCCCGGTGGCTTCCAGTTAATATCGAAGTTACTCCAATATTCCCATTACTTTCGCATGAACCCAATAAAATCGCAAAGTAGCGGGAACAGCCGAAACAGGGTCGCGTAATCTTGAACGTAAACGAATCGAGTCCTCCACGCTTTGGCGCAATTAGGTTGCGATTAAGAAGAACAGGAAGAGGAAGGAGACGAAGAAGAAGGAGAGGAAGAGAATATCGCGTTTCATGAACGCCTGGGAAAACTTCCCCTCTCCCACGATATTTTCCGGTCTCTTTTACTACGTCTCCACGACGCGCGCGCGGCGAACGTAATCGCTGTTTGGCCCGTTGCATTACCAGGAATTACCGTCCACCCTGTGGAACCTTGTTCCGACGTTGAGGCGCTCGAATCGTTTGTCTTCCTCCGATCCCGCAATTTACGATATTTTCTGAAAACGTTTGCTCACCGAAGCTCACCGTTACACGGGCCACCAACGACAGTCTCTTCCATCGCGTTTAATCAACGAACAGGACGGAATGGAACTACGTGACCGGATCCGAGCTTAAATATAAGAGATTATGCGCTAATTGTTCTTCGAGCTTGCACACTTTCTTTGCTGCGGCTTTGCCTTCAATTTTATGTTACCGACTCCGTCACCTCGAAGAAAGTCGACTGTAAACTCAGTCGTCTGAAGCATTCCATAAACCAGATTACACTCCGACGCGACGGCTGCGCCTGGGTCTGCTCTGACCCGGAACATCATAATTTCTGGCGATTAAACCAAATGAAGGGCTAAGTGAACGATGAAAAATCTATTTTATTGAATGTCTCCGAAACTACTAGACGAAAATCTCGAAATCCTATTTGTGCGTTTTTCAATGACGAATCTTTTCATTGATTTTCATGAAAATAATTATGCCTAAGCAAAAATTTTGCTAGGAAAGTTTATTTTTGACATATCGTTCTGGTAAACTACTCTTTCAAAAATCAGTTCAGAGGAAAAGATTCGTCATTCAAAGGCGCTCAAATTGGATTTTGAAGTGTTCGTCTAGACTTAGTAGTTTCTTGCAGTTTCCCTTAACAAGAATGTCGGCAACTATAAAAGAATATTGTTCGCGTGTTCTATTTCATACCAAATCAAATCAGCCTTCCACGGTTGGGTAACTATAAAAATCGTCCGTTGTTCGGGGATTAAAGAAGTGGGAATTGACTTGTATCTTCTCAGGCCAATCGTGGATCGAATACGTAAGCGCGAGAATTGAATTTGCTATCGGTACTTTAATCCTGGCTAACTGAATTACGTTTAGAAATAATGAAGATAAAAGTAACATATTAGTGTAAGAAGAAGTGCTTCGCTGATGATCGTCCCTCGAACGTTTCAGGCTGTGGTCCGGGACTTTCGACCGGTCTATTCGTTTCGGCGATTATAGGATGGAGGTAAAAAGTAGTCCGGCATGGTCTCGTTAAAAGTTGGTAAGAAGGAAAGTTTCGAGTCGTCGACGTTGATTTCTTCTTTCTCTTCTCTTGGTCCCTTGACTGGCGGAACTTTGGTTCTCGTTTCCTCGCCGAGCGACACTACACGCAGCTTTCGAGTTTAATGTCGCCCTTCCTGCCTCGTTCGTTCTCTACTTCTCTGACTCTAGGCTTCCTTCCTCTCTCTGTACAGGGTGTCACGAAATGATATGTCACGGCCACCATAGCGTGATTCTACACCTACACGATTTAGTGGAAATTGACATAAAAGTACTGCCCGCAAAATTGACCTTGCAAAACAAGGTAAAAAAACATTTTTTTGTTTAATCGTGTTCTACTGGTCATAAGGACTATATGGACATTATATATATAATTTTATTCAGAAATTTAGTGCTAAGTTAGTCCTTAGCTTGTCCTAAATAAGTTTTAAATTTTGTTTTTTTTAACTCTGTTTCTATGTTCTCAGAGCACTGGCTCGATCAGTTGTTACATTTCATACTACAGTAAAGTCGCGTTCACTGTTAGCGATCGGGTACGCGATGACAGTCAGGTGTCTACCCACTCCACTGTCATGCTGTCCTTCTCTACGTTTGGTTTTCGGTATGTTAATATTAAAAAGAGAAGAAAAACAAATTGTTACATACTTGCTCAGTGCAAAACTAAAATTTTTAATTGTATAGAAAACACGTGTCGATGTCAGGTCGGTATACAAGACAATGACATTTGTTTGTGTGCTTTGGTTTTCAAGTTCATGGTCAATTTTGCAGGGAGTGTTTTATGTCAATTTCTATTAAATCGTAGGTATAGAATCACGCTATGGTGGCCGTGATATATAATTTCGTGACACCCTGTACACCACTTCTCGCTGTTTCTTGGATTAAGCTCGCGGTTTCGAGTCCTCGCGCGCGCTCGCGCAATATTTCTCGCGGCTTCTTACCTTCGCGATGGTTTTAACGATCCGGCCAGTCGGTCGGGTCGTTTCGCCTCGGCACTGAAACCACTGTGACTCGAAATACGGCTCGATAAAGTAGCCGGTAGAGCCGCTATAGAGCAACCATGCTCGTCCTCGCTTTGTTTGAACGTTGCCTCGCCTCGCCTCACTGTTCCGTGTCCCGTGGCACGCGACAAACCGAATCGAATCGCATCGGATACGAAACGCAGCGCGGCCAACCGATACAAACGCGCGCCTAGCGAAGAGTACCGATATTTCAATATTTTCTAGCAGTTTCGAGTCGACATCGATATCGGTGACAATTGCCATCGAAAGAATACCACGGCCATTATTTATACTGGCGGCGCGCGCGCTCTCGCCGGAACGATGGAAAATATTTTATGCTGTTAGGTGGTCGCGGTCGACGGGAGAGCGTTCTCTATCATTTTTAATGTCGCCCGTTCACCGATTCGTTGAAATTTTTCGAAATCGTTTATCTTCCTTTTTTCCATAAAAATTCCCTCGTTCCCCTTCCACCTTCTCTCTCTCTCTCTCTCTCGCTCTCTCTCTGTCTCTCTCGCCTGGTCTCGATATGTATCGAACGACAGGAGATATTTATTCGAACTTTTATTACAGTTCGGACACTGCGATCGCCCGGTATATATACATACTCGATCGAGGTTTAGAACGAAAAATTGCACGGGACTTTGATCGCGGCGATTTCGATATCTACGATGCGAAAGATATGAACCACTGGCGCGAAATCGAGCAAACACAGCGACTATTCAATTTTCCTTAACCTCTCCACAACTGGGGGAAACTCGTGTGCCCCCACGGTATATTCTTGATCTTGATTTATGGCAAACAGATACCTAATAGACGCGATTTAACGCGTAAACTGTTCCCGACGCTTCATAGAATGCAGATATTTCTGCATGTATGGGAGAGACGAAAGAGAACACGATATTGTTCAACAATTTATACTGTATAGTATAGTTATATTTGTCGTGGGGAGGATGCTTCTAATCGATCATAAAAAATCAGGTAATTTGGTAAAAGTTTAAAAATGTTGTTGTTTTAAAGGGACATAGTTCATAGCATCCTCCCCTGAACGTAAGGATTACCAAATTTTTTTTCCGTTGTTCTCCGAGGAGACCGGTGACACCACAACAACGCGTAGCTGAACTTTTCCTGAAAAAAGAGACAGCGTCGATCTCATTACTCTTCAGACCGAGTCCGAACGATTTTGTAATCGCGATCCCGCGTTCCCGGAGGTCTGTTCGTTCGTAGATACCGATCGGACAACGGGCTTCGACGTGGAATCTGGGAGACGAAGGGAAAATTGCGTTTTCCTCGCAGCCGATATATCGGATCCTGCGCTGATATTGGCAATCTTGTATACGCGGCGCGGCGCATCGGTAACTAGCGATCAGCTTGACACGAAGCAGCAGCGCGGAGAGAGTACGCGAACCTTTCGGTGGTGCAGAGAGTTTAGCGCGTGTTCGCTGCGCGATAGGCACGATCGAACATTAATTGCGAGGCGCGCAACGTATCGCGACGAATCCCGTCCCGGTCAGAATCCCCGACGATTGCTCGTCGGAACGGAAACTGGACCGTGTACCCGGAAATCCGATCGCTCCGAGCTTTTATTTGTGGCCCGTTACTGCCCCTGCGTGGCGGACTGCAAATCGAAAATTGAATTTCCTAATCCATAGATCGCAGATGCCCGGCGAACGCTGCACGAGATAATACGTCCTCGCGTGACAGGCGGTTCTCCATTCTCCCAATGTGTCATACTATGCAGCACCTAATCAGGGTTTAGCGGTTCGAAATTGGTACAAGCATCTGTTATAGTTGGCCACGAGGTCGTTGCGTTTCTCCGTTTCGTTCATTTTATTGGATCAGGGGCGGCAAACTTATTCTACGAAGGGCCAGAACCTAAAATTTTTAGAATAGGGGGCCGGGTAGCAAGCTCGTAGATATTTACATGGATCGGTAATTCTACTCATGGAACAACGAAAAGGGAACAGGTTGAAAATTTCGGCGAAACTTCCGTTTACCATCCGCCTCAGAATTCGATGAAATTTTTAAAATAGGCTCTTTTTTGACTAAAATGACGATTGCCAGAAGGATTTTTCGCGACTCCAAAAAATTTTTTATCGTTTCAATGTCGCTCTCTACCTTACCGACTTACCGACTTTCTAGTTTATGTTTTATATAGAAATGGATCATCAACAGCCTAGTTCACCTCATAGCGCCATAAAAATTCACGCTTACCGTCTATAAGCGAATCGTCTTTAATTTAAAGTAATACGTATATAAGGTAAACTTAAAATTTTTAAAGACTACTCCTGGATTATCAAAAATTGTACTTTAACATTTAAAAATTCAAAGTAATTCTTATTTTTTGTCGGAAATAAAATAAAAAATGTGTAAAATGTATGTATGTTTTTCAATAAATTCATTTAACGTCTTGTGGTATGGAATTTCTGATTACTTTTATTTTTCCTTTATAACTTAATGAGAGTTTTCTTGAAACTTTTTGTTGGGTGGGAGGGCCCGAAATTTTGACCGCTTAGGGCCCCCACTTGCCTTGGTCCGCCACAGATTGTATGTTAATCCAAATAAAATTAATCAATTTCGAATTAATTGAAATAAAAAAATTAGAAAAGAATGGTGACTGTATCATTATTCTTTTACAGTCCGCCGAGCAGTAGATTTTACAACATCTATGAAAATCGAGTAAGAACCTAGGCCATGATCTGATAATTTTCGAATTGGTGGAATGAATCTATCATTCAGTACATAGTAAACGAGTACTTCGGCTAGCTGGTTACCCGCAGAACAGGGGAAGTCAAACGAATTCCTTCGATTCTGTGTACAAGCTAAATTCTATGGAAACCGTGGCATCTCCCGTTGCGTTGTATCGATCGCGTGCGAAATCGAGCGCGAAATCGAACGAGTTCGTGGAGCAAAACCGCGAGGCCGGCACGGCGCGGAATTTCTGGAATTTTTCCGGCGATCGATCGAATCTTGCCGGGCGGATATTAAACTTTCGGGGTCGGGTATTATTTGAAACGCGCTTGCAGAAGAAACGGAGGGAAAATTCCTGTGAAAACCGGGTCTCGGTTTGCTTGTCGATCGAAATCGGTCGCGAAACAGCCGCAGGCAGAGCACGGACCCACGTGGGAAACAGAGACACGAACCGAATAGGGGGGCAACGAAACTCGATTTATCAGAAATTGGTAAACAGGTTGCGCGCTGCAGGCTGCACGTTGCATATTAGACGGGATTGAAAAAAATGTTTTTCGATAACGACCCATACGAGAACGAAATTGTTTAAATGACAGGATCAAAATATCGAAGTTGCGCGTCGATGCCTTCAGGTTGCGCATTGGGCCCAAAATTTGAAGTCCAATATTAGGACGATATTAAATGGACACACTTTCTAAAATTGGTCCAAAGAACTTGAATTTTTTAAGATGTTAGACTTTTTAGATGTAAGAATTATAAAATATTTTGAAAACGACATGGTTCCAACTTTTTAATTAAATACATATATATCACGCGTAGCGCCTATTTACATGTCTTAAAAACAACGAGTGAAAATGTTTAAATTTGCAGGTCTCTAAAACACATGACCTGACCATAGGCATAAAGTATATGTTCAAATCACACCGTTTATGAAAAAATATACTTCCATCTTGATATTGATAAAAATATCGATATTTTCCCTCGATTTTCAAATTTTATGCTGAATGCGCGACCTGAAGGCACGACTTCATTCCCGTGTGGGACGTTTTCGATTTCGAAAAAAATATTTTTTCGTTCCGCTTTATTGGACATCCGAGCTGTATCACTTTCTCTAGGCTTCTGAGCAGAGCGGAACACAGGAACGAAGCACAGGAAAATGAAGCACAGCCGAATTGAGCAGAGAGCGGAGCAGAGCGATGCGAGACGATACGGGAGTAGGGACGGTCGGCCGGGACGTGACGTTGACGGCCGCAAAACGAAAATCAGAAACTCCAATTTATCGTGGGAACAGCTAATTTCCCGGTTCTAGGCTCCCGGGGTAGCAAAGCGATCGTGCGCGCTCGGTGCTCTCGCGCGCTTTCGATCTCGACTTCACCCGGGGAACCAGACGGAACGAGCACGCACACACAGATGTACAAGGTGTCTCAAAATTCCTCCAACATCCAGGAATGAGAGGTTCCTGAGATCATTACAGTTACACTTGGTGAGGAAAGAATAGTATTTGGTAATGAGAGGGTACAGTAAAGATCCAATTCTTCTCCGGGACCGAGACTCCAATGGTTGTCTCGGCCTACTCACTCCACTCAGTGATGCCGGATTCGTGGGTCTTGGGATTTCTCCCTTCCGCAAGCTCAGCCGGCTCGACCCCCCACTCTAACGCACCGTCGGCGCCACGTTGGTTCTACTGCGCACGAGCTGCACACGAACGTACCTCTACTCTGCCCGTGTTAGTGCCTGTTCTATTGCACGCGCGCTACACGCGCCAGCGTACCTCTACTCAGTCTTGCCAGACGGGGCGCTTTTTTCGCGCATGCGCGAGTTTCGGCAGGAACCTATCTACGTCCGAAGTTTGTGGGGAACTTTTGTGCGGAAAGTAGTGGGAGACTATTAATAGCGGGAACGTCTAGCGGAGTCCGTTACGACCGTTACGACACGAGGCACGAAAGAACAGCGGGCTGCGAGAATTTCAGATAAATTATTGTTAATATTTAATCAAATAATAAATTTTGCGAAATTAGCGGGGCGACCAAAGTATCCAATTTTCGTACTTGACTGAGGCCGTATGACGTCAAAATCGTCGCGCATGCACGAAAAAAGCGCCCCGTCTGGCAAGACTGTCTCTACTACAGGGATGGGTACGGGTGGAGCCCCTTGTTTCTCCCACCAACCTCTCTTTCATGCAACGCGCGCCTCGCTTCCTCGCGGCCGCGATGCGCGAAACCTTCGCGAGACATGCGCACTGCTCGCTACGGGTGAAGCGCGTTCTTTCTCCATGGTAACGGTGGATGCTGGAGGGAGGCAGTGGGCGCTGTGGTATGGGCAGCCTTACCTCAATTGAGGCAAAAATGCCCATCCCTGCTCTACTACGTCGGGACAGTGCTTCAGAGTGGGGGTCGAGCCGGCTGAGCAAGCGGAGGGGAAAAATCCCAAGACCCACGAATCCGACATCACTGACTCCACTGCGATTCAGTGATGCCAAACGGAGGAACCTGGAGGAACTCTCCCCTCCGGCTAGGCCCCCCACTCTTACTTCTACTAGTTCTACTGCGCACGCGGCACACACGACCGTACCTCTGAACGTGACTCACTCAGGCAGAGCAGAGGTACGTTCGTGTGTAGCGCGTGCGCACTAGGACTAGTAGAAGTAAGAGTGGGGGGCTCAACCGAGAGGGCAAGTTCCTCCTTTTGGCATCACTGCTGCGATCCGTGTTTCATTCTGTCCTTCTTTATGTGTAGATCCGAATTCGACCTTGACGAGAAACTCTCGAGGGTAAGAGACATTGTGTATACGAGGATTGCAAGTGTTGCGTATTTTTCGATTCTTGACTCTATAATGTTTTTCCTCGTGAGGGAAATGAATTGCGCATACCCCGCCCTCTGGGGGGAGACAGGGTTATGTGAGACTCGCCGACCTTTTATCTAGCGATTGTGACTATCTAGAACACTGAAATGTGCATTATAAGGTCAAGAATCGAAAAATAGAGAACCCTTGCAATCCTCGTGTACGTATACGTGTAGCGCTGTGTGTCTCTCACACTAGAGAAGGTAGAGACGGGATCGACACCCTTCCCAGATAGCACGAACGTCCATTGGACGTCCTTTTTTGTCCAATTTACGTCCATGCATCCATTGGACGTTCATCGGACGTCCGGGTGGTATCTGGGTTAATTGAAGTCTCACTCGGCGCGGTCGGTGCGGTAGACGCAGCCATAAATCAGAAAAGCGAGTCTAGATCCCGACGGTTATCTAGCCAGAGAACGCCTTTTTGAGAAGAATCGAGACTTTACTGTATAGCTTAACTGTGTTTATTAGCTCTGTTGAACTTGAACTGACTGACGCGGTGGTCCCGTGGCCACAGCAGGAATCTCGCATTTCCGGATGTTGAAGGAATTTTGAGACACCCTGTGTAGAACAACGTGTGTTCTCCTGTTTCCAGACAGAGGAAGCTCCGACGTACGCGTGTACAGACGTGTATTCACGTCGGTTCCTTCTCGCCGAGATTCCGACGATAATTGGCAGACAGACCGACCGTGCGTTTAACCGCGGCGAGAGAATAGCGAAATTAGAATGACGCATTTGGGAGAATATCCTTTCTCTCTCTCTTTCCTTTTGTCCCGTGCCCGGCTACTCGCTCTCCTCGTCAGCTGTTTCCCCTTAGTGGTCACAAATACACCGGCTACTTTAATTACCAGATTGCTGGGACCTCCTCGGCCTACTGCGATCCGCATTTCCCTTCGATCGCCCTTCTAAATTCTACTTATTTTATCCCTTTGAACGTGGCCGTCCATTCTGGCCTCGTTCTATTTTTTTTGTTTAGGCTCTTAAGACCCTTGAATGGATCCATTTCGCTCTCTTTTTACAATTTGGTGTTACAATGCTACGAGAAAGAAGAGTAACCTTTTCACATGTAGTGTACAGGTGAGATATGACTTAAGGTGCACATTCACGGTCAAGCATATTATGTATTGACCGTGAATGGTAGTGATCGACTAATTAATTCTATGTGAATTTGCGTAAATACCATGCTGCACAATAATTGCTGCGCAATATGCTTGACCGTGAATGGGCCCCTTTAGATAGATAGCTTACAACCTTTGAAACACTATTGGATATACATAAATACAAGCCTGTTTTTAATTTTTTTCCTAATGTTCTTGCTTTTCACTATACATTGTATTATAATGCAATATACATTATGTTCTAATAAATGTCAAATGAGATTTCCTAAATAAGAAACAAAACTTTTTAAAAACCGCGCTTATATTAAAATGCACTAAAAGTGAGAAAATAATTTTTTAGACATTAATGACTATTAACCCGCTCGAGAGACAATTCGGACAGTGATTCTCGGTTGCGTACAATTTCACTTAAACCTGAGTAAGTTTACTTTGCGGGCGCTCGGAACTGACGTGTATGAATCGCCATTTATTCGTGGCCTCGTTGCTCCTTGTTATAAATTCTCTCATCTCGCAGAACATTCTCAAATTTCTATATAAAACGTTCCTTATTAATCCCATTCCCGTATTAATACCGTGGCTCCAATAATTTCATTAACAAAAATTGAAATCCACAGTGAAAGGATTAAAGCATCGCACTTATTCGTTACTGCACGTTGCTGCAGCCATACACAGAATCGATTGGGCTTTGTGGAATACAGTGGGCTTGAGAAAGATTCGGAAAAATTCGCGTAACGCGTACACGCACGCACGCACGGTGCAGGCTGCGGGTGAGCGCAACCTGACTGACAGATGCAGTTCGTGGTGCATCGGGTCGAGTGCGACTGACAGTTCCGCGTGTGTACATACGAGCACTTCCGTTATTGGCTGAGCACCGAAAACCTGCAGCGAGAAGCAACTCTCTCTCACTCTTTCTCTTTCCGTAGCTCCTGTGCTAGAGCATCGAACGATAAGAAGCTGGCTTTATCGATATTAAAAGAGTATCCCACGTTCGAAGAACGAGCTAAGCGTTGGCTCTCGCTGCTGGTCACGTACAGAAACATATCGCGACGTATCGGTACGTGTCCGGTAGCAATTTTCCGCGACGCCAGACTTCTGCTTCGGAAGAACACCCGCAGCTTCCGTGAACTAAGACACGGGAATCGGGAACAACGGCGCTGAGCCGCTGCTGTTTGTTCAACCTCCCTTTAATGTTTACCGTTCGACGGGGTCTTTAAACTCTGAACTTTAGACCTTTGCACTTGGAGCTGTTTTAAATGGAAAATTAAACATTCTTTCTTAGGTAGGAGATTTCCATTCTCCATGACTTCTTCCAATTTTAACACGCGTATATTAAAGTGAAGTGCCGTAAGTCTGAACAGTACAAAAGTGATACCTGAATATGGACAATTGAATTTTCATAGTAAAATCAATAATTAAGAGATTAAATAAGTATATTATATATTCTGAGGCATTGGCTACAATAAGGTGTGAATATTATTTCATTAAGACATCAATTGAAATTTAAAATAAATTCAAAATTCATCTGAAAATGGTATACAAAATAGTCTATTTACATGGTTTTACAAAATCATTACATGATTTACATGATTTACAAAAAAGATATATATTTAAGCCCTCAGACAAAAAATAATTATCACGCATAATAATATTGATATTTTAAAATAAATTCGTAATGTTACTTAACGTAAATAATAATTATTAATCCAAATATTAGATGTTTTAGTTTAGGACTGTTTTGAAATAAAAGTACTGCATACTGGGACGCGATGACAGTAGCTGTTCCACTGTAAGCTTATACGCAATGTGCATACGCCTGAAACCGGACACGCGTTTGAGAGTAAAATCAACGCATTGTTTGCAAATTATTTAACTTCACGTACGTATAATTAGTCTTCTATTAACTTGAATAACGTATGTAGAAAATGTATTCCGGTTGTGAAGTTATAATAATACATTACTTTCACATCATAAATCTATCAGTATAAAAATTACATGAAAGAAAAAATCTAATTACACAACAAATTAAAGATATTAAGTTAAAAATCAATGATAAATGTAAAAAAATAAAGTCTGAAGCAACTAATAAAAATACAATGGATTGATTCTCGAAAAGACACATGCGTTTGCGGGACCAGCGAGATCCAGTGAGGGACGCTAAAGGAGTCAGTACAAAGGAAAGACGATAGAGAAAGAGATAGAATCGTTCCATTCTGAGAAAGCAGTCGGAAAGCGCGATAATCGCGGGAATAGTGGGTCGCGCGTGCCAGTATCGAAAAAAAGGATAGGATGCGCCAGTGGGATAATAAAGGGAGTATACACGTACATAGTTTTATAAGTGTTCGGGAGGAGCGGCTACGGAATGGCGAATGTAAGGCAGTTACGGGGAATGGAGTGAAGCCGAGGCGGTATTGCATTAAAATTTCCATAATAGCCGACTCCACGAACTTCTCCCTTCCCCGCAGTTGTATTACCCTGTATCCTCTCTCTCTCTTTCTCTCTCTCTCTCTCTCTCTCTCTCTCTCTGGTTTCCTCTTCAGGCTCGCCCCTGCTGTTCCGAGCGCAAACACAGATGTATAATATATATTTTCAACGTTTACTTTCATCGCGCGGGCCTGCAAATTTCGGAAAAGAGTCACTGCTCCGTTTCCCGATGTCCCAGAGTATAATCTACCTATTCGTTGTGTGAGCACACACCGCCAGACCACGTATACGTACACGAGAATTGCAAGAGTCGGGATTTCACTTCTGACATCTTCATAATGCAAATACTGGATTTCTTAGTAGTAAAAATCGCTAGGTGAAAGATCAATCTAGGGTGTGATCTGCCCCAAAAGTCCTACTTTTTACGTTTACAACGCGTAATTCTGATTATTCGACAGCATCCGTGTATCACTTGACAACTTTGAGGCAGATCGCACCCTAGATCGATCTTTCACCTAGCAATTTTGACTACTAAGAAATCCAGTCTTTGCATTATGAAGATATCAGAAGTGAAATTCAGGACCCTTGCAAGCTAATTCTTTGTGGAAAGTATTCGGACGATAAAGAATTCGAACATCAGAGGCCGAGAGTCTGCAAACAGGTAGCACGAGTCTAAATACAGTAGAACCTCGATTATCCGTGCTGATTAGTGGAACATGATTGTTCGGATAACACAATGATTACATAGTTTCAGTACTGAACTTAATCCTCATTGAGGTGTACTGTAAATCGTGTACCGTATGGGTTGGCGCAACGCAAGCCAATTCTTTGTGGAATGTATTCGGGCGATAAAGAATTCGAACATCAGAGGCCCGGATAATCGAGGTTCTACTGCGATTTGTTGTACAGATTGGACTTCTGCTTGCAAAACCAAGTAAAGAGGAACGAACGACATTTTTCAGTTGGCGCTTCGTTTTCGAGAGAATTGATTTTGCGAGCGCAAACGCTGTGAAGTGGAAACGCGGCGTAACGCAAAGGGCGAGGGGAAGAAAGAGACGACGCGACAGTCACAGGAAAAAATGAAGCGATTAAAGCCACGTTAGGCGTGTCCCGCGTTGACTGGCGCTTTAAATCGCGGTCATGAAATTTCCCTTTAGCCGCGCTCGAGAGCGGAGACCTCGGAAAGGAATAACCGAGCGCGTGGATTAACTCGATCATAAATGATTAACGAGAATGTACAGCCACGAGCCGTCTTAACAGGGTACCATCGACCGCGAGGTTTCCGCAGTAACACACAAGCCCGATTTTCTTTGATATACACCATCAAAGCACAACGATGCCGTAGAAACTTTCAACGAGACGCGATTTTCAACGTCGCTAACGGAAGAATTGGACATAAATTAGCGAACGGAAAGCTGAAATACACAGAGAACCTTTTTCATTAATTCCGCCCGTTTGTACGGAAAGAGAGCTTCGCGTTCTTCAAAGAAATATGCCATCTCCATTTTTATTCTGATATTATGTGCAGCAGTATGGTGCACTGTCGTTTCACCGCCTGATGACTCGCTTTGTAATTTATGCGTTTCACGGTTAATGTAACTTTACGATCCCGTGGAATTATGTTAAAAAATCCAGCAGGTCAGCTCGAACAAGAGAGATTTTGTTAAACGCGTTACACGAGTTACACGAAAACGTTTTCACAAGAAGAACTGTTAAGCTTAATACCGGAGAGGATTTACACTCAACGAGATTCCTGCAGTCGGTCTATTCACATACCAAGATTATACTCATTAAACCGATCGAATCATCTTATTCCAATCTGTGAACCATTCCCTCTAATAGCCAGGTTGGGTGGCTAATTTGATCGCGAGTTAGCCTGGAATGTTAACCCCTAGCTATCGAGTTGGTCACGCGATTATTAAACATGTTGGCGTCTAATCAATTTCTAATAATTTCAGTATTGTATGAGGAATTATATCAATCTCGTATTCACGTAATGTGAAAAATCGTATACAGACAGCGGATTTGATGCATTTATCACAAAAATCGGTAGGCTTAATATAAAGCAGTAAAAACATTAGAAGAATTTAAAAGTACTGATATATTATTTTCAAGGAAATCAGTTTCTATTTCACTCCAGTCTGTTGCAAACCAGGTAAAAAATTTTCATTTTGCAATGTATAATACAATGGACTTATTCTAGCTAGGAAGGAATGTTTAATTTACCAGTCAATCCAGCTCAGAGTGTAAATAGTTAAACCAACGATGTCGGAAGAATTATTCGCGTCTTTCCAAAATTCTTCCATCGTTTATCAAAATTTCCAAAATAGTTCAAGCAATTTCAAAGAACAAGGGAACTTCTTATCTTGCGTTTCTTCTATTATTTATGAAAATAATCTGGAATAAAAGGGCCATGAAGTAGAAGGTAACAGAGTCCCATTATTTTTCTGTTGTTATAGCAATCTCTCTCCTCTGCGAAGCAACGAGCAGCCTCGAAACGAGCCCTCGTGTTTCCCGTTGGTTCCTGATTTGCGAAAATCGTCTGCGGCTCGAATTTCCAAAACAGTTTTTGATTTTTCACGTCCCTTTGTTTCTCAGTAACTTTATTCCACGTCGTAGTCATTCGAACGGCATCCAATTCGATGCGAGGGGGTTGCGTTTCCCATCCCTCGAGCGCTTTCGCACCAACAAGGGGGTTGTTTGCGCGTGACTCTCTAATCCGCTCGCATCGCCGTAAAGACTAAAGAGAACGCATTCTGGACTGTTTCGTCCATTGTCCGCGTACGTCCGAGATAAACGCGTTCTCCGGTTCGTTAGAGGATGTCTACGTTCTCGCTGAACGTCCCGGCTCGCGAGAATCCACGCAAAAAAATCTAACGAGCGTCCGCTTCCGCTCAACTCCGCCGTGGACGCTGTTTGATCCTTCGTCGAGGATATATCCCTTTCTACTCTATTCTTTTGCGTCGCATTTCTCGTTTGTTATAGAACATTACAAAGCTACGAGGCACCGCAACAAATTCCAGAAACAACTCAAAACACCTGTGCTTCGATTTCACTGCTAGAACGGTGTTTCAGTTAAGTGGAAATCGTTGTCGTCGCAAATGTACCTCACGGGTAACGAGTAGTACGTTCAGTTTTTAAAAAATCCTTCCCAAAAATTAATAAAGATTTAGGTATTATATCAATTTTATGTTCATAAAATGAAAAACATCATACGTACACAATGAAATTATTCTAGGTCGGAAGAAATGTTTAATTTTCAATTTGAAATATAACAGTTCTGTCTCCAAACAGATAACTCCTAAATATAGGGTGTCTCAGCTAAAGCAGGACACCTAAATATCTCATTTGCCGTTGCCCTATTACAGGTATAGTGGACGCACTACCATTGAAATACACAGAATAAAACCAAAACGGCGACGGCGGTGCGGCACAGGTCAAGCGATGCGGCGGTCTAGTGGGCAAGGACCTTAAGGGTCCGGGCGTAGAGTTCTGACTCCTTAATAATGCAATGACTGGATTTCTTAGTAGTCAAAATCGCTAGATCAAAGATCAATCCAGGGTGTTGTTTGGCTTAAAATTCCTACTTTTTACGTTTCGACGCGTAATTCTCATTTTCGACAGCATCTGTGTATCATTTGAGCCATATCACTGTAGCCACCATGAGCGGCAGCACTGTCGCCTTGCGCGTTGCTTCGCGCGGCTCCACTACGATGCTGCCGAGTAATCGTAAAAGTAGGACTTTTCAGCGAAATATTTTTCATCGATTTTGATCAATAAGAAACCCAAACTTTGCTTTATTGCGAATTCAGAACGTTTACTCCCGAACCTTTACAATTTTCGTGTACATATACGTGATTAGTGGTGTCACGCAACACCAAACCTTACCAGACCCGACAGCGCCCGGTGCGATGATATTAATACTGTAAGATAAAGTAAACGAAGACCGCAAAGTAAGTCGCACCGGATATCTGTCACGGAAGAGGTCCGCGAGCGAGGTGAAACCGGTGGCGGCGCGTAACATCCAGCAAACGTAGAAGGGAATAGCCGTGTCAAGCGAACGTTCGGCGAAACACGACGCACGTATCCCTACGTGCGGTGCTTCTCCATTCGGAACAGTGCCCTGACAAATATCACCGATATCAGAAGGGAAAGCGTACATGACGTAAACAAGATTCGTGCCCGGCGTACGAACTTGGACAGAGGCGAGCGACCGCTCCCGAACGACTTCAACTTTTTGCTGGTCGATTTGCTCGCGGGAAACGAAGTACACCCGCGATTCTAGATTTCCGCGAGCCTTCCATAGAACCCGGTATCCCCGAAACTTCTTCTGGGAATGAAATCTGAACGAAGGATTCGCGAGTTCGATCGCTGAGGAAACGCAATAACCGACACTTTATCGCTGAGCCCGTAGTTACAGGTCACTCGGCGTTTTACGACGCTGAAAGTTATTGGCTTTTCTTGACTCGCCTAGCTTTGCCTCGCTTCGCCTCGCGTTACCCCGGACATCCGGAGATTCCCGATAAGCAGAGCCCTCGATAAGCTTTCGAACGCGCGCGTCGGGAATTACCTCCGTCGAACAGTCGATAAGCGTCTGCTGCGGCGATTCTACGCCGAAAAGCAAAATCCCCAAAGCCTTTCCATTCTGGTCGACCCACCCTTTGCGAACCCACTTCGATCCGGAAGCGGATCTCTCGGTCTCGATCCGTGCCTTGATCTATATCTCGTTGTTTGCGCTTCAGCGCTGCTTCGCGCGCGCACACCGCCGACGATTTTCGCTAAACATTGGAACGATACACAGTGCGGCGTTGGAACGGTCGGAGTGCACAAAAGTTTGTTCTTGACGCATTCTTATAGGAAATTTCACGCTGACCATGAATATACCTTATATCGATCTTTTCGACATTTCTGAGTGTATTTACTGGAAAAAACGGTTAAGCTCAATTCAGTGACCCTTAATATTATACAGTGACTCTTAAACACTAATATTCGGACACTCTTACAAAGAAGATAATATTTTTAATATTGTAGATATTGGTTTGAAGCATTAAATAAATAATAATAAACGAATCAAATTTGATTTCTTCGAAAAACGAAATCTTAGTGACGTGCCTCACTCGTTGAAATACGGAAGGGGATTAACAATCGGAGAATTCATGTCTCTGTTCAGGTAAATCGTTCCAAGATTTCGCTAGAAGAAAGTGCAGATTGCCCGCGAAATAACATTAATGGGATTCTGTGAACCGAACGCTTTCTTTTCAATTTCGTGGACGATCGACACTCCCGCGACAATGAGACAAGCTCGTGCAGCGAGTTCCAGCAACAAATCGAACGCGGTTTCCCTTCCGCGCCGTTGACTTTTACAGATTCAGTCTCGACCGAACATCTTCCCGGTTACGACGTCCATTTAATACGTTTTACGGCCTCGTAGGTGTCTCCGTTCGTGTAGGAAACGAACCAAACGAGAGGTCTCCGCCGATTTCAATATCCTCGGCAATATATTATATATGTTTCGGCTGGAGTGCATTCGCTGCACCGTGCAAGACGTATTTCTAGATATATGCGCTCACAGAGATGCTCGACAGTCCTTTATTCGATGATATTTGAAGTTGCTCGTACACGTGTTACTTTCGCGGTTTCGGAACGTTAACGAAGTAAACGATTTCACAATTTAATAAAGATTTCCCTGCCTGCTAAGGCATTCGAACCTTTCAAGCATTTTTTTGTCGTCGCATTAAATATTATGCACGATCAGAGTACGCGTTACCATTTGCTTTTTTAGCACGCTTATAGTAGGTTGCCGTGTCGATGCTGTCGTTGTTGTCAAATCTTGTAATCAGTGATGCCATACGGAGGAACCTGGAGGAACTTTCCCCTCCGGCTGGGTTCCCACTCTTACTTCTACTAGTTCTACTGTGCACGCGCCACACACGACGTACCTCTGGACGTAACTCACTCGGGCAGAGCAGAGGTACCAGTGATCAGTGATGCCAGAATCGTGGGTCTTGGGATTTTTCCCCTCTGCTCGCTCAGCCGGCTCGACCCCCTACTCTGACGCACCGTCGTCGCTACGTTGCTTGTACTGCGCACGTGCTACACGTGACCGTTAATACCTCTACTCTGCCCGTGTGAGTGCCTGTTCGATTCCACGCGCACGCTACACCCACCAGTACCTCTACTATGTTGACGACGGTGCGTCAGAGTGGGGGATCGAGCCGGCTGAGCGAGCGGAGGGGAAAAACCCCAAACCCACGAATCTGGCATCACTGCCAGTGATTCCAGATTCGTGGGTCTTGGGGTTTTTCCCCTCCGCTCGCTCAGCCGGCTCGACCCCCCACTCTGACGCACCGACGTCGCTACGTTGCTTGTACTGCGCACGTGCTACACATGACCGTATTTACCTCTACTCTTCCCTACACCCACCAGTACCTCTACTATGTTGACGACGGTGCGTCAGACTGGGGGATCGAGCCGGCTGAGCGAGCGGAGGGGAAAAATCCCAAACCCACGAATCTGGCATCACTGAGAGGTACGTTCGTGTGTAGCGCGTGCGCAGTAGAACTAGTAGAAGTAAGAGTGGGGGCTCAGCCGGAGGGGCAAGTTCCTCCTTTTAGCATCGCTGCTTGTAATCCCGATGCGCTAGATGAGCTAGAGCAAGCTAGAACTTCAAACGACCTAACAAATCGGCAACTTGAGCCAGTGTTCGGATCCGACGCACAGATTCGAACGCGATGGCCACCAGATGGCGGTGTCTTCAGCCTCAGTAACAGAAAAATGGGGTACCTTGAGTACCCCGCAGAATTTTAAAAATTTATTAGTATATACATATGAAAAGATAAAGGGTTCACCTACCCTTAAAACGTTAGCAATTAAGTTTCAAGATGGAACAGACGTCCAACCTGAATTCAGACGACTTATAAAATTGGCAAATTGAAAGACATCGGGAATTTCAAACGACTTCTAAAATCGGAACATTGAAAGGCATCGCGAAGACGGCAAATTCAAAGGAGAAATAAAATCTCGAAATTGAGGCGCGTTATGAAGCCGCGGGATTCAACGGCGTTATGAAATATTTGGGAAACAACAGCGGCGTATCTCTGTCGGAGTAGAATGTCTCCATATCGAATGCTATTGGAGGAAGCTTCCGGTTGTGCTCGCCGCAGGAATCATCGCAGCCGGGGCTAGCGAGTACATTAGTCGCCGGTGGTCGTAAAACGCGACATCGGCGAACCGTCGTTCACGAGCGAATAGCTCGGCCACGACCGCAGCTCTTCAGCGCAGTGATTCGCGATTCGCGGTTATGGTTGAGCTCGGTAGACGGTCGAAATGTGTCGTAACGCCGGCGATGCCTCAAATTCTTAATGCCCGGCGCGTCCATCGTAAACAGAGAGTTCGAGAGAGGGAGAGATAGAGAAAGGGGTTTGGATTTACCGGATGAAAGGAAGCGGAATTCGCGACACCGGGGCGAGAACTTTGGATCGTCCTGTTCGAACGACACCGTTTCCCAGGGAAACGGAGATTGCTATTTCGACCAGGACGAAAAGTTGCGCGAGTTCCATGCCGGTTTTTCATCCGGCAGAAAGACCGATTTGCTCTCTCGGCTCAACGCCCCTCGCCGAGCAAATTTCGCGAGGTTCTTTCCGCTCGAAACTACCCTCGTCCACTCTCCGCTCCGTTCGTTCCGCTCGAAAGCGGACTCGTTGCACGTACCCTGAAAATCAGGTCCGCAACAGATTCCTACTTTCGAAGTTGGAAGCGGAACCGTCGCGAACCGGTTCATTGCGAACCGGCCCCAAGATATACAGGCTAGAGCGAAATGTACCCTGCGGCCGAAAATCGCAGGTCCGAATTCGTTGCGGACGTGTCGGTGCATTTAGCGTGGACCTCCCGCTGGCTTCTGAGTAAATTTTGTCGAATTAACGAAGTAGTCTCGTTTCCAGGATTGCAAGGGTACGGCATGCGATTTTTCAGTAGTCGAGAGCGCTAAAAAGGTTTTATTTTTACGTTTGCGTGACGCGATTTGCATCATTCGGAAGAATAAATCGGCGAATTGAGGGGTTTTTTTAAAGACGGCAAATTCAGACGACTTTTCAAATCGGCAACTTGAGAGGTGGTTGAGGGCGACGAATTCAAAAGACTTAGAAAATCGGCAAATTGATAGGCGTTACGAAGCTGGAAATTCAATTCGTAAAATTTTTAGGGTAGGAGTGGTCTTGGGAAAAGTTTGATATAATTGGCTGGAAAGTGGTGCTGGTGGGTGTGTTTTAAATCTTTGGACACAGTGTCCAATTACGTTTTCGGAACGAGCCGAAGAATCGAACGTCCATGGTGACCAACGGGGTTAGGTCTCGGTATCGAACCATGCGAGCAATAAATATCCTAAGCTCGGCCTCCTTCGCCGTTCTTTCATGTCGCGTCGCTGCTGAAAGTAGAAAACCCACTCCACTGTCGCCGAGATGGGATCAAGCGGCTCCGTTCGTTCTCAGAGGAGGTATCCGTTTCGCGTTTTTCCTTCTTTCAGGCTAGTAATGGAGTGCCTCCTTTGATACGTCCTCATTTGACATTCTTTTATTGTATTCCCGACGCTCGCTAGTTCCGCGGCTCACGCGATTTTCGTTCTTCCGGGAACCATGGGACTATGCCCTTGCCTTCTTCGGTCTCTTACGTATTTTTTTCTTTCTTCTTTTCACAGTTTCCCGGTAACGAGACGCCTCCGAGGAGACGAAGAATCGAGGGACAAGAAGCGAGCCGGCTCCGATCTTTTTGGCGAAGAGCAAACTTTGCATCTAGTCGAACGGGTCCCATGGAAATTACCGACACAAATTTTCCCGACACGGTTTTCACCGACTCCAGATTTCACCGACAATAACTTTGGCCGATAATGCCTTTAACCGATGACGACTTTGATCGACAGCGATTTTGACCGACAACAAATTTCGCTAACTTAGGTGGTCGTCTCAAGTCGTTGTCGGTCAAATTCGTTGTCGGTCAAAATCGCTGTCGATCAAAGTTGTTATCGGTTAAAGGCGTTGTCGGCCAAAGTTACTGTCGGTCAAATCTGTTGTCGGTGAAATGTTGTCGGGGAAAGTGTCGGTGATTTCTATGGAATCCAGTCGAACATCCTCGATTATTACGCCAAGATCCTTTCTAACTTATATTCAGGGAGAGACAGGTGGTTGTGCAGGGTGTTACGTTTCGAATTTTTCGAATTTTTTTTTAAGCCTTTTAAGTCTTTTTTCCTTGATTTTCAAGGTCAAGGTTAACTTTGCGGGGATTTTTTTATGTAAATATCCACAAGTTCGTAGATGTAGAATCACGCTATGGTGGCCGTGACATATAATTTCGTGACACCTTATGCAATGCGTTTCCTACATGAAAGAACGACCGTAGGTTATCGACGCATACGAAAATCCAGGAGTGATCTTTAAAAATTGAAAGACGGAAAATTCAATACAGTATTAGCGATAGTTTTTTGCGAATATCTCGAAAACTAAAAGCGACCCCCGATATTGGAAAAGGAAGAAGTTGTTGAGAACGTATTGCTGCATAACATATTAAAATTTCATCAAAATCGGTGCAGGCAGACCTTTTCTATACAATTACCAAAATTTTTTTTCGAGTCTCCAAAAATCCTTCTGGCAATCGTGATTTTAGTAACAAAAAGAACCTGTTTTCACAATTTCATCGAATTCTGAGATTGTACGTAAACGGAAACTTCGCCGTTGAAGCTTCAAGGTCGCGGAGAATCGCAGTTCTCGGTGCAGAGGAACTCGTTTGAGGATGAACGTCGGGACGACAAGAGAAAGAGAAGCGTTCGGGGTCGGGGTCGGGGTCGGAGACTGAGGCTGACGAACCAAGCTTACGTTTGATTATACGGTGGGTGTTTATGCGAGCTACGGGGAGAGACCCAGCCACCCCACAGGAGACCGACGAGCTCGGTCCGGGGGCTGATCTTTTGTGGCAGCGTGAAATTGCCAATCAAATATTCAAGGCCGGTTGTTTAACCGCCGCAATAAAGAACAGAACAGACGGCGAGGTTCCGGTATTCGCGCGGACTTAAGCACCGCTTTACAGAGCTTTTCAGACAGGGACTTGAATGTCGGAGGCGTTTACACGAAACCCAGGCTGTCCCGTCGACGGTAAAACGTTCAACGTTTCGATCCCCGTCGCTCTCGTCCCGACGAATCGCTTTTTATTGAATTCTTTCGGTGAAGCCTTTCAACGCGACCAACGGCATTTCAATCCTTATAATTAGATAGGAATTGTGTGATGATTTCGGCGCACAGGTTCGATCAACTATTAAGTACATTATCTACCAGCGTTGAGTAAACCGCGTTATATTTTTCAATTTACATTATTCTTTTACACATAGCAAACGCAACTTTTCTCCTGAAAATGGTCCATATCTGGATCGAAGCTTCGAGAATTTTCTAAATTGCAGAATTGCTTGTTCAGATAATTGATCGAACCTGTTCGCCGAAATCGTCACACAATTTCTATTAAATATATACGATCGACAAAACGGAATATTAAACACATTAAGTAAGAAAATAAACTCCTGTTTCGCTCCAGTTTGTTGCAATTCGGGTACACAATTTTTACTTTGCACAAAGATCCGGTGTCCACAGAAGTTTCACTTCAAAATACAACCAGAGACTCTGCTCGATTACAATAACTGCTTCATTCTCCCTCACGGATTCCCTGGTATCATTAAAGAAAGTGGAGCTGGGGTGGTTCCTAAACAAGCATTCCCTTTCGCGGAAGATCCAAAATGTCTTATTTGACACAGTTTTGGCAGCCCTCCCCGGGTCATAGGGTACTAGGACACGAAGAGCAAGGATTGCGACGAAAGTTTTGGGAGGGTAAGAATAGCCTGCGGTTCCGGGATCGTAGAAGGGGTTTGAGGAAGAAAGAGAAGGTTTGGGGTGCATCTTGGGGGTAGAATGTTCGGGGAGAGCAGGTGAAGGAGTCTGGGAAGAGAGCCAGGCAGAGCGTGTTCGTCGATCCGGCCAATCCGTGGAAAAAGAAACCATGGTCGTAGCTACCACGGGAAGCTTTAACGAGATCGATGAAGCTGTCGTTGAAGCATCCCTGGACGCGACCGCCGCACAACCTCTCCTCTCCTCGGCTCTGAGATCTGAGAAACGACGCCGAACAACGCGTCGCGACGTTCTTCTTCGTCCATGAAATTCTCCGTGTTGCCTTTTGCTGTAGGTCCTGTTAACATGAGTTTAATGGGGACCGGTTTAAAGCGCCTGGAAGCGCGAGCTGGCCGGGATAAACCGCTCTAATGCAAGCTCGTGACCTCTCTTTTTTCACTAAAACGGCGCATTATTCCTGGACCCCGTTGCACACATTGTTTCCACGAGGGCCGAGCCCGGGAAAAATGCCTCGCATTTGCGACACTCGAACTAGGCTCTCCCCTCACCCTCAACAACGATACTGACGTTAAGAGAATCGTTCTCACCCTTCGACAGTCACTCTACTTTTTTATGAGGAGAATCTCAGAAGAGATTCATTACAACGCTATTACATATGAATATAAACAAAATATAAATTGCGAGGAATCTTAAGAAACAAAACAGAAATAATATGTTGCTTATTTCCTCTTATAGGAACTTTTCAAGGAGCTTTATTTATAAATATGTGTTA
Organism: Lasioglossum villosulum; assembly: GCA_963971365.1. NCBI lineage: Eukaryota > Metazoa > Arthropoda > Insecta > Hymenoptera > Halictidae > Lasioglossum > Lasioglossum villosulum. The sequence continues at coordinate 46,829,870 of OZ020496.1, read as the reverse complement.
ATTCGCTTGTGACTAGTGTTAATTATTCGTTAATTATTAGTTCAATTCATCGATTTCGATGAAATTTTCAGCAAGTGTGTAACTACTCACGTCCACGAAACATATATTTTAAATGTCCTGTAAGGGTCCAAATAGAAAAGTTTTAAAAATTCTCCGAGCAGATAGCAAATTGAGACCTGGAGAGGATAGAAAAGATTCGAAGATACTTTTGCCGCGAAATAATGGCAAATATAACAAGCACATGATTTTCATCGGAGAATCGAAGGAACTCCGTCGAATTACACCGTGCAAAAACGATTCTCACAGACTCCAGCAGTGCCGAACGAAGAACCGATGTTTCCAAAAGGCGTTCAGCGACCCGGGACCGTGTTAACATCGAGGAACGGCGGATTCCGACATTTCTAAGAGGCTCGCAGCTTTAAGCGATAGAATAAACCGTTGCCGTCGCGTCGATTCGCTTCCGTTCCTTCTGGTCCCGTGTTTTCTCAGCCACTGGTGCACCAGCACCGTCGCGTCGCACGGTTTCTAAGATACTTTCCGAAGCATTTACTTTTATCGTGGGGAATTCTTCTCTCGCTTCTCGCGTCGTCCGATCTCGATCGTGATCGAGTTTCGCTTTGCTTCGCCGCACTGATGTCTACGGCCGACTTCGTTTCTCGCTTCTCGCAGAAGCCGTTAATTTCTTCTGGAGGAAGTTACCATTTCAGACGAGAGAGAGAGAGGGAGAGGGTTCTCTTTCTCCATCCGGCACCCCACGATAATCGAGTTTCGTGGATTTCCTCGTCGTACGCAAGCCGAGATCGCTGGACTGCGGATTTTATATGTTTACCATAAATATAAATACACAGCGCCTGTTCCATAGATTGTTCTCCCAAAAGTACATATAATTCGGACTTGATGACGTTGAGATACAAATGTCGTTATCGCTTCTTCGATAATGCCTCGGTATCACCATGCTTATATTAGCTTGCCGTGTCGATGTTGTTGCATGCGTCAAATCTTGTAAATGAATTTTAAACCAGTTCCCAATGAACTAGAGACTTTAAACGTAGATCAGCACTGGATAAAGATGCCTATAATAAAAAACAGGAGACTTTACCTATAACAGAGATTACCGCGTGTAATTGACGCGACAATTAGGAACGAAGCGGGGACGGTTCAGCAATTAGAAACCTCGAAGAGGGTGGTACGAGAGGAAAGGGAAGCTGAAGAAGACGACACGGAATGTCGGTAAAAGAAATTCGCTGACGGTCGATGGGACGGAAGATTGTTCGCGACCCGCGACTACCGTCCACGGGTCGCAGTCTTTTCGGAATCGTAAAGCGTACGTGAAGGGAAGTCGAAGTAGCGCTCTCGGTGGACGTGTCTAGAATCGAACAGGTTCGGTTAATTAGCAGCTGTTTCGCCGGGGAGATCCGGCTGTAATTACCTATTATGAGGTTGCCCGGTCGAACCGACGCATCGAATCGTATCGAATCGAATCCCATCGACTTGCATCGATTCGCGGCGCGCCGGTATCCGCTGACGTAATACCGGCGTCCTTAATTAGCTCATCGATAAATAGAATCAAGGGAGAAGAGTCGGTCGTCGGCGATTGTTCGCGTCGATACCGTGAAAAGTTGCGGGCTCCGGCAGCAGACAGACGCGGCAAATGAGCTGTCAGCCCGGCGGCGCGTCCCGGTTCATGGATATCGATTAATTTTTCCTTTAATCCGGTCGTTCCGTCGCCTTCCTCCGACTCTCTTCTCCCCTCTCCTTTCCGTTCTCTCTTCGGAATATGTAATCCTGGCCTCGCATAAAATTTATCCCGCGCTTCCGTCGCCTCCGCTCGCTAAATTCTGTCATCGATCGGACCAACAGCAGCGCGACGCGTCCCAACCACCAGAAATTATTTTCTCGCTTCTCTTCCCTCTGTTCCTCTCCCCACCCCTGCTCCGTCTCACGTCCTTCCCTTCGAATTAATTTAGGGTAATTCAAATCGATTCCAAAAGTTTCCGCGGTGCCGGGCGACAAGTCCGCTCAGCCGTGCTCGATTCTAATGCCGTTACCGGTCGAACGACCGCTCGTAGAGCCGGATAACCGGTAACGCGGTTACCGATTCGATCGGAATTATTAACGTGGATAGCGTTATGATCGGATCGAACCGGCGCGACGCTTACTTTAATTCGAAATTACCCTGGCACGCGGCATTAAGCGCGTCCATTTTACTTTAGCCCTTGGATAAGGCGAAAACGCGTTATTCAGATTTTTAGAAATCCATTTGTTGAAATTCAATTTAACAAGATCACACGACCGAAAGAATTTTTCAGCTACAGGAAACCCGCTTCGAAGCCGATTATATCCGCAAAACTCGCTCTTCGCTACGGTCTACGTCATGGCTCTGAACAGGATGAACATTTTCATTTGGAACTTTGGTAAGCGTAGAATACCATTCCCTACCACGTAGATTATTCACGTCGTTATCGCATTGCTGGAAAATTATTTATACCTTGTTAATGCAGATAAGTACAAAGAGGACCACTGCTCGCCGCTGTATAACATCGGCAGAAATGTTCAACATTCGTTTCAGTGCAATAGAAATTAACTTAATTCGGAATGCCTATAATAAAAGAGAGAAGAGTTTGCCAAACAGCACACTCTACATCATTGTAACATTCATCGAAATTGTAGAATACCATTCATTTATTCACATCGCTTCAAAAATATGTATAACTTGTCAACGCAAATAATTACAAAGAGAACAGCTGTTCGTCGCTCCATAATCTCGGCAAAAATGTTTAACATTCGCCACGGTACAACAGAAATGAACTTCATTCGGAATGCCTGTAATAAAAAACAGAAGAGATTGCCAAACAGCACACTCTCAATTAATGAAACTTTCACCGAAATTGTAGAATACAATTCATTTATTTACATCGCTATCGCATCGTTTTAAAATTATTTACAACTTGTTAACGCAGATAATTACAAGCAGGACAGCTGTTCGTCGCTGTACAACATCGGCAGAAATGTTCAACACTCGTTTCAGTGCAATAGAAATGAACTTCATTCGAAATGCCTTTAATAAAACAACAGTGGAGTTCATCAAACCGTACGAAAGCGACGCAAGCTCAAAACTAACCATAGCTTTTCGCTATCGAATAGTCCAACGGCCCCTTAAATTCTATCTTTTTTGCCCATCCCTTTCCAGTCGACAAATTTTAATATACGTCCTCGTCGAATTCGGACCAGCCCCAGAAGCTCCGTTAGCGCGTGGAATCGTCGACGGCGCGGCGTGGAAAAAGCGGAACGGATGAACGGAACGTCGCGATAATTCGCGAATAAATTCCGCCACCCCGACTACGACGTCGACGTGGAAATTTATCGTCCGCTCCGCGCTTCGAAGACGTCTCCCACGACCTTCTACTGGACGTTGCTGCGATTGATTCACCGACTTCGAATCCAGAACCGATTTCGAATCCGAGACATTACGCGACCCAATAATTTCGAATACATTGTCGAAACGTTGTAGATAATCGTCTCGTAACCACACCTGCATTTGTAACAGCTAGACTGCGGATCTTTATTCAAAATAAAAATGTTTTGCATTGGTTCTGAGAAGCAGGAATAACGTAAGAATTGATTTCACTCCTTAACGACTTTGTTGAACAGTTAAAAAGTGTCAAGGGAAACATGGATGAGTTGAGTTTTCGAGGTTAAACATTTTTTTACACCCTGTACATATTGGACGGCAATAAACATTGAGTTAAAGTTTTTCGCGCTTATCAATGATATTTGGAAAATCGTTTTCCAATATTTTTTTCATTTTATTAAAAATCCTGGAGAATTCTCGAGAATTCTCGAGAAATATGATCTTATTTCTCATTTCCCGAGAAATGAAAAATGCTGAGAAATCAGGAACACTAGGAGTGACTGTATAATAAATTACTTTCATGAAAGCTTTACACGCTGCTGTCATCTTTCCACACGTTTTCCGGCGCAGCGAGGCGTTATCAGTTTTTTGCCAACATCGAAGATATCTGTCATTAAATATTAAATGTTGTCGATCGTAACGATTTTATAGAAAATGTATGATGCTCTCAGCGCACAGGTTCCACCAATTGTTAAAAGCGAGCAATATTGTAATTCAAAAAATTCTCGACGATCCGGATCAGTTTCAAGAGAAAAGTTGCGTCTGTAAATGAATATAATGTGTAATGCGTCGTATTAAAGACTTCGTATTTTTGAATTTACATTTTTGTTTCACAAACAGCAAGTATGACTTAGTGTTTGTTGCTATTATTTCACTGTTTTTTGTTTTTTAACGTACATTACATATTATATTAATTTACAGACCCGACTTTTCTCTTGAAAATGGTCCGGATCTGGATCGAAACGTCGAGAAGTTTTTGGATTGCAAAATAGCATTCTGTGCGCCGAAAGCATCGTACATTTCCTATATCTGTCATTACCGAGTTAGGGCGTGTATCACGGTTGGCAGCGATGGCTGGTTGGCGCGTGTTGTCTCTGACGCTCGTCTCGGGTATAATGAAGAGAGAGACTCGAGGCAGTTGTCAGTCGAGGCAGCCTCGCGCTGTCTGAACACGGATTTCCATGCGGGAGGTCCGCGTGCTCGGTCCAAGTTCCCCGTAATCGTTTCCCGATTACGGGATCAGACGCGATATTAATTACGACATAAATTAACGTCACCGATATTAAATAGATCGGGACGGGGCGGGTCGAGATGGGATGAAATGGGACGAGATGGGCTCGGACCAGGAAACTGGACGAAGAGAGACGCTGCAGGGTGCAGCGGGGCTGAAACTCGGTGAACAGGTTCGGAACAGAGAATCCGTATTACTGCTCGTTCGATCGCAAACGCGGATAGAAACGAGCGCGCGCGGTATCGATGAAATTATAGTCGGTGTTTCGACGGTAATAAAATGCAAATTGAAGTCGAGGAGCTCGACGCGATTCCCTCTTCGCGGCAACGATCGTTCAAACGAGTTTCCGAAATGGAGCAGCAGCCGCCTCGTAATTCGCTCGCGAAGGAACCTGCCGGAACCCACGACGCTTATGGTTGTCCACCATCGCTGACATTTCGTGCATCCGTCCCGTGATGTTGCCTCGAAATGCGTACGACCATTGTTGGCTCGGCTATAGCTTCCTCTTGAACATAAAATGACGGATAAAAATTTTCTGTCACGTTATTGTTACATCCCTGTCGACGGACTGCATCGTTTTAACTGGATCTTTCGTGTTTCGCATAGTAATCAATTTATGATTAACTTAACCCTTTGCACTCGGAGCTGTTTCAAATCGAAAATTAAGCATTTGGTCGAGCTATTTCCATTCTCTATGATATTTGAAACTCTCTGGATACGAAATCGATATAATAACTCGTACAATACTCAAATGTTTAGTAATTACTTTAGATTTAGATTAGTAATTACTTACATTAATTACTGTAGATATCCATGTATTTAATAATGTAAACAATATTTTGGATAATGCTACAGCAATTTTCAATAACTCGTAGGTACAGTACTTCAATGTAGATACCAATGTGTTTAATAATGTAAACAATATTTCGAATAATGCTACAGAAATTTTCAATAACTCGTACAATACATAAATGTAGATACTAATGTATTTAATAAAGTAAACAATATTTTGAATATTGCTACAGCAATTTTCAGTGGCGCCTTAAAAATGCACAGTCCAGGCAAGAAGAATATTCAACGAAGCTTGAATTAGCGGATTGAAATTCTTCTTTAATTTTCTTCTCCGCAACGGTTCTCGCTGTATTAATTTGGTCATTGTTTCCGGTGGCAAATTTTCTGGTTTCTCATTGACCGTCTGGTACGTAACAGGTCTCGGAAAAGTCACGCGACCTCGATAATCGATACTGCAGAGGCGTAAAAATTGTCGAGGCCGTAACACGCGGCACGACACTATATCCTCTCTCTCTCTTTGTCTACGTGATGGCAAAAAGGAAATTCGAGATCGTAAGTTGATTACTTTTTTCGATCTCTTCGACCCTTTTTCTCTTTCTTAATCGAGAGAAACGAGGAGATGAGCCGTGATAACGATATCCTGCGCCTCGGCGATATCTTAAATAACCGTATCTCTTTCTCAGCTCGGCCTCGCGAATCGGAAACGACGCTTTCGCCTACGGTAACTCCTCCCTGACCTTTCTGCGTCCCTTATCCACCCACGCAAACGTATTCCCACTCGCATACTCAGCTTCGATGCACACTATTCGGCTTATATTATCGATTTCAACGAAAATTACAATTTTGATATAAATACATTAAAACCCGTAATATTCCTTTTACACGATCCTAAATGAAATGATTAAATTACGCTACTGGGACGGACACGTTGGTTCACGAACGAAATACACTCCCATCTATAAATCACCGAACACTCACTTATCTTCAACAAAATGGTAATTACAGATTAAAAGCTTCCAGGTTGATTTTATCGTTCTATTTTGATCATCTACTATACGATAACATTCGAATGGAAAATTAAATACGTACATATACTATTTCAATAAATGTTGGTAACAGGAGGTTGAGAAATAGTGAGATGATTATTTCATAAAATGGTAATTAAAGAATACAAGTTTCCAGCTTGATTTCATCGTTCTATTTTGATCATCTATTATACGTTAACATTTTAATGGAAAATTAAATACGTACATATACTATTTATTTCTACTATGTATACTATACAAGCTCTATTATACTTGAAAAAAATCGTCTGGATACAAAAATTGAACAAGTCTGAGCGGCAGTGTAGCAGTAACCCTTATCCATTAAAAAATCCTTAACGGACCGCAGACTTCAAAAAATTTATGAAACAATTCCCGGTGGATGATGCATTGAAGAAAGAATATAACTACTCGGTTCCCGTTTCCACTATTGACGCAATCAATTTTGATTTAGCATAAAGATCGACAATGAACCGATGATCATCGATTCTCGATCCATCAGCCGCAGTTTCCTCGACTGATCCTCGACCGGAAGTCGACTGTTTCTCCGGGGGCAATCGATCAAACGAACTTTTCGCGTTCCGCGATCAATTAGCAAACTATCAGCTCGACAAACGCGAAACATTAATCGTGGAAAGCCGATATCGGAGGAGCGTTGGCGCGATTCAAATCCGGCTAGTTCCGAGACAGCCATTAGGCCCCGCCTCCGCTCCCCACCCCTGCGGGGGTACGTCTATAATAATTGAAAGAGGGCGAGGATATCTTGGAGCTCATAAATATAACCGTCGATAAGGAGCTGCTGGTGTGCCTAGGCTCGGGAATGGATGGACCCGAAGACAGTACACCCTAAAGGACGAGCTTGGGACACCGTATTACGGTGGTCGATCGAAACCAATAAATCACTCGTCGCTCGGCTACCGATGACGTTCGCCATCGATCATTCGCAATTCGCAAGGAGGGATCGTTGACCCATACCACCGCCTCGCGGATCGGTTCGTATCCGCTCGGTTCAACGTGTGCCGACTACTCGCCTAATCGATATTCGACCATTAAGTAGAGACACTTAATTAAGATCAATAAGGCTTTCGTTGCGGCATTAACGGTATATGACGGTCCACTTTGACGAGACGCAACTTCCCGAGGGATCGTGTTGATCGATGCGTATTCGACTAACCATCCACTAATTTCCTCGCAAATCAGAGAGAATTTTTTTAGGTTCTTCTCTTTGATTTCTTTGGTTCGGTAGCTTTAATTAGTTTGCGGTAGTTTCGAGGTCGGTGGATTCGCGTTTGCAGTTCGAGTGTACTACTCTCGGGCTTGGTATCACTAAATGATAAAAATTGAGAGGATTCTGAAAACGAATGTGTATTACTCTCAGGCTTAGTATCACGAAATGATAAAAATTGAAAGGATTCTGAAAACGAATGTGTATTACTCTCAGGCTTAGTACCACCACATGATAAAAATTGAAAGAATTCTAAAAATGAATGTATATTACTCTCAAACTTAATACCACTAAATGATAAAAATTAAAAGAATTCTAGAAATGAATGCACACCATTATCAAGCTTAGTACCGCTAAATAATAAAAATTGAACGAATTCAGACTTAATACCACTAAATGATAAATATAGAAAAAATTGTAAAAACGAATGTATATAATTCCCAGATTCAGTGCCATTAAATGATAAAAATTGATGCAATTGTGAAAATGCATGTAACCGACAAAAACATCGAGAACTTCAAAGAATGAAAGATCCTCAAACGAGAGGCTTAATTGACTGGATAATATCTGCCGGGAATTTTCATTTGTTGTTTTTATTCCGCCATGAATGGACACGTGTGTCCCATTATTGTATAATGGTTACCGAGTGACGAATGCATTTACGATGCGTACAAACACGTCATATTTATAGGTTTTCATCCATTACAATTCACGAGAACGAAGCACACGCGGTTCGTATACTCCACGGATACTAAAAAAATGTTTAAAATTGGTGTTATGCCAGATTGCGGAATACTAAGCGGTAAAAATTTCAAAAGAATTTACAATATTATTACACTGTTTTCGATTTATTAAATGAATATTCTATTTAACGCCTGGTTGTTGTATTGCAATTGTTCCAACAAAATCTACAATTTACGCGAGCTACTGTTTTGTATGTGCTGGGAATATTGCTGATATGTTTAGAACGTTTTGTAACATCGTGATATATATGTATATGTTTTGACACTTTCGGTGGCACAAGTACAATTTATTAAACGTAAAAAGCATGATTCACGCGTTCGTGTCTATGAGTTACGAGGTGTCAGTGTCGGGGAACGTAAAATAAAAGTGAATTCATTTTCCGATGTCTCGTAAATTATACGTACAAATTTTATTGATAAGGTTGTGAACGATCTTGAATTACATTCAAGACACGGTATCGTTTCATTAAAATTGGTAATGTTATATGATGAATATTTTTCTTCCAATAAATACTGTCTATTATGTTATATATATAATAAAAAATTTTTCTTTCTTGCTTGTTAAAACAATTTATATAACAGTTGTTTCTCACATGCAATTTATAGCATGAAACTGATTCTAGTAATAGTTGAATGTTAACAATTAATTACCAATAAGGTATATTCCGAATAAGTGGATGTAAAAACATATTACGACTTTTATATAATATATAAATGTGTAACCTAGATCGTTTTCCAATGTGATTTTACATTAATGTCCTAACAACAAGCATGTGCGTCGCACGTACCACAATTGCCACACAAGTTACAAAAATGTAGTTTCAACAGAAGCAAGTGAATAGTTTTGGAAATTGTATAATATATATAAAATTTGTTTTACAGGCGCAATTCAAATAAATTTTGAGAAAAATCCAAACTAGGATCGAAACATCGATGATGACTATTTGCAAAATTGTTTTTTGTTTAATCAGTATTAAGCACCGAACCGTTGGGCCGAAAATATTCAACTTCGATTATTATTAATTAGTGTTTGTTCTCGTGTAACATTCCGATGTCTACGATAATGAGTACCCGTCAGTTTATGGTGGTCTAATCGTGTTTGAGCTGGCTCGACGAGACGATGTTAGTTGCAACTAGGCTACTTTGCTTCAAGATAGTAGCACGGAGGATTTCGATGGCGTCTTCTTCCTCTGGAAGCTCGTAGCGTCACGTCGCGTCGTTCGGTTTAAATTCCCTTGGAAATCCGTCGGGGTTTCAATAATTGATTTGAAAGCGACGCGTGCTAGCGTAGCGACGCCTCGGTTAGACGCTGTCCCGCTGAGAGAAGGCGAATTACGAGCCCGTGTTTACGAAATAATGCGTTCGCGTGCATGATTGCGACGGGATAGCCTCCCCATGGAAAATAGAGACACCCTCTCGCAAACTGAAACGAGACATCTATCTTCGACGCTAGTACAAGCAGATCACTTAGTCTATGGCTTTAAAATTGTCAGCAGACAACAAATATACATTTTCTACCTGAATTGCAACGACCTGGATCGAGGTAGACATTTATTCTCCGTTTGAAAATAATACTGGGTCGGCGAGAATTTAAGTAAGACGAAAATGAAGAATAGAGAATAAACGAAAATACAGAATTTTATATTACAGCAGTTTTCGAACATTTTATTAAACCGTAAATGCGTAAAGATCCACAGTCTACTAATAATTAAAAGACGAAACCGATTTATTTATTCGTCGTTTTCGTTTTACATTGTCATAGAGATCCACTCCTTCAATTTTCTCCCACCTATCTGTAATTAAAATAGTGCATAACAGTATTTGAAAATTCCTATGAATTTCCTATGAATTTTAAAGCCTACTCATGACGAATACGAAAGATAAAAATCTTTTAACGAAATCAGATTGTCAGCGTTATCCACTTTCCAGAATTTGGAGGATTGATTGATCGTCTAACTGCGCAATGCATTATTCACACCAGCTGCAACATTGTCTATGTTCCCTGTACGATTAATAAATGAATGATGCTCTACTATTACCGCCCCATTTGAAAAATAATAAACGAAAACATTTCCTCACGGCTCGCATGGCAGCACAAACATAAACTCGTTCTCCTGCGTTAGGGAAATGGGTTCGCGTGAAGATTTCGCGGAGCGATTCGCTCGAAAGAGAGCGGATTCGCGCTCTCCAGTAAAAATTACATTCGATCCCCCGACTTGGTTCTCGTCGTTCGGGTTTATTTTCGGTCGTTTGCGCGACGAGTTACTCGCTGGCTGGAGATTAAATTTTATTTCACCGTGTAGCCAATTTTCCGTTCAAAATAACGCGTCGCGTAAATTCGGGTCAGTGATTCCGCGAGCCGACGCGACGCGACACGACGCGGTGCGCTTCGCCGAATAAACTCGTCCGATTTCCCCGGGCTCTCGCGTATTTATCGCGCGCGAAGCTCTGACGAGCTAACGACCACAATAATAACAATAATAATGACAACGGCCCCCATGGTCGACGAATGCTCTCCCGCAGTCGAGAATCCCGAGTATTCGAGGACACGGTCGTTTTTTAACTCTCCATCGTTCGTCGATCCACTGATTTGCGACTATCGGCGCCGTTGTATTAAAAACGCGAGGCCCATTGCCTGCTTTTTCATTGAAAATGTTCCATCAAACGACAGCGTGCTCGTATGTGACGAATACGCCCACCATTCAATGGATTATCTGCTGTTTCATTCGTAATTGTTAAACATGTAAAAATATTTTCGACAGGACTCAATACATTTCTGATGAAATTGACGAGGTAAAATTTTATATAGTAACAAGGTTAGCAGGATTTCAAAATATTTTATATTTACCGTAATAGAGTGTAATTTGTGTAATAAATCTTTCTTGACAACCGTCCATTTTGTTCTGCGAATGAAGAACAGTACAGGTCAGCCTCAGTAGTATAGCCTGTCTCACCACAGTAGTATAACTCAGCCTTTTGAGAACTTTCTGAACCAAGCACAAAACAAAGAATTAGTGTAATTAACAGATTGTGGATTTCAAGCAATCACGATAAAAAATGGATGTTCGATCTGTTAAAATGTTTAAAGAAATAAAGGATTTCAAATTTATTGTAATTTGTGTAAATACTATATTGTTGAATTTATACAATCGCGATAAAAAAATGGATGTTCACAGAAATAAAGCATTTCGTAGTTACTGTAATTTGTGTGATGAATCTCTTAAAAACCGAACCATTCGTTCTGCGAATAAAGAATAGTACAGGTCAGCCTCAGTAGTATAGCCTGTCTAACCACAGTAGTATAGCTCAGCCTTTCCAGAGCGTTCTGCACCAAGCACAAAACAAGGAAGTAGAAGTGTAATTAACAAATTGCGGATTTTCCGCAATCAGGATAAAAAATGGATGTCATTGCAATGCGGAATAATATGTGTAGTGGCAATTAAAGTTTCCAAGCACGAACGTCGAAATTGGTCGATGCCGATGAAGTGGATATTTCCGAACAAGCAGGTGCAAACGAAGCGCGGATACGGGACAGGGTTTGCAAGGTGTGGTAGGTGGCTGATTCCGCAGGCAACACGATAGCAAGCGCCTTGAAATTCTCGCGAATACTCGACGGACGTCGGCGAAAGATGAAAGGCGGTACGGAGATGCCGATCCGTAGGAAACACCGTGCAGACCGGAGTTCTCTCGGCTCCACGGGTTGTTGTGTAACGAAGCTGCGCGTTGGATGAGCAGCAGGATCGAATGTCTCGACCCAAAGCGGCGGTCGATTAAGTTCGAAATCCCAACGGTGATTCGTTAGCCCCTGTTGACTCTCACCCCGAGCTCGTTACCTCGGCGAGAAGATATTAAATCCCAAGATTGTGCTTTAACGCCGCCGCTCACTTCGTTCACGGCGACGCTTTTCAACGGACCGCAACATTGTCTCAGCTATTTCATTTTCCCTGATCAACGGTGCCCTCCCCTCCACACCTTTCATTCGCCGTTTCCCTTGTCCCCCAATTGCGGCAGTTCAGCGAAAAATGTTTATAATCGGAACCAGTCAAATTCTGAAAAAGTGGAAACTCTCTAAAATAACATATATTGATGTTTTCAGCGCACCGATTCGATCTAATGTTAATAACTAAGCAATTTTGCAAATTACTGTAAAATTTTCAACGTTTCCGTCCAGTTTTAGACCATTTTCAATTAAAATTTTTTTTCTAATTGCGTTTACTAAGAGAACAAATTATTTTTGAATCTTAATCATTTTGTAACCACGACTCTCTAAAATACATTTTTTGTCAAATTTTTGTCAATCTTTCAAACTGGCATCCTTTTCAATTTTGAGACACAAGAAGTCGTGTCTGCCGAGATAAATTTATTCGTATACGGTACAATGATCTTCAAGGTCGTTCGAGGTCACGCAAGGTCACGAGTGGAGAGAGAGAGAGACATCTGGAAAATTTCATAATATTTAATATCTCCGAGCATAAAGATAGACGCGATTCGTATGTTGCACGGAATTCGCAACTCTTTCCGATAGGACCGCGAAGCAACGAAGTATTTCCTGCAGGATGCATCTGCATTCCTGCATCCGCGGTTCGCCAGCAACTGCGAACTTCGTGTTCTCGGTTTGCGAGTCAGTTACGTCGGCTGGAAGTTCCGCGGCAGTCTCTCGCTATTAATTATCGAGCATTAGAGAGTCTTTGGGTGTGCATCGTCGCGTTGGTCGTTACGCGAAAGAAATATCTGCGACGGTCGCAGCTAGTCGACGCCGTTGCGTTGCGAGAATATCGTGTCGCGTACAAATTGGAAACGCGGTTCGGCAATTTCATTGATTTATACGGGTTACAAGGGACCGTTTGTCTCGCCGCGAGAAAAGGCCGGCTCGCCGGTTCTAGAAGGGGAAACAGTCTTTTTCGAATCGTGCGCGTTGCCTCCGGTGCTCGTGTGCTCGTTTGATCGCCGCGTTGTCTAAATCGCCTCAGCTTTCGTCGACGCGCACCCTTTTCCCCAGCGAACGATCGAATTTATGGCGTCTCCCTTCCACGATAACCGCTTTCTCAGTGTCGCACGATAGCGCGCCGACTTTCAGATTTTTATTCATGCGGATTACGAGCTATGGACCTCCGAAACGATCTCGCTGCGCGGATGATTCATTTATTGGGGACGATGTTGTCCTTTCAAACTGTCTGCGTTTTCATTTTATTCGATTATGCCTGCAATAATCTGCAATCACGACCACAAGAAAGCATGGTTATATTTTAAGCAGTAGAGGTTTGTCCGAGGAACATAGTCTGACTCCAACAGGCCTATCTCATCACAGTACAGTAAATCCTTGAACACTTCCGAGGTGGACTACGTTAACGTTGTCCAGTGCCTACTCACTTCCTTCCCGCTATCCTAATTTTCATTATTCTTTTATGGGACTTTCACAAACGTATTTCTGGCATTTTTCTGATTAAAACAAGACCACGCAAGATATAATCTCAATTGTATTTAGTGGTTTAATCGACTGTGAAAGTTTCCGTTATAAATCAGGATGGGAGAAAAATAACGGTCCACAAAATTCACACACGTGCCGTATATTCACTGTTTAACTTTATTCGCAAGAAACACGTAAAACCTCGGAACGCTTCCACCAGGCTACACTCCAAACCATACACCTCTCGAAAACCCGCGCTTTTCTTCTCGATCGCGGAAACGATGCGGCGTCTTCTTTTTCCGTCACGCACACCATCTAGCCCGCGCTAAATGTACTTTGACAGTTTCGGTCGCAAGGAAGGACTGCGAAAAAAGTAGGAAAAAAGAGCCGCGGACGGAAAGAAACGCTTCGGCCACCCGTTCCGTGTTTCATTCTATCCTTATCTATGTTCGGCTTTCTGTTGGAGTTCTGGCGCGGTTGTCGCGGTAGACGCTAGTTACACAATTCAAAAAATATTAATCAATAATAATCATAAATCAAAAATAAAGTCTTCTCTTCAAACGCTGTCCGTCCAGAATACAATTTTGGGATAGGATTCAAGGATTTACTGTAGTACAACAGATTCTCTGTTATATGAACCGTGCTTGACATAATCTGTACATATTGTCCAAGCGTCGACTGCCACATCTCTGACGAATTATTTATCTAGATTTAAGAATTTGTTCTTGCGCTGATAGGTCGAATTTATGGTCTCACCAGAGACCTTCGTGATTCATATTGATGTATATTGTGAGCTATGAATCTCCGAAACGATCTCGCTGCGCAGACGATTCATTAATCGGGGATGATCTCCTTTAAAAATCTGTGCGTTATAAATTTTATTGAAAGATCGATCGACTCAACGCCATCTATGCAAATGGCTCTAATAATCTCCAATAACGACGTCAAGAAACCACACATGGTTACATTTTAAGTAGTAGTGGTTTGTCTGAGTATTATAGTCTAACCTGTCTGATCCCAGTAGTATAGCCCAGCTTGAGCACAGCAATAAATGCAGAGATTCCAGCTATCACGTCGACTTACACTACTGCCACTTAAAATTTAACAGATCCTCCGTTATATGGATCGCGCGTGACATAACTCTCTGCGCAAAGTTCGCGCGTTGACTATACCACATGTTTCAAGGATTATTTATCTAGATTTAAAAATTAATCCTTGCGTTGATAGACGGAATTTATGAGCTACGCGGTGCAGGATGAATCGTAGAACAGTGTTCAGTCATGATCTAGTCTCGCTGTCCCAAACACCATTTTTTCGAGCACATCGCAAAGCCAACGTAACGTATCTAGTTGTATAGTGCACCAGCCAAGTTCTCGCACTACCTCCTTTTACACGAAACAACTCAGCCGTTTTTTAGAGGCTTGTAACTCGGCACTGGAGGCAGATGGAGTTACTTTTTTTAAACCAATGGCCCTAAAAGCTGTGAGGTAACGGCCAAGTTTGAATGATTCAGTTCTCCATGGAACTCTTTAAAAATTGAATAGCTTTCTTTTAAACTAATTTTTACAAACGCTTTTTACAGTTGTTGCAGATCGCGCAAGCTACGCGCGCGACAGCACACGAGTTAATATGTAGCTACAGGACCTGCTACAGGAGAGGCACCGGCGGAACTTTCGTTTACCCTCCGCTTCAGAATTCGATGAAATTTTGCAAATAGGTTCTTTTTTGACTAAACTGACGATTGCCAGAAGGATTTTTGGCGACTCCAAAAAAATTTTTCATTTCAATGTCGCTCTCTACCTTACCGACTTACCGACTTTCTATTTTAATATGTATAATGTTTGTATAAGGAGGCTTAAAAATCTCTTAACTCTAACCGCTTCGAGCATTCGATCGTCTGATTATTTTATTCACAGATATTTTGTGGTTAGTACACATATGATTTTAGTGCATTTTTGTATTTTACAAGCTAAATCACATCTGTTTATTAGAATAGGTGGTCCACTCTACATTCCGTTGAAGCAATCCTGCACTTGTTCCGGCACTGCACGCTGGCTCGTTGAAAACGCGTCTTCTCGCCTTCCTCAAGACTTCCGGCTGCGTTTTCGCAGGTGTACGCAAGAAGCACGAGAATCCACGTGCCAGTTTCCAGGACAGCGTGAATCCGCGACACGTCGCGTTTCCTCGTGCGTTGAAGACGGGTGAAAAGGCGGGGCGAGACTTGCTCGCGAACCGCGGCTATACAAAACCGGACGGAACGAAGCGCTGTAACTACAACTCTCGTATGGAGAGAAACTAGCAGGAGAGGGCGATATAATTTCTCCCCGGGCGATGCTAAAATGGAATAGGAAGCCGAGGAAAAGCGACAACCCAACGGACAAAGCAGCGTGGTCGAGAACCAGGCCAGTTGAAAAAACTGATCAAGGTTAATTGCTGAGAAAGTTTTCTTGGGACCCCTGTACTCGTTAAACCACCTTAAACGCGTCGACGCTTAGCACGTGTTGAGAGCAGAACTACAGGGCCCTTCAAAATCAAGGATTTCGGACTCTTAATTTCACGATTTTCTACTTGGTATTGTAACAGTTTATAATACAGATTGGTCCATTTATCTTGAGACAGTTAATTACTACGGAAACCAGCAGGAATATGAAGAAATTTTTTATATAAAATTAAAGGATCAGATGAAGGACAACTTCATTTTTTCAAATTGATGTTCATAATCTTTTTTTACATTCTTATTCTACATTGAAAAATAATAATATTTTTAATTGAATATTCCAATATTTGTAATGACAAAAAATACTGAGTTTGATCTGAAGTCATAAAACCACAATTCGTTTAATAAAACCGTGCACGCTAGGAACAATATTTTATACGAAATATTATTATTTTTCGATGTAGAATAAGAATGTAAAATAAAAAATATGGACTTCCATTTGAAAAAATGCAGTTGCCCTTCATCTGCTCCTTAAAGGGCCATTATGGAGAAATGTGCGTAGCAACATTAAATGTGCCCCTAAGTGTGAATATTTTATGTAAAACATTATTTCTCAAGAAAAAGGGACCACTCTTACACTGTTGCCTTCACATTCAAGACAAGGTATGTCAACAAACAACTTTTGTAAAAGCCCCTACGACACTAGCATTTGTTCTAGATATTAAAAATCGTTTAATCCTCAGTTGAAACGATCGACAAGATAAAAATAATTTCGTAGAGGTTCGACAAGTACAATTTTACCGAAAAATGGACGGGGCAAATAAACGAATGGAGTAAATTAAACGAGTGGTACATTTAGGAGATTATAATGTACCTTTGCCTCCCTGTAATTCCTGCTGCTGGTACGTTTCAGTTTGGGGGAGTCGAGCGACGATTTCACAGAACTGGGAACGCGATCGTTAACGGTAGTAGAGCTGGCACTCCGATTTCTCCTCGAGCTTGTTTCCGCGTCGAATAGCCGTCAAAGCGGAGGTCGAAACTTTCCAATAGCTGGTTTCCCGAGCCAGCGTCCGAGTCGAAATACATTTTACCTGCCTAACGTTTAGCAATTAAGCGGGCTGCCGCGAGCCCTCTGTCCCGCCAACGCGTCGCGAAAAAGGGAACGTTTTACCCCGGACGTATTATGCGGCCCCGTGGCTCCTTCTCTCTCTCACTTACGCATCGTTTTCCACCGCTCTCTAAATTCAAATATCGCTTCTGTACCGTCACCGCTGAAAACGTTTTAATTCTGTGGAAAAAAGCTCTAGATTCTTTTAACCGTACGCCAACGCTCCCTTTCATATTTCTCTGTTCGACGAGAGATGCTTTCGAAAGATGGATCGATTTGAGTAAACGCTCCGCGACCCTTTCGTCGCGTGTAATTAAACGAGCGATCACGTTCGAACGCACAAATCTTCCCAGGATAGTGTCGTCGCACGTGTGACCTGAAAATCGTCGCGATCGTCGCATCCTTCGTGTGATATTGTTTTATCAGAACACATCAATTCTGTGGAAGGATATAGCGCAACTGGAAAATGATCCACAGGTCTGTGCCCGCGATTATTTTACTTTAAAGAGTCGGATAACTTCCAATGCGTGTCGATGATTACAAGAGTAAGCGATTTTACAGACAATTTTTTAGTTCACTATAGAATTGTTCCACTTTATAGCATCAACGTGCATTTTAAATCATTCTGGGATCTGCGGATGTTCATGCAATTTGCAATTTTTAAAGTTTAAACAATTTCGTTTAACGAAGAATGAAAACAATTTCGATCTTGGGATTCAACGAATTAAGGAAAATTTTGCGGTCCATTTTTGTAGCAGATATTAATAATTTTGAAACAGCGTGTACAATAGTAAAATATATCAACCTGATGCTGATAGCTTTATAATTTCCTAAAGAAGATGCAAAATAAGACCATCGACATTTGATCAACAATGACCGTGAACATCTCAAAGGTAATAAACAGTAAAATAGTAAGGAACCCTTTGACAAGGAACGTGGAGTTATCTCGCGTCTTTCCAAGCAAAGAGAAAACGATTTCTGTAGTCGCGAGCGACCGACAGCTTCGGGACGCGAGAAAATTGCCGAAAGAATGCAGCGAATTCGGTTCGGTACACTTTATTCCCGGTATTCGGGCATCGCGAGGCCGATCCCGTTTACCGGGGAAACGGAAAACGGCAGACGGGAGACGAGAAACACGCGCGGCACGACTCCTCCGGTATAACTTCTCGAGAGTCGAGCACTTAGATCGGAATTTAGAGCGCGTCGCAAAATATTCCCGAAGAATGCCCTTGAAGAGGGACGCGGGCATCGACCAGGAGAGTCAGAAACCAGCGTATTCCGTAGAACCAACCTGGAAAAGAACCGTCGAAATCTCGGTCTCTGATCGTGCAACGTTAACTCGCATGAAAAACGCAGCAGAATGACTCGGCAATAGAGATCCCCATTTTCGGCTTTTGAAATTCCTTTACAGCAGCTCCAGGCTTGTTCCAAATAATTAAAAAAAAAATCTGTGCAAGCTTCGAGTGCCCTCGTATAACGGAAATCGTGCTCTAAATGGATTAACCCTCAACGCTATTTCAACTCGAGAATCAAACGTTTCTTCTGATCTAGAATATTTGTCTATGACTCTTTAATTTCGGTAGATATGAAATTCATGTAATACCTCGTACAATGCTTAAATGTCTAGTAATTGGTAAGACACCGACATGATTAATAGCGTAAACAATATCTTAAGTAACAGTACAGCAATTTTTAGTGACGCCTCAGACGCGCCACTCGAGTGCTAAGGGTTGAACATTGAAACTATGAATCTAATCAACACAAACTCGTTATCTCGAATATCTACTAAACCATTTACAGCGTCGCAAAAGTATGTTAAGCAAAATTTGTAGATCCGGACAATCTGCTTCTTTTGTCTGATTATATTTTTTCGTAAAGCAAACGATTTTCGAAAAACTAGTCCGGAACGAAGTCGCATTAAGATTTTTCGAGATTTCTGTATTCGAAATTTGATCGCGCGTTTTGGCGCGATCGATCCATCATCGAAGAGCCCAGGGAGGAATCGCAGGGGTTGGTTCGAAAACGAGTCGCAATTACGGGAGGATAAATTCGAGGCTGGTCCGTTCGCCGCGTTAATCGTGCCAGAGGAAGCTTAATCGTCCGGTAAAATTTACATTTTTACGAGCGTTTCCGCTTGTCGCGAAGCGGCGGATTAAAAATAAAACAGGGTTCCCCGGGGTTTGGGGTACGGTATATACGTGGGCGTAGAGAGAAAGCGCAAAAGCTCGGTTGGCTCGCGTTATCGAAACCGGGACCGTACGCCGCCACCTACCGAGCGATAAGAAGCGAAACTGGAAACGATGCGAAACGTTTTTGGCCGTGTACCCTCTCTCGTTTCCTCTTCTGTTGAAGCGTTTCCGCGATCTACTCGCGCGAGGGCACGCCGCGCTCTCTAAACGGTGTTCCCCGTCCGTAGAAACGCAGCGAGCAAGCGTTACGAATAAATTCGCAGTTCAAATATTTACCGTTTCCGAGCGACGCGCTTTCGGTCGCGAAAAAATTTCCTGCTCGTCGGGCTTGACATCGCTTCGCTTCGCGTTCTCGCAAGAGGAACTCATCGACAATGTGCTTCTCTCTCTTTCTGTCGAGTACAGGAAGCTGCAGATGTAGCGAGCTGCCGTCGTGACTTCGCAAACTTTTACATCCCCGGTCTCTCTCGACAGCTTCTCGGTCCGCATTTTTCCGCTCGCCGGAAATTCCGCCCCGCGGGCAATCGTCGAACGGTGATACAATCCTCGCCCCGTTCTCGGTACCCGTCCCCACGCTACGAAATTGCGGTAATTAATTACCGCCTCGGTGGCAGCCAACTGCGAGTCAAACGCGGACAATAAAATACCGCGAGCCTCCCTTCGTCGTATTAATGGCCGACGAAAGTGGACGGACTACAGGATCTTCGGATAATATCGCATTTTTCTGCACGCTACACGATGCACTGCGTGCTCGTTCTATTACCAACCAGCGTTTTTGTATTTTAAATACAGAGGCTGGTATTGTTCCGAATGAATATTTATCTGAAATAATTATTCCAATAAATTCCTTTCGGTCGGACATTTTATTCGGAGAGTTAGTTCACCGCTGGTTATTCGAATATTTTATTCGAATTTCGATCGAAGAACTTGTTCAAATAATAAATTCTAATACGAATAAAATTATTTCACCCTTGTTTACAGGGTGGTTCACCTGATTGCAGCTACCTAAACATCTTCTTTATCAAACTGCGGATCTGTATGGATTTGATACAATTTTATTTATTTTGGACCTACAATCAAGGAACCATGGGTGAGTTGAGTTTTGTCCCCATGATGCGTAGAATACAGGGGAATAATAAAAAAATGTAATCTTGAAATACAAGGTAAAGGACAATTTTGCGTCAACTTTTTTCACAGATCTTCACCGATCCGAATACGTAGAATAAGCCTATGGCAGCCAGGACCAAACATATTTGACACCCTGTACATCGACCTTGAACCGCCGAATCCTGCTTAGAGGACCACAGTAAGGGTTTTCCGTCGAATTCGCGTGAAGAGCGAGAATCTCGCGCGTGGAGAATCTGCGAGCTGGTGTAGCAGAATTTGCGAGAAGTGGATGCGTATTCGCGATCCTCCGTGTCCGTGCGGGGTAGTTTGCACAGAGATGGTGAATCCGATGGGAGAGGGTACGTAGTTTGAAACGCGCGCTTTTCATTCCAAGGTAGACAGGTCGAGGACGGGACAGAGAACGGGAAGGCACGCCTTCAGTTCGATGTATACGTGTACACGGTATACTATACACGTGCGATTGAAGCTCTCGAGAGAAGGGCAAAGCGACTCGGAGGTAGGCGAACGAAGGTAGGTGAAAGCAGGCGAAGCTTCCACCCTCTTAAGCCGTCCACGGTCCAGGGTCTACGGTCCACGGTCCACGTCGCAAGATAAATCCCTCGACGTGCTGCTGCCGCTAACTAACGGGATTGCTCGAAATAGTACGCTTAGTTACGGGAAGGGTTTTCTCTCTCTCTCTCTCTCTCTCTCTTCTCGTTCTCACGATGAACAGGCTCGCTTCACTTGCTCTTTTCCATCCGTCTCTCGTTCCTACACTTTTGGTAAAACGGTCCCGCGACGATACCTAAACGCGCTGCCCCGAGTTTCTTACGACGTGGCCCTTTGACGCCATCGGCCAGAATCCAGCCGCAGAGGTGCAATTAATTTTCCCCGGGCACTTTGTCGGGCTTGACGAGGCCCAGATACGCTGAACCTTCTCCAGTGCCGCTGAATACCCTAATATCCGCACTCTCCGCTATCCGACAGACTCGTCTTGCAGACATAATTGTATGCAGCTAGTCGAAGAAAGCTTCTTCACCGCCCAACGTGCTAACCCTGTTTCATTTTCGAGCTGGATGCAACGTCAACTCAATTACATACGCGCATGTAATTTTCTCGAAGACCAAAAACATTTTTACCACATTTTTATTAGCTCGCCTTCTCGTTCGTCTGCTTGATCGGTACAAATCTTGCAATTGATTATTAAACTAACTTCCCGATGAGCTAGAGACTCGAAATTGATGAGACAATATTTAAAAATAATCTTTTTTAAAGTCTACTTCTATCCGAGCCTGCGAGGACAGTGCGCTCGTTTAAGGCCTCGAGAGAAATCGGTGTGCGCGCAGGATTGAAGGCAGAATTTGTCTTCAGTCGTGAAAACGTGCGACAAGATTTTTCGTTGAATTCCAGTATTTCAGGAAATCCATCAGGGACAGTTTCCATTCGAAATAGACACGCGGTTCGGTATCGCTGGGAGCGATTGGCGAATCTGCAAGCGAGTAGGATCCTCGGATGGCCGAGCGGATCGACAATCCGCGGAATTACGCCGAAAGCCGGCGTTTTCCGTAAAAACCAATTTCGAAGACTCCGGGAGCGTCGAACGAGCAGACAATACATCACCGATAAGAACCGACCGACGTTATCGGTCCGTGCAAATAATCCCGCGATTCGAGTCGCGCGCCCTCGTAATCGGTACTCCTCCTCTCTCTCCATCTCTCTTCGCGGAAACGCTGGGAAACGAGAATGTGCGGGGAGAAAAAGAGGGAGAGAGAGAGAAGGGGGTAGGAAAGAGCCGCGGATGGTCCAATGTTCCTCCGGAAATAAATCTGTCTCTTCCCGTGGGACTAAACCGGATTTATTTCCGTGCCTGTAACTTTAGTTGCAGCGGCCACCCCCGCGTTGCGACTCCGGCTCATATAGGTCACGCCCGTAAGTCTCCGCAGTTTGGACGTCGGTTAAATCGTTGTGCCGCGCCGCGTCGCGTCGAGAATCCCGACAAAAGCATCGCCGGGTTTCGTTGCGACGGCCCAACAACGATCATCCGACCGTTTCCGACGAGTTAATCCGATCCGAAAACACGGCCGCGTCGGTAACTTTTCGAAACTCGACTTTCCGCGTCGGTCAATATTTTCGTTCGACGCAACCAGCCTCTCTGCGATCCGACGAACCATCGTCAACCTTCTGATGCGTCCGAAAGGCACACAGTACCTTCCAGTTCGGAGTAAACGATCGACTAGGACTCGCTAGCATTTTGTATCCCAACAAAAACATCCTGTAAACAGGAGCCGAGTTCTGTATGGCCGTATGTTGGTTTTTGAGAAGCAGGATCCAGGATCTTAAATAAAACGCGTTATTGAAATTAATTCTTGCAAGTGTTCCCTTAGCCTCTTCGAGATCGACTGACTAACGACTGCAACGGGAAGAAAAGGAACCCAGATCGGTTGGGGCTGACGGCCCTTAGCTTTATCTGAGTTTTAATACATGCCCTTTGGGTGTTGTATTACCGATATCTTTTGGGTCTACAGATTCCGGATCTGACCTTCGGAATCTACGTTTACGTACAACAGGATCATTGTAACGAAGTATTAAGATTTTTGCCATTATATCAATACCGTGAAAAGTTGTGAGGTCGAACAGAATACGGCCAAGTTCGTTAGCTTAGAAACACCTCTTGCAATACTGTTGTTGAAGAAATAGTAGGTTCGTGGAAGGAGGGGTAGAATAACGGCACGAGCACTTCAAGTTTAATTGAAAACAGCAACAGTCATTTGTCCACTTTATTAAATTACCCAAATATAAGGAACCCGTTACCACTTAGAAATAATAGAAATGAATATAGAAACTAGAATCCAGTGTAGGATGGAAACTAGAATGTAACCTCATTTTCCAATGTATTAAAACAATTTACGATAGATAAAATAAATTCATTAATCGTATGTATTTACTGTAATTTATCTTTGTGCGGCAGAAATAGATCTCAGTTGAGATCTGAGATGCTTAATAAAAAAAAGAAATAAGCGGAACAAGTCTCCTTCGCTTAGTATTTATTTGGAAATGGAGTAGTTCACGGATGCTCGATCGCTTAGCACTCACCGAGTCGAGCGGAAATCGAGCGAACCGCCACAGATGGAATCCTTGATAACGACAGATTTACACCTTGGAACCTACCAAATCCCATGGCCACACTGTCCGAGGTGAAAGAGACTCTAAACGCAGGCTGCCTCTCGGTAAATTAACGATAGAACCATTAACACTTTAATCGTCCGGAGACCAGTTTCAAAGACGACGTTCTTTCGTTGGTTTTTCTTCTTGTATGATTCACGTTATACAGGGTGACCTAAAAATGTTGTACTTCCGACTTGAAATAACGTGGAATAACAGCGTTTGACTGTTCCGTGAAGCTAGGTGTTAAATGAAACTGATTCCGGCGTTCCGTGACAGGTGTATCTAATCGATTGCGCGGCTCGCAGCGGCGTAGCAGAAGCGTTAATACAGCGGGGCGCGACCGTCCGCTCGCAAATGGAACCATATATTATCAATGACTCGTCGAGTCGGCGGTTATGGTCGAATAATCCAAACCGCGTCGATTGATCAGGCCGCATCGCAATGCCGCGGTCGCTGCATTAACGCTATGGAACGCCATGAAGAGCCGCAGGGCTCGAACGGCCCACGAAGCGCCGCAATTATGCGGGGAGAGTGCGTGACTTTCTGCAACCAACGCGACTGGACACCTAACGACCCCGAAACTCGAACGATCTCGTTCAACTATCCCGCCTCGATTGTTGTCCTGTGACAAACAAGAATAGTCACGGACGAATCATGAGAGAGAGACAGGGAAAGAGAGTGGCGAAACGTCGAGTCGGAGCTGATGAATGTTAAACGGGGATCGTTGCTCGATAGCGAGGACGACACGAGAGTTTAATAATGCAGAAAGGGGAAACAGTTTCCTAGGATCTAGAACCGGAAAGGGCCGGGAGTCAGCGTCGCGTGGACTCGTCTCGAGCAGATTACGGTTTAATCTCGGAGCAAGTTACAGCGAATCTCAAATTCTAATGGGCCGAACTTTTCGCCTCTAATCGGGCCACGGCGTCGAGAGGCCGAATGAAAAAGTAACGGTTCCCAAGTGGTGTCTTCGAGGAGCCTACGATTTCTGTGCACGGTCTTCCGAAAAAACTGTAACCTGCGTGTCCAAGGAGAAACGAAAAAGCAACATATCCTTCTGTTTTGTTTGTTAAGATTACTCGCAATTTATATTCTGTTTATGTTCTTGTGTAATGGCTTAACGTTGTAACAAATCTCTTCTGACATTCTCCTAATAAAAGAAATGTCTGTACACTAAACGGACTGTCCGGAACAGGTCAAGACGCAAGAGAAAAATGAATATCGTGTCGAATCTAGCTGTTGCGTTATCGGAAGTTGAAAAAAAGGTACTTGTAATAATATCAGGTCAGAGGTTACAGATATGAAATTATTAAATAATTGTCCAAACGTAAACATTGGGACTACTCAACCATAATTGGTGAGAACAGGCCGAGCCCTCTTGCCCTTGTGCCGACCCGGATGACTTTTCCATTTCTTTTCAGCTCCCAACTTTGTTTTCCACTCTACCTTGCCTCTTCTAGGACGCCATTCTCCAACGAGGAGCACCCCCACCCTGTTTCCACGGCGAAAGTCACGTGACGCGTTTCGTCTTTCTCGTCCATGCTGCTAGCAAAGCCACTGTGTACTCACTGGCGTATTACCCTGTGACCAACTTGGGCAAATGCCCGGGGCCCCAAGCAAACGGATGCCCCGATCACAAACCGAGATCCAAGATCCAAATTCTACGTTTTCCTCATAAAAAATTTCAAAGGGGCCCTGAAATTCTATTTTGCCCAGGAGCCCCAACTATTCATAACGCGCCACTGTATGCACGCGTTTGATTGGTGAAGGCTTGGAGCACAAGTGAATCCTGTCACACTAATGAAATTTCAAGAGAGAGGAAGAGGGAGGAAGAGGAAAAGCGAGACTAATTTGATCGTCTGCGTTATCGTTATCGGCGAAAACACTCGCTAGCGTCGATCGTTCGGACTGTTTCTCCCGCGGCCTCGGTTTTCCCGGTTGCAAATGCAGTTCGCCGTTCGTGAAAACGCGTTACATAAAAAATCCATAGTAACGCTGGCGGCGGGGCTTTGCCACACAGCAATTACCCGTTTTTCAGGACCGTTTCAAACAGTAGGTATCCGAGGAGTACGCGTTCAATAACGCGGTGCCGCGGAAAATATTCATGGGCGGGCTCATCTGAAAGTCAAAAAATGGTCGTCGAGCGAGCAGGCCAGGCCGGGTCGAGTCGAGCCGGGACGGTCCGTACGAGCTGATAAAACCGTACCATGCTCGAACCGCTCACGCTTGTTCCACGAAATTTATTAACAGCACGATAAGGTCGTCCTCGCTCGGTTTTCAAGACTTTCCCCGAGGATCCATCGAGAGCACAAGTCGGGGATTCATCTAGCGAAGCATATTGTCCCGCGAGCTCGCTTCGGGCACGCGAACGCAATCTCTGCGATGCTTGTTCCCTTTAGAAATCATCTATTCGCAAACTAGTACGCGAATTCTACCCTGTTCTGGATGAATCATTGCGAGAACCATGAACGCGATGATTCGAAAACAGAAGAACGACCGATGGACTAAGGATTTTGTGTATTTAAACCGAAAAGCTTCCTTATCGTTGAGTCTAAAATCGAATTCTGAATAAACCGGGTGGACCGTGGTTGAAGAGGGTGAAAAGATTATGAAGGTCTCGCAGGCGGAGGTTCTCCTGTTTAATACAAATAAGAAAATCTCGCTGGATGAACGCGATGATTCGAACACAGTCAAAGGATTTCCTTCCCCTTGAGACCAAAATCGAATTCTGAATAAACCGGGTGGACCGTGGTTGAAGGGAGTGAAAAGGTCATCGAGGTCTCGTAAGCGCAGGTTCTCCTGTTTGGTACAAATAAGAAAATCTCGCTGGATGAACGCGATGATTCGAACGCGGTCGAACAATCGATGGTTTAAGGATTTCCTTCCCTTGGAGTCTAAAATCGAATTCTGAATAAACCGGGTGGGCCATGATTGAAGGGGGTGAAAAGATCATCGAGGTGTCGCAGGCGCAGGTTCTCCTGTTTGGTACAAACAAGAAAATCTCGCTGGATGAACGCGATGATTCGAACAATTGATGGTTTAAGGATTTCCTTCCCCTGGAGTCTAAAATCGAATTCTGAATAAACCGGGTGGACCATGATTGAAGGGGGTGAAAAGATCATCGAGGTGTCGCAGGCGCAGGTTGCCGGGGCAGGTTCTCCCAGTTGGTACAAATAAGAAAATCTCGCGGTGGACGAAGATCGAACGAGCACGCGGCGCGGCGGCTGCGGCCCGCTATTAATTTCCATCGACGCGGCTTGACAAAACCACTTTGAAAACGTCTCGGAGACAAATAACATCGTCGCTCCTTTGGTAAGAGTGATGCACGGCCGCCATCGCTCCTGCCGGCTCCGCGCCGGTATCCTGACACGGAATTCCCGAGGTGAAACTACCCTCCAACCCCCGGTTCCTTCCTGCCATCCCCTCCCGTGTCCCCGTGTACCCGCTCCCCTCATACCCGTCACTCTCTCCCTTTCTCTCTCTCTCCCCGTTACTCGCTCCCAGACCACCTCGTTTTCTAGCCCCGTATTTCATTGCCGGTGGCCCGACGAGGCGTGTGTGCGCGTGTAAACGCTTCCTAGTACCACTCGTGGCCATAATTCCGTTTAAGAGCTTCTCTCCGGTAGCAAACATCACGGTGGAAAGACGCGACCAAAGACGACGACGAGAGACGACGACGCGTCGACGGATTCCGTCGACGTAGACCCACGTTCCTGAGCAATCTTTCTCCGAACGAGAAAAAAGTCGACCGAGATTCGAAATATCCTGTCGCCTTCCTATGACACGGTCAATTCGTTTCCTGTCGCATCGAATTCTTCTTAATACTTTGAATTGCCAATATACAGACTCAGCTGAAAGTAATTTACTTAACGACATAAAAAGGATATATTCCCATCTCTCGATTTTTTACGGACCTAGGAAAATAAGGTGAAACGAAACAATTTTTATTTCCCAGCGGTACAAGTCGTATTCCAAATCAAAATAATTCAATGAAACAATGACAGTACCATTTCCACTACAGCAGTCCCGTTTGAATTCCAGATGGACCGAAAGCTGTTTTCGCCTGCGCTGGGAGCCTAGTTGGAAGCAAACCAGGCCAAAGACGTGGATGACGAGAGCCGAGGACATTCACAGCGCGGCCGGGAGAACCGGGTCCGTGAACCTGGTGCTTGGGGAATCTTTTCAACCCGACGAAAAAAGGAGGCGGGGTAGGGATAATTGTATTTTATGAATTCTAGATAAGCCGAAAACTGTCTTCGACTGGAGCTGGGGGGTAGAACAACGCCTAAGGGATGAGGTCGGAGGTCGAGAAAGGCCGTGGGAGTCGAGGAAGGTCGAGGAAAGACGCTGGTCGTCGTTCTGGATACGCGAAGAAGGGATGCCCCGCATAACATCAACATAATTTTCAAGAGCCGCGAGAGGTCGCATTTCCATAATGGGATGCATCGAAAGCTTGGGGCTCGGCTGGCTGGCTGGCTGGCTGGTTGGTTGGTTGGTTGGTTGGTTTGCTTCCACTCCACCCTTTCTCTCCTCGCCACTTCGGTTATACCTTCTACACCTACAACCGACCTTCCCTTTTCAACCCGTCTTCCTTCCTTCCGACTTTTCCAACTTCTTCGTTTCGAGCGACAATCCGCGACTACCTCTCGCAGCTACGGCAAAACAGCCGAAAAGACCTAGCTCGACGACCACAACGACCCGCGAAACACCGTGCTCGCGATTTCCCGCGTTTCTACGGGTGATGGATGCGACTCGTTCTTCTTCTACTTCCGGGCACCCTGCACTCGCTCCCTGTCGACTAGGGACGGTATGCACCGGTTGCACTTCCGGCCGACTTCGCAAAGACGTGATCCCGAGCTTTGCGAAACCGTGCTGCAGCGTGCTGGCCACGATTTTCTATGTTGGCTGCACGGCGATACGTTTCAAGGAAGGTTCAATTCATCAGGTTCATGGCGTCAGCACTTATTCATCATATTCGAGGCATCAGCTCAGATTCATCAAATTCAAGACATCATCAAGAATTCATCAAATTTATCAAATTCAAGACGTCATCTCAAATTCATCAAATACATCAAATTCAAGGCACCAGCCAAATTCATCAAGTTCGAGGCATCAGCTCAAATTGATCAAGTTCTAGGAATCAACTCAAATTCATCAAATTCGTCAAATTTAAAGCATCAGCTCAAGTTCATCAAATTCATCAAGTTCGCGGCACCAGCTCAAATCCATCAAGTTCGAGGCACGAGCTCAAATTCATCAAGTTCGATGCACCAGCTCAAATTCATGGAATCCAAGGCATCAGCTCGAATTCATCAAGTCGAAGGCACCATTTTCATTTTCCATAAAGAAACTCATTGCACACAGAAGAAATCGAAAATTGAATCCGCAGAAGTTCTACCTGGGCAATTGAATTTCGTCCAGCTGTCGGCCGTTCCGCGGAAATTTATTCCACGGTACGCCCTTCTTCCGGCAGTCTTCGCGCAGTTTTCTCGATTTTTAATCTCCGCCGATCGGACAAGGCAGCAGAAATTTCCTGCACCGCTCGGCTCAGTGCCGCTTCGCCCGACGTATGCAAATACATCAACGTCGAAGCGGACGGACGCGCGATGCAAGATTCCGTCTAAACTAAGTTTCGCGCCGCTGTGCGCGAGCCACTAACTGTCAGCGAACAAGAGTGACGAGCGCGAACTTTCGCATAGATCGCCGGACTTCCGATTAACGCTGCCGCACCGCAAACACACGCTTCCGGCACGCAATGAAGAAACGCGCAACACAGTCCGTTAGAGACAGCGGAACGTTATAAAATTTCCTCTAAATCAATCGAGTCGGACGCGACGAACCGTATTTCATTTGCGAAACGAGCGACACGACGCGCGAAACTATCGAACGTCGAGCCGCAAGTAATTTGACGCGCGCTTAACACTCCGAGTGCCGCGTTTTTCAAATATTCGGGACGGAACTATTTTTGCCGGATCCGGAAATGAATTTTTTCACTAGTAAAAACTCTCACGAATTTCGTTGGAATCTGCAGCACGCGAGTAACTCGAAACAATACGAAACTCGAAACGCGATTTGAAAATTTCAAAATATGTCAGTCGATTTTTTAGGCATTCCTGTGCAAAATGAGTGTTTTGAAAATATGCTTCCGTGAACCAACGGGAAGAAACAAAGTTCGCAATGCCGAACGGTCTCGCCTAATGCGAACGCATTTCCCGGCTTCCCTGTAAATATAGTTTCCACTGTTATGTCACGAAGATAAAAATGTCTCCACATTCCGCGTAGCCAGCATTCTTGCACGCTGTAAATAAAAATGCGAAGTAGTGCGGGAACGCTCGGAAAAAAACGTGGAAAGCCGTTCGTTGCGACTATGTAGCATTTGACGCGAGTAATCTAGAAAAACCTTTCTGTGTTTCGCGCAAGAAATAGTGGCACGACAGAATAAAATATTCGAGAAGTTTGGAAATTTATATTTCCACTTATTTATCTTCAACGAAACGATAATTACAGAATTCAAGCTTCCAACATGGTTTTATCGTTTTATTTTGATAACATTTCAAAGGGAAATTGAATATATACGCATATTATTTGAATTAACGTTGAAAAAATTATTATTATTTATTATTCAAATGTTATCATTCGTTTTTAAATTATTCATAGGGTGCTAAAGGCTCTCTGCTGACCAATCGAGGATTAAATGAGATAAACCAAATATTCCTAACCTAATATTCTTCACCGTGTATAGTGTTTTACTTTCTGGCTTAATCCCTTATCGCCTCGGGCTAAAAAATTTGAAAAATCTACGAATCGACTTCCTCGTCCTCGTGATCTACGTGTACTCGTAGTATCGTATCGTTTCGTAGGTACACTGTGAGAACAGAATGGAATCGATGCGGGTGTGTAGCCGCCGGCAGTTGTTCGAGCGTGGCCGTGCTATTAGTTGCGAAGTAACTTGCCGCGCGTAACCACGTAATAAGGATCAGTTAATTGCGGAGGTAATCTCTTCTGGTTGTCGCGTTATCTTCTGTCCGTTATCTATTGCTCGGATGGAGAGAAACTCGGGTACGTTTTGAAGCGGACCCGCACCAGTTGTGCTCCACTAGCGGCGACCTCGTGGTCTCCGTGCAAATTACATCGTGAAATGGAAACTACATTCGCGAAAACATCTATCATTGTTTTCGGGGAATTGTGGAAAATGTCCCCGTTTTAGAATTATTGGAAAATCCAGTATTGGACGACGTGAAAAATAAATTTCAGTGTTTCGACCAACCGGTTCAAAATAATGGAACAATATCCCAACTTCGCTTTTTAAAATGATTTTATCGTTTCGTGTTTCTCCTACACAATTTTATCATGAATGTACAAAACCTGCGGTCTACCTACATATTATTCTCGAGTGGTCAGAGATGTTCCATAATATTGATTAGCAGAGGATGAAGCAGTGGTTGAAAGGCGAAGGAAAATTTCTTTGTGTCAGAATTATTGGAAATCCTCCTTCTTTTTAATGATTTTATAATTTTGGTTTGTCCTACACGATTTTATGTTTCATAATACTGAGCAGCAGTGGTTCAAGCAGTCATTGAAAGGCGAGGAGAAGTTTCTCCGTGTCAAAATGATTGGAAATTGTGGCGAGGGCGATGTGAAAAATGAATTTCAGTTTTTCGACGAATAATGATTACACATTTTAAAAGCATAAAACCTCCGGCGAAGAAATTATTCACGAGTGGTCAGAGACGTTCCGTAATACTATTTAGCACAGAGTAAAGCAGTTGTTGAAAGGCGAAAGAAAATTTCTTTGTGTCAGAATTATTGGAAAATCCTACTTCTTTTTAATGATTTTACCATTTTGCTTTCTACTACACGATTTTATGTTTCATAATACTGAGTAGCAGTGGATCAAGCAGTCATTGAAAGGCGAGGAAAAGTTTCTCCGTGTCAAAATGATTGAAAATTGTGGCGAGGGCGATGTGAGAAATGAATTTCAGTTTTTCGACGAATTTTACCATTTCAAAAGCATGAAACCTGCGGCGAAGAAATTATTCGCGAGTGATCAGAGACGTTCCGTAATACTATTTAGCACAGGATGAAGCAGTTGTTGAAAGGCGAAGGAAAATTCGGCCACTCTCCAGACGATTGCTAATTCTGAGAGATACCGGGATGCACGGAGCATGCACCGAGCTGGCCGCAAATTGGGCGGCGACGTCGTACGGTTTGTACGAGGATCGTAGCGCGATACCACCCACGCTCTCCGCGTCTCGTAAACCCAGCGCCAACGGGTAAGTAATATTTGGGTAAACGATGTCGGGAATGCATCGTAGAGAGAACGTTATTACGTTACAACGTATCCTCGGCGAAGCCTCGTTATCGACGCAGGGATCATGCCAGACGAAGAAACCCTGGTCCATTTTGATTAAATTTTAAACCATTTCAGTTTTCATCTGCTACTCGTCTCTTGGCAATTATATAATTAAACTGCGGCTTTTTAAGCGAAACAATAATTGTACAAGTCGACTGTAAGAATTTTCGAAATTATTTTGCAGAAAGATCCACGGTACAACAATAACCATAATTTTCTGGGAAGTTTAACAACGTCAAATCGATTTATTAAAATTACTACACGAGTATCAAGATTAAGATTAATATATTATCTTTATTCAATTTTTGTTTTTCATTTTGATAAGTTACTCGCCTTATGCAAAAGAAAAGTTCTACGAGTCTACTGTAAGAATTTTCGAAATTATTTTGCAAAAAGATCCACGGTACAACAATAACCATAATTTTCTGCGACGTTCAACGACGTCGAATCAATTTATTTAAATTACTACAAGAGTATCACGATTAAGATTACGACATTATTTTCATTCGATTTTTGTTTTTCATTTTGATAAGATATTCGTTTTATGCAAAAGAAAAATTGTACAAGTCTACTGCAAGAACTTTCGAAATCATTTTACAGAAAGATCCGCGGTACAACAATAACCATAATTTTCTGCGACGTTCAACGACGTCGAATCTACTGATTAAATTCACTAGAAGAGGATATGCATTTTTATTTGATGTATGCTCTCAATTTTGATTAATTCATTTTTCAGTTCATTTCGATTAAAGAATGTTCAGTAAGAATACGAAATCTCTTCCATCGTGATTAAGCTAGTACTCTCGCGTAAACACTCTGCAGAGTTATACCAGTTGGTGTGTCTTTTTTGTACGGAAAGAACGTTTCGTGAACGAGGAAACAAGACAGCACTTAATTTGA
The DNA here is from genome assembly GCA_963971365.1 of Lasioglossum villosulum. Classification (NCBI taxonomy): domain Eukaryota; kingdom Metazoa; phylum Arthropoda; class Insecta; order Hymenoptera; family Halictidae; genus Lasioglossum; species Lasioglossum villosulum. The sequence continues at coordinate 46,796,761 of OZ020496.1, read as the reverse complement.
AGCGCAGCGCGAGCTTCACCTTTGGCCGCGCATGCATTATAAGCTTAATAAGTCCTTGTTGCGTTTCCGAGCCCTGGATAACTTCATCCTGCGGAACTGGCTTCGGTTTAATGCACGATCTAGCAAATTGAGTTGGTTGTCGCGGGGAGAGCGCGCTGCTTCGAAGCAACCGCGATTAAAATGGGAAACATCGAGCCGGGCCGACGCCGAATTTCCTGCTCACCCGGCCGGTGACAAGCCAATTTCTTCGGGAAACGACGCCGTGTAACGTTCTCATAAACAGAGACCATTTCTGCTTTTTATTTCTGCAGTTGTACCATCTCGTATAATATTAAGTTAGAGGAAGAGTGCTGTCGTATTATCAAGAAAACGTTTGAATCTATAAACATATATCTCTAACATTATCCAACATATAATTTCCATTGTTCGTAACAACTTGATTAACATCTTTCGGATAACCTGTCAAATCCTGTTTCGCAATGACTCACTCTCAACATGTGTTTTTTCGACTTGCAATCAAACTTACCATTAATTTTTTCATTTTAATAATTTAATTCAAAATTCAATGAAGATTTTAATTCTCTTCGTCTTCTTACTGTTTCTAATTACAGCCATTCGTGTTTGTCGGAAACGCACGAATCCCGACTTTGATCATTTTGCTGAAAGAATTTCTCATACCTGTACCGCCGCTTCAAACACGTTAAAACCAAGGAAGAATTAATTTCACGAGCTGGAAACGTTTCCATGCCAAACGGAATTGAAAAATCTCATTACCGCGCATTAACGTAAACGTTCCGATGCCAGTTCGGGAGCCAATAAATGTCAGAAGTGCGCAAATAACGTCGGTCCAATTACGACGCGAACGGACCGCAAAAAGACACAGCGATATCGAATATAATGGCGGATGGAGCGAACCCCCGGCTTGTCCATAGATCTTACTCGGCACGACGCAACTTCCCGGCCAGATAACGTCGATATTAAAAAGACGAGCGCGCGTCACGCGAGCGGTGTATCGCGGCGAACGAGATAATTGCAAACTCGATTTGCCCGCGAGCTTTTTATAACAATGATTAGCGAGTTGGGGATCTTGCACAGAGGGAAACGGTGTTCAGTTTGGTTCTGGTTCCAATGGGAACGTTGGAGGTCGCAGCGGCGCGTTATAAATGAGAAAAATCGTGCGACGTTTAGCGTAACGAAATAATAATTAACGTGATTCGAGGTATACGCGGTCACGGGCGTTTGACTCGAGGCCGGAACCGTTTAAAGTTGTTTGCAAAGCCGGGCAAAACGACTCCGACGTCGGACAAATATTTCGTTTTCAGGGGGAGAGAGAGAGAGAAATTAAAGCAAAGTTTCCGCGTCGGTAGCTCCGGCCAGGCAACGAAGCATCCGCTCTCGCAGTGCTCGCAGCAAACGGCCGCGCTCGTGCGATATGAAGAAAGTTAAGCGCTCCGAAGCTTTTCCTTCCGGAGGAACATTTACAATATTTGCCGCTGCGAGACGGCGTACTTAGAAATTCCTTTGAGGCGTCCGATTATAAGAGCGGAAAAGAAAACTAACGAGACGCGCTTTGACCGCCCGCGCCCGGGGAACACGCTCGCGAAACGACCAGGGTAAATTACATCGGCCGCAGACCCAGTTCCCGTCCAAACGCGGCGAAAAACGTTTTAGGCTCGCAATTATGCTGGGCTTTTGGCGACAGTTTATGGGAAATGTTAGGGTTGGCTACCCGCGTTGGACATGTTGAAAATTAAGTACAGTGGGTGTACAAAGTGTTCGTACACCTTCTAAAATAGAATAACTTTTTTGTAATTATACCAAACGACCGGATTTTTGTCATCAATTAGAAGCATTGGTTTACTGAATGATCTGCAAAATAGATTTTTCAAATATTACAATTTACAAGGTTGCAGGCACAAATAAAAAAAGCTTTTCTTTTAATTTTTTTATTAGGACCCTTAACGAAAATTTAAAATATATGTTTTGTAAATCAACGTTTGTTACACACATGTTGAAAATTTCATCGATATCGATTAACATACACACCAGCTGCGAGCGGTTAAAACGGTGAAAATTGTAATTTTACACGATTTTTTATCAGTTTCTGTTTAAAATCCACAGAATCGTACATCTTTCGGTGCGTGTCGTTTTTTCCTGTTCTCTCAGTCGTCTTCGGTTTTATTCTTTTGATCCACATACAAGATACAAGTTCCAATTCGAATCGCTTTAGAAAATGGAAAGGAACTCGTCAGAACTGGTCGGCGAAATATCCGGCCGACAACTGCGGCCGAAAAAAAACGAGTTTCGATTCAATTAACATTCCATCCCGGGACGTGTCCCGAATTAATATCGGCAGAACGCTGTGGGACTCGTCGCGATATTCGCTGGTAGCTTGTCACGCTCGTTCTCGAATCGCTAACCTTGTTTCATTCCGCGAAATAGAGAGACGACAGGCTGCAAAAAGGTGCACAACGAGAGCAGAACCAAGATCCTAGTGCACCGCGAAAAACGATTTGCGAGTCCCTAACGACTCGTTTCGAAGCTCTCGAGCTTGTTACGCACGTTCCGAATTTTATCGAATCAATTTCCATGTGAGCGACTTCGTGATTTCAATAATTGCAAGACGAAGAATATAAAACCGGCCAATTGACCGGCAGAGCTTTGGCGCTACAGAAATAACGATTTTAGCCGCGTTTTAAAATTGTTGACTTCGAAGGGGCTCCTGATTAGCATAGTGGCTTTCATAAATTGATTCAAGCAGTGACGCAGAATTCACCGTTGCTCGATTCGATTGTTTCCAGCCCCCGAAGACGACAATTTTTGCAGAAACGCGGGGCGGTGCGCGAAGGCTATAATTTTAATCGACCACTACATCAATATTCCTCCTCGGCACGGGGAGAACGAATTTTCCGATTCAATTAATATTCTGTTCCGCGGTGCGATTTGAATTAAATTTACTTCGACGATCGCTGATGCGGTCTTCGATCTCCACTCGTCACGTTCTCCCTGCGAATCGTTCCCCGTTTCGCCAGAGGTCCCCGTCGGGGCTCGCCAATGAAAAATTAGAATTGTAAAGGTTCCCGTGCCGCGATAAATCCCACCGGTACCCCCGGACATTATGAGTTACCTTAATCAAACGCCATGGAAATTGCATCGCGATCCACGGTTACCGTGTTACGCGTCGATAACGCAGACGCACCGTGGATCAAATCGACTCGTTATCGATTTTGTCGTCGTAGAGCTGTTCTTGGGCTAAAAAGTCAAAATCCTCGTATCGATTTTTAACGAATGCATAATATTGCAATTTGTCGATCGCAGATATTAAATCGAAATTGCGTGATGATTTCAATCACTAATCAAGCAATTTTGTAATTTAGAAAATCTCGACGTTTCGATCCAGATATGGATCATTTTCAGAAGAAAAGTTGCGTCTGTAAAATAATCTGAATCGAAACGTCGAGAATTTTCTAAATTGCAAAATTGCTTGTTTTAATAATTGATCGAACCTGTGCGCCGGAATCGTCACACAATTTCTCGATAACATTTGAAGTTTGAAATGTTACTAGCTGAAGAAACATATTAAAATACACGGTAAACCACTGATCAATCGAGGTCTGTGGAAGACATCCATTTTGCAACTGCAACATGATGCAGCTGACAGAGACAGATTTTTATTTTGCAGAAAGCTCAGCGTAGTAAGGCAAGAAAAAGGAAGAAGAAAGCTAAGGGCTGTGTTCAGTGAGCCTCGAGATCAATTGGTCAGTAGAGAGCCTCCAGCAGCCTGTGAATAATTTTAAAACGAACGATAACATTTGAAGTTTGAAATGTTACTAGCTAAAGAAACATATTAAAATACATGGTAAACCACTGATCAATCGAGGTCTGTGGAAGACATCTACTTTGTAAATGCAGCACGATGCAACTGGCAGGGAGACATTTTTATTTTGCAGAAAGCTTAGCGTACTAAGGCAAGAAAAAGGAAGGAGAATGCTAAGGGCTGTGTTCAATGATCCTCGAAATCAATTGATCAGCACAGAGTGCCTGCACCACCCAATGAATAATTTTAAAACGAATGGCGTCTGTAGTTTGAACGGTTAGTTTAAAAACTCGTCAAAATGTTACTACCAGAAGAAACATATTATGGTGTATAAACCTCTGGCCAATTAAGGTCTGTGGAAGACATCTACTTTGCAAATGCAACATGATGCAACTGGCAGGGAGACATTTTTATTTTGCAGAGCGCTCCGCGTACTAATGACTCAATTCCCCGATACCATCGATACTTGCTGTCTCCCCTGAAAAGGCAAGAAGAATAGCAAGGTCTGAAGTGTTCGGTGAGCCTCGAGGTCCATCGAGACTCTCGTTCGCCATCGATTCTCCCAGTATATCGGCGATCGTTCGACGAGGTTTCAACGGCGGCACTCGACTCGAGCATTATCGGCGACAATTTCGGCTACCGTCGGTACCTGCGCGTCGCACCGGTGCCTTTGTATCGAGAAGGACGATAGGGAGGCGGGGAGGATGGGAAAATTTCGAGCGAGCATTAAGGGTATTCGTAGCGTCTTGATTCAAAGCCAGCCGGTATAAATTAATCGAGTTACGACAGCGTTTCTCGGCATAACGACCTCGGTAATCCCGGACACCGTACACACAGGCAAACGCGCGCGCGGCAAGAGAGAGCGCTCGCGTTTCATTCTGCTCGGATCGTTACCGCTCCATTTGTGCGGCCGAGAGTCAACGACCCGTCGCGTGAACACGCGCGAAACTCGATTTGCGAAAATCGCTGGTCGAAGATGTCTTTGGGAACAGGGAGAAGAAGAAGAGAGCTCGGGAAGTTAGCTAGCACGTGTGGAAGTAGAAAGATCCAAGGAGTTGGCCATTGCTCGATGAAGAAGACAAAGTAGACGATCCAATGTTTCCAGAAAAATGAAGAATAAACAGAAGCTCCAATGTTTCCAGAGAGAGGAAGAAGAAGTAGACGATCCAATATTTCCAGAGGGATGATGAAGAAGAAGAAGAGGCACCAATGTTTCTAGAAAGATGAAAAAGAAGAAGTAGACAATCCAATATTTCCAGGGACGTGAAGAAGAAGAAGAAACTTTAATGTTTCCAGAAAGATGAAGAAGAAGAACAGGTTCCAATGTTTCCAGAAAGATAATGAAGAAGAAGAAGCTCTAATGTTTCCAGAACGGTGAAGAATAAAGAGAAGCTCCAATGTTTCCAGAAAGATGAAGAAGAAGAAGTAGACGATCCAATGTTTCCAGAGGGATGAAGAAAAAGAAGTGATGATCCAATATTTCCAGAGAGATGAAGAAGCAGAAGTAGACGCTCCAATGTTTCCAGAAAGATAATGAAGAAGAAGAAGCTCCAATGTTTCCAGAGAGGTAAAGAAGAAGAAAATGCTTCAACGTGTCAGGGAAGAAAAATGATTTAATACGGAAGAATAATTTCGTCAAGGAAAAAGAAGTCAGCTTGAGGGGAAGAAGAGATGTCCTCGAAGAAGCGTATAACCACAGTTAAACGAAGAATCTACTCAAACCTTCCCTCGAAGAAGAAGAAGGAATGAACGATCGCATATAAAGAAAGCTTGAAGAGTAGGCCACGGTTACCACGAACATGAAAAGCCGCGCGAGACGAAAAGAGGAGAAGCTGTCTTTCCAGGAGGGTCGCGCGGCTCGTTCGAAGGCACCAAGAATTTCTCACGCTCGAAACATTCGTGCGGGGAATGCCGAGCACACGTAAATCTTGGCAAATCTTGCGAGTGGCCTTCCAGAGCGTCATCCTCTCGCGGAGGAGCCTGTCTTCTCTTCTGCTCAGCTCTATTTTCATCCTTTTTCCGAGTCTGCCACCGGTGCTCCCCTTTCATCGTTTCCCTCGCGAGCCTAGCAAAGGAACGGCGCTCGTGACTCGCTTTTCTCGCGAAAGACGACTTCAGACCCCTTTTACTTTTCGTTGAGCCTACTCGTGCTCCTCTTCGTCGTCCTCGTTCACCAACCAGCTTAATTTTTTACCGTAAGTTTCACGTTAGCCCGACAGAGGTGCCAAATAATTTGTCGCGATCTCGTCTCTCGTTTAGAGAAGACGGGAGCAGCGAACTCTTGATGACTGTACGATATGAAGCTTTTTTCCAAAGAATTCATCTCCAAAGCGAACTGAAAGGTCAGGCCCACTAACATCATTGTCGCGTTGTTTATCAACGCGATCAACATTCAACCGAAATTGCAATCGGTGGGAATTTGTTGCAAAAATGGACCGCAAAATTGACCTCAACATTGAACTCCAAGATCAAAATTATTTTCTACTGCGTTCGATGTCCATCGATCCAGAGGTGCAGATTCACGCTACATTGGTCACGACATAATTTCGGAACACCCTACACATAATAATCTAAATGCGCAACACGGAAAAACAGAATGATACTGTAATTAGTTAGAAACTGTTAGAAATAAAATAAGTTGAAAGGCGACATTTTGGGTGGATTCAATTTCGAAAATTACCCTGCACCACTTTCGCATTAAACGACTCGAATGCTACCATAGATATGGAACGAATAATACAAGATCGTTTAATTACAAATTATGAATAATTGAATAATCTATATAATCTTGAATGGACTTTTTCGAATGCGATTTGCTCTAAAACCTTCCCGAAGAAACGCCGCGTCTAACGGTTCAAAGCCCAGCTTTCTACGTTGAGCCGTTCTCGATCGATGCCGTCACAACCAGAAAAATACAACTTTATCACCTTCTTTTGCACACGTTTCTGCTTATAAGTTTTGACTGGTTAATTATAAACTGCGAAATCCACGGTGTGCGACGAATGCAACGTAATTGACCGTCGCGCGAGGACTAATAAGAAAGTGCTTGTTCCCGCAGTGGATGCTCTGTGGCTGAAGGGTTTTGTCAGCACGTGGTTTGAACATCACGAGATTATTCCGTGTAGATCGTGATCTAGGGTAGAGGCGAGAGAGACTGCTATCGATCTTGCATGAAGCCCTGGGGGACAACGGCGACGACTACGAGGTCGACGACGAGGCGCGTCGATTCACGAGCAGATCCGAGTTATTATTCGATAGTACCCGCGGCAGTTAATGAAACAGGGTAGCTAAGCGCTCACAGCATAGCTCGTCGTCCTCTCCCTCGGAGGCCAGACCATGTTGCGGCGCTGCCACGAACGTTATCACGACGGGACAGCGAATCCTCCGGTAAGTCATAAACTTGGCTAACTTCGACACGGTATCTTACCCCGTAAATTGACCAAGAAGACCGGACTAATTTTCATGGGGGTGCAAACTTCTCTGTCCCTCTCCGTCTCTGTTTCTCTCTCGTTCACGTTGTCAGTCTCTGGCAAGCTCTCTCGGCCGACTGCGGATCCTGTAATCGCGAGGCACCCCGTTTGCCAACGCAGTCGGCCCGTTTCGAACGCCATGCCACGACCAATCGACTCTACGCTCGCTATTAACATCCGTTAACCCGTGCACCGATCTAATTGCCTCGAAACGAATCGTGCGATTACGATTCAGCTTCCGCGTCGACTGCTTCGCGGCAGAGGCCATAGATTTTACCGCGAGAATCGCCGATTGATCGGCGCAGGATTACACCGACCGATCGGACCTCCAGCTATGGCGTCCAGTCGGCGCACTATGGTCTGGAAAGCCGCTTTTCGTGGCCAAAAGTCAATTTTTCAAGATCAATGTAAGTAGCGTCGTAAATTCGTCACAACCCTCGCCGAGGCTAGACTTATGTTTCAGGATTTACGATTGCACCTGGAACGCGTGATTTTCAGAAACCGAGCGCGAGGCCTGCGAGGACCCTAACAGAAAAATCGTTTGGGTCCTTTTGGGACAGCTAGAAGGGATGGAAGGGCCGACTGAAAATTATCGATGACACAAAACAAATCATATACACGTTGTTGTGTTGCGCACACGAAATGGTACCACTTCTTCCTCTTTCGTTTTGTTCTAATATTTACCATTCACGAGAAAAATGCTGGCTAGTGATAGCGCGAACACCCTGTATAAATGATATGTTCAAAGTTTCATCTTAATTCACTGTGTATAAATCAAGTTTATCGAAGTTTATGTAGATTGTTTTACTGCCACGTTCAATTCAAATTTCCTCTGTGTAACAGTGCCCGGCAACAATGCGTTAAGTAGACTACATCGATGTCAACCATCGAAGTTCCTCGCGAAAGTCGCGTCGCAGTATCTCTCGGGTTTCCGGTCGCGCGGATTCTCGTGCGAATTAAACGAGATTATTTGCCGTCGCGACGTCCATTCGAAGCCCCCGTTCGAACGCGGGATTCGCGGGAAAAACGTCGTCGACGCGTTATTGCGACTCGACCGAGCAGAAACGGAGTTGCACTGCTCCGGCCGTTTTCCCTCATCGTGGAGAGAGAGTGAAAGAGAGAGAAGGAACGGCGGTGAAAAATTTTTCGCCGAACGTGGAAGAAAGGAACGAGAGACGACGAACGACGGTGTATGTGTGTCGGGGTTGGAAGAATGGTGTGAAAACCGTGGGGTGATGCGCAGGATGCCGAAGGTCTCCGGCGCTCTTTTTGCCCGGCGCGACGCTGGAAACTCGTTCTCCACGGCTCACCGTTCCGGGATCGAAGATTGAAGTCTCGCCACGAGCCAAACGTAATTACTTTGGTTCTCTTTCATCTTCGCTCTAGCTGTCGCCTTGGGCAAACTGTAAGACCCTTGCTGGGTCAACCCGTTCTCTAAAGGCTCTTAAGTGCGACAGTTTATTTGCTCGGCTAAGGTCGGACGCAGGAAGAGAAGAAGACACTCGGAGGCCGCCTTTGAGATCGAATCGTCGGACGTCCAGCGGATAGACGGCCGCGCAAAATGAGTTTTCGTCTTTCGTCGGCCCTGACACCCGTTCCTCTTCCACGGTTTTTCCGACGGAACTGAAGATTCACTGTGTTTCGCGGGGCTCGCGCGTCCTGTAATTGTGTCTGTCGGTCACACGTACATAACACGCGTTTTATAAATCAATTAAGGCAGATCATACCACAAGACAGGCGTCGTCAAACTTATTTTGCGCATGATGGAGCAACGCGTTATATTAGAAAAATGCACTCCGTCGCATCAATGTTCGGTTCACCATCAGAAGCCAATTCGTTCCTCAAATTTCGGTCCCCCTTCAGCAGGCAACCCGCTCCACAATTCTTGGTCCCCCTTCGGAAGGCAACCCGCTCCTCATTTATCGATCCCCTTCAGAAGACAACCCGCTCCTGAATTTTCGGTTCTCTGTTAGAAGGCAACCCGCTCTTCAATTTTCGATTCCCCTTCAGAAGGCAACCCGCTTCTCAATTTTCAGTCCCCCTTCGGAAGACAACCCGATCTACAATTCTTGGTCCCCTTTCAAAAGGCAACCCGCTTCTCAATTTTCGATCCCCCTTCAGAAGGCAACCCGCTCCACAAATTTCAGATCCCCTTCAAAAGGCAACCCGCTTCACAATTGTAAGTTCTCCTTCAGAAGGCAACCCGCTCCACAATTGTCAGATCTCCTTCAGATGACAACCCGCTCTTCAATTTTCGATTGCCCTTCAGAAGGCAACCCGCTTCTTAATTTTCGGCCCCCCTGCAGAAGGCAACCCGGCCTTTATTTTTTGGTCCCCCTTCGGAAGGCAACCCGCTCCAAAAATTTCAGTTCCCCTTCAGAAGGCAACCCGCTTCACAATTGTCGGATCTCCTTCAGATGGCAACCCGCTCTACAATTTTCGGTCCCCCTGCAGAAGGCAACCCGCCCTTTATTTTTTGGTCCCCCTTCGGAAGGCAACCCGATTTACAATTCTTGGTCCCCTTTCGAAAGGCAACCCGCTTCTCAATTTTCGATTCCCCTTCAGAAGGCAACCCGCTTCACAATTGTCGGATCTCCTTCAGAAGGCAACCCGCTTCTCAATTTTCGGTCCCCCTGCAGAAGGCAACCCGCCCTTTATTTTTTGGCCCCCATCAGAAGGCAACCCGATCTACAATTCTTGGTCCCCTTTCGAAAGGCAACCCGCTCCTCGTATTTCGATCCCCCTTCGAAAGGCAACCCGCCAATTAATTTTTGGTCCCTCTTCAGAAGGCAACCCGCTCGGCGTTTTAGCGTCACGGAAACTACAAAACTATTTTGAGTTCCATGGAAATCACCAGATTTGACCGACAACGACTTTGGCCGATAACGCCTTTAACCGACAACGACTTGAGAGGACCATAGTAATAACCAACGGTAACACGATTTATAACGAAACTAATTTCACCGCGTTTCTTGGTAAATCTATCCTCTCATTCACTATATCGCGAAAAAGTACATAATAAATGAGATAATACATCCTTCTCAGTGAATATCATATGCGTATCGTTATAAGTTGCAACATCACGGAAAGAACGTTTCCATCCGCGTAGGATATCACGATATCCGTTTGCCTCGCGGATTTGATCGTTTCCTCGTTTGCAAAGGAGGAGCTGAATATACAACGGGTAGATCCGATTTCAATCGCGCCTAGCAATATCGAAACCGCAACCGATGACGGGTTCGCCGATTGGTTCCGCGTCTCGATTCGTCTATACGATCCCCTTTAAAGGGATACCTCTGCCATACCATGCTGCGGCTCGCAACAATGGGATCGGTCGAACGGTAACCGCAAATCGAGGTTAATCGATCGATCCCCCATACCGGGCTGCTCGCGATTCTTTCGCGATCCGGAAGAAGAATCCTTGGTGAGCGAGGCGAAGCGACTTTCTCGGTGACGGTTGACAGTCTTCCGTATCGAAGGATCTCAAAGTTTCAGTAAGACTTCGTCTTCGAGGGAAATAACGTTTCATAGTGCAGTATCCAGAAAAACGAATAGTTTATTCAACTGCTTGCAGGTTTTCTTGATTTCATTAAGAAATGCTGAATTCAAATTTAATTTCAATGAGGTAATTGTAACCTAACCAAACTAATGTCAATTAATTGTAAGTTAAACACTAAGATTTATCGTAGTATGATGGTATTTTGTATACAGGGTGTCCCAAAACTAGTGTAGGAGCGGAAAATGGGAGGTTCCTTGGGTCACTTGAAGCGACATTTTCCTTTACAAAAATGGCGTCCGGAGTATTGTTTAGGAGTTATTAACGAAACACACGGACCAATCAGAGCGCGACCTAAACGCGAGTTAGCACAGTCGGCCCGACGCGCCAACTGTCAATTGGCCAGACGTGCCATCGCGTGTCTAGATCGCGCTCTGATTGGTCCGTATTTTTCGTTAATAACTCCTAAACAAAGCCGTGGACACCATTTTTGTAAAAGAAAATGTCGCTTCAAACGACCCAAGAACCCTCCCATTTTCACTCCTACACTAGTTTTGGGACACCCTGTATACAGTGTGGTCCACGCAATTGTCTCAAGTCATAACTCCGTTACTATTGCATTTACGAAAAAATGCCAAAGGAGAAAGATAAATGGTTCGAAGAGCACTACGTCTGTAGGCCTTTGAATTTTTTTTAGATGCAGCAGTGCATGTGCAATTAACAATTGCATCGTTTCTTTAAATAGAAATGCATATTCTGTTTTACACAGATCGATTCTTCTGTTCATTTTACGTAAAAAATGATTAGAGTACCATGGCAAAAAGTTATTGGATCTCGAGATATTTTCAAAAAATGTCTTTATTGAAGAAGATGCTCGAGCGCTTCACGACAACGTAGTAAACGTAAACACCCTTTCGTGAGCATCTTGTACCTTGAGTACCATGGCAAAAAATTATTAGATCTCGAGATATTTTCAAAAAATGTCTTTATTGAAGAAGATGCTGAAGCGCTTCACGACAACGTGGTAAACGTAAACACCCTTCCGTGAGCATCTTCAATAAAGACATTTTTTAAGATTTTACCTTGAATTTCAAGGTCAAAGTCAATTTTGCGGCAAATTCTTTCAACAAATCTCCACCGATCCGAAGATGTAGAACCATCTGCCAAAACCAAGATACTAAATTTTCTTACACCCTGTACGAACGTACGAACGCGTCTAGGCAGCGCTATTCGAGGATTAAAGCACCAACTCGACGAAGTTCATCCCGTTTGCGAGATCTGCGTAAAGACAGAAGCAAAGGGGAATGAAACAAGCATCGTTCCTAAGAATATTTCTGAAGCATTCAACTTCTACGGTGAACTCGAGAATAATTTGCATTATTTTGCGCCGGGAAACATCTTTTGCCAAGTTCCGCTTCCCGCTGCGGAGCGGAGGAGTATGGGGTTGCCGATGGGTAGCCGATAGCAGGAGAAAATCGTCGATTTAACGAACATTGCACAGTGTACGAGGAAAATTTGATTGGAGGCCAGACAAGAGCGTGTTCCCGTCGTCACGTTCTCCTCGATGCTCGCAGAGCACGGATCGGTCATCCGTCGCCGGTTCGCGACGTGTGAACTGTAAATTGTGGCGGCGCAAGGGGGTTGGCGAAGGGGTGGCAGGGGGTGCAGGAGGCACGCGAGGGTGGCGGCATTCCGCTCGAGTTCCTAATGCAAACGTAATCTAGCTAAGGTCAGCGCATGCTGCTTTGTAAGCCGCCGGCGGTTCGGAATTAATGTTGGCTCTGCAATCCGCCTCTACCTCCCGCCGTTGCACACCGGTACACGCCACCCTCTCTCTCTCTCTCTCTCTCTTCAACCCTCTCGGATCCTGTTGCCACCCTACGCGTGAATTTCGCCTGCTTTTCAAACCGGACGGCCAAAAAAACTGCCTCGCGCCCGGAGCTGTCGCGTTCGCGGAATTTCAGTGCCCTCTGTTGATACACCGACTCCATTTTCGAATCAGGTCCTCCGCCATTCACGCGGCTTGTGCCTGTTTGCAGATTTCGAGTCGGACAACGTCTCGCAATTATTTGGTCTCTGAAGTAATTTTTATACTGGATAGACAACATTCAAGATCAGCGATTATGTTTACGAGTTAACCCTTTGCAGACGCAGCTATTTTAATTCGGAAATTAAACATTTATTTCGACCTGGACTGATTCGATTGTGTACGATTTTTTTAATTTTATGGATATAAAATTGATATACTACCTCGATCAATACTTAAATGTGTAGGAATTGATTAAATACCAATATGTTTCATAATGTAAATAATATTGCGGACGGACGACATTCGAGATGAACAATTACAATAATTGCATTCAATTTTTTTCATTTTATAGACATATAAAATTGATATAATACCTCATACAATACGTAATTGTGTAGACACTAACATAGTTAATAATGTACTAAATTCAATTTTATTCGATCTTTAACTAATTTCATACTGGATGGACGACGGTCAATTCGTTTCTAGTTCAACTTATACACAGCAACGAATAAATGTACAGACCGTTAGTCGTGAATGATTCGCGTTGGATTTAATTCGATTATGAATTAGCTTGGCTACCGAGTTGGCTGGTTTCGCTGGCCGACGTGAAGGGACGAAAAACACGTTGGCGAAAGATAATAACTGACTCGTGCTCGAATACTTTGAAATCGGATGAGATAGGAAACGAGGCGAGCACGCCGCGCGAAGTTCTACCGCTCGAATAAACGGAATCGATAGCCGAAATGTCGTTACCCCGATTCAATTCTTGCCATCGCGTCGCGTCGGCATGCACATTCGAACCTAATACGATGCAACTTTCAGAGCCGAGGATGCCTCGCGTGGATATCCGCTGCGCTCGCCAGTTTACCACCCTCTCTCCTCGTTCCTCCACCTTTATATATATATAAATATATAATATATACGTATATACATATATACATATGTACATCTTGGTTTCTCGTTCGCTCTCTATCGAGCGAGACGCGACCGCGGAAAAGGAACTGCTGGTTCAGAAGGAACCAGCTAGGAACGCTCCGGCGAGCTTGCACCACGCGAATTTCCATACAATTCAACCGTATGAATTGATATTAGATCGCGCGGTGCCACCGCGAGTTCCGTTCCGATAGAAACGTTAAACGAGGTATGTATCGCGTGTCCCCAACAACCATCGTGATGAGTACACCGCGGATGTAAACCAACAATCGTTTGTATTAGTTTCAAGCGACAGGAACCACGCGGACGTTTGCATCTTTCTTGACCAATTCGATCAAGTTAGAAACGTGATAACATTCGCCAATTCATTTATTCATTGTGTCGACTGTGGCTGCATTCTCGTTTTATGACTTCTATTCACGACTGTGAATAAGCGTTACAATTTGTTTAATATTCCGATATAAAAGATATAATTTACGACTTAAATACCTAAAAATCTAGGTTTGAATGATATGTATAAAACTTCGACAAATTAAGTTAATATATCAAAGAGTATTTCGATATTATTTATTCTCAGGAATTGTTTTATGAGAAATAAATACTTTGCTGAATTTAATGTTAACTTTTAAAGAAGTCAAGGTATTGGATCAGGTAGTAGATTTGAGTAATAGACGAAAAACCAAAAGGAGGTAATACATATCGTGGTTTCTTCCCCCTCCCCGAGTTAGCACAGGGTCCTCGAGGTTGAAAACTCAGATTCGACACGCCAGAGTACCCCTAAACGACGTGTTAAAATTTCATTGAGTTGGAAATACTTTCCAGGTCGAAGTACCTGGCGACTGGACTACAGTGCAACTGCCGTTAAAATATCTCTAGCGAAGTGAATACAGCGCGGTGTACAAAACCTCCATAGAACCAGGCAGCGATCGATCAACATTCATTTGTCAACCGGACACCGAAAACCAGACAATGTTAAAAAGCTCCTAGAGACGCGGGACCATCGATTCTTTCCAACCAGCCGGAATCGATTTCCCGTTGGTACAAGCCCGGCTAATTTCGGTGAAAATCCCGCGACAGCTTCGCCGACCAGGAAAATTAAATAAACGACTCGGTGACGTTCGCCAGGTTATTTTCAAACAAATCGTTCGCAGTCAGCCGCCGCTGTGCCGCAACGAAACAAAAACACATCCTGCACAAGGAATGTATTCCACACCAATTTACCTCGTTCGAATACATATTATCGTCGGTCCTGACTACGTTTGAAATTTTGCCGAGTTCGCACTATAGAGTGTCCCAAAATTTCTTCAACATCCGGAAATGAGAGGTTCCTGAGATAATTTGAAGCGATATTTTCCTTCATGAAAACAGTGTACGCAGCTTTGTTTAGGAGTTATTAACGAAAAACCAGGACCAATCGCAGTGCGTCTACAGCGGATTGATTCTGGCTCGACCAACGGCAACACCGCGCTAAGTGGGATCTGTCCTCATGTCGGACTCTGTCCGCTGTAGCCGCGCTCTGATTGGTCCATAATTTTCGTTAATAACTTCTAAACAAAGCCGCGGACGACATTTTTGCAAAGTGAAATGTTTCTGCAAATGATCTAAGGAACCTCCCATTTCCGGATGCTGAAGGAATTTTGGGACACCCTGTATAATCGTTTCGATTCGATTTCAATCAAGCCAAATATCGTTCTCCTCTCTCTTTCTCTCTCTCTAATTCGAGGAGACGCTGTACAAAGCGGAAAGATCTATTTAAAATTTGTCTTAGTACTCATTTAAACGTTTTCTTTGTGCAATTACTTCCGAAGATCCTTCTGCACAGTTACTTCTGTTCGTTGTGCAATTGCTAAACTCGTAAATGTCCTTCTGTGCAATTACTTCTTTTCGTTGCGCAATTGCCGAGATCGTAAAAATTCTCCTGTAGACTTATGTTTCTTCGCACAATTACTATAATCGCGAAGATCCTCTCGCAGTAGAAAGTCCTGTTACGGTGACACGGAGCGTGCGTTTGATGAGAAACCTTCGTCTCGATGTTGTAAACTCTAGCTGCAGGTGAGTGCGGGTGTGAAACAAAACAAAATATATTCTGAAGAAAATGATTGAACGAATGGATGGAATGATAGTGCAGAGTTGATGGTCGATCACTGCCACTACGATGTACAAGTATTACGGATCGTGTGCTGGGGTTATAGCCGCAGTAACTTCGATGGAAAGGTTGCGGGTACTCTGAACTGGTTAAACTCGCTTGTGTTGTAAACTTCAGCTATTAGGTGAATAAAGGTGTGAACGATTGGAGCGCAGATGTGAAACAGAACTAGATATACGAAACGTGGAAGGTGTGCAAAGCGAGATTAACAAAATGTGGTTGAACAGATGCAAACGAAATGAGTGAACATAAAATGAAAAGGTTTTTAAACGCTCGCGATGATTCGTCAGTCTTTCAATCCGTCCCTGCATCTACAGTGGGTCAAAAAAGTATTGGTACACTCTTAAAAAGGCGGTAACTTTTTAAATATCGCGCTACTCTATCGTATTACTAAATGTAATTGTAGAAAAAATACTGAAAGTTGCATTTTACAACTTTTTTATGTGGGTCTACATTGAAAATTTAAAAAATGGGTTTTGTAGATCTGTGTCAGTTATATGCCCTGGTAAAGTTACATCGAAATCGGCTGATGCGAAAAAAACGACAGGCATTGAAAGATTTAAGAATCTGCAATTTTTAACACATTTAAGTGTTTGTAGCTCATTGCAACGTCGACCGATTTTCACGAAATTTTCAGAATACGTTTGATTCACCAGATCTATAAAACGTATTTTTTAAATTTTCGATATGGGCCCACACAAAAAAGTTGTAAAATGCAACTTTTAGTATTTTTTCTACAATTTCATCCTACAATCACATCCTGCGATTGAAAAAAAAAAAATGTTGTCGCCTTTCAAGAGCGTGCCAATACTTGTTTGACTCACTGTACATTAAATCTCGTTGCAGTTTTAACAATTTACGAGTCAATTCCCCTCGAATTCGTGCAAGGTTCGTTTAAGATTTCATCTTTTCCCTGGTAAAACCCCGACGTTTATCTAGTTAGGGTTGCGAATAAGCGTGGGATATCTCGTCGAGGCATTGCGGAAGGGCTTGCATTAAAGAGGAGAAACGGTTCCCGACGATTGCGTTTTCCCATCGCTGTATAATAATGGAATCGTGGTCGGCCCTTGATACACGCTCGCAGTCAAAGGGCGCGCGGCCACGTCCGTTGAAATTTCACGAGCCTTCCTGTTGGACTCGCGGGGAATATAAGGTCAGCTTAAATCCCGTAACAGTTCTAAACATCACCGACCAGCTTACGGTAATTCCATGCCGGGTCTAATGGGAGTAGCCCGCGTTCCTCTCCGAACGCGAAACCACAAAGTCGGCAGGCATCTTACCGCACTGGTTCCAGGATGCGACGTTTTAACGATACGACGCGGCATACGGTTCCATAGTCGTGAAATCCGTCGGATTCGTGCGGCCTGGTCTGATTCCAGAAAGGAAAGGGGAACTGTACCCTTGAGCGAAAACGCTCGCTTGAACCGACTACGACAAAAGCATACGTCCGTCACGAGTCTGCGGCCGAGCTCGGGTAAACGTTCTGACGATCAAAGGAGAAGAGATCTCGGCGAAAAACCAGAACCACGCGACCAGCAATCCTCCACGGAAACCAGAAGATCCTACGTTTTTTGCGACGGGAACCATGATCTTTCAGTTTCCTCTACTTGAATCGATACTTGTACCAACCACTTCGATAGAAAGCCGCACAATCTTTATCGATCTTTACCCCGAAACTAGCGATTACTGAAGTAATGAAGATGATTTCATAAGAAACGGTTGCATACATGTCTTTCTGGTAGAGCACGTATTACGATAGGAGCCATACATAGTCTGAATAAAATCGATCTCCACGGATCTTTACCCCGAAACTAGCGATTACTGATGTAATGAAAACGATTTCATAAGAAACGATTGTATAGATGTCTTTAGTAGACCACGTATTACGATAGGAGCCGTACATAGTCTGAATAAAATCGATCTCCACGGATCTTTACCCTGAAACTAGCGATTATGGAAGTAATGAAAATGATTTCATAAGAAACGATTGTATACACGAGTTAGATAAAAATGTGTTTCTCTAACGTCTAACAACTCGAATAACCTGAAAAGAACGAGGGAACATTAAAATACCGTAATTTAGCGGCTGCTTAAACGAGCACCGTTCTATGTTTGCAGATCGATGCATTGATCGGAGCAGCATTCTCAAAGATGAAACAGGATCATGGGTGTCGCCGTTGCCCAGAAAACGAATTGCTTTTTCCCCGGGTTTTTGTTTGTTTCTCCATCGGCGTTCTCTGCTGGTTTCGACTGTTTCCGAGCCACCACGACCAGCTCCGACTTGACACGACCCGCAACGACCCGACTCTCGGCCCAGTCTCGATCGCCCCGAGCGTCAGCCTCTACCCTGTCTCTCTCCTTCCTCTCTCTCTATCCTTCACCCAGCCCGGCGAATAGTTATAGTTATAATTGTTATATTATGTCGACGTTGATTGTTCGAAATTGGTCGGTTGAAGTTGCCACGTTACATCGCTCGCAGCACGATTGCCCGAGACAGACAATTAAAACTTCCATAATGCAGCCGGCCGGATTATTCCTGTCCAGGGAAGAATTATCATCCCCCGATCGACCGCTCGAACTAGCATGATTCTCCGAGGACCGATTACCATCCCGATCAATGTTAAAAAGCTATCAAGCCAGTCAGACTTTTTACCAGCAAGATATTTCTCAGTTCCCTATTGCGTTCGGAATATATTCCTCGTTTTTGTTTCATAAAACAGCTGACGGAAATCGTACGGGCATTTTCAAGTGCTCGTTGTAAAGGAAAGGTTTTTGGGAGTAATCAAGTGAACTTCGATCCTCCAATAAATTTGTAAAGTTGAAGTTTGTTAGTTTAAATTTATTTACAACTATTATAAAATAGTAAAAAGATTATTATTACTAATAAATTTGTAAAACTCAAATCAAAGACAGAATAAAAACGTTCAAAATATTTTTAAATATCTATTTATTTATTTATCCGTTTTAAATCTTCCTGAAAAAATTCAAAGCTCCTCCACGTATCAGTTCAACCACCTCAAAGTCACTGAAACGATGACTTAATTACGCGTATGCTACATCAGAATTTTTGTATCGATCGCGAAAACGATCGATGCGGTATGAATTCGTCGATGACCGTCGCGTCTGTTGGAAAATCGACGTCTGGAATTACGTTTGGGTCCCCGGTAATTTTCTCTGGCTCGCGTTCCGAATTGGAAAAATGGCTCGTCGCTTATCGCTTGGGTTCTACTAGGGCCACGTGGGCTCGAGCTACACGAATTTTTTAATCGAATTCGAGAACGGGTATGCTAGGCGAGTGAAAAGTCTGCGGCGATGCTCGCTCGCGCTTTGAAATGCAATCTGCTAATGGAGACGGTGAAATAACGCTAATTCCGACCGGCTCGTTGGACCGTGGCTCGAAAAAACCAGCATCACCGTTGCGATTTCCGCGAGCGCGTTCCTCGCGAGCTTTTACGCCCGCGAATCGTCGGTCGAAAACGCGCTCCTCATCATGCTGAGAGTGGTTACTTTACGGCTCGTGCGCCGGAGAATTAGCTATTTTGATTAGTGTACGCTTGTAGCCAGTTGCATACCGCGTTTACCACCAAATGATTTCGGAATAGTTATCCATCTAGTTATCGGACACAAACTTTTTACAAATTCACAAAAATTACACGAAATACCTACTATTACTTTATCTTTAAAGATAAAATTCTTGTTTCCCCTTCGTACATAAGTCGAAAGTATTACAACAACGTTTGCTAAGATAAAGAAAACATTAGTTACCGAACCTTATTCACCAGAAGATAATAAAACAATAATTTTATTGCGCTACGGCATGAAATGAAATTAATTAAGTCGTTGTCACAATTTTCTTGCGTCCGATAAATAGGAGCAAAACTTGGGATTTTAACGAAATCGTCCAGAAAAATTTGACGATACAGAAACAGGTGATCGATCGTTTATCACAAACGATGCGAAACGAATGATTAATGCTTTCCAGTGAATAAAAAAACTTGCAAGTTTTTATTCATTTGAAAGAATGAAAGAATGAAAGCACTAAATATCTGCGCCGAGAATTGAATAATCGAAGACGGAGGGAAAATCGATGCTGGAAAATCAAGTTCGACGAATCAATGGGGAACTGGAAAAATTTCGACGTTCGCAACGGGACTCGCGCAAACACAGGTCGGCCAAGCCGGACTTCGGCCGTGGATTTGGCTGGTTAGAGAAGCTTAAACGAGGTTTACTGCATCCGCGTTGGCTTACGAGTTAGGAACGATCCCGGCGCGGCCGTATCAGGAAGTTCGCAGCGCGTCGAACGATTCCGCAACGCGTGGCTCGTTTTCTAACTGGTCGTCGAACTCGTCGAGAAACGTTGCGATTACGACGGCGCTGTCTCAATGGTGACAGCGAGACCCATCGTTTCCGGTCTCGGTTTTCTGGGAGATTCGACGTCACGGAATTTCCACGGCTCTGTCGCCGCATCACGGTCCCGCGGGAACAGCGCTTAAACGCTCCCGCAAACCGGACGACAACCGCAACCGAGCTTTATATGTATCTTCTTCAAACGCATCCTTGGATAGAAACTACCGAAAATTCACTAGAACTGAACAGTGAAAGCTGAATGGTGAATCGTGGTAAACTGGTATACAGTGAGTAAAAAAATTATTTGCTCACTCTTAAAGAGGCGATAACTTTTTAAATATCGTACTACACGATTTGAACTTTTTTTAGAAGCTAGAGCAATTAGTTTTTGCTACAGGATGGGAAACAAATTTTGTCAGAAATTGCAATCGATCGAAATTGTAGAAAAAATACTAAAAGTTACATTTTACAACTTCTTTATGTGGGCCTGTAGTGAAAATTTTAAATATGCGTTTCGTAGACCTATCCTCATTAGTGATCTTCATACGTTAATCGGCATTGTTAAGGAGGTAGGGTACCCCGTGACATTCCTAGAACTATTACTAGATTTTGAATAATAAATTAGAATATTACTTTTCTCACTCTTCCCATGTTTTAGTTAATGTTTATATCTAATAATATGAGTGTCCAAGGTAGGGGAAACAAATCAAGACAAATTCCGAAGATTCTAATGTATTATTCGTTCATATAAAGATTTTTCTTGCTAAAATAACGAGGAGAGCGCACTGTATTTAACCTTCCTCTTTAAAATGAGCCATCGCTCAGCTCAAAATATGCTCGTATGAGGACGTAAAATGTGCTCACGTAAACCCATGTTTTGGCCCCAGATCTAGTAATTTTCTAGGGATGTCACGGGGGTATCGTACCCTCTTAAACTCTGTTACTCTTTTTCCTGTTTTGAATCACACTTATTTAACTTTTATCATAAATGCGTAAAATTCGCAGTCTCGTAATTCTAATAATTTCGGAATCAGCGAGCACGTGTACGCAACCGTAGATCGTCTCAACAATCAATCCCAGTGACGCACACCTATTTCGCGCGATAATACACGCATACTTTTCACGTCCAACAGCATCAATTTGAAGAAAGGAGACGCTGAAGCAAGTTGTCGCGATCAGGATCGCTCTCCGCGAAGCTCTCCGTGGGATCTTCCCGGCGTCTGGCCGGACGGCGATAATCGACGGAGGCAATCGGGAGAAAAGACAGTCGCGTTTTATCGCAAAAGAGGTTCGGGTCCGCGTAGAATTTAATCCCGCGAACGAGGATGAAGTGGACGAAGAAAACGGAGAAAGGTTTAAACGAGTCACCGGGCACAACGCGGCTCGGCTTTCTGCGTCGGCTTCGGCCACCTAGCTTCGGGAACGAGCGTCCGCTTCGAAATCTTCGGAAATCCAGCCATTCGTTTTTGGCCCGACAACACAATGCCGGCAAGTGGGTATATATACCCGAGGCTTTGTCGAAGAACGAGAAACGAGGGAGAAGAAAATGCCGCCTTTCGACCCACTTCCAATCCTATTTTCGTGCACACCCCGACTCTCCTCCCTTTTACCGATCTGCTCGCTCCTCTTCCATTAGCCGATTGTATTTCGAGGCGAATAAGTCTCACCTGAAAATCCTCGCGAGCTCCTGCTCTAATTGAATACCTTTCCCCGGTTGCGCGAAACAACCCAGCAGTAAACGAATGAACGAATTCGGCGAGTCGATCTAATCTCGACCGAACGCATTGGTCTACGGAGAACTGTTTCGCGACAGTTTGCTTCCGTAAATTGATGGCTGGTTGAGTTTCACCGGTCCTCCAAGGCCTGTGAACAATTACCAACGTTCTTCAATGGTACCCAGTAAAATCGAAGATCGAAGGAAAGGTATGGCCAAGAATTGGAAACAGAGATTAAACTGTACAAGTACCAAAATTCTTCAAGGTTATCGAGTGAAATCGAAGCTCGGAATGAAATATCCAGAACGTGGGAACAGCCTTTAAACTGCGAAACCACCAAAATTCCATGAACTTCTAAAAGAAAATCGGAGCTGATCGGAATAAAGTATCAAAAAATTGGGAACAGCGTTTAAAAGAGTACCAAAATTCCTCAGACTTATAAGATTGATGGTTCTCGGAATAAAATATCGAAAAGTTGAGACGTTAAACCCGTACCAGCTCGAGACTCTCCATTAGTAGAACCGCAACAGTTTCTTCCAGGTTTCCGTTGCTCGCGGCAGAATCGCGCGGGTTTGTCGGTGTTGTCGCGCTCGCGCGGCGGGAGCTTTAAATTCGATTCAGGCGGTGGAGAGTGGGGCGAGTTGAAAAATTGATTTACAACGTGATAGAAGGTTCGCGCTAATGTATAAAATATCAGGCGGGGGCGATCTGTCAGGGTGGCCGCGAGGATGGATATATATCGCGGGCTCCTCCGGCACGGTGTCGCCCTTTATAGGATTCCGATAAAATCGCGCGGAAAGCGTTCCCTCTCTCCTAACTCTCCGGAGCTTGCAAGCTGCTCGCCGTTATCCGGCGGCCAACCAGCGAGCGCAGAATTGGCGGGCCGGATCGATTTATCGGTTCTCATTCGACGGTCGCTTTGACCCCCTCCTCTTGCTACTCTGTCCCCCCACCTCCCGTACAATCGAACAAGCAAATAATATGAATGGCTCGAACCAAATCTGCTTACATTAGCGGGCCCATTGTTGTTCGTAATTGCCATAGAGACTGTGCCACGGCCCTGGTCCCACCCGGTACCGCTCTCTCTCTCACTCTCGATCGTACACAGATGTAGTTAGAGACGATCGCCTCGAGTACACGCACGTAATGCCGGTTTATTACACACCTGCCGAATGCCTAATGCTCGGATATAATCGCTGTCTCCGACCTCCGCATGCGAGCCACGTAGAAACAGCGAAACACTCGATCCAATCCAACAATACTGAGCCACAACGTGTCGGAAATTGACGCGTTATCGCTCTCAAACTCTGACAATGGTAATCCACCACCCTGCTCCAACAGCGAAATTGTCATACGACTTTTTAGGGATATTTACATATTTTTTCATCCAGGATTTGTGCACCCTCGCGTTCGGTTTCGAATACGTTCCACTAGAACGTTAGAGGACCCATTAGACGTCGCGCAAAGCTAGTTCAATAGTCGTTCGATATTTAAACAGCTATAACTTTGCTAAATCGAGAGAATTATAAATTATTGTACACAATTCAATTTTCTTGAAAGTACGCTTAGCTCGAAAAACTTGTATAAAACAAGAATTTATTTAATTTATGTAAACGAGTTAGAAATTACTAATAGATGAATTCATTGGGAAAGGAAAAGCGTGTTATCAGAAGTTTATACTCCCGTAAAACACAGTGCTTTATGGATATTGATAGATGATTCCACGGATATTCAACTAATTCAGGAAGTTTTACAATTCGTGTAGAATTTTTAAGATTGACTTACCACCGCATTTTCGTGGCAAATGATCCGCTGCGCGTCGCATGAAAGAGGTTCGGAAAAAATCGCAATTGGCCAAAATGGCGAAGAAAGTAGATTGGCGATGGTTGGATGGAATTAAGAAGATTGCCTTTCAGAAATTCCCGAGGTTTCTGTCCAGTTTCCCAGGACACGTAACGCAAGACGAATTTTCTGTGGCAAAACCGGAAGTCGCCGGAGAAGCCGGACGAGCCCCGCCGCGACGGTGCCAAGTCGCGGCCGGAAAAGTCGAGTCCATGGAATAGTAGAGTCGCCAGGAAATTCGTGTTTCCGAGCTATTCGTCGGCTGTGCATCGCGGCACTTTTAACGCTAAACATCCACGAATAGGACGATACGTTTCCATGGATGCGGGGGAACCGTACACACGTAACGCTTTTGGCAAAACTTCCGTCGGCACCTTTGATACTCTGTCCACAAATTGAGTGACCCGTGCACCCGACATATGCACACTGCAGGACGCTCTTTTGATAGTGAAAATGCCGGGCACTAAAAGTGAATGCCTTTTAAAAATGACGGAACTCGATTCATTTAGATTAGTTGCCATTTCTGTGGTTATTTGGTCTGTGCAAGTGACGTTACACGCGATGAATGTTTATACACGATTGCAGTAGGTGATCCGAATATTTGAATGATTTACACCTGTACTGTTATTCAAGTTGACTATTTCATACTAGAACAATCAATTTTGTATTTTACGTAATTTTTAATGATTTTATATCATCTTTACGGTTGACGCTCTCTAGTGTCTACTATACAGTCCATCTTTTCTTCTCGTTCACTTTACCATATAAAATTGAGGAACAACGTAATTGTTCATTTATATAAACAAGTACATAGTGCGTTGATTGTTTCCTTATTCCGATTTCGTAGCACAGGCACAACAGCCGAGTTTCAGTGTCGTATGCTCTCGACTCCGATTTCGAGGATAGTCGAACCCAGATTTGCGAATAACCACGGTTCCGGTTCGCCTTGTCGAGCTTTCCGTTTACAACGTCATATTTCCGTGTAACACGAAGCCGTACACCGTTCGCAAAATGGATCGAAATCACGAGGTAACGCGAGGTGAACTCGCGTGAGCAATCACGTGTACCGCGTTTCGCGATCGCATCAATCAATAATCAACTGCGTCACGGACCGAGGCTGGAGCTGTCAGTTTTTGGTCTGCTCGAAAACGGCAACAAAAAATATCAATTTAACGTATCGTTTCATTCAATTTCAAATACTATATAGGTACTATCAGCTGTCCAGAAATATTACAATGAGAGTTAGCATCGATGAAAAGTCAGTACAAAAACCTCTGAAATAAAGAGAACATTTTTTCAGTTTTGACCAGGATTTCGGCGAAACTTGCAATTTGTGCAACAGTGGATGGTTGTATTTGTTAAAATGTACTACCAGCTATCCAGTAATTTTACAATGAAAGTTAACATCGATGAAAAATCAATATAAAAACCTCCGAAATAAAGGAAACATTCTTTTTTCAGTTTTGACCAGGATTTCGGCGAAACTTGCAACTTGTATAACAGTGAATGGTTGTATTTGTTAAAATGTACTACCAGCTGTCCAGTAATTTTACAATGAAAGTTAACATCGATGAAAAATCAATATAAAAACCTCCGAAATAAAGGAAACATTCTTTTTTCAGTTTTGACCAGGATTTCGGCGAAACTTGCAACCTGTGCAACAGTGGATGACGTTGCAGGGGTGCTTGGGATAGCCCGGGTGTATTCGTGGATCGAGATCGCGGCGGTCCGCGGTTTTCGAGGCCGATATCAATTTCGTTCGATGGCCAGCCATCGGGTTCAACGATGTCGGATAAATCAGGCCGCGGCGCGCCGCTGGTAACCGGTTCACCTCCACGCACGCCTCCCAGTCCGGGTAATTTACCGGGGATAAAGCTCGCGTCCGATGAAACAAAGCGGCCCGCGGTGCTTGCGGGAAGGAAACTTCATTTTCTTACATCCGGCCCACGGACAAACGACCTCGTTTATCACCGGCTGACCTTTCGAGCGTGATATCCAACGGCAGCAGCACACTGGTAGGTATCTCCCACTACTGCAACACACTCCCCAATTCGTCCAACTGTCCGCGCCAGGCTGTTGGATTTTCTGTGCGCATTGCCGCGGGCTCTGCGGTTTTTCTTTTTCTCCTACCTCGTTCCTCGGTCTTGTTCCTTGCTCTCGGTTTCGTCTTCGTGCCACCCGGAAACGGTCGCCGAATCGCCGACCTGTTCCGAACTAACCTTCCTGACAAGTCCACGGACAAACTACTCCGGGAACAAGTTCCTGCGGACGCGTTTGCTTAACTTCTCGCGCTGACGCGCTAGAAAAATGTACCGGAACGTCGCACAGTGCGGTACTTAGGTAAGAATTTCGGACAAAAATGAAAAATATACCTAGTACAGCGTACTAGTTCGTTTGGAATTGTTTCAACTGCATTGATCTAAGCTTTGGAATACTATTTTAGAATTTTCAGATCTCTCCATCGATCCAGAGTGCAGATCGAGCTACAGTGGTCGCGACGTATAATTTTGATATAACCCGTATAATTCGATGTCTACGTAGAACCTAATATTTCAGGATTGCATATAACAGGCATACAGGACTTTTGATACCAAAGTAAAATTGTTTCCTTCGATTAGAATGAACTGGAACCAAACAAAAATTTCTTCGTTTATTTAATCATTTTAATAAGCTGATACTGATACATTGAAATTAAAAAATTCTTTTAATCTGTCTCTTGCTTTAAATTGCATACAAATTGCATTTAAATTACATATAGAAAGAATCCGCAGTCTGACGATCGCACGAAACAACTCAAACGTACAACTGGATATATCTATGTACGTAGAAGATAAAATTTCATGATCGCATGTAACTTGCATAAAGGAAGATTAGATTGATTGATATCGGAGCAACTTAAAAGTGTAATCGGACGTCTACGTAGACCCTAGTACCTCATTATTGCATTTAACGTTGGAGAATGTGGCGATAGCGAGATTTCACGTTCGAACGAGAGGGTCGAAGAAGAAACGGGGCGGAGCACAGCGTCGAAGGGATGTTTTTGCTTGTCGCGGCGGCTTATTCGGCGCGAATCTCCGGCGGCGCGTTCGCGCGAGCCTTGAATTATCGAGCCACCAAGCAGGATTTCGAGGTCGAAGCGCGTTAAATCTTAAGCTCGCTTAATTCCGCTCTGAGACGCGGAAACGCTCCGAGTTGTGGCCCGACTGTCGACGCCGGACTATGCAAATTGTTGGACCCGTGCACCCGAACGATGGGAATTCCCGACAACGCGTCGTCGAACCAGACGAAATTCCAATTTCCCAACCGTAAGGAGAACCCTTTATGCGCCCTTTGTTGATGTACTGTAGTCCCCCGATAGTTGACGGGCAACGGAAATGTAATAATCAGTTCCGTCGCGCGGTTTTCCATACACTGATCCTCGGTGAACGATTGTTATACGAATTGTGAGTCACTGTAAAACTTGGAAAATCGTCAATTATTTATTGGGAATTAATAACCGAAGTTAAATGTTTTCGGCGCAACGGTTCAATCCTTTAATACTGATTAAAAAAACAATTTTGCAAATAGTCAAATAATCATCATCGACGTTTCGATCCCGCGAACGCAATTTTTGCAAAGGAAAATGTCGCTTCAAATGGTCTCAGGAACATTTCCGGATGTTGAACGAATTTTCAGACACTCTGTATAGTAGTTGGTGTATTAGAGTAAACTGAACGATCACGCCATCAACAACGACAAAATTTCTAACCAACCCTCACGAGATTAGTTTTTCGAGCGCAGCGGGATTACGATTGAATCATTAATCGCTACCTTTCTCCTACACGGAATATTTTATTTTTCCAATATCTTATTTTTACTGACCAAAAGATCGTGCGAAGTGCTCGGTCAAACCAGTTTGAGAAAACGATGGCGATAGCTCTGCATCTACTGCGAATGAAAAAATGCATCTACCAGACAAGAATGTACCTTTCTACTTCCGTAACAAAGGTCTACAACCGGTGCATTACCGTATTCCGATTCCGTTTCTTCTTTCTTTCTCTCCCTCTCTTGATGCAAGTTGCGGAATCGCCTCAGGCCGAAACAAACTAGCAGATCGATGGTTTTCGCCGGCCGTTCGTGGCTGGGAAGCTTAAACAGTTTATTTCGGCGCTCGGTTACAGAAAGAAGAACGGAAACATTGCCAGTTGCAGGGGAGTCCGGGCCCATTGCTGCTCGGCCATTTGTAATTTTCCGCTCGATGTAGCATAAGCTTGCTGGCATGAGTCGGAGTACTTTCAGCTATTTGCCGAAGCCCGTCAGGAGATATTTCATTTCGCGGCGAAAGGAGAAACCCGCGGTATCGGGAACGCCTGGGGAGAAGGAGCTCCCGGAGAAAATTAGAATCTCGGTTTCGATCGGCGACGAGCTCTTTCGGAGCCTCGGAATTCGCGAAACCGCGGTTTCTTCTTGATTACAGTCCATTTGCGTTGCAAAATAGACACTGGCCACGCTCGGAAATTCATTCTACTTCTTCCACGGGAGTCCTAAAACCAGGCGAAAACTTCCAAATCTTCTGGGTTTCGCATAGGAACTTGGTGCGTGTTCCGTCGTGAAGGTCAGCCTGCCTGTCCTGGCGGCATAGCGAACGGGACCGCCATGAAAGACGAAAGGCACAGCCAAAAATTAGCGACACGATCGTTATTTTTAAGTACTTAACTGGTAAGACCCGCAGCTGAAGAACACATGCGGAACCATTTTATTCTTCTACTTCCACCATCATGGTTTCAAACACACCCTCCAGCACAGTTTTCCAGCCAATCGGATCCAACTTTTCCCAAGACCACCCCTACTCTTAAACCTTACCATTTTTTCTACGCGTACACGACAAGTCAGAACTGTGTTGACTACCGATTAGTCAGCATGGACGTAAACTGGACGTACACCGGACGTCCAATGGACATCAGTGCTATCTGGGTAGTACATCCGAGTCTGACTTGGAGCCAGCAAGCCAATTCTAGAGAAGTTAACAAATAAAGAAACGTGTTCTCCGGAGTTTGACTCTCATTCGCCGTTCATCTCCTAGTCGTGATACGTATCCCCACTCCCGGATCGACTCGACACCACAATGTGTTTGTAATATTTCAACATTTTCCATTACTATTTTAGCCAACGAAGCCCCATTCGATTGATCCAGAAAAGGGAATGATCTCGCCCTCGAGACCTTCTCAAAACGACTGTACTTCTCGGGACCCGAAGAATTGAAATTCTTTCGAAGCTCCCCTTCCTTCGAGCATTCGCGTCGCTGAATATTCCACCGAAAAATTCCCGATTATGTTTGCGAAAGCCCGTCGACGCGATAAAAAGTCGTCGTCGTCGTCGTCGTCGGGCGGCGAGGAGCGTTTTCGGGTCGACGATGAATAATTACCGGATCGCGGAACTTCTCTATCGCTCGATGCTTTCGGTCTAGAAGCTCGGGGAGAGGGGAAGGAAAAAAAGCATTATTAAGGGCGAGAGACCGTTTGTAAAATTCGTTATCTTCTTCCGCGAGAGACGGGGGTGGGGAGAAGGGAGGAGATGGCCGTGACGCTTGTTTCATATTTATGAGAAGAGTTTTAGCATATTCAAAACATAAATTACTTTCAGCGGCGTAAGTCAACTAGCCAATAAAATACTGGCTGGAGTTTATCTGCTGGGCTGCAGGATCGCTTTCTCTGCTAACATAGAGCTCTCGTCTACCAAAGGGACGACGGAGACGATCGCAGGCCCGGACACCTGAATTATGCACGATAGCAGCTATGGCTGACCTTTCACCGGTCGTGTCGCACGTTTACAAGCAGAATCGCCCGACCGTTTTCCTTCTACAATGCAAATTCGACGGTAAACAGCCGATGCAGCTTCCTCGTGACCATAGATGCACCCAAAACGATGGAACTTGGACGAAGATCCAAAAACGGACCTTTAACCGGAGCCACTTTCGTTATTGAATTGGGAATCAGGTCTGCGAACCAACTAGGTTAATGTACTTTCTCGCAGACAGTCCATTTTCTAGCCTAAGGTCCTCCAAACGCGGGTCGATTGTAATCGCGTTGCAAAGTTCCTGCATCATGATCGTCATGTGCGATTCATGCGATGGACTGTCATCCACACAAGGGTCGATTGTTTTTCAGTCGGTTTGTATAAAAAAAGTCGGTTTGTATAAAAATTGTATAAAAAAGACAGAAGTGAAACTTATTGCTGGTTAGGTATTTTTGATTGAAAACAAGAGATAATAATAGTTTATTTTATTTATTACTTATTATGATTTTTATTTATTATTATTTCTTGTTTTCAATAAAAAAAATACTAATAGTTTATCTGTATCTATACCTAATAAGGAATAAGTTTCACTTCTGTCGCGAGTGCACGCACAGAATTTTTTCTTCTCTGTTAAAAAATGTTTCGTTACTTCCGTAACGCTAGGAAATTGTAGTGTCCTCTGCAAAGAAATTTCACTTCAAAAATTGACGAACGGTCGCATCGTTGCGCACAGCACGAACATGCACGTACAGGCAAAATTCAATATTGTTAATCATATTTTTAAACGAGCGATTCTAGCGATGAGAAGAACTTCGTTATGTTGCTGCGGTGCCGGTGGATGAAAAAAAGAATAAATCGCAAATTATGGGCGTACATTGATAAAAATTTTTTAAATCGATTATTCGTTGGTGCACGAGAAATGCAAGCGACTGGTGAGAAATTTCTGGCATTTTATCGAATGCCCAATGATTCTTATTACAAGAATTTAATTTAATTGTTACCATTTATTACAAGAACGCGTTTAATAATTACTGTAGTTTAAAACAGCGAGAACATTAGAAGGATTTTAAAATACTCTTGTATAAGTTTCAACCTATCGAACATATTAGGAAGAAAAGTAAATATCTAATTTTTATTTTGCATAAAGATCTGCTGTCTAATAATTACATATAAATTATTTGACGATTTTCAGCATCAACTTAGCGAATTATGAATTGCAACGAACCGGAGTGAAATAGATATTTACTTTTTTCCTTAATATATTTGATAGGTTGCAAATTATGCAATCTCTACACGAAAAATGAAGTTACTTTCCGAATGGGCTAATATTAAATTCGCAGTCGCCCGATGTCTTTTCGAGAGGCCCGAGCCATCTTGACTTACCGGGTAGAAAATGGCGAAAGCCAAGAGAGTTCGTAGTGGAGTCCTGCGGCTGTAATAATTTTTGCTTAGGATCGATACGGTTCCCGATCCGCGACGTCGGGATACAATCGATGACGAATGCAGGATGCTGGTAATCCGATTAAATAAATTGATGGATGGATCCAACGGCGGTTTCTAAATCCCGAGGGAACGCCTATGCGATGCACGCTGTAAAATAAATCCGCGGGACCGGATTACAGCGCGCGAGCACGGCCTAGCCTGCCTCGTGGTGGCATCACGCTATCCCGAATCGCATTAATTCTTGGTCGAGTTCCACGGAAATTCGAGTAAAACGTCTACTGTCTGGAGCGCAATGTTGTCGGTGGCGTTTTCGTGGTTCGCGGCTTTTTCCGCGTGGCTCGATCTTCGCCGACGCACGGGGAAAATCTGCCGACAACTCAGTTTTCCATCGGTTCAATTGGAAATTTTTTTTAAATATTCCTAAAGAACTATACTCTGATGACGTCTTGCGCGAAAATCGTTAGAAAGAATCCTTATCTACAAAGACCAATAACTCCGATACTTCAGCCGCCCATACCATAAATTTGCATGTCCCAACTGAGTTGCCAACACTTCTTAACCCTAAACTCTAATCCGCAAAATTTTAAACTGTAAATCTGAGAATTACCAGTCCCAATTTAATATCGTTTTTCTCAAAAACTACTGTCTTTATGACAAAAATCAATAGGATATAAAATGTGTATTTCGACGAGATCTACAACTTTTTTTAAAAATATTTTCCCAAATTACCATTATCTATAGGAATAAATGGAAAAACCTATGATTTTGATAGTTTTTTTCTATCATATTCGTAATCAGCTAGTCAAAATACTGTAAGAGATGGCCGGATTAAAACAGCAACTTTTTCCGGTGACAGATCTGACGAGACTGTTTCTTGTTCGTTTCGTTTTTGAAGTTCGCTTGTCGTTGGCAACGAACCGCTAGTAAATAACATTTACAATATACCGGGTAACGCAACGTGAACAACAGTTACAGTACGTAAGAGTCCAGAGTATAAAAATATTCGGAGAGTTGTCGCTTCGGGAAGTTCATCCCAACATAGAATCCAGTTGATGTTAGACACTGCATTTTCCGAATTTTGTCGACGGAGTAACGCACTGCACGCTGTTGCGAACCATGCGCGAGGGTTAAAAAGCAGCGTAGCGATAAACTCGCCATTCAAAGTCCAAAATCCCCATCAATCCTCGCAAGTCAGGCCGATCACATGCTGCGAAATACGGTTTCGCGACGAATTAATCGCCAGCGTGAAAGCGCCGGGAAACACACTCGCGTTTTCGTAACAAGCGAAACGTTCGTGACGAAATTTCAAACGGTCCGTTATCTCTCGCGGGTTCTTTTGCCATAAAACGGTGAAAAGAAAGAGAGAGGGGAGGGGGAAAGAGTATCGACGTCGACGGCCTCTCGGATAAGGAATAAGAAGCTTTGCAAATTTCTCGGCGCGCGAGAAGTTTCACCGGCTCCGCAATCTTATCAAGGCGCGCTCTCCTTTCTTCGCGACGGGTAACTACGTACGAGGGCGGAAAAGAAAGTCGGCGAACTAAAGTGGACGAAGATTTACAGCGTTCGTAGATCTACGTGGCCGAAACTGCGCGATCTCCTCTGCCGGAAGTCGTTTGCTCTTTGTTCGACAAACTGGAGCTCCGGAGAAACAAGCAGTATCTAGGAAATGCAACATCGACCGACGGATGATCGGGAAAACCGAATATCGCACTGTGGAATATTTGGCTGCAAAATCCGGGCAAAAGCCGATTAAAAAATGTTGTCGAAAATATAAAACTTTTGCTTCCTGAGATGAATATATAGAAAATAATACTCCAGTACCTTTTCTTTTATTTTATTCACTCGTGAAATGCTAGAAGATTTTCATCGCACAGAAATATCGATAACTTCATCGTTCGCAGATATTTTTTAAGTATGTATTTTACTTTCTGTGAAATATTATGTCTTTATTACTTGCTCTTTCGTGATGTTAAGAACTGACCAATAATTCAGTGAGTTACATTACAATTCAGACAATTTGAAATTCACGAAATGCGAGAACCATAATTGAGCGACGGTTGATCACGAAAAAGTAAACCAGAAAAATTCGAACGCAGAGAGGGCAAAATGCGTGAAGCAAAATTGATGGGAAACTTGGGTTCACAAAATGGCAAACCGCAGAAATTAAAACGGGGAAAGCAAAAATAGATGAACGATTGAAGCAAACCACAGAGACTGAAAAGCGGTGTGCTCGCGAAAAAGGAATCCGCGGACAGGAGAGTGCTTAGAAATTAAAATGCATAGAGCAAAGTGCAGAGAGCAGAATGCGAAGAGCATAATTGAGCGACGGAAAAATTTATCGTGAAAAAGTAAACCACAAAAATTAAAACGCAGAAAGAGAGAGAGGGAGAGCAAAATACTGAAAGCAAAATTGATATACAATTGAAGCAAACCACAGAGACTGAAACGTAATCTGACCGCGAAAAAGCAAACCGAGGACAGCAGAGTGCTTAGAAATTAAAATGCACAGTAGACTGCACGAAGCAAAATGCAGAGAGCAGAATGCAGAAAGTAAAACGCGTAGGCGTACAGTGACAGCAAACCGCAAACGGTCGTCGCGCGAAACTCGCGTCGCGTCGGACGGAAAAAATCGAACAAGTTATGATGGATCCCCGTGCGAGGCGTATAAATCTGCGGTGTCGCGCCGCTATTCGTCGCGGGCCGATGAACAAGCGCGAAAAGTTCCGGGCCACGCGAATCCCGGTGACGAATCGATTCGATATCCGGCGCGCTCGTAAAAGACAGGCGACGGGACGCGCGGAACAGGATATTTGCACCGAAAAGCCGGGCATAACTATCTTAAAATTTGCTCTATCTTCAAACTCCTTCGTCGAAAGTCGTCCGACGTTAATGAAATAAAACCGTTTCAAGTTCCAACTTTCGAAAATTGTCTTTAAGCTTCACTACGTGCAAAAGGTTCTTGAAACTGTCTGCCCACGATGATTTTAAAGAATGAACGATTCCTCCAATGATTTTTTTGAATGTATGAAAACTGTGTGTGGATATGTATATTCATTATAACCTGCTTTTTGTGGCATATTGTCATATCTGTCCACTGGAATTTTTGCAGCTGCTAGCTCAAGAAAGAAGGCGTAGCTTTCACTCTGTAACTTTCATATAAATGCAATATGACTTTGGCAGAAGCTGGCCCAAATAGGAAGCCCTAGTTTTCGCTCTATAAAGTTCTCGCATCAATGCACTGGAACTTTTGCAGCAGGTAGTCCAAGAAAGAAGCCCTAGCTTTCACTTTGTAACATTACAACATGCATCAATGTGCATAATAGGGCTTTCGCGCAAGGTGGCTCAAGAAAACCGTCCTTGTTTTCACTTCATAAAAGTAGTACATCAATGCACAGGAACTTCTGCAGCGGGTAGCCCAAGTAGGAAGCCCTACTTTTTGTTCCACAACATTGGCGTATCTGATCACTGGAACTTTTGCAGCTACCAGCCCAAGAAAGAAGCCCTAGCTCTCACTTTGTAACATTACTATAAATATAAATGGAATAGGGCTTTCGCAGAAGGTGGCCCAAAAAAACCGCCCTAGTTTTCCCTTCATAAAAGTAGTACATCAATACACTGGAACTTTTTCAGTGGATAAACCCAAGTAGGAAGCCCTACTTTTTGTTCAACAACATTGGCGTATGTGATCACTGGAACTTTTGCAGCTGCCAGCCCAAGAAAGAAGCCGTAGCTCTCACTTTGTAACATTAGTACAAATATAAATGTAATAGGGCTTTCGCACGAGGTGGCTCAAGAAAGCCGCCCTTGTTTTCACTCCATAAAACTATTACATCAATGCACTGGAGCTGTTGAAGCAGGTAGCCCAAGAGAGAAGCCCTAGTTTTTGCTCAGTAACGTTGCTAATGTGTTCGTGCGAATCCATCGCTTCGCCAGCAACTGCGACTTTCCGCGCCATTAAAAACGCAACGGTTCTCGCAGATCGCGAAACGCTGTTAGCAGCTCGGATCCGAGCCATAAAACTAGGAAGAAATGATTTTCGGCGGAAAATCTTGAGAGTGTGCTCGACGTAGAGAGTCCGAGTCTCCTATCCGCTCGCTCGAGAGTCGTTATTCGCTGAAGGAAGAAAGAATTCGATCTTCCTCTGCTGTCCTTCAATTTATTTGCGCTAGTTATCCGAACAGGAAACGGAGCAGTTCGGAAAAGCGTATTTGACTTGTTACTCTCCGAGTAACAGGCTACGGTAGGTTTGTTGTCGTTCTCCGAAAGGAAAAGCGCTCTGTTGTTTGATCGGCTCGGCTCAGCGTGTGCACGGCACGGCGTGTGCGTCTCTTCTTTCCGCCATTGAATTCGCGGATTCCAGAGTCCGCGATAGAATCGATCGGTTTCCAAGGACGCGAGTTATTTTCGGATATCGTAGTACGTCGGGAGCGATGTCCTCGTACCTAAAAACGGTTCTACCTCTCCCGTTTCCGCCAGCGCGGTGCGGTAGCTGGCGAAGAATCAATCTACTCGCGGGGCGGAATTGGCCGCCGCTCGATAACCGACGTTTGTCGATTCCGCTGAATAACGATTCTATTAGAGCGAGGACCGCTCACGGCGAAACCACCCCATATTTGTTATTTCGACCGGACGGCTGTCGGGCCGATTAAGCCGCGATAGTGAAACGTCTGTAAGATTCCCGCGGCGAATCATGACTCCATTTGTGTAGAAAATCCCTACTTTATAGAAATTATGTGATGGTTTCGGCTCACAGGTTCGATCAATTATTGTCTTTTTCTTTAAGCTTCGTACAGACCTAAATGGTTTGGCGAACCGTTTGCCGAAGCGTTCGTCAAACATTTCGCCGCGCAGAACGGTGCGCATCGGCTAAGGGTACGCGCACAGTTGATCCGTTTTCGTCCGATTTGGCCGACATCCGACACATCTCTCTCTTTTTCAAACATGCGGAAAAGAGACACATTGTCGGACGTCAGCTGAATCGGATGAAAACGGATCCACTGTGCGCGTACCCTGACGGCAAACGAAACAGATTTGTGCTATTTTCAGAAGTTCTTGCGAACAACTATGGAAACTGCAGCTTCATCCACTACACAAAGAAATACAAAATACAGCGAGGTGTTTCCCGTCCGTTCGTGAAATGTCAACAGCCCGCGAAGACAGGCGAACAGTGCCGGACCTGGTGCAGGTTTGCGAGACGCAGCGATCAAATCCGCGGAATAAAGTGTCGGGCGAGCCGTAACGCGTGCTCTATCGCGAGAACGCATCGCGCGATCTCCGTGCAACCGCGCTCCCTGCCATCCGATGTTTTATGGAGCAATGAAAACAGACGACGCGCGCACCTGCTACTATTCCCGACATTCTACGAGCTTATTATCCAGAAGTTACAACCGGCCCGCGATAGAAAGCTGTGCTTCCGGTGCGCGGGTTCTCGCTCGATCGGCAGCGCACACCGGTCTCTTCTACTTGGCCAACTTTCCAAAGGTTTAATTGGCGACGCTTTTGTAACGAAAAGCAGGTGTTCTCGCGCAGCACGCCTTGTAGATTAAACGTCAGTTCCACGCGAGCGTACTTGCCTCGTCTCGTTCCTTGACTCGCCTCGGCCTTGCCTCGCTTCCGAAAGGAACGTAATTGCGCGACAGATAATTTATAGGGTGTTTTGACTTTAGGAACGACGACGGCACCGGCTACTCGGACATTTCTATCTGGCGCTTTTCCGATCGATCCGTGGTGCCACGATATTTGTAAGAGTTGCGTGGGAGAACGGATATTGGAACCGGTCGGGTTTTTACGACGGGACAATTCCAGTGACGAGCGCCACTCGTCTGTCGACCTAGCAACGTCACCGAGCGGAAACTCGGGATACTTCCTTTAGGTGTCTGTTCCGATACCGTTACTTAACGGCTTGGCACGTTTTTCCGAACGAAGAGGACTGTTGACGTGTTAGCTGTTAATATCCCGACACGGAAGGCTCGCCATGTGAAATAGCGAAACGCTTCTTAATCAAATTAAATGCAAATTGTAGTTGCATCGAACTTTTCAAGTTGAACATTTTGGAATCCACTTTA
Source organism: Lasioglossum villosulum (assembly GCA_963971365.1). Taxonomy (NCBI): domain Eukaryota; kingdom Metazoa; phylum Arthropoda; class Insecta; order Hymenoptera; family Halictidae; genus Lasioglossum; species Lasioglossum villosulum. The sequence continues at coordinate 46,759,680 of OZ020496.1, read as the reverse complement.
ATTTTCGCGATATTTTTTGATGATCCTGTTTAATACTTCGTCCCCGTTTTTCTTTTGTACGGTGAACAGCGTTATTTTCCGCCAAGAAATTGTAATTGCAGCTGCAGTTATTATATGCAATGTATTAAAAGTATAGCGTTGAATCATGGACATAAGAGAGTGAACATTTTTACAATTTATTAGAAAGTTTTCCGAAGGCTGTTGAATCGAAAACAATGATTATCATAGCAATGGCACGCGCCGCCAGATTTTTACTGCCGGTTTGATTCTGAACATAAAATTCGCCGGGGATTTTAATTCCAGTTTCGAGTCGTAAAATTTCTGTGGCTCGAGATCTCGTTTGTTCCCATTCGAAACTGGCGCGGCGCGCTTCCACTACCGGTAATCGACAATATTCTCGTGGGCTCGCGTATTCGGAGGTGCAACAATCCAGTTCGACGAGAACTCGGGATGGAAACACGGATCCGTTACATCGGGCAATGCCAGGAAGTTGAACGAACGTGTTATTAGCTGCGGAAACGAATGTCCTTCTCATTGAAATCGCTGCGTGCGAGGCTGCTTTGAATTCGAACGTTTTCGCTGGGCGATTTCCGAGCTGCAAATTTAATATTTGTATATGTATTTGTATTTGTGTAATATAATCATGAAAGTGTCATATATTTCTTGTTCCGAGATATTTAATGGGAAAGGATGTATACACTGAATAAATTCCATATAATGTTGACATAACAAGCACTATCCAACTTTAATTTAATTTAAAATGTTGAATAACTGATAAACTCGTTGTTCTTAAATTTTCGCATTAATCACTTTGTGGGCACCTTTGTGAATGCGACTATTGGAGATACGTACGATTCGCTTGCCCAGCATGTATCGAACGGGTCCCATGGAAATCACCGACACAAATTTCCCCAACACGGTTTTCACCGACTCCAGATTTGACGGACAACACCTTTAACCGCTAACGACTTTGACCGACAACAAATTTCGCTAACTGTGGTGGCCGTCTCAAGTCGTTGTCGGTGAAATCTGGTGTCGGTCAAAATCGTTGTCGATGAAAGTCGTCATCGGTTAAAGGTGTTGTCGGTCAAATCTGGAGTCGGTGAAAACCGTGTTGGGGAAATTTGTGTCGGTAATTTCCACGGGACCCGTATCGAACAATTAATTCACGATGTAAGAAATTCTTACCGCGGGAATGATGAAACAATCGTTAAAGAAACTCCCATAAAAGCGTCTCGCAGTCTGCAGAACCGGGACTGCAAAAATCTGGTGCTGTTTAGCCGTGTCCCGCAACTCCGGTAATGAAACCCCGCCGAACTCATTTTCGCACCTAATGGATCGGATTTTATCGGGCTTCCGTTCGCCGGTGTTTGTCTCGCGTCGCGGCTCATTGTTACCGTTACCAGCACGTTTAAGGTCGTGTAATTGCTGGGACGCGAGAAGTCGATATTAAAGGAAAACTGGAAACTCGCGTCGGCGCTATTTATCTTTAATTCGAGCAAATTACTGGATAAACAGAGCGAGCGTACAGTGGTGGGCGGGTCGCGGGGTGTGTTCCGACGACAAGATACCCGAGGTCGTGGAAAACGGTCGCGGAAACGTTCGCGAGGGAAAACTATATCTCGCGCAAGTTGCCGGGTTTCGCTCGAGGCGTTCTACGAGTGTCTCGTCGTCGACACGATTATATTGTATCTTAGCGAGGGCACGCGTCCCGCTCGTATCTATCTCGTCGCATCTCGTGCATCGTGTCTATAAACATTATTTTTTAAGTTGCCTCTCTTTGACCGTCCGTAATCCGAGAGCGAAGCTGTTTAGCTATGCATGGTCCTCGGAAATTCTTGAAAGGAGATTTATTTTTCTTTTATAACGGAATTATAGCGCATCAATCCACTGGAATTCTTTTTTCATTTTTCTTTATTAGGAAAATCTCAGGAGAGATTTATTACAACGTTAGGCTATTACATATAAACACAAACGAAATACAAATTGCGAGTAATCTTAACAAAAAACACTGAAAGATATGTTGCTTTTTCCTTTTTTGTTTCCCATTAAGCGCGCAGGTTGCAGTTCAACACTGAAACTCTTGTTCCAAGGTAACCCAAGAAGGAAGCTATATTTTCTTAACATGGAATAACTTTTTCATAGTTGTAGAACCTGATTTTTTATAATCAATTAGAAGCATTGGTTTATGAAATGAAACGCAAAAACGATTAAAACAAAAAAATTATTACTTACAAGGTTACATGCAAAAATAAAAAAGGCATTTCTTAAAAATTTTGGTTGTGGATTTTAAGCAGAAATTGATCGAAGATCGTGTAAAACTACGATTTTGAGTTCTTGCATTTTTAAGGTCAGTGGATATTCGAGAAACAATATCAACTGATTGGAAAGTTCATTTCTTGGATGAAATGTTAGTAAAACCTCCGGAGACAGCCCACTGCGTGCCGTTTCTGTTATTTTTGGAGGATCGACGGAACACGTTTGGCAACGGTATCGGCCGTCTCTTCAGGGATTTACGGATGTAGCGAGGCGGGCTCGTCCGCCGCGGCTGCTTTGTCGTAAACGCAAGGGCATCTGGGGGACCGAATAATGGAACGATAAATCACTGGCGCGATATTCTTGCGCGTCTCGGGCAAACGATAAATCATCAAGCGCACCGAAGGCATACGCGCCACGGTATTAAACGTTTTCGGGGGCCACTGTCGGCCGCGATGGCAGCCTGCAGTCTTCGCCAGCGTTTCGTCTAGCTCGATGGACCGTCGCACAGTGGGGTATTTGCCCGAAAAACGGGAATCAAATATTGTAGCGTTAATTATTGGCTCAGGGCCATAAAAAAGTAGGTCGTTGGATTCGCCTTGACACCAGCTATGAGATTATGAAATAAAAAATGTACTTTAACGTTTAAAAAATTAAAATAATTTTCATTTTTTGTCGAAAAAAAATTTTTTTTTTAATTTTAAATATATAATTTTGTACATGTTTCAATACCGTTCAACTTTTATTGGAACCATTTTGTCGTCAGATTATCCGAACTCTCGAAAAGTAGTGATAATGGAATGATTCGATTACTATGTACTGAGTTGAGATAGGTGTACAAACTCTTCACAGATTTCATTCTGTTATCATCTAAATTAGTATTGTTATTAATATTTCAACATTACCAATCATTCTGTAAATTTTTTTTCGATTTCAAAACTTTATTGACGATTTTGTTATACTATTGAACTAAACTAAGCACTCCTTCTTGTACCATTACATTCTAGAAAGATTTGCGATCATAGTCCAGCAAAAATTTCTTCCGGGTTTTTCCGGATTGGAGAGTTATAACTAATTTAAGTAGAACTGAGCATGGAAAGTCGCAGCAGGGGGAGGTTCCAGAGATCATTTGAAGCGACATTTTTCTTTACAAAAATTCCATACATGGCTTTGTTTAGGAGTTATTAACGAAAAACACGGACCAATCATAGCGCAACCTAGCCGCGTGTTGGCACAGTCGGCCAATTGACAGTTGGTGGGCCGGGCCAACCGTGCCAACACGCGTCTAGGTCGCGCTCTGATTGGTCCGTGTTTTTAGTTAATAACTCCTAACCAAAGCCGCGGACGCAATTTTTGCAAAGGAAAATTTTGTTTCAAATGATCTCAGGAACCTCCCGTTTCCGGATGTTGAAGGAATTCTGAAACCCCCTGTATACAACATGTAGAAAAAGTTTCACATATAATGAAACAGCTATGAGCATTGTAATTTGAATGTAGAATTTGTGCCCACTCAGACGGCCCAGTACATACTTCGGGACGATTATAACTGACGATTTCTTAGTTTTCTGGGACTCTCGATTAGAACACAGGATATGTTGACACGTAAAAGCGGCTTACTGACGATGACTGCGGGAATCCACTCGTCCGCGAACGATTCGAGTATGCACGCGCGGCACTGTCGCTGGTACCTCGTTATATTTCTAATTACGGATTCTCGGCTTCGATGGAGAGAAGTTTTAATCACCGGCTTACGTAATTATTACTCCCGGAGAGCAACGTTGGTCGTCTTCGTCGGACGGTAGCCATCGAACGGCCGGCGAAGATTACCGTCGTAATCGTCGAACGAACTTTCGAACGACCGCTGCTGGTTTAATCGTTCGCGGATTAACCGTGCCTCTGATTTTTCACAGAAAATTAGAAATTTGCGTAACGGAACGCGAACGGTACGGAGGATGGGGCCGTTAAAATCGTCGCGGTGGCGACGCGACGGAACGCGATTACGGTTTCATTTCCAGGGAGGAACGCGGCCGATAGCGGCACAATAATTAGCCGTAATCGCGGCGTTGACCGTTTATGGCGGCGGAGCCATCTAATCAAGATCGTCATATCCCGGTCTGCGGCCAGACCGCTTTGTCGACTTGATGGAACCGTGGAAACTGCGGATCCCGTGCTTTCGAATCAATTGCCAAATTGTGTTGATCTTTTTGACCGACGATTTCATATATAGGGTGGGGCACCTAAAACAGGTCACCTGAATAACGCAACTGCTATTGGTGTCAGGAAGAAATGCATCAGATGGAACTTGCATGGTTTCCAGGGGGCATTACTTAATATTTTATTTATTTTATATATTTACATATTTTAGTTATTTCGTTACCAGGTGACCATTTATGTTATAATAAAAAATTTTTAATTGTTTATGTAAAGCAATACTTTTTTTTTTAAGGAAGGTGGTAAAATCTCTCAAACCTCCACCTCCCAGGGTAACCGATTGGTTACCCCTCTACTCTCCTGGACGCCCTGATCCCGGGGACCCGCTTGCCGCATTACGCCTGGGGACCATGCTGCTAGGCCTCATGCCACTCCTGTTCTTGGCTCAAATGTAAAGCAATACTGAAACAAGTAAAATACAATATTACACATTATTTATACTATAGTAGTCATTTTATTCAATTATTTCTCATTACTTTAGCGCCTACTTACGTAAGTGCTGGTGGCGCGCCTACTCTCGAGTTAAACGCAGCCGGAAAAGTCGAAACGAAATTCGAACGATCTTTCTCTCGTACTTTGAGAATCGATTCTCCCCGCCTCGGGTCGGTGTGGTCTCTCGAAACGTCGAGAAATCTTGCGAACGAGCCCGTTCCTTCTACCCCTATCGATTTTATTAATGGTCGATTATCAATAAGTTACCACAATGAACTCATTGTTCCTTGTCAAAAATGAATCAACGGTCTCAGAATCGTATTAATCGCTTGCTGTATTTTAATGAGTCGCGCTCGGAATGAAGATGGATCAATAAATATGAATGTTACGCCTTTCTCTTTAAATGAAAGAAAATTTAAAGTTGGAATTACAACGCTTTACCTTCAATCAATGTATTTTTTCAAAATTGAAAGTTCTTCCTCCCTTCGATTTTTGTGAATTATGGCGTGAACGAGTCTTCTATGTATTTAGTTAGGACTAGGACCCTTCGCTTTCTCATCGGTTAGAACGTGTTTTTCGAAAAGCGGAAAAATATTGTAATTGAACGTGTTTGCTCAGCTCTTATCGATTTGGCTGAATTGTTACAGCTGGGACTACACTGTTGACGTTTCGACAAGCTGCACCGATTTTAGCGGATATTTTTCTAAAAACTGCTATTCAGGACGATCCTTTATCCTTATCGAAAATATTCCTTATGTTTGTGATCGTTAAACTGCGGATTCTATGCATTCATGAAGAAAATTGTTTAGTTTCACGGTCCATAAACCGCTCGTAGTATTTTTAAAGAAAAAGGCCACTTTCATATCTCATGTGAAAATCCGAATACCTGCTATGTCCATTTTCCATTGGTGATCGAAGATTTTCAGTTCTCGTTTAAATCCGCCGAAAATGCTTTGGATTCTTATTTCCCAAATAGTCAAATTGATTTACGTTCGCAGAGTGGAGATGTATGTACAACTGGCTAAAATTTCGAGGAATAATATTCCGAATACAATCATCTACGATCGAAAGATTTGAGAGAGCTTTAAAATATTTAAAAAATGCCTTTAAACGTCTTAATCGATTAAAACGAAGCGATTAAAACGTCTTTATCCGCAAAAATGTCGCAAAAGGGAAAAGTCAATTTATAATTCTGAAATATTGATCGCAAACGGATCCAATTTGATTTCGTCTAAAAAGAAACACGTAACATTTGTATTTGTTAGACTTCGTTAAAATTTAAAACATGCATTTCTTTAAATGCGCGTTGCGTGCATGACACAATGCAAGAAAGTAATTTCGGTATTTTAACACGAAACGGAGCCCAATCTTTTTATCCAAGCAACGATCTCTAATGAATAAGTATTCCGTTTTGGCGGTCGCTGATGTTTAATAAAAATTGTGATGATTTCGGCGCATAGGTTCGATCAATTATTAAAACAAGCAATTTTACAATTTAGAAAATTCTCGACGTTCCGATCCAGATATGGACCATTTTTATTTTAACGAATAAGAAACGTTCCCTTTTGTTCAATGATCTTTTGCCAAAAAGAATAACTAAGAAAATATTTCATTGATTAAAGTTCGTCGCTCGAACAAAGAAATTCAGTTTTCTAATTATTAATTCGGTACAATAATTCTGCAAGTGTCAAGCTGACTTTTATCGACCTCGACATCGTCCATCCCTGGAACAATGCGCGATCGCGATTCGCAGGGTCTGGCCTACGCGAAAAACAGGAGAAGCCGGCAGCAGAGACGTGGTTCTCCGCCTTAGCGTTGTCCGCGGGCCGCCTTATAAATATTTATAATGCGCAAACAGAGGGAAACGATCCTGGCAGAAACCGCGCGACGAATTCGATCGTGAAAGCATTTGCTTGTACTTTAAACGGCGGTCCCAGCCTCGCTGTATAATTCACTAAAATTGAACTTCACCGTCGCGTCGTCGTCGGAACGATCGAAGCGTGTCGTGCTGTACGGTTCCAGAGACGCGGTGCACACGATGTTCCTTGCCAAAGAAGGGAGAAAGAAAGAAAAAAAAGCATTTCCCGAAGGAAACCGAATACGTTTTTCGACAGTCGAAATCCCCTTTGCGCTCGAAAACCGTATCCGGTGGATACCTGGGCACAAATAATTCGAAGGAAAAAAAATTAACGGATAGGAGAAGCTGGTTGGAAAAACTACGTGTGTGCAACAGAAATCCGCAGAGCTTAGGAACTCGATCTCTCGCGTTCCATCTCTCTCGAACTTCTGTTTCCTTCGTCTATCGAACGATAACGAACAACTTTATCCGAGCACGAGATTTCTCGCGGAAAATACACCTTCCACTGATTCCGCCGCGTGCCCGGAATACGATCCTCAAATCTGACCAGTTCCGTAGGCCACACCGAAATATACGTCTTCATTTTATTTGTCTCGATTTTGACCCGAGGGTACCCCCGGTGGCTACGTGCTCCGAAACGGAACACACGCATGCTGAAGACAACACTAAAGGGTTTAGCAGACTAAGCATGGTGAATCGGCCCCAGACTGGATTTTTATTGATGTTGTGTGAAAAACGATGGGTTTATCTTCGAAGATAACCCACTCGTTGATTTTGACTCGAAAATTGTTGATTTTATAGAGGTGTAGAACGACATGTCAACCTTTTTCCATTAAATTATAAGAGTGTGTACCACCACACTCTCGCTCGGGCACGCGGGTACCGTCATACGCTCCTCAAAAATAGCTGCACAAAAGAGACTAGGATAACAATTCACCAATTTTAATTTTACACGATAAATCAACACGTTATGTTTCATTTATAGCGTCACATTTTAAAGAAATACATCTCAGGACGTAGACATAAAAGGATTAATAATTTTACAGTATGTGAAAATATTGAATGGGTGAATTTTCATCTTGAGGAACGTACGAGGGTTAAGTGGGAGGCATGAAGCGATTTCTTAAGACTAGACAGCGGATTTAATACATTTACGACAAAAATGTGTAGGTGTAATTTAAATTAGAAGCATTAGAAGAATTTTAAAATACAGTTACATTATTTTCAACCTACTAAATTTTTGATTTTGCATAAAGAACCGCAGTCTACTGACCAAATGATCGCGGAACCGATGATCTAAGCCCCCCGGTTCTTGGCATTTGGGGTCGGGGAACAGTCGACGACAATTTCGCCGGACAAACGTATACGCGATGTCGGCCGGGAGAGCTCGGCTAAACAGATTAAACGCGCATTCGACGAGTCACGCAGGTGAGCACCAATTGTGTTCATTATTAACGTAATCGGGTGCACCTGAGCCACGCGCGAATACGTTCGAACGCCGAGCGGTTTACGGCTGCTAACGATCGCGAAATGTATCGATGTCGTTATGCGCGCTATCCATCCAACAGTTTCGATGCTCTCGAATCGCGCTCATCGATTAACGACGGTCAACGAAACGATGCAAACCGTGAAAAACCTTTTCGCTACACTGATATTTAATTCCCGGTCGTCGGCGACCAACCGACAAATTGTGAGTCTCATACCTTCCGAACTCGTTTACGATGCGATTTCCGTAATTGGGATTCTACTGTACTAATTAGATTGCAAAAAAAATTTAGAAAAATATTAGAATACGAACTCGGTACGATTTTGATTAATTTTGTATCGATTAACGCCATTGACCCTGAAAATAAGATTCTATTTAATATCACTTTCTCGACATTTGTCTGGAAAAATTAAAGATCGCATAAACATTTATAGTCTAGTAACAGGAGACTTGAGATTTTATTCATATTTTTACAGAAACATTTTGCTGTGCATTTCAATAAAACGATTTAAACAGTCGAGGAATGTTAACGAAATATATTTTGTATTTAAAAATATTTATGGCGTTCCCGAACAATATGTGTTAAGTGCAAGAAAATATCGAACGTGATTCTCCATATTCATAAACCGTGTTTTTCGACCGGTTTTCCCCCGGCTCGATAAATCAAGATCAGTGGACATCGTTTGATACCGCTGGATTAAAAGCTCAAATTGGGGCAGAAGCCTTTTAATCCAAAGCGCCAACAATTTTTTGAAAACGGGATCAAATAGTCGATTGATAGATGGCTAGGTGCCATTGATATCGATGAATGCGAAAAACGATACGACTTATAGAACGATCAACAAATGTCTAACAAATGTCCAAACTTTTGGTACGCGACAAATCAATGAAAGTGGTGGCCTACTTCCGGGATCGGAATCAGCAATTGTCAAAAAAAGATTATGGAGAAACAAGAAAATTACTTGAGGATCAATACGTTTATGTAATTTTCGGTGAAAATGTAATATGTAATATGCAATTTTAGTATACAACACCTTATTCTCCAGACCTTCAACACCTCGCCATACAATACAGGGTGTCTAAACCAAAGCAGGCCACCTACATATCTCCTTTATTTTTAATGACACGAAAAATATGTATGGCATATTTTAAATGGTATCTAAAGAGGAATATCATAGAAGAACAATTTTTTTGTCCGGTTATTTTTTCATAGTTTTTTTCAAGGTCATCGTTATTTTTTTTTATCGGAAAATTTGTTTTGTTATTCCATCTTGTAGCGACTTTTCGGCCAAACGCCCCCAATATGCATTCGGAATCAAACGAACGTAAAACCAGCGCCGGTGCTATCACCGTACGAAATCGGAAAGCGTCGGGAATATTGTTCCTCGTCGCGACGCGTGGAAATTTGGTTGAAATGGGTCTTGGAAGAACGAGGGCCGCGCAACAGCCCGTCATAGAGAGGCCCTAATTTTCGCTGCTCGTCCTCCGCCTGTTCGACCTCGTTCGCGTCGTCCCTCGCGATATCTTTGTCGCCTAACCTTCCCGGAGAAAGAAAGAGACGGTGGAGTTCTAAACGCGAGGCTACATTTGCATTTCTCGGCGCTTAGGGTCCGAGCGAAGCGGCGGGGCGAGTCGACGTTATGCAAATCTTAATTCGCCCCGCTGGAAAACTCGTAAAATTGCCGAGCTTTTCCGCAATAAAGCCCCAAATTACTTGCACGCCTTTGAGCCCTTCGCCTGCCTGCCCTACTCCGTTCGCCCGGCTTCATCGGAGAGAAAAAAGGCCGAGGATCTCTCGACGATCCTAGATCGCTCCGTCTTGATAACGGTTATGGGTCGGGGCTGATCGTTAACGGGAGTGCTCCAAGTTCAAATGAAATTACGCGCTCGTACGACGTTCCGGCTCCCAGGACCAACATTTGCTAAGCCGATTCTCGTGAGTCAACGTTAAGTCGAATCGGAGTCCAACCAGGCTCTACTTCGTTATTTCAGCATTGTTTATTTCAATGCGGTCCGCTTCGGCTGAAAGGACTCCTGCACACAGCGGTACCATGTATATTATGCGCAACGATAATCCGAGGAATCGTCAACTAGCATACGGGAGTATAAAAGCTCCCGCACGTGTTTCTATTACGTCGCCCCATTAGCAATCTCAAACTTATCTTACTTTAACCGTGGTATTCTCTTTACTGTTGCTGCGATTATCTCGGTTCTTAATAATTTCACAGCGGGACATTCACATTTACGTTTACTATTTTCGTACTTAAACGCTGGTAACTAGACTGCGGATCTGTATGCAAAATAAACATTATTTGCATCGATTACAGTTACCGGGAGCCAAATGAAAATATCTTGCTTCTACCAAAAAGTTTCTAGAGCTGGAAATAGTATACCGACGTTCTCGAATTGTTGTAATCTCGTCACTGTTTTAGATTTCAAGACAGACAAGTAAATTTTTATTTTGCATACGGACCCGTAGTCTAGTAATCAACGCACCATTTGCTGATGGTAAGAAGAACTACGAAACGGAGATAACAGTCTTCTCTACAAAACATGTGAGTGACCAAGAAATTCAATGTCTACCATAATATTAGATTGTCCCAAAAGTTGGTTTCCGACTCATGGTAGGAAGTACTAAAACATTAACATAAATATTATAGCATTGTTTGTATTTATTTAGCAACATTAAAGGAACACGTTCCGAAAGAAACTGTTGAGACAACCGAATACAATCAAGAAACGTGTGATTCTTTCAACAGTATGAAATAGTTGTGGTTGTTTATCGTTACTGTTCAAAATCTTAGATTCTAGGATATAGTTGAACGATATACGTTCGAGGGAATCGGAGTTCAGAAGACGACAGAGTTTCCGTTTTTCGATGTCCCTGGAAAATTCATTTCGCCGTCGCGCGATTTTCGGGCACACGACTCGCCGATAAATTATCGAAGGAGACCTACAGGAACGATATCTCGACCTTCGGTGTGTTCGATCGCGCGCCCTATTGTAAATTTATGGGTTATCGCGTGTATAGACGCAACGGCACGGAAGAACGCGCGATATCCTTGTTCGCTTTTATGGCGGTGGTGGAGGAAATTTGCGAGATCCGTATCCCGTGGGAATAAATGCGAAACCAGACTCTGCAGCGTCCATTGCGGATAATAGCACGATGTGTACTACACGCTTCCACGTATTTAGACTTACCGAGTGGCTCGTTTAAGCGTTAACGCCGAGATATCTCCGGCAACCACTGGATAAAATGGTTCGAACAAAACAACCAAACGGCGCTGTTCCCTCCGGTGTTCGCAAGAATGTTAATATCGTAAAATGTTGGTCCGTTTATCGCTGCGTCGCGACGCGTCGTTCCAAACATTTGCAAACTACTTATAGTCTTTCTGTAGCAGTCTCCGTTGCGAAACCCGTCAAAATGATGAAGCAGAAATGGTTCCTCAGCAAAATTTCAGTAACACATCCGATGAGTTGTCAGCTGTTGTTTATGTTGCGCCACCAGGTATATTCTTATTGTTACTTAGAAGCAATCTCGTCAGGTCCATCGCTGGAAAAAGACGTTTAAATAAAGTTGATTCACTCTTATGGCATTTACCGTTTTAATCCTGGACATCTCTTATAAATTTAGCATTTACCGTTGTAAACTGAAAGCCGACAGTCAAACTGTAAACCGACAGTCCGCGGACCGTATATATTGTTCATGTTGCGCCACCCGGTATATTCTTATTGTTACTTAGAAGCAATCTCGTCAGGTCCATCGCTGAAAAAAGACGTTTAAATAAAGTTGACTCACTCTTATGGCATTTACCGTTTTAATCCCGGCCATCTCTTACAAATTTCCATCTAAAATTAGTCAATTATTAAGAATTTCTTTACAAAAATTCGAACTACAGCGCCAGTTCTTACCGGTATTTTTGTCATTTCGTATTTGTTCAATTTACATTGTTTACTTCTAGAACTATTTTTACAAAAATACTCATCTGAATATCGGGAACCTGTTGTTCCATTTTGACGCAATATTTGCACTTAATTAACTTATTATCATTGATTTTTCACCAGCTTATTCCTCTTCCTATCGAGACAGCAATTGCGTATACAACATAGCAGCGCCACCCAACGATGTATAATAATAATAATTAGCTTGAAGTTTTACTATCCTGCTAGGGATGGCGCCATCAGTGTTTTCTGTGTAACGAGTTTCGATAATGTAGATTCCTACAACTAGTCAATATTAATGTTGCCGATAAAATGGAAAATTAAATTTATTTGGTTGTTAATGATGTCGGTATTTCAGATCGTGACACACGAAACACGTGTTACACGTACAGTACTTTTGTCTATTCTTGTTAAAACGTTTTTGTGACATGAATATAATTGTTATTCGTGAATGTTACAATAACAATTTCGTAAAATAGTGAAATTCTGAAGGCTGACGTCACAGTGATGTATTTTTAGAGCACGTGTGATCTTACCTTCTTCTCCACGTGTTAACCAGTGCTAACCTAGTTTGTTTGTAAACAATTCGCTTTCGTTTGACACATTGATCACGATGACGTTTGCTGGACTGAATTTAAGTCCGTGGATAGTGAATCAATGTAATTCTATGGGTAAGTTCACCATTTGGATATCAATAATATTATAAAACATATCCAACATTGCCGTTTGTGTTAGGTCTGAAAAAACCTACTCCGATACAGGAAAATTGTGTGCCGAGAATTTTAGCAGGCGAAGATTGCATTGGATGTGCAAAAACTGGCAGTGGAAAAACACTAGCGTTCGCACTTCCTATAATTCAGAAATTATCTGAGGATCCCTATGGTATATTTGCTTTAATCTTGACGCCTACCAGAGAATTAGCTTTTCAAGTATGTTTGTGTACCTAATTACTTCTTTCCACAGTCTCTCTCGGCGAGAGTCTTTCTAAAATTTTGTACACATAGATTGCAGATCAATTCTCGGCAATAGGGAAATCTATTAATCTGAAGAAATGTGTAGTCGTTGGTGGAATGGATATGGTTACGCAAGGCTTGGAGTTATCCAAAAATCCACATATACTTGTAGCTACTCCGGGACGTTTGGCGGATCATTTAGAAAGCTGCGACACATTTTCTTTAGCTAGAATTAAATTTCTAGTTCTGGACGAAGCTGACAGACTCCTCGGTGGTCACTTCGACAACCAGATAAAAACTATATTTAATGCTCTGCCTAAACAAAAGCAAATTCTTCTTTTTAGTGCTACTATGACAGATACTCTCGATAAAGTAAAACACGTTGCGTCTAGCAAGGTACGAATTATCATGGGAAGATTGATATAGAGCGCTGTTGGAAAATGTCTGATTCCAGCAATTGTTTTTAAAGGTTTTCATGTGGGAATCTAACGATGACACTGGTGTAGCTACGGTGAAAGAACTAGATCAACGTTACGTACTTTCTCCGATTGACGTCCGCGATTCGTTTCTGGTAGAAGTAGTTAAAACATTTCGATCGAGTAACAAGGATGGATCTATAATGATTTTTACGGACACTTGCAAGTAATTATGCAGTATGTTCGGTCTAGATACACGCGATTGTTTTAAATATTAAAAATGCAAAAAATTGTGAGCAGCATTCGTCTGAAACATTTTCTTTGTATTTTTAATTCTTCAGAAAATAATCGCATGTATAAATTTAAATGTCTCCTTTATTTCTGATGACTAGATTGTGGATCTTCACGCATTTTTAACAAAAATTGCTGGATGTAATTTCAAACTGTGTAGGGATTAAAACATTTTAAGAAAATCAACATTCTTATATCTTGCAATTAATCCTAATCATTTTTATTTTGCATAAAGAAATAAATGCATTTATGAAAAAATTGGTTGGGCGATATATAAAACAGTAAAAGATTTCAAAAATTCACGAATGTTGCAATGTTGCATTTAATATAACAAAGTCGTTCAGGGATGAAATCAATTTTGATGTTATCCCTGCTAGTCATTACAAATAACGGAGATATTTAGGTGGACCACCAAAGAAATGAACGATGTTTTGTATCGCGCATTGTTTTTTAGGAACTGCCAAGTATTGTCTATGATGCTGAACGAAATCGGCTTTAGTAACGTAGCTCTTCATGCAATGATAAAACAAAGAGAACGGCTCGCAGCACTCAGCCAATTCAAATCTAATCATATGAAAATTTTAATAGCTACAGACGTCGCGGCAAGAGGTTTAGATATCCCTTCGGTAGAGTTAGTCATAAATCACATTGTACCGAACGTGCCAAAAGAATATATACACAGAGTCGGGCGAACCGCCAGAGCTGGTAAAGGAGGCATGGCTGTTACCCTAATCACTCCACAAGATATCAAATTGTTGCACGCAATTGAGGATACTGTAGGAACCAAATTGACCGAGTACAAAGTTAATGGTAAGGTATTCGTTAAATTGATTGGTGTTACTCAAACGAATTGAAAGACCCGGATCGAATCAATGCAACATTTTCTGCCTAGACAAAGAAATAGTTACGATGATAACACAGATATCAGTGGCCAGACGAGAAGCGGAGATGCATTTGGACGAGAAAGATTTTTATAAGAAAAGAATGATTAATAAGCGCAAGAAGCTGATTCTCGAAGGGAAAGATCCAGACGAGATCGAGGAGATACTGGAAAAAAAGAAATCCGACAAATCGAAGGAGAGCAAAAAGAGGAAACTTGCTGAGAAAGCGTCGTAATGCAGACAAATGCAATTAGCTCAAGTTTTATTATCTGAAAAAATGTATATAATGATATGATGTATAACAAACTAAGTTATTGCTATGAGATACTTATATTGTTTTTTCTTTTTTCGATAGATGGAAGGCACTTGGTTATTTGTACCGTGTACTATATGATATCATTACAGTGAGAAGATTATATATTCGGTATAAAAAAAATATAAGAAAATATTCAGGTTGTACAAATTTCTCTTCGATAATTATTAACTATTCGAAACAAGTACAAAATAACCACGAAATTTGTAGTCTACGTGTTTTTTTTTGTCAGTCGCACGTTTCAACCGTAGATTCCAACGATTATTAGGACTTAACTTTTCAGATTATAATAACTTTGCAATAACACAATACTTTTGAATATTGCACACGTTAAACATTCCTATTTACAGCCGACAAAGCATATGCAAGAGAAGATCGTTAATGGAAACTTTTATAATCGATGTGTAATTCTACTTTGGCATTCTCGTTTTCTCCTTTCTTCAAGTTAATGAATGGTTCTGGGGACTATATTTTGGCAAGTGTCATAAGGTATACGTTCAACTATCCTATATGCATGTAAATGCTACTTAGTAAGGAGTCGATCTGCATACTTAAAGTCGTGCTCGGATTTTCTCTTCGTTCTGAATCAAATTTAATTTATCCAAGAAACCGTATAGCTCTGCCACATATTCTTTCGGATATTTGCGAAAATGTCCGACGTGTGGAGATTTATCGAATATCTTGACCTGCGTCTGGAAGAAACGGTACACGAATGTAGTCTGTTTATTTTAAACAAGTCAGATTCTTACCTTCACGCCATTGATAACCCATTGGTCGTGAACTCGCATATTGTCCCTTATGTTACCAACAGTGTCCACTTTACTTATAAGGAATAATGCTGGACTGTGGACTAAATTCGTATGAAACAATTGACTAGATCGTACATAGTATTGCGTAGATTGTTTGTAAAATGTTCGTAAATGATACCTAAAAATAATTTCGATACAGTGCCGCACTTGAGGCACCGACAAATGAGACACCCTAGTTATCTGACTTTGGTATCGATGATAAAAATGCGACCATTGTACTTCAGTATCAAAGTTTTAGAATTTTTATGTAATCGAGTGCGGATCTTTATTAAGAAACTAAATCGAATATTATTTCTTTCCTTGAAGGTATGCATTGTACACTTTTTAAAATGGAATAACTTCCGAATAATCCAAATTAATTATAGTAAACGTAAAAATAGGTCTTTTGGGGGCGATTGCGGCCTAGATTGATCTTTTATCTAGCGTTTTAGAGTACTGAAAAACCTCATCTTTGCATTATGGAGAGATGATAAGGCGTAACCCCTCACCCTTGCAATCTTGAAAACGAGAGTCTACCTCCAATGATTTTAATTCCAATAATCATTGCATACTATCATTGTGCAAAAACTTGTCGATACCAAAATCGGATAATCGAGATCTTTCCCTCGAAGAACAAAGGAATAACTCACTCTAGATACTTTTGAAGCATGTTTTGCAACATGTAGTTTTTCGGGAATACAGCAGGCGGTATACCCGACGATGCTTCGGGTACATCGACCACGCTATCCCAGACCTGACCGACAACCATGTCGATGATGTGAGAATACTTTTGACGATCACTTTGCAGTAAATCCATCACTTCTCCCCACATGTACGCTCCCACTGAAAATCCATGTAACAATATCTGCTGATTACGTTCGTACTGTACTAGGAAATCAAGTAAATCTGCGGCGACCATCTAGAACAGAAACTTCCCTCGGTTATATTTCACACCTGTTTCCCTGCTTACGTATACCTACCCTGGACCCCTTTGTGGGCCACATCAATTGCCAAGGAGTGATCGTCACCAAGGCAACATCGAATCCCTGCTCTGTATATAGATTCACAAATTTCATAATGTGTCTACGTTTGGCCATAAGCCAGCTCAGCATAACTAACAATGGTCTGTTGTCGAAGTTTTTGAACTTTTCCATTCGACCCTCAGGAGTCTTGATCTTTTTATCGTGCGAAATGTATTCAATGTTCTTGGTAACATGGTAGCTGGATATCTTGCACACCAACAACAGCAGAGTCTGATTTCATAGAACAATTTCAGAATGAAAATCTTTCTGAGTAAGAAAGTATCGTACCAATTTACGTAGGAGGAGAAAGGAACAAATCTACATTACCAAATCCTGTTTCTGACTTAACAATTGTGGCTGAGCATAATTAACCAGTCGCGTTCTTGCCAAAGTAGTCGATAATATTCTTCCGATCATCATTGTTGCTGCTCGAACCCTCCGGGTCTAAGTAAAGTGTATAGAAGAAAAAGAATTTATTATTAATGATGCACAGAGATAGAAATATAAATTATCGAGAGGAAAAAAATATATACAGTACTTGACAGAATTTAATGACTACACCCGGTTATTAAGTCGCACCTATCAGATAAAAAACGGAAATTCAAATCAGTCTCATTGTGTGATAACCGATTGACAGTTACAAATTAGAAATTACATATTCCATTGAATGATTTGCATGCGAACGTTACAACTGTTGACAGACTAATTGAGTGGGGTCGAAGTACAACCTAAAAGCAACTTAAAATCAATTAACCCATCCGTGACATTTTTATACGCTAAACAAGCATATTGCTCTTCTGTCCTTGTTTTTTCCGTGTCCCGTCTTCTCCGTCTGTCTGTCGATTTAAAGGGTCGTAAGCGCGAATATCAAATTTCATTGAATCTCCCTATTTCCGCTTTACATAATATTATGCGAAGGGTCGCATGACGTACGCGCACTGTGCGTTCCCTTTAACAATTTTTCCGTCGATTATAAACCGTGTCAGTCAAATTTACAGGCAGAAAAACTTACGAGAACCGTTTCGACTAAGCGGACAGTTTGCAACGCGACGTTACCACTAAATATTTACGTCGCGTAGAAATTTTCGTCTCACGTTTTCAATGTCAAATACATTTTACTTTAATCGGTTGGCAATCAATTCTTTTGCCCTTGTTATTAACGTGGGAAACCGACGAAAACGAAGGGATCACTCAACGATCAAAACAACGCAAAACGGATGCTCGAAGAAAAACACAATTCAAATTTTTTGCCGTCGCAATATGCGAGCGTGCGTTCAATCAGAGAAGCGCAATTAAAAGCGAACTTACTAGCCTGATGGTTGAACACTTCACTGGCTACGGTGTAAACTGAATAACATTTGTATTCGCGTGCAGCCGCCTGCTATATGCTTCATTTCGTGCAGCGCAAGCAGATAATTGCATAGCATCTGCTGAGTCTTCCTTTCGTCTCGTACAATATGTTAAAAACATTTTTTGAACGGACTGACTGCTTAATGCATTGAAAAACATTGTTTACGAAATATCCACGAGCTAATTCAAGCGATTATTTAAAATAGACGCTCGATGTTATACGACGACGTAGCTATATTTCAAATATATACGTGCAATTTCAGCAAATTTTCTAAAAACATCTTATCAGGGTATTAAAGTGAACCTTTAATTAAAGTAGATAAGATGTTGCTTGACATTGATAGCACGAATTATTATCCGAACAATTTTTTTCCGGCTGATAACGGTTTTCTTGTTCGTAATACTAAGAATTTTTATATGTATAATATATAATTTCACTGGCTTCCATTGCGGTTTATACGCACATATATATATTTACCATGAAATATAAAGCCGAGTATATAGAACCCGTTTCTCCTCGTTATACGATCCCTCATAGTTTGAAATAGTTGCTTAGGTAGGCGAAGAGACTTTGTCGAAATTGAAAATGCACATACACAGTAGGTGTACAAAGTGTTCGTACATTTTTTAAAGTAGAATAATTTTTTTATAATGGTATCAATCGTCCTGATATTTTATAATCAATTAGAAGCATTGGTTTACGAAATGATATGCAAAACATATGTTTTAAATTTTCTTTACGGGCCCAAATAAAATAGTTTAAAAAAATGTATTTCTTATTATTGCATGTAATCATGTGAATTACAATTTTTGGAAAATCGTTTTTTCATAACATTTTGTAAACTAATGCTTCTAATTAAAATTATAAAGAAGTTATTCTATTTCAAAAGTTGTACGTACAC
The DNA here is from genome assembly GCA_963971365.1 of Lasioglossum villosulum. Lineage (NCBI taxonomy): Eukaryota > Metazoa > Arthropoda > Insecta > Hymenoptera > Halictidae > Lasioglossum > Lasioglossum villosulum. The sequence goes on along the minus strand of OZ020496.1, from coordinate 46,740,579 downwards.
TTTTTACACCCACCGTATTTTCACGTATTTCGATATTTCAAATTTCTGCGATTATGTTTATGATGTACAATATTTACTCTTACACGTTCTGTGTGAGCATAAAAGTCGTGCATTTTTCAGGTACAGAAAATTTATTAGCAATGAATCACTTACAGTATATATAATAGGGAAAATGAATTCATTTGTAACTCTCACGGTTTACAATAGCTATTTGTAGAATTTTTATTACACCTTGTGTTCGTTACTTAAATGGTAATTTACGGTAATTTACGCTGGCTATAATATAAAGACGGACTCGATATAATATTGTAATTTTATAAGAAAGTATAGAAAGTACTAGGTAACGCATGAAACTATATAATGATGAACATTTATAAGGACACAAGATTCTGTACTGCAGTTAATTCAATTTTCTGACTTGTTTGCATATCGTTTACCATACACGATACATAGATGTTACTTAAATTTACGCGCCGCTTGTCGGCAAACAGCGGATTTTATGCATTATTTATGACAATAACGAATACTAGAATTGTAAAACACTGTTACATTATTTTAAACTTAATAACACCATTTGCACTTCGGTGGTGACTCGGAGGCGCCATTAATTTAAATCATTATTCCAAATATTTGTTGCTCTATTAAATTTATATCTAATAAATTACTAAACGTATTTAATATATTTTAATAAACTACTAAAAGTATTGTATGAGGTATTATATTCATAAAATTGAGAAAATCAAATAGAATAGAAATATTTCAGATTGGAAGAAAAATTTGGTTTTCAAATTAGAATCAATTAAATTTTCATTTCACTCCAATTTCTTGTGGTTCAAGTAGAACATTTTCATTTTGCATAAAGATCCGCTGTCTACATTAGTGTATACGATCATTGTGCCTACAAGTGTTCCAACTATAAGCTCATCCTTATAGCAAAATTGTATATCATAGAAAATCGAGAGTATTTAAATACAATTTTGCTATTCGTTACACTACACCGTTGCAAAGTATGCGTAAAATGTTCGTTTCGCCTCGTCGTAACTTATTTACATCGCTGATCGTTACCTTCGCGACCATTATAAATTCCAATGATACGTGTCGAAGTGAAATAGAAAAGAATTCAATGGACACCTGTAAGTTTCATTTGTTTTCCAATTACAATATTGACGAATGCATAGTTTTATTATTTAGCACTGCTTGAGATTGATCTATCATAACGAAGTAATGTTTCCTTTATAAACTACTGTTGTTAGTAATAATAAATTACCTATACCGATGTTATATAAAACACATACATATAAATATTCTTTTACAAGGTATATGTTGCTGAATATGGAGATACACATTTTCGTCTCTAATGCCAGAGGAAGAGGTAAAGAAATATATAAACATATTTTATCAAACACAAATATATTGCTGCGAAAATTCAGGATTATTATATATATACTTCGAGTAGATATATATTATAAACAAATATTACAAATAAAAGATACGCTCAAATGATCCCAGCTGTACCGACAAAAGGCAATTTACAAATCTCCTAATTGATAACATAAATATCACATTCTCCTACCTTTTATCGATTTCACTCTTCCTCTGTATTCTATTCTACATTGTATATGTATACATTCATGAAGATGTATTATAATAGTAAACATCTATAAAACAGTTTATTGCAGTGTTCATGAAACATAAACATATAAATTAAATAAATTACACTATGCGTAGAAAGATAATACATGATCAGACTTATGAACGAAGTTATCAGATTTCCTACTATATTATTTTAATATTTATTTATCTGTATCGTTCTACGAACCGCAAGCATTCGGCTCAAAGAAAAACATAATAATTGTCAGAATAATGATGCTAAACGTGTATCGAGTTACTTAGAAAAATGTTTGTGCATGATCGTAGAGAACACACTTAATCGAGAATTAACGTAAATTTGCACCTAAATACTGATCGTTATTGGGCCTCTGGAAGCACGTCAATTTATCTTTATCAATTTCATACTGTTATCGTATGAAATCAGCTTGCTCTGTAACTTCCTATCATGCACGAACAGATACATGCATCGTAAGTAAGGAGAAGGATATATACATATTATATCCGCTTAGAGTATAGTACAGTTACAAGGTTTTTTTCTAGAATTAATAAAATACGTCGCTCGATCGTTTCTTGAACCCTACTAAACCGAAACAAGTGAATGGTTGTGCAGAAGTATAGGCCATTCTTTGACAATTATACGATTCAATAAAATTGTCATTCCGTGTCCTTTCCATAATTGGAAATAATTACATTTCTTCAGATATGTATTCGTATAAATAGAGAGACGATATTGGAACAATAAAGACGTAACACGTTCTATAAAACTTGTGTATCCAGCGTACACAGAAAATCGGAAACGTAAAACCTATTCATAGAAGATTGTACGTCAGAACTGACCGTATTAAGATAGCAGTGGCATATAATAATAAAAGATAGTCGAAAACCATGTTATACACAACTTGAATGACATTATGATAAAACGTATTGTATAAATTCTTCAAAAGCAACATTCTACAAAGAATCAATGAAAAATCTCAACGGTTCCAGTCTGTCGTTCGTGCTCCAAACTGGATACATAAACAACAATCCTTCTTCATGGAAAAAAAGAAAACATTCGAGCAATAGACAACAGAGAAACGAATATCATGTATAAAGAGAAGAGTACTTTTAGTCGATTCTTTTATCGTTCAACCGGTGTGTACGAACAAAGATTTCCACTGTAAATATGTATACGCGATTAACGTCGCAGATCGTTATATCGAGTTAATTCGATATCGATAAAAATAATAAGAGTATTTAATAGTTTTTAAAAAATATTTTTGTTCAAATGGCAGTATTCGATATAGCACAATCTTACTAGTTCTTTCGTTTAATATATAAGACCGATGGCAGTAAATATTTTGTATTACTTTAGCACACTTAACATGTATTTAATCGTTTCAGAAAAAACTGTCTTAATCGATAATCGCGACAAAAGATCGCGTGAACGTACTGCGTGCGGTAATATACAAGTGTTGTATATCCGATACCTAATTTATGCAGTACCAAACAATCTCATTGCTTGGAGTCGTCCACTTACCCTCGTACCGACCAACTACCCCTCCTAAACAAAGTCGAAAAACGACTCGCGCGGATAGCCCGCGTTTTCGATTTTTCGGTATTTTTGTGCAGAATTATATACAGGTTTCTAATACAAAATGGCTTTGTGTTGTATCTCAGAAGGCCTCGACGAAACTCGCTGGAAAAAGTCCTGTGCGACCGGTTCTCTGCTGAGTACCTTTGTACCAACCATCGTCACGCTTCTTATGTACATAAATTATGTCTCCGACGCGAAGTTCCAGTTCGAATTCGCTGTTCGGCGGGTATGGCACAATGCAGCGAAATCTGTACACTCGTTCTCTGCAAAAACATTGCAATTATCGCACGTGCTTTGGAAAAGAAAGCGTATAGTAGGTGCACAGGGTGTACCAAGATTTAGTATCATGGTTTTGGCAGATGGTTCTACATCTTCGAATCGGTGGAAATTTGTTAAAATAAATTGCCGCAAAATTGACTTTGACCTTGAAATTCAAGGTCAAATTTTTTTCTTGTATCGCATTCTACTCACCATGGAAGCCAAAAGTTTTTTTTTGTTTCTCACAAGTTTGGCCTCCATGGTGAGTACACTGTACAAATCTTTTTTGGAGATGTTGTGTTAAAGAGAAGAGATAATGTATTCTATTACCGTTCTCGAGAAGGCTGTTGCTTGGTCTGTTTTCCCATACCAGCGTCCAAAGAGTTGCTCTTACGGTGATGATTACCGACTGTCGTGCACATCATCCCACCGGATTCGCTGGATCTAACAACGTTCAATAGATGAGAGGAGAATTTCGCGTGTTGCGTGACTTCTGAAGTGACCATTAAATTTTTGTGCAATTGTGAAATGAATGCACGCATACCGAATTAACGAGCAATTGTTCTGATGAAATTTGTGATCGTAATCAGGGAAACAATAACAACAAGCAATTGAAAAAAACATGGTCAAGTAAAACAGGCGTGGATTCTATAGAGTGCTTAACGCTAACCACATACTAAGCTTTCGAACACAAAAGGTCTTCCGTGATCTCACGAGCATACTTACCCGGGTGATCGCGCGTTTTAATTGCAAACGTTAATACAGACAAACATATGCGTCATACAATTATTATGTACACTATTAATTTGCGTCAAACAGAAAACTCGATTTCCAGTTCTTTTTACATACGTGTACATACAGGGTGTTTATCTTGGATTCCGAGATATTTTCATTATTTTTGCCGGTACAAAGAATTGTCCTCGGACCACATGGTTTTGAGTGGAAACGAGTCTACCCCTTAAGGAGTCCAAGATAAATGTGACACCCTGCACACGAGCTAAACAAATATACTTTGCTGCGGCTGCTAATGTTCTTTGCGACTCTATCTGCCAAAAGAAATATAATTACCAAGCGACGACTAACCTCTGGAGGATCGAGACCGGTAAAGATGGTCTCTCCTTGTACTTAAGTCTTTGTGAAGACGTGACGTGCCCTTGTACAGAGCCTGGACACAAACGATGATGGTTGTTTGAAGCATTTAATTCCTGTGTGGCTCCCACCTGTAGCAACTGACTTGGGCAAGATCCCGATCTAATTTTAAATACACCCGCCCAACCCCCCGTGTAGAATTAGACAAATACTTCATGACGTGCAGCTCATATGAAGATAAAAATTAGGGTAGGGGTTAACAACGAACGAAATGAAAAATGTTTCGAACACTATTCTGTACACTATGCGACTGACTCGCTTCTAATATTCTTCCGTTGTGTATGTGCACAAGCATCAACTCATGCAGTGATTTTTACAAATACGAAGAGAATGGTATGCCTGCACAACACATGGTGATGGAACACAAATACATTGATTCTCAAGTATGCACGAAAACATAAAGAAAATTTAAACAATACATGCGGATTACATAAACGAAAAAATAAACAGGGGAATATGTTAGATATGCTATGAACATGCGGATTATGATTCAGTTTTCGTTTCGTTAGAAATCTTCATCGAAATTAACCACGTTATACATTTGCGTGAAGCACAAAGGCTGTCGTTGTAATAGCAATCGTTGAATCTTACCGAACGTGTACCGGATTGATGGAATTACCATCGTCAAACACTGGGTTATCCATTGAATACGTAGCGGGTGGCGGAGATTTTGATTTTTTAATGTTTGCGAATCTACGCATCAGAGAGACACACTTATCCTTTTTTTCTTTCTGTAAACAAAGTATTCAAGCGTAAGACCGTATTACTATACAAGACGAAAATTAAGAAACCAGTACCTTTTCAGTGCTCTTTGGTGGAGCGGCAGCTGCAGCAGCACTGGCAGAAGAGGGGGATGCAACTGTGCGTAAAGTACTATTCGGGCTTCTATTCATTTCAGTAATACCGGAGGAAGCAGTAGCGATGATATTGCTGCTAGTCATACCCGTGATAGCGGTGCTGGTAGTCACCGATGGAGGCAAGATCACTTGCTTTCCTGGTGAAGCTGGAATAGAAAGAAAAATGTTACCCGTGCTAGCATTGTGTGCAGAGTACAATTAATACATACAAATGTTCGATGACATCACAGCACTGTGACTGCGTCCGAGAGGATTCACCGTAGTTTGTTCAGATTGCCGAGGAGGGCTCTTCTCCTGATTCTGTGTCTGGCTCTGGCCGTGCCAAGAAGAAGACACCATAGGAGAAGGACTGATCGCGCGCGGTGGCAATTCCGGTGGCATCAAGGTGCGTGAATTGTAGGGTTGAGGAGCTGGTCCTTTGCTTTTCGTATACGTCACAGTGACTCGTGGCTCGGAACCATTTTGGCCAGTCGACGATGGGAAATTTTGGTGCTGTCCTGTGTTCTGCGATCCCCGACATAAGCTACGCTGACATCTGCAAAGATACATGATCGTTAAAATCTGAGTACAGTAATCCCTCAAATGCTGTCCAACATTTGGGTATTTGGGTCTTTGCTATACTATAATTAAGAGTCATTTGAAGAATAATATATCATACTTAGCGGGCGCGACATAGTTCCCAGGGAAAACTCCGCACTTCTGGGTGCGGTTCGAAGTCCCTTTGAACCATCCGTCTTGGCAACGTTCGGTCACCATATAGATACCGCCTTTCCTCAATTCGAGTTCATCCGCCTTCTGCGGTTTGTACGGGTACAAAGCAATGTACGCGGCTGGCAAATGAGTGCTACCGGTGGTCGTGGTGGCAGCTAAACTTTGGGATGTTTGCGCGAGCACGAGGTCGCTGCTACCGCTTCGTCTGTGCCGCAGATTGTGTTCCACTCCGCTCACAGTAGTCTGAAAGATAGAAACGCGCAGAAATTAGAGATCTCTGTTTCACTTGTACAGTGGGTGTACAAAGTGTTCGTACACCTTTTGAAATAGAATACCTTTTTTATAATTGCACCAAACGACCTGATCTTTTTATCAATAAAAGCATTGGCTCACTAAATGATCCGCAATATAGATTTTCCAAAAATACAATTTACTATTTGGAAAATCATTTTGGGTCGTTTGGTACAATTATAGAAAAGTTATTTCATTTTAAAAAGTGTACGAAACTTTGTACACCCACTGTATATAAATACACGTGGTACGTGAACTGTATAGTAAAAACGCGTACACGTGTACTTTAATACGCGTTCAAAACTGCGATCTCTAGTAGAAATACGCTGCACCTGCGGTGGTTTTGTAAATTCAATCGCATTCCTCACCTGTAATGGGGAAAATGAGTCACTGCTGCAGCTGCTATTGCTATTCCCAGCAGCATTGTCCACTGGTGGACTAAGTATCTCAGCGCTGTGTCTATGGTGCGGATGAGCCTGGTGGCCGCTGTTCACAGCAGTGAAACTGTGACGTTTCACGTTGTGTCTGTTTCCAACAGCAGGAGGAGACGTTGCTGGACTACTAGGACTGCTCGGAGCAGTGCTTGAGCTGCTAGAAGTACTTGAACTATTAGGAGTATTTGGAGTAGTGGTCGAGGAACTACCTCCTGATGATACATTCGAAACGGTATCAGAAACTGGTAACGTTGTGTTCTGTTGACAAATTCATTATGATTGAATGTACAATTCTGTTATACCTAAAAATGTGTACAACGTAATTACCTGTACAAGCTGCGGCCGTGGCTGACTCGTCGTTTGTATATTGCGCGAATGATCGGTAGGTATTAGGGGGGTAGTTTCTTCATTAGTAGGCGTAGGAGGAGCTACTCTAGACGGGCCTGGCTGTGCACTGATTGCATAAAAAATAATGATATTAGAGGCACGTGCATACGGCGAGATCGTTACATAAGATCGTTGCAATTACTTTGTTGAAAGTTTCATTAGAGCTCTCGCCACACTGTTCAACTCGACGAAAGCCAATGGAAAGATACCGATTCTGTCCAACAGTTTCCCTTCCGCCCAATTTTCGTCCACTCTTCTAATCACGCTTATAACTTCACCCTGTAAAGACAATTTCTCTTTCAATGAACAACTGAAACAGAATTGCAATTCCATTGCATTACCTTGTTAAACGTAAGGCAACCATCTTCGTCGTCATTGGTCATTCTAAAATCATACAGTGCTTTGCACTGAGGAACATGCGGTGTCAATGGCGTCATCACCTGAAAGATAAAAGTAGTTAATAGTTGATAAGATAAGTAGAACAATAGTACTTTTCTAAATACTATAAGGTATTACCTGAACATAGGACAATGGAAAAACACCACGGCTGTTAGCGCTCTCCCCGAAACACCAATTGTTGTCTATCTTCTTGCAAAGGATGACTATATCACCCTTCTTGAAGGACAAATCTCTGAAACATTAAACGTCAGATAAATGTGCAGATCTTGGTGCACGGAATGGATCTACTTCTACAAAAGAGACAATTACCCTGGAACTTTCGATACGTAATCATAGATTGCTCTGCCGTAAGCCCGATTGTGCAGTTGGACTTGCTTTGCCGCGGCATTAGCGTGTCGGATCGGTTCATTGGTGTACGCGGTGGGAATAAGACTAGCAGTTACGGTAGGAGCTGGGGTGACCTGGTGACTGCCAAACAGTCTCTGCGGTCCTGGGTTGCTTTTAGTCATGGATTTGGCGGTTTGTTTGGGAGCAGCGTTGCGCATACCTTCGAGGATGCGCATCAGCAGAACGTTCGGAGGCAGGTCGTCGACTTTTGCGTCGACCAACACGCGGCACTCGGGACATCGTAACTCCCGATGGGTGCTGACAATCTCCTCCAGGCATTTCTTGCAGAAGGTGTGTTGACACGGAAGTACCTTGCTCGAGGTATCCAGCCGTTCGAGGCACACCGAGCACTCTAACAGATCGTTCAGCATGCACTCGTCCATCCTGGCCGACAGGTACCTCCTCTCACTTTCGACGAGTCCGTTTCAATCCGTTCGCTCGCAACCGTTTTCTCGATAAGTGCTTCTTCCTCTTACTTCTCCGATCTTCCCACGCGTCCCGTCTTTGTTGCACCCATAGGCCGCCATACACCTGACGCACTCGCCACTCTTCGCATAACATCCAACGATTATTCGCATAACTCAACGAACGGCCAGAGTCCACCGACAAGGCCAGCTCGTGAACGTAGACATGTTAACCGATCCTTTTTCTCAACTTTCGAACACCACTATTTCCACCCCTTTCATTCACCGCGAGCCAAAAACCCTTGTTAGGCGCGTCAGTGTACCCGCTGTCATCCTAGTATTCGTGTTACACTGTACCCGCACACCGACACACGCGACACCATATCGATCAATCGGACTATCGTCGATTAGAGTCGATTCTAATACAGGCTAACAAGTGCTCCACCAATTGTACGCATGTACCAACTATACAATAGATATTGTGTAATCGAAAACGATGTCATAGAACAATAGCAGTCGGCTAGTGATATCAAAGTTCGATTGTTGAAATTATTAATTTGGAAATTTCCTCGTGTACATATGTAATCTGGCTGTACGTATGTTTAGGTAGCTGGGCGCTCTCTTATGGTCCAGGGTGGTTTCACTCGAATAGAACTGTTAACACGGGTTTAGTAGCGACAGCGATGGGAAGAGGTCTCTGATTGAATGATTAATTCTAGCATTTTACGATAGATGGCGCTTGAGACATATTTTCTGGAAGTTTATTTACCATTTGATTTTTTAAATAATAATAGTTGGTTAATCGTAGAAATGTGTGCAGTCTATAAGCGAGAAGATGCTGAATGGATTATGTCTAAGATCATGCATTACAGATAAATAAAAGAATTCGGATTTGTACATAGCTGTCGATAGCTTTCGATAACGACAATCATCGATAGTTATCGATAGTTCTCTCTCACTCTATATATATAGTTCGTAATATTTATTAATAATTATCGATAATGATGGTGTGCAATATATTTTGTATAATACAATCTGTTATTCTGTTATTTCGGTATTGTTAGAAATAAAATAGAACAATTTGAGGCTTCGAATTTTAAATATTTACAATGAAGTTTGAATTTGAATCGAAGATGACAACGATATATCGATGGTTTCATCGTCCATATTTGAAGATCGATATGCATACAAAACCGTTGATGCTCATTTAATCAATTTTGATATTTGATTTTTTATGAGTTGCATTGGATTTTAGCAATATTTATTTAGTAAAACGATTACAACTGTACGGATACCAACCCTGAAATCTCGCTACCGATAACTATCGATGGTAAAAGTAAATTATCGATAGTATGTATCTCGATAGTTCCTCACAACGATAAGGGTGTGCAAGGCGTGTGTACCGATCTATATATCCTTTTACATAATCCTAGCTTTGTTGGCTGTTTCTTGTGTACAAGAGGCGAGAGAGAACGTAAAGTTTTAGTAGCTGGAAAATGGCGGCACCGAAAAGTCAGCGTTGGATGGTTGATTCGGGGATCCTACGTAAAAAGAATGGAGAAGAGGAGCCGCAGGAGCTGTTGGTGTTTGGATATAGCTGCAAATTATTTCGAGATGATGACAAGGCGAAAATGATTGATCAAGGAAAGCATTTGATACCATGGATGGGCGATAACACGTTGAAAATAGACAGGTCCGTTTCCCTAACCTAGACAAACTTTATCATCTAGGATATTTAATTCTCGCATAAAACGCACACCGTACTTGTGTAACCTTTAGAAGAACCGATGTCCGACTAAAACTGAGCAAATTCTGCAGCTGTTCAAAAACTATAAAAAAAAAAAAATACGCACTACCACGAAACGGTTTACGTATGGATAAGCATTCTGGAGACTGTTTAAGGTTTCTGCAGGTGTCTTGGCTGTGAACAGGCGGTGTGGAAGCGCGGTATACGCGCTCTACACGCCCGTAGAGCAAGTGCTCTCTCGCGACGTTGGTGCTTACGGCTGACCGTCGGCGCAGCAGCAAGGTGAGACACAGCGTAGAGAGACAAACGGCAGCTGACGATTGTATGTACTACAATCGCTCAGCATGGTATGTATTAGCGTACTAGACTCGGCCGTACCCGGCATAAGCAATGAACGCGTTTCACGTATATTCGTGGTATGGATAGATTTTGTCGATTACAACATAATGTACAACTAAAATCTTGTGAGAATATATTTACAACGAAATGTGGTTAGATAGCGATAAACATTCTTTGAGATTCGGTACACACACAGCGTGTCTGGGTTACACCAAAACTTCATGACGTAGTCATTACAATATCTGCTATTCTGTTAAAGAAACTGTTTATTAAAGAAATTGTGTATTATATATTTATATATATATCGTCTAGCCAACCAATCCATCGAGAATATATTTTCCTGTACGCTACGTGGTCTCCAATGACTTAACGCATAGATAAATACGGCAAATGTAATAGTATGTCATAGAGTTTTGTATAACTGTATTCTATTTCAGAGGAATGACTTTTGACACAGGGTTCGCTTCGTGATCATAACTTTCAGATGCCGAGATCGACCAAATAAATTCTACAAGACGCCCATCATTTTCTTCCTTTGATTGTCTTATTGTATGTGTATAGATACGATGGACGCGGAGCTCTGGGGGACTTAAGGATATACGAACCACCGCCAGGTGGGTTCGATCAACGTACTATCCTTACGGAGGAAGAGCTTAAAGTGGAACAGCTATGCGACGAGGAACGGTATCGGTCCCTTTACAACAACGAACTCGAAGATTCCGTGTATCATGGTAAGAGCTGTGGCCGGAACGATCAATTTTCAAAGTCTCGAGAATTTCAATTAATAAGTAAACAGCAGACTTTATGGATTTATAACATAAATGAGTAGGTGTAATGTAGAACTGTGAACAAATTAGAAGAACTTAAATATGCTGTTATATCGTTTTCAACCTGTTGAACATATTGAGAGACAAAATAAATTGCTATTTCACTACAATTCGAGTAGAACATGTTTAATAAGAAATAATACTTTCAGAGGAGGAGATGAAACGCCTGCATCAAGCGTTAGATTCGGAAACCACGTATAGTCAGGTAGCATATAGTTACAACGAGGAAGGGAACGGTTCGAAAATCACATGCGAAGATTCCCAGAGCCCAAAACAGTCCGAGGGTTCCCAAGAAGAGGATCAGGCATTCGTTCCGCCACCTGAACTGGAAATTCCAGATGGTATATCATTGGTAGGTATTAAAGCATAGTTGACGAGAATGCGGGAGAAAGAGGAACTAATTCGGTGTTATTTCGTTGACCAGCCGGAGACACAGAAACTAAACGCCATCATAACAAAAACAGCGTTGTTCATAAGCCGTCAGGGGGGCCAAATGGAGATCTTGATTAAAGCGAAGCAGGCAAACAATCCACAGTTTTCGTTTCTGTCGATAGACGGACGCCTACACCCGTATTACAGATACATACTGGACGCAATCAAGAGCGGAAAGTACAATCCCGAAAAGCAGCCCGAGAAAGAGGAATCCGGTACGCATATTGTTTTATTCAAGGCAACATCTTAATAGTAATGTTGTTCACTTTTGATATTATTGAGTTGAAATGATTGAAGCGACTTAAAACAGGATTTGATTACCCACATCTACTTTGAATTCTACTTAGTTTTTCTTGCCGTAAGTACTTCCACGCATATTTGTTAATGTACATCGATCTCTGTGTGATACGTAGGAAGCATTAGAGCGATTGTGCACGGCCATGTTCTACTTACTTGTATTCTTTTCAATGATAGAACAAGAAGAAGGCTCGTCGGATCAGGATGACGAATCGTATCTGCATCCGAGTCTGGCGCCGTCTTTCACCAAGATCGAAGCGGTACGTGTTTTTTTAATTATCGAGAGAACAAGACCAATCAAATGTACAAGAGCTAATAAGGAATAATCATTTACAGGCTCCCAGTATTCCCAGCATACAGTACAAGCCATCCGCAGATTGCGCTTATTCGATGCTGGTGAATAAAATCACAGGGAAACCTCCGCCCTCCAAGGTGCCGCAAGTGCCTGAAACACCTGTTCAGCCTCCAGCTCCTACTCTGGGATATTATCATCCTCTACCTGGACAAGTAAGTTGGGTAATTATTTGAAAAAAGCTTAATTATAATTTGAATTTTATTTAATGGTTATTTCTGGCTACGAACACTTATAAAATAATCATTTTTATCCGCAGGGTTACAATCCATATCCTGCACCGGTACAATACTCCCACGGTCCCGTGGTGTACGGACCAAACGGGCAACTCCAGTCCCCTGGTCAGCTGGCTGTGGTGAACGTACCGCCGTCGTCCATCGACGTATCTGCAGCGCATCCGTTGACGATCGAGCCACCCTCACCGTTGGTCCCATACGGGTCAACCACGCCGCAGAAACAATTGAGCAGGCCGTCGTTCATCGTGCCGCCAGCGGATGTTCAAATAGTTATCGACAAAATGGCCAGCTACGTGGCGAAGAATGGCCGAGACTTCGAAGCGATCGTGAAGAACAAGGGTGACCCGAGGTTCAATTTCCTCGAGTTGTCGCACCAGTATCACGGTTACTACGCGCACAAGCTGACGATCTATGAGGGCGCGATAAACCCGAAGGTTCTGACGGAGGAGGAGCTGTTGCAAAAACAGGAGCCGCTCGAGGAGAAGCAGAAGAAGCTGGAGGAGCTGCAGAAGAAGCAACAACGGATGGAGGAGGTGCAGAAGAGGGTGAAGATGATCCAGGCGAAGAAGAAGTGCGACACGAGGACGAAGCAGGTCACGCCGGGAACCAAGCAGATCACTACGGTGTCGTTCTCGATCAAGAAACCGAAAGATGGTGAAACCGGAGTGATCGAGAAGAGGAACGCCCTGCCGTTGGAGGAGAGCGACGATGAGATGGAGAACGATAATAAAGACGCTAACTCGAAACCTAGTTCACCTCAGAATATTGGCGAACATAATTCCATAAGTGGTGGGGATAAAGACTCCTGGAAGTCGGAGAAGAAATCAAGGAACGAGGAGAAGGAACTGGTGGACCTTACAGATGAGATTCTAGAGGATTGTCAGAAGGATCTTAGACACAAGCAAGCAGAGGACAGGATCAAAGACAAGCTGGTCGCTGCGGCCAGGGATAAGCTAGCCGCCACGTCCAGGGAGAGACAGCTTCAATTAGAGAGGAAAAAGAAAGCAGCAGCGTTCTTGAGTCACATTCAGTCTTCCGTTTTACCGAAAGCTACCGGAACCACTGTTCAATCCATAAGAAAGGACGACTCGGACGAAGTACACTCCTTGCCGTCGCCCACACCCTCTCCGTCCTTCGATGACGGGAAGTCCTCCGACTCCAGGACCGGTGGTAACTCGTTGATGGATAGATTGAAGAGTGCGGACCTTACTGGCAAGAGATCTAGACCGCGGTCGAGGAGTCCCGATGGAAGTCGGAGTCACAGCGACAGGCAAAAGTATCACAAGAAACACAAGAAAAAGAAAAGTACCCACAGAAGGTATTTCAGTTTGTATTTGAACGGAACCCTTTCTAGAGAGATGCATTAAAAATGTTTGCTATGTTATCACTAGACTGCGGATATTTATGCAAGTTCAGTAGATCGTACTAACCTGTGTTGAATTTGATGGTCCTTGAGAACTTTTATCAGTCATAAATGCATAAAGATCCGCAGTCTATAGTAATCACAAATAGAGGGGATATTTTCGATAGTTTTCGAAGTTGCAATCAAATAATTCTATTAGTTAAATATCGTAAGTAGATCACTTTATGCAAAATGAAAAATGTTTGCATTAATTGCAAGAGATTAATTGAGAAAGATGCACAAAGCGGTCTGGAAGCTTGCAGATAGGGGACAGGTGAATACGTGGTTCTCGGAAAGCAATCGGTTTCGGTTTTATTACGTTTCACGCGATCTCTGTTTTATCGAACGTTAATACGTCCGTTGTTCCTGTAAGCAGTAATGAGTTTCAGAGACTCGTGACCCATGTATGAGTCATGTGTCGTTAGTTGAGGTTACCGTGACCCAGAGTACACGGCTCGCGTGAAACGTCGACGCATCGGTTTCGCAATATTTTGTCGCTAATTCCCTTCGCTTCCGGTTCCAGCAACCACGACAGTCCGAGCAGTTCCCGGTCGCACCGATCCAAGAAGAGCAAGAAGTCCTCATCCAAGCACAGATCCAGATCACGAACGCCGTCCCGCAGACATCATCACAGTGCGCGACGAAAGGGAAGCAACTCGTCTTACTCGGACTCGAGCTCGCCTTAATTCGTACTTTCCATAACTTTATACGTGTAAAATTGTATATACACACTCGTACGCATACGTACATGCATACATACATACGTACACACCGCATATACACATACATACCACGCGGGCATCTGCAAATATTATCGTCGAGACGATAATTTTAATACGACTTTTGTCCAACAAACGAAACAGGAGGAAATAAAAGGATTGAAGAGTAACATGCTCAGACGATCTATGAAATTATCCGTGCGCTGATCGCGGCGAGATAAGCAGCGTGATCCTTCTCTAACAATCCTTGCCCTTTGGAGAAATCGAACACGAAGGTCTTATGGGGAAAAGAGGAATTAAAAATTTAGCATTCCCCGGAGAAGGAGAAATCATTTTTCAATCTACATACAGTGGGTGTACAAAGTGTTCGTATACCTTTTAAAATAGAATAACTTTTTTATAATTTGACCAAATAACTTGTAAATTGTAATTTTTGGACAATCTTTTTTGCATATCATTTCGTAAACCAATGCTTCTAATTGATTATAAAAAATCAGGTCGTTTGGTACAATTATAAAAAAGTTATTCTATTTTGAAAGGTGTACGAACACTTTAGTACCATCAGCTAGCACAGAATTAATGACCAAGAAAGATTCACACAAGATTCACAGTGTGTTTATAATATTTCGGTGGTCGTTCTACTAGCCGAGTCTACCAGGCGTTGATCAAATTGTTTTCTGACACGGAGAAACAGTTATGGCATTAATAAGAAATCGTAAACAAGTAGAGTCGTTACAGCATCGCAGAATGTAAATTCCACAACAATGCTATCGCTAGCTCGCTCGTAAAGTGCGGAGCAGCTGTATTTTGTCGTTCGAAAAAATTGCGAAGGAAACGCGAAATGGAAAACATTGGATCGAGGTTCGTGCTCCTAGTTTTGTTGGTCCATCGACGCTACGCAATATCAAAGGTTATCAAATTGAAGTATTCCACGCGCTCGCGCTTGATGCGTTGACTTCAGCGTGAGCAAGCGAATTTCTCTCGTTCGTATCGAACAAACGCTTTGGATAGACGACTAGAGCTGTTTCAACTCGATTCTCTTCTTCGTTTTCTCTCGACTGCACCCTGCACCTCGGCCCGACTCGCCCCCTTTTCCCCTCCGTCGTCTAAATAAGTAAGCCACTAGTTCTTCCTCAGTCTGAAAATAGCATCGATGCTTTATGCATCTAACACCGATCGAATATAAACTGCCCCGGGGAACTGTATTCCTTTTTGCACCAAATCAATTGCCCCCTAATTGAGTTTAATAAATCGAGAACACTCCGTCTCAACTACGCAGAAGTGATACCCGCCCTCGTGCGAGCCAAGCGCGTGCCGACACCTGTCCTCGACTGAGGATCACCGATATCTTTCGCTATAGTTGCGTAATTACCGCACGATTATCAATTTGTCACTTCACATTTATTCGATTAATATCCTTCTGTGCTCGACAGCGAATTCAAACTTGGGAAGAACATAGATTTCCACTTCGCTCCTGGTTAATTGTTTACCATCATGCTCTC
Source organism: Lasioglossum villosulum (assembly GCA_963971365.1). NCBI lineage: Eukaryota > Metazoa > Arthropoda > Insecta > Hymenoptera > Halictidae > Lasioglossum > Lasioglossum villosulum. Next base: position 46,724,262 of record OZ020496.1, on the reverse strand, counting down.
CGGGATTATCGCAAAGTACTTTCATTTTTATAGAGAGGCTCTGTGACGAATATAAGAGCACGTGGCAGTCACGTGTATGAGTCAACGCTGGGAGAACCGGATGGGTCAAAGTGACCCACTCATGAATTCCTGGTTCACGATTATCCGAGTAACAACGGCGATCTTGTCGGAAACGATGAGCTACATTTATACGTCGTAATTTGTCTACAAAAAGCCAGCGTTAACAATTGGATTACGTCAAAACAATCGTTACTTCATTGCGGATTTTACGTATGGTTGTGAGAAAACGAATAAGAGAAGCACAAAATGGTAATACCTGTTGCCTCGAAATCAACTTTTCACGATTATTAACTCAGACGGTATTAGGATCGTCATTCAATTACCCAATGTCTGGCGACTAAATTGAATGAATGGATCCACGGAAAATGATATTAAAAATCTATGATAAGGAGCCGAAGATGGATAAGCTAGAATAGGTGCAAGCGACCGAAAAGCTAGAATTGCCCAGGCTGTTCCCGGAAGAGCAATGATTCGTTCCGTTCTGCGAATCCAAACAGTTCAAGTTCGTCGAGAGCAGTCTCTGTCGAAGACTCTGCGGTAGTTAGAGCAGGAAACGAGAATCGAACGGAACCGATTCGATTAACTCTTGCTGCGAAGGGAATCTAACGGTTTAGAACGGGAATAGTGGAGCGGTGAGGTGAGCGGTGCGGTGATTTTTGTTTCTATGTGCACCTCTGTTTTCTTTTTTTTATTGAGAAAATCTCGTATGAGATTTATTAGAACATAATGTATATTACATTGTAATACAAAATATAATCAAAAGCAAGAACATTAGGAAAAAGAAACATTACTAACAAAAAAGAAAAAACCTTTAAACACGTTGATTACAGGTGTTGATAAACGCTATCATATAAATGCGCACCTCTGTACCCTCGTCACCGCTACACCATAAACAGTCGCATGTAATTATGTCCGTTTGATTTTGCCGCGATGTTCACCTTGTCGCTATCTTCGATCTTCATCGCTCCACTAGATCTGCGTTCGAAACTTTAATCGCTTATTAAACAAGTAAATATAATCGCGATTCTATCGCGTTTCGCCTCGTGTTAATAAAAAAACGTCACTAATTCATTGGGGCAAGGTTTCCTGAGGAAATAACTAAAAGATACAAAGTTTCCTTGTTGCATTAGTATTGCCTCGCCGATATCCTACCTTTAGGATAAGAAAGTAACACTATCCGTAGAGACATAAGTGACACTAAGCGAGGGAAGACTATTTTTTCTTCTGAAAGGTAGCCGAAGGTTTTACGAGAGTCACTGTACGTTTTCCTGCCGATTGTACAACCACCATAATTCCATGGTAACACTATGCAAGGGACGACTGTAATTCTTGCGGAGCGAGCGTTACAGATTGCACAGGTAGAGGCACGATAAAATCGCGTAATCACGAGAATGGACGAATTGACTCGGCTTCTTCTCGACGAATGATTACGGTAATCCTCGGACGATGAGTCCGTGGCGCCGACGCGACGGCTAAAGAATCGTCGCACGCAAGTCGGATGGAATTGGATCGATCGAATTCGACCGATCGAAATTTTTATCTCGCCTGGTTACAAGCTCATTTGATTATGGGAGGATTTAATCTCGCTCGTCGAATAGACCAGCCTTTCACAAACCAGCCAGGAAAACAATGAGCCGCCATCTTTTTCGTCCGATTCCCTGAATAAGTCCAATGATTTCTTTTTTTTTCAACGAATAAAGACTACTATTCACAGTACGACGGTGATCATTTTAGCGACCGTCAGCCTGATGTTTACGCTTTTTCGCACGATTCTGTCCTTTACATTTATATAAACATAGTGCGCTTTTATTTTCATCTTTATCACGTTTTCCAAGGTGACCTAACCAAAGTCACGGAAATACTCATCGATCAATTTTGGAGGCCACATTCACGATAGTCGTATGAAGCCTCTTGAATATGTTTCTTTGTTAGAATCATTGGAGTGATAAAACTGTGGAATATGTTTCTGTGGAAAATAATGGAGTTAACTGATTAATTGATAAAGTATCATGTAACATCTGAATTGATTAAAACGAAACATAGCGCAAATCATAATTAACCCACGGCCATCCTCTAAAAGCTAAATGGCCTAAAAATGATTGCTGTTGTGCCAGAAAATGTTCGAAACAATTAAATTGTTCACAGACCAAAGAGATTAACCATCTCCCGAATGTCTTTCAAATTGTAGGAAAATTTTTTAAATTGAAGATGTCGATATATGATTTTTTTCCGAAATAATATCCAATTTGGTTACTATTTCTTGCAATCGATGCAGGCAATTTTTATAATATATTTTTTTTTATATAAAAAAATATTTATGGCATAATTTAAATGGTATCAAAGGAGGAATATCATGGAAGAACAATTTTTTTGTCCGGTTATTTTCCCATAGTTTTTTCAAGGTCATCGATATCATTTTTATCAGGAAACTCGTTTTATTCATTCCATCTTGTAGCGGCTAAAAATATATATTTGAATATGCTTAAGTCATTACCTTCAAGTGACCTTGAGTCCAAAAAAATTTAATAAAATTGCAGGATACTATTAGGATTACATTTGAGCTTCGATAACATTTAAATTATGCCATAAATACTTTTCGTGTCATTAAAAATGAAGGAGATATTTAAGTGGCCTGCTTTGGCTGAGACGCCCTGCATATTAAGTTGTAATTAAACCTATTAAGTTTAGATTGACCTACATTTTTTGATTGAGATCTACAGTTTTTAAACAAACAAGTGTTCGTAACACACTATTGTTTGTATTGAAACAGTTGCTGGGACCGGAAAGTGTTGAGAAACGCAATCACTGGCGTAATTATTGTGTAATTTGTAACACGCAAAGTTTAGTACTTTCGATAGATTCATAAAGATTGAAGGAGACGATTGATGGATCGCTTTCCTCGATCTTTTGCCCCCGGGGCCGAGACGTCAGCGGTGTACCAATATAAGTTCGCGAGGATCCATCAGCGTCGTTCCGCCCCCACGAGCGCGTCGCGATTAAGAGGATCGTTAATTTCCACGAGATATGTTTTATCTGATTTGTTAGACTCTTCAGAAACGCGCGCGAATGTATTAGGCGGCGATAGCGTGTATCAAATATTACACACGTGACCACACTTTGATCAAGCGGAGGTCAAGGGTGAATTGCCTCAGATTTATAAGTTAGCTCGGTCGCACGAGACTCAGTCAGTCAGTGTTGCATACTCAACATCAACAGAAACACACCAGCACAGACAGATGTCGGCCAAGACGATCGTGAGTATCTCCGAGGACCGCGGAGACGATAACACCACCGACGACTGGCGTCGGAATACACCGTACAGTCGATCGAAACTGCCTTCTATTTTCTGTTTTCAATTTTCCTTGCCTAGCAAGGTTTCCGTTAGACAAGGCTGCCAGAATGTTTTGATCAGTGCCCGAGTTCGAACCATTTACGAATTCTAGTTTGTCAGTGACACTACGAATTTTTCCTCTGTAAGGCATAAGGGTGCGTCGCGAAGCGTGATCAACTTAGATCATTCTGTTGCCGGCGGTTCGATCGGAAATTTTTGTTTGCTAAAATAACATTGGTCAAGGAGAGCGTAAAAATGATCGCAAGTATTTTTTTGGTGTCAAGATTGATTCTAAAACGCTCTAAAAAAGATTATAACTATTTTAATATTGTACTATACGATTTGAACTTTCTTGGGAAGAGAGACCAATTGATTTACTACGGCATCTGAAACAAATTTGTTCAAAAATTGCAATTGATCGGAATTGTTGAAAAAATACTAAAAATTGAATTTTCAACTTTTTTATTTGGTCTCCATAGAAAATTTAAAAATTACGTTTTGTGAAACTATGTGAATTAAACATATTCTGGAGATTTGATAAAAATCGGTCGACATTGTAATGAGCTTCAAACGCTTGAAGATTGTAAAAATGGCAGTTTTTCACGATTTTCGGCCTCTGACTGAAATAAATCTAAGAATTGTTATATAGCTGTAATATATGCATATAATTGACACAGATTTACAAAATGTACTTTTTAAATTTTCAATATAGACCCACATAAAAAAAGTTGTAAAATACAACTTTCGGTATTTTTTCAACGATTCCGATCAATTGCAATTTTTGAAAAAATTTCTTTTCACATCCTATGGTAAACTAATTGCTCTAGCTTCCCAAAAAGGTTCAAATCGTAAGTACGATATTAAAATCGTTATCGTCTTTTTTAGAGCGTACTTAAACTTTTGTCGACTGTAGGTCTTGATCTCCAATATAGATTACCTTCCTCAAATAAGTAAATCGTCGAATTTTTGCCGCATGCGTCTATGTATTAGGTAATTGATTTAATATTTGTAGAAGAGTACAAGTATAAATTAGAGGAAATTTTGATCGCATCTGTTCCTTCATCGTATTCACTTGACAAAAATTTTAGGGACTTCTTGTTCAAAGGAGCTTCATATTTATTGGGAGAGATAATCGCTTTTAGAAAATATGTTGCAATTATAAAAATTACGTAAACTTGTACGTTATCTAAGAAAGCAGTGCGCTTTGGCAATATTGATCAAAACATTGCGCTTATCTAGCGACAGTGAACTGGAAAATAGCGTGTATAATAGAATATGTTGATGATAAAACTGGGTTAATTACCACATTTTTTTATTCTTCGACCAAATAAGCCACTCGAGTATTAACAACTGTGAGGATTAAGCTTACAGCATCTTATCACTGTGATCTACAGATATTTTATCACGTATCAATCAAACTACCATTATCTTTTTTCGCAGGAATTTCTAATCCTATCTCGTTAATCAAAATTCTCATTAGCCAACCTCTATTAGGCCTGTATCCGCGCCGCTAACAAAATATTCCAAATTGCTTAAAAAAATTGATAAAACTGGAAAAGTTGGCACGATTTCGACACTTTCGGAGAATTCCAAGCAGTTTAAAAACATTGAGCAGATATAATTAGTACCAGTCGATACCAGTAGTGGTTACAAAATGTTGACTGATAGTTCGATTGATAAAATGGTGGCCGGATTAACTACGTATCGTCGGAAATTCGGATCGATAAGACTATGCGATAAAAGGTTGGAAAATTTTGGAAGATGCGTAATCGAAAGGTGTCGAATGGAATGCGTTTGATAGAATCTCGATATCGCGTGTTTACGAGGAATAATAAGAGGATGATTAACTATAATAATTGTTGTCAACAGTCTCAGCCGCAGAGGCAAGCCAATATCCTGGATCCTTCGGACAAGTACCGTCCGGAGCCGGCGCACGCCGGGAAATTCGAGAGCGAATTCAGGAACTTCTCGGGTGACGCGGCGGATCCTACGATGGAACGTGTCCGCAACACTTATCAAAAGATGCACACTAATCAAACCGTAGAATTCGTCCAATGTGAGTGGGAAGTTGTCCTGGACCACTGGAAACATGTACACGTGTTCTTGAATAACGAATTCGGTTTCGTTTCAGCTCGCATGAAGGACTGGCTGCGTTTCAACAAGTTCAAGATGAGCGTGAAGAACGCTCTGATCATGCTGAACAACCTGGTGGACGAGAGCGATCCGGACACCAGCCTGCCGAACATCGTGCACGCATTCCAAACCGCGGAATCCATCAGGAAAGACCATCCAGACTTGGATTGGTTCCATCTTACCGGCTTGATTCACGATCTAGGAAAGGTAGGATCGCTTTTCATCGTCGTTTCAAGGTGGTAGAGCTTCTCATTTCTCTAGACGCTAGATAAAAGATCAATTTAGGCCGTAATCGCCCCGTAAACAATTTCATTAGTATTGATCGAACCAGTGCGCCGATAACATCAATATATTTTGTTTAACAAATATACAATCGATTAAAAGGTAGGCTCTCCCAAATAGAACAGTATCTTTTAATAGCATTCTAAACGTTTGAACATTAGTCGAAGCTGTATAGATAGTAGAATAATTGTCGCGATAAACTTTTGCAGGTGATGGCGTTCTACAACGAGCCCCAATGGGCAGTGGTGGGCGACACGTTTCCGGTTGGATGTGCCTGGGCTGATTCCATCGTCTATAGAGAAACCAGCTTCGAAGACAATCCTGATGGCAAGGACTCGCGATACAAGTAATTCTCTCACTCATGTTTCTACCCCGTTAAAATCAACAACCCCTGCTAAATGTTTTATCCTTCCAGCACGAAATACGGCATGTACAAGCCTCAATGCGGTATAGAGAACCTGATGATGTCCTGGGGCCACGACGAGTACCTCTACCAAGTCCTGGTGCACAACAAGAGCACTCTGCCGAAAGAAGCGCTGGCTATGGTTCGGTACCATTCGTTCTACCCCTGGCACACGAGTGGCGACTACATGCACTTCTGCACCGATGAGAATGTAAAGATGCTCAAGTGGATCAACGAGTTCAAGTAAGCACTTGATACTAGCTTGCTAATTCTAATCGAATTGGGACTCGGCAAGAATTTAGCCCGCTACGCGAATGAACCAAGCAAAATTCGTTTGCACTCTCTGCTCTTGAAAGTCTCTATTCGCGTACCAGTTGTCTAGACGCATTTTCCAAGCAAGAAAAGAGAAATTCGTTTACAATCTGCTCCTGTGAAAACATATGGCTAACACAATTTCGTCGTGTATCGTTAAAAATTAATTTTCTTCATAATATTACATCACCATTTTTCAATTCATTAGTTTGCATTTGATCCAATTATGACGATCATGATGTTGCTTTCCAGCAAATACGATCTGTACACCAAGAGCGGCGAAGTTCCCGACATCGAGAAGCTGTGGCCTTACTACGAAAAGCTGATCGACAAGTACATTCCTGGCGATCTGGAATGGTGAAAGCCTTTCTAGAGCCAACACGAATCACTCTATCATCGATCGACGACAATCAGCGACTACGGTGTCAACAAGGCAGACGAGAGGATTTCCTGTTTGTAAATTAGCGTACCCTACGGCCTCTAGGTCAGGCATGTCAAAGGTAGAGCTCGTGAGGGCCGATTTCGGAGCAGGGAGCGAACAGAGAAGCACCTGGCAAGCTACACTACTTTGTACAATCTCAACATTCCATCTTTTTGACGGCTCTGGCCTTCTGCGAGCCTCCGATCGATGTCTTTCCGCGAGCAACAGTGTTGGATGTGTTGCCTGCCGCAGGGGCTGTGACGAATAGGACGTTGATGGAAATTGTTTCTTAATTTATAGGCTAAACTCTTACGGTATGGCTTTTGCCTTCTCTGCGGTGGTGTCTTAACCCATTCGATGTTTAAGAGGAAAATAAATTCACTTTTATTTAGAACAAACTTTAGGTGGCACTTAGTATTGAATACTATTACATTGTGTAACTGTATTATTATATTTACCTGCGTATGGCATAGTTGCTGGATAGAATTTCAGTGGAGCTTGAAAGTTGGTCAGATTTGATCGATTACCACTCGAACCTTTCGATATTTCCATTATTCTCTGAAGCAGCAATATCAACGATTGTGGTGTGTTGTAAGCCGAGTGCTCCTCTTGCTCCGTGCCACTTGTGTGCCAGCTTTCAAGCTCTGCGTTGTACTTGACAATGCCTGTACCTTCTGCGATGACTTAAAGACTCATAGATGCACTTTAATATTAATGCCTTGCAGTACTCTATAGCAAAACAGAAATTGATAACAAATTATGCGGATCTAGTAGAACCTGTTCGAAGCGTGCATCACGAGTCTGATTCGACATTGTTGTGCAACGGGTTAAAGCATAAAAGCGGATGAATCGAATGGGTGGTCGCGTGACCCAGCAAATTTTCCAGATTCGCTGAGTAACGGGGAAGAATTTGACTCACCCTTCGATCGATGGTCACACGCGACTACTTGCTCATCGACAAACAAACTGAATTCTTCTTCTAACAACATGGAAAAACAGTTAAAATGGAACTTTATCTGTTTGTTCCACGAGCGAACAAAGCTTGCAATTAAAAATGCGTATTCGACACGCGACTTCACAGAGTTCGACAAAATTAATGGCGACGATAGTTGAAAGTCCACTGTATCTCGAACAATTGGCAAAGAGTAGAGATTCTTCCATCGATAAGTCCGAAAAAAATTCATAAATCCAATCGCGTTTTGTCAATATTTAGTCACGATAGCATTTAACAAGTGTACGAAATCACATCTCTGCATCTGCCTCCATTGCCGAGTTGTAAGCCTCTAAAAAACGGCTAAGTTGTTTCACGTGAAAGGAGGTAGTGCGAGAACTTGGCTGGTGCTACACCGTGCACCTAGATACTTGAGCTTGCACCAGCGACAAGTCAAGAAAGAATTCCGCAAAACCTTGACGGCGTTGTATAGATCGCTTAGAAAACGATACGTCGCCATGGGCGAGAAGATGAGAAGTAGAGGGCGGAAGAGGAGGAATTCCTTCGCGCAACGTTGGTATCGCGCGAAAGTGTGGGTACCACGGGAGGAAGCTCTAGAAACCACGGGTATGCGTGGTTTCGCGGGTAATCGAAAACGCGTTTCGACTTTCGAGAAGACCCATCCGAGCACCGGCACCAAACATTGCGGAGTCCTGGACTCGCGGTTTCGTTCCCACGTGATTAGCCCTGGTAACGGGTGCCTTGTACACCGTGTGTGCGTGCCCTTAAACGGCCCCCCATTTCCGGATATTATTGAGGGGACCAGCCTGTACATCTTTTTTTCACTGACTCCTCCTCGCTTTCCCTTTCTTGCGTTCACAGTTTTCTTCTTAAAGCGGGCCAGATTTTGGTATTCAGTTCTGTTCGATTCTAAAGAAAAGGGTTCCTCAGTTTCTGCTTGTACGAATAATTTTAAATTGATTCGTTTGATCTTTAATCGACGGCAATTACTTTTGGTCTGGTGCTTTAGAGGAAACGCGGACGGAGTTTGAAGTACCGTGAGTTGCATAATGAAGACGTTAATAACAACGAGCCGAGCAACAATGCCGATGAGCTGATAAATTCCGAGGGTGAGGGAGTAGGAAGGGGCGTGTGGTTGCATTGAAAGAAAGAGGGTTCACTGGCGGCGCAAGTCGTAGGATGGCATTTTTTCGCGGTCAGGAGAATAATCCTGCGTGAGGCGCCGTTAATCCCTCCGATCCAGCGTCGTTAACAAAGATATCGAGCGATCGGGGCGGCCATGCCGGCGTGCACGTCCCGCCAAGCTAATTATTGGCTTTGTTGCGATGTGCATCGCGATGTGCATCTGCAAAGGTCGGAGGAAGGGCAGGCTGTTCCTTTCCCGATCTGGGACGCGCGGGATGTATCGTAATAAAGGAACAGCTGCGGCAACGTTACTCAACCCGAAACGGGGTTACGTGGTTTATTTCGACGCTGCATACAGTGCCGACGATCGTTCCGTGGTCAACGAATTTTGCTTGGCAATTCCTGTCCCGATTCCCACATTTCCCCTTCGTTCTTTTTTAACTTCCCGATTTATATGGAACTTATCGTAATGACCTCGAAAATCGAGAATCGATTTTTTAGCAGATCTTCACATTTCAAGGTCATTGGAGTCATTTTAGACTATCTTCAGCAAAATGTTCGTTTGTATGCGTGTGAGGACGTTATCAAATTTTTCGTTAACGTTTTGCTGAAAAAGTAGCAATGCGATCAGAACGATAAATGATGCAATCGATGTGCCCCGCTGTTACTTAGAGCTGATTAGATTTTGGTCCAATTTGGTCCAGTTGTTTTTTAGTTTTTTTTTAAATAAGTTGATTTAACCACGCAATTTATACGAGAGGACGTAAATTTTCCACAAAAGAAACAAACTAATTATATACATAGTCAAATCTTCTATTTTTAAAGTAAATCATCTATTTTTAAAGTCAAAATTCATTAGAGCTCTTTGCCTCGCACCGGGCAGAAAATATTACTAAAGATTTAATGAATAATCGTTGAACGAAAAAATCGTAGAACATTCAGGAATGTTTGTGCTATTTAATAGTATTGGAATTTTAGAGGCAATGGTGTTAATAGATCTCTTGAAAAATTGGCATAGGAACTTCCTGAACAGACTGTGTATTTCACGCCAAATGCCGAGCAATAACATTATTTTGCTCTAGTTCCAGAAATATAGCATACGTTCGATCCTAACGGACTGTAGCACGTCGAAGTAACATTATTTTCTTGAAGAATTCTCTTCAACAGCAGATTTAGTCGTTTCGTTACGACTTGCCAAAGAATTTTCATGGAATTACAATCATTGAAAATGGATTTGAGAATGTTGATCAGTTCTCACAGCGATACTTGCAACCACTGTGTACTTTATGAAACACAGCCAATTGGAAGGCAAATTGATTTTCTGGCACGCGGCGCATGCAATGTTCAACGACGCGTCGCCTCGCGTAGGGAGATGAGTAAACTTTTGAGGAAAAACTATAAAAACCTCTGTCATCCATCAGTTCCCCGAGCTTGCATCTGAGTATCGAGATTATTTTCAATGCAACTTCTAAAATAGCTTCGATCTTCTCAGAAAGGACTTGACTACGCTTTACGCATAAACCTGTGTCGTTATTTAGCTCGAAATCTAGTTAAAACTTGATTTCAACGCTCACGCTTCAAGTTCATTCGACCATTGATAAATCTGATACAAAAAGTACACCTGTCCACAAAGTTTCGTTAACGACAGCGTCGTATGCAGGTGCTGTTGCCCGTTCTGGTTGAAAAATACTCGCTGATGCAACAAGGTAGCGAACACCTTTTATTGCATCTGGGTGGGCCAAGTGTAGTGCGTCTCTCGAAGAAAAATTTCACTCGAGTAAATCAATGTTCCTTTTTCTCATTTAATAAAACGTTGACGTGTAATTCACTTCTCCAAGAGAGATCTGTGAATATTTGAGAAAATTCTCATCGCAGAGGGTAGGATAGGATTAGGATAGGAAATTTGGAAAATTCTCCCAATTCCCTGGAAATTTTCTTTAACGTGCCGATGTGTCCCCATTATTTCGTCCAGTTGCTCGAGGAAAAATTCCACTCGAGTAAATCAAGATTTATAAAAAAATTAAAACGTTATCGTTATTGCCAACGTATTAAAATGACAATTAACATTCGCTACAAATGATACAGATAATATTTACTCGGCATAAAGAACCACAGTTGATTGACGACGCATATCCGACAAAAGAGAAATGCATCGTTCGTTTATCTCGTTTTATAAGACGTTGACGTACAATTCGGTTCTTTGAGGAAATTTTCCTTCAACGCGCGGACGCGTCCGCATAGTCACCCCTGGAGATGCGTATTAATCGAATAAAACAGGAGAATAGTTTAATTTCGCGCAATTTTTCTGTTCTGCGCGTTTCGTGTGGCAGCTGCGCAGCAGATTTCGCGGTCCCCTTGTTCGGTGAGTCAATCTGTCGACTTTGAAACGGTAGCAGCGTCGTTTTCCCTCTCGATCGGTTTCTCCCCTCGGGCCAGAGGCGGCTCGGATGTTCAAGCGATCGGCAAACCGCGGTTCCGAACGCTTTGTCGCTATTGACGCGCGCGCGGTGCACGGGTATGCAACTATACAACTACCGAACAACCGATATAGCGGTTTCAGGAGACACGTTCGGCCTTGGGAACGCGCGATCCTTCACGATCGTCGAGTTCGTTGGACGAGCGAGACTCTCTGCTCCTGTATGGGGCTTCTTTCATTTTTAGCGATTCACCGGCATATCGCATCCATGCAACTCCTCATGGGACACTCGAGGAGACGCACTATGGTGTCGATGGTGGCAGGCGGCGGCGACGTCGACGTCGACACAGATCCTTCAAGTACCGAGGTCCTTCGGCTGCTTTGGCTTCGCCTCCCGCCTCCGTTTCCTTCCGGTCGACACGGTCCTTGATGGGATTCTTCAACAGGATTATGGCTTGCAATCACGCGCTATTTTCGATCCCGCGAGATAGATGTGGGATTCATTTGATCTAGGTCTTCTGAGTTCTTCTTTTTACTTCAGTGTCGCGAATAAGAAATTCGACTTGGTCTACGGAAACTTAATAACCAATACAATTCTATCTTAACCCTCACACAATTATTAAGTATAATTATTCATCCTTTTATATCTACGTTGTGAGATGTATTTTTTTAAAATACATACTACATACTATAAATGAGACATAATGTGTTGTTTTAACGTGTAAAATATAAATGGGAGAATTGTTATCCTAGCCTCTGTTATGCAGTTATTTTTGAGGAGCGTATGACTGTTAAACTTTCATTCATCCATTCGCTCCGTTTTCTTCCGGTCGACGCGGTCCTCGACGGGATTCTTCCACAGGATTAGTATTCAACAGGATAGATGTGGCATTTAAATGCTGACGGCTATCGTTTTGAACACATTCCTAAAAATGCTGGACACTACGGTTATGCTTTTTGAAAACTCACTGCTGAAAATCGCTGCAACATTGCTGACAACATTGCTTCGTTCACTAAGATTCAGGAATTTGTTCGTTGGAAACTGTACGGTTTCCTTTATTCATTGTACACGTTATTTATTAAGTTCTACCTAAAGAAATTATTCTAAAGGTTTTCTTCTCAGAGTATTGTAAATGTGACAGGTTGCAGCAACGTTCTCCGTCACTCTTGAAAATCGCTGCAACTTTGCTGACTGTCTTTCGTGGGAGCGTGACTCGGGAAAGGAAGATTTCGATCTAAGCGGGACGTTCACCAAGATCCAGGAATTTCTTCGTTAGAAACGGTATGGTTTCCTTTATTCATTATACACGTTATTTATTAGGTTTCACCTTTAAAAAAAGGTTATTTCTCTGGCTATTGTGTCGAGTATAAATGTGACAGGTTGCAAACGAAAAGGAGAGGAGGATTTCGATCTACGCGCGACGTTCACTGAGATTCAGGTATCTGTTCGTTAGAAAGATTATGGTTTACTATACAACGCTGGTGCCTACTCTCGAGAGGCCAGTGGACAAATTAGTAAAATTCTAATGACTCTGCTCATTTTATTTTCAGGGTCACGCGCTCAGGTGGCCGATCGTTCAAATTTCTCAAGCGGTAAATTACGTAGGCGCACGGTAGATTCGTTAATTTTTTCTTTTCTTTAACGACAATCATAAATCATCCTTTTTCCGTTATGTATTTCGCCCGAAGTGAAAACATTCTACGAATACAAATCGCAACAGACAAATATAGTGCTGTTTCGCACTATAATTCTGTTTGTATGTTCTGTCTTGCTTATTCTCGGTCAACTCCGATGATTCAATTTTCTCGCTTAATATTAGACGGAGGTATAGCGTTGGTACAATGACTCAAGCTTTAAAGAAAAGCATCGCTGTCGCGTCAAAAGCGATTTCACAGAGCAAAGGGTTAACAAGCGCTAAAGACTTTCAGTCTATTCGAATCTTTGCTCATCGATCATTTTAGATACTTTCTTGTCTATTTTAGTCCTTGATTGGCAATGCTGCGTGTAAACGAGGCGATCAATATTAACCCTTATGTCAATGTTCAGGGGTTCATTGATACCTACAGTCAGTTCCATAAAAGTTGCTTTTCACAACTTTTTATTTATGACGAAAACGAGCTGGTCCCATTTAAAATAGTAACAACCTATTAAACTTATTAAGAAATTTTACTCCAGTTTGTTGCAATAAAGGTAAAAAAATTTTATTTTACATAAAGATCCGCTGTCTAACTATTGCATATCAATTATTTGGCGATTCTCGTATAAAGACTTGATGGTATAAAATATTTCATGCAAAATAAAAATGTTCTACCCGAATTGCAACAAACTGGAGTGAAATAGAGATATTTATATTTCCTTTCTTAATATTTTTAATAAGTTGAAAATAATATAACAGTATGTTTAAATTCCACTAATGTTTTCACTGTTTTACATTACACCTACTCATTTTTGTCATAAACGCATAAAGATCCGCTGTCTAATGAGACTGCGTTTAATTCGACGCCTCGCCTCGGTGTTTTAGGGTCAATGCTGTCGCTCCGGTATCCGAGGAGAGATCGATCGATCAGGAATCCCCGGCGGCGGAGATCTAGTAGCGCGGAACACGCGACACGGTCTCGCTATAGATCATAAATCGCGCACGCACACAGAGAAGCGGGCGATTCTCGCGGGCCGTGGGACGCGTGGGCATGGCTCGCTTCGAAGGAACACGGACCGCGAAATTGGCTTAGTCATCGGCGTATTACAGAATATTACGGGATATTAGCGAGAAACGGCCGACAACGAGCGGCAACTCACCGCTTTCGACGAGGACGAATGACACGAGGGGCGAGCAGGAGCGACGTGTATCCCATGATTCATCATGCCCTATACCTTGCGGCTCCCGTGACGATCGTTCGATTCCTGGAAC